>CP092878.1:34780616-34817375 GCA_030710605.1 Cordylochernes scorpioides
GTGTTGTCCCACAGAGAGTACTCACGTAGAGTACAGCACGGCCAGCAGAGTGATGCCCATGCCAATGTAAGAGATGAGGTCCTCAGTAAGGAAGGAAGGCATGCTGGGGCCACAGAACTGCTCCATGGGACCCAGGAAGGCCTGAGGTTCTGGCAGGAGTGGATGCAGCGGTTCCATCCCCTCCTCCGGACTCTTCACAGCTGCAGGACAGGTTGGAGTTTTGAAAGAGGGAATTGTTTTAAATAACAAATGTTTCTTTTTTTTAAACACACATACATATTAAAAATAATGAAGGCATATCCTGACCAAAAGCATATGTGCTTTTTAGATGACAGAGCGCCATCTAGTGAAGCAAAAATAAACTAAACGTTTATTTAACTTGCTCCGTGATATTTAGCCAACCCAATTTCTTGATAAATCAACAAAAGCCATTTACAAACGCGTTTCGCGCTGTTGGCGCTCGTCAGCGTGGAGCAGGCTGTACCACTGAGACCAAAAATAGTTTTGGTCCCAGAGGATTCTTGAAAAACCAAGAAATGGGTATTTAGAGCCAAACTTGCGTAAACACGCTTAACACATGAGAAAACAATAGAAAATATATTGTAATCAACAAATAAAGTGGAACCTGTTATAATAGCCTCTTTTATAAAAAACTTGGTTATAATAAGATATGTGGGTCCCAAATGTTAGAACAGTGATCATGACAAGAAAAAAGTTATAACAACATAAAATGACATGAGGAGACAATCCCAGACCTTCTACTTTCATGAATGGGATTCACCATGAACAACTTGTACCACAACTAATCCTAAACAAGATACATTTGTCTCCATGACATTGTGTAATGACACATGGGATAATAAAAAAAAAATTATATAATAGCCTTTATTATAATAATACAGTAACTTGGTTATAACAACAATGAAATCTGGGTCCCGATTGTTAGAACCGTGGTCATGACAACAATAGGTTATAACAACATGTATTGTTGTTGTTGTTTCTTATCCCCTTGTGTAAAGATTACACGAATTCCATGAGTTCATGCTCCTCGAGCTGAAACATGTATAACACAGGGTAACTTGGTTATAACAACTATAAAATCTGGGTTCCAAGCCAGTCGAAGAGCAGCTTGTGGTTCTAAAGCTTGTCAGTTCAATGATATGAAAGAGAGAAGAGATTTATTGCAAATCACTTGTGAGAACTATATCTTGATTCAAAATACATGTTTAATTTTATTCTTTCTTATCTCTACTTAATCATCTCAAGTCTGTGAAGGTTTATAATTGAGAGAAGTCAAATGGGAGCCCTCCTCAGCAGTAGAACAACTTAGCTCTCGGACATGAGGAACAGTTACCACTATAGCCGCTGCTAACATGGAATACAGACGCTGCTCATCCTATGTCTCTGGATCAAGAGCCATTATGGGGTATTATCAGCCAGGTTAGCTGAACCCAGGTTTATCTATGTACTAAACAGCTCGAGGAGCATGAACTCATGGAATTTGTGTAATCTTTACACAAGGGAATAAGAAACAACAGGTTTGTCTACTGTTCCCCTACTTCTTTATATCCAGGCTTGAGACCAGAAAACTGTAGCTTCCAATATTAAAAGGAAGTTATCTTTTTTTATTTATATATAGGGTCCATTATGAAAGTAATGAGCATAATGTTATTGTGACGCGACGATAGGTGGCAACACGGTAAAACCGTGGGAAATGTGGTGGAGGGATATGCCCTTTCAATCCATCCGGTCATCAGTTGAGTCCGAGCAGTGTGAGGGGAGATACATGCCTCCGCTTGAAGTGTGTTTTCAACTTTTGTAACACAGCGCGATGGAGCGTTCGCTTGAACAACGATACGCCATAAGGTTTTGCGTGAGGCTTGGAAAAAATGCAACCGAAACATTCCAGATGCTACAAAAAGTCTTCAAGGACGATTGCATTTCAAGATCACAGTCTGGGAAGTGGCACAAGGCTTTCAAGGAGGGCCGGGAGGAGGTCGCCAACGAACCCCATTCAGGATGCCCAACAACGGCCAGAACTGACGCGAACGTGGATCATGTGCTCGAAGTTTTTCGTACCGACCTTAGATTAAGCATCCAGCAAATTGCTGACACATTACACATGTCCACATTTGTGGTACATGGGATAGTGACCGAGGATCTGCAAATGCGTAAGGTCTGTGCGAAGCTTGTGCCGAAAGTGTTGACGCAAGACCAGAAAGAACTTAGAGTTTTGCGCTGTCAAGAATGGTTGGATTTGATTCAAAATTAACCAGACTTTCTGAACTCTGTAGTAACCGGAGACGAATCCTGGATGTTTGAATATGACCCAGAGTCGAAAAGGCAGAGCTGTGCATGGCACACAAAATCATCCCCACGCCCCAAGAAAGCGCGAATGAGAAAGTCGCGCATCAAAACGATGATCATTGTCTTCTTTGACATCCGAGGAATAGTCCTTTGTGAGTTTGTACCGCAGGGACAAACTGTAAACTCAGCCTTTTACCTGGAGGTGCTCAGGAGATTGAAACGCCGGATCGCACGCGTGAGGACTGACATTAAAGACACGGTCAAGCTCTACCATGACAATGCCACCAGTCACACAGCCTTCATCATTACCAACTTCCTGGCCCGGAGCAACACCCCGGTGATCCCTCACCCCCCTTACAGTCCCGACTTAGCTCCATGTAACTTCTTTTTGTTTCCGCGACTCAAGAGAGAGATGAAAGGAAAACATTGGGAAACTGTGGAAAACATCCAACACCATGTTACAACGTTCTTGAGAAGCATTCCCGTCGAGGAGTTTCAGGGTGCCTTTCAGGCGTGGCAAACGCGTCTCTGCAAGTGTATTGATGCAGGAGGAATGTATTTTGAAGAATATTGAACATTTGCACAAATTACGATCTATAAAAGTTTTTGCCAGTAAATGCTCATTTCTTTCATAATGGACCCTGTAGAAGAAACACACAAGTTAATGATGCAAAATCCAAATTAATAACTAGTGAGTGACGTTTAAGTAACAATGCTGTTATTCCAAAATGTCACCCACTATTCATTATTTGAATTTGGTCTTATTAACTTGTGTTTCTAATCTATAATCCAAAAATTGTACCTTATCATTATGTATATCCCTATATATAGTCACGACCGTCTTTCCTCATCGGCCTCTGTCACGGATGCGCGCGCACAGGGAGGTCACGTGCTCGCCGGCAGCCAATAAAAATAAAAATAAAACTCCCTCGAGCCGGATTTGAACCAGCGACCTAAGGATCACCGTTGTAACATCTACAGTCCTCCGCTCTGCCAACTGAGCTATCGAGGGATACAAACTGTATGAATAAGTTTACCTTTATAAAGTCAACTAATCCTATTTCTACACAAAATGTATATATATATAGTCACGACCGTCTTTCGTCATCGGCCTCTGTCACGGATGCGCGCGCACAGGGAGGTCACTTGCTCGCCGGCTCCCTCGAGCCGGATTTGAACCAGCGACCTAAGGATCACCGTTGTAACATCTACAGTCGGGTAAAACACGGGCGTTGCCCGGGTCATTCGGCTAGTATTAAATATTGAAAATATTTGCATAATGCAATATAAATGCATAAAGGCCATGTAAAGCACAGATTTATTTAGCAAGCTTACTACTGTTCCCCGCCTCCATTTCATCTCTTCTTCTTTCTTGTCTCCACTCAATTATATTAGGGCATCAAGTTGTGACCCTTGATGGTGTCTGTTTGACAACCATTATGACTGGGTGAAGTAGAATGCCTTTGTCATTAAGACTGGGGAGAGGGGTCGGTGGAAGGATGGTGTAAACTGTTGGTTTTCGACCGCCACGACCCGGGTTCGATTCAATTTTGCTTCGATTCCTGCATTGGGCACTTTTCTCTGATTAAAAAAAAAATGCTCCAATGGCCCTCGATTCTTGCAAAAGTCCAACCCCACCAGAGAGTGCAAGTAATCAAATGGGGCTCTGGCACATTTGTAAGTGCAAAGTCTAACTGCTTTTCACATGTGTAGACATGTGGTGTACTTACAGTAAAAGCAGTTGCCTTCTTCTACCCACCATGATTATCATGGCCTGTACCACGTGTACTTAGGGATAAGCTCAAAAAAAAAATTAAGACTGGGAGCACTACTCAGTGGCAGGCCGACTTAGCTCCAAAAGAAATGGCCGCCTCTGACATGAGGAACAGATGCCATGTACAGCCACTCCTAACATGGATCCCTGGATTAGGAGCCCTTACAGGGTACTATCAGCCGGGCCAGCTGAGCCTAGGTTTTTTAGTGAGCTTGTTACTGCTCCCCCTCCTCCTTTTTCATCCGGGCTTGGGACCGGCAAATCTGGTGTTGGAACTGGCAATGGAAAAGAGTTTTCAATTATGAAAAATAACAATAAATAGATAGATATGCATGAACCTATTAAATTAGGCCTTTGCCTATTGCCTATATCATGATTTTATACTAAAAAATACTTTTCTTGCAGTTAAGAGGCAAATTTGTCATACAAATACCTCATTTAAATGAATAATAAAAGAGCATAATGATAAAGCACAATTTGTATTAAAGATTAGAACTACAAAAAAAAGGTAATAAGACTAAATCTAAATAAATAAATGGTGTGTGACTTTTGGTAACAACATTGTTACCATTATCAAATAAAAGACTGAATTGATTTAAAATGATTTGAATGAATTCAGTCTTTTGTCTAATGATGCTAACAACAGTTACTGAGACATCAAAATGTAGCTTGGCACCTGCAGCTCCAGAACACATTTTGGCTTGCATTAGATGCACTAAACAGGACCTTTGGGAGAGGCCACTGCTTATCATAAAACAGCTCGAGGAGCATGAACTCATGGAATTTGTTTAATATTTACACAAGGGGATAAGAAACAACAAAAACTGAGACGTCACACAGTATTCATTTGGATTTGTGGTCTTATTACCTTTATAGATGCAGTTAAGAGGCAAGTTTGTCATACAAATACCTCATTTAAATAGAGGAATAATATAAGAACATAATGATAAAGCATAATTTCGATTATAGATTAGAATTACAAGATAATAACACCAAATCTAAATAAATAGTGTATGACTTTTCAGTAACAGTGTTGTTACCATTATCAGACAAAATCCTCTTCTTCTTCTTTCTTATCTCCACTCAATCATATTAGGGTATCAAGCTTGTTTGACAACTATTCATGACAAAATCCTAAATTCATTCAAAATTCATTCAGTCTTTTGTCTGATGATGGTAACAACATTGTTACTGAGATGTCATACACTATTTATTTATTTGGGTTTGGTCTTATTACCTTTATCAGTTTGTCACACAAATACCTCATTTAGAAATAAACAAAATAACATCAGTATGTGATCAAGGAAAGATAAGAGGTTTCCCCAGAAGAAGTACTGACCTTGCAGAGCTCCAGTGAAGATAGGGGGAAGTGTAAGAGGGATGGTTAGAGAAGGAAACAGAGTAAAGGGAATATCTGGAAGCAAAGATTTCAGCAGAGCTTTAAGCAGGAACACAACAAACACAGTAGTGGCACACCAAGCAAGCTTTAAGCCATCAAAGCAACTTATAGGTACACATAAAATATACAATAATCATGAAAGATAAACATAAAGGTAACAAGGACAGATGCATTATCTATACATTTTGGGATACAACAAAGTATTTTTTTTTATTCAACAATGCATATACAGTAGAACCTTGTAAGAGAATCACAGAGGCTGGATCTCAGAAAGTATTGTTTAATTAACAATAATATTATATTAAGATGACAAGGAACAAAAAGAGTCACAAAAGGCAAGCGCAGTAGCAGGAAGAAAACCAAAACTTAAACTACAGGTATAGACAGTGTAGCGCCAGGTCACGTGATGTCTGGTAGGATGGTGTCGTTGCTAGGCAACAGCTGATGTGCGAAGTTACTCTCCAACAAACCTTCCTGTAAAGGACACCTAGTTGCAGAGCCAAAGTGTTCATTGGAGAGAGGATGTCCTCTTACCAGAGAGTTGTTAAATAGTAAAATTGATAATTTTGCAAATAAAAACTGTCCTTTATAGAGAAGTGTCCTCTAGCGTGAGTGTCCATGGAGGTTATACTGTAATTTTTTTTATTAGAAAAGCAAGCTTTCAAGCAATGAAGCTCTTCTACTGGCTTAACAATGTGTCAAATGAATAAATATAAACTATTTGTAAAAAAAAAAACAAATGTTTATCTGCACAGGTGCAGGGGTGCATAACAAAATCAAAACTTTAAAAACTCTCCAAAGCACTCAATTATCCCATGTATTTACAATTTTGAAATATTATATTAATTTCTTTTTTTTTTTTGCTTGTTCCTAGTACACGTGGTACAAGCCATGATAATCATGGTGGGTAGAAGTAGGCGACTGCTTTTACTGTAAGTGCACCACATGTCTACACATGCGAAAAGCAGTTCGACTTTGCACTTACAAATGTGCCAGAGCCCCGTTTGGTTACTTGCACTCGCTGGTGGGGTTGGACTTTTGCAAGAATCGGGGGCCATTGGAGCTTTTTTTTTTTTTTTAACATGAAAAAGTGCCCAATGCGGGAATCGAACCTGGGTCGTAGCAGTCAAAAACCAATAGTTTAGACCATCCTTCCACCGACCCCTATTAAAATTATAAAAATAGGGGGTTATATACGTACATATGTAGCAATGTTTATATATAAAGGTAGGGATGATTTGATTATTAGGGGAATCAATCTTTGTCCTAATGAATTTTTCAACTCTGTAGGTAACTTAATTTTTTGTCTGAAGATAGTAACAACACTGTTACTGAGACATAATGGACTATTTATTGATTGGGATTTGTTATGGTCACATTATGTTTCTAAGCTATAATTCAAATTGTACCTTATCAACATAAATATAAAGATTGAAATTACAAAAAGATTTCTATATATGTTGTTGTTGTTGTTTCTTATCCCTTGTGTAAAAATTACACAAATTCCATGAGTTCATGCTCCTCGAGCTGTTTTATGATGAGCAGCGGCCTCTCCCAAAGGTCCTGTTTAGTGCATCTAATGCAAGCCAAAATGTGTTCTGGAGCTGCAGGTGCCAAGCTACATTTTGGGCAAGTGGGGTAAATTTTGTTAGACTTGAAAGTCAGACTTTCACCAAAGTGTGCCTGGATCATGGTGCCATGATCAACGAAAGCTGCACCCCTACACCCCATTCCATGAGATTTCTATATATAAAATATCAAAAAAATTTTGCCACATTTATTTTATTTATATAAATTCAATTACCATCTATCGGTATTATTATCCCTAGTACACTTGGTACAGGCCATGATAATCATGGTGGGTAGAAGTTGCGACTGCTTTTACTGTAAGTACACCACATGTCTACACATGTGAAAAGCAGTTTGACTTTTGCACTTACAAGTGTGCCAGAGACCCATTTGGTTACTTGCACTAGCTGGTGAGATTTGGCTTTTGCAAGAATTGAGGGCCATTGGAGCATTTTTTTTAAATCAGAAAAAAATGCTCAATGAGGGATTCGATCCCGGCTCGTAGCAGCTGAAAAACCAATGGTTCAGACCATCCTTCCACCAATACCCCTCACTATCTATCGATAAAATGTGTAATAATTTTTTTTTGGCAATGTACATTTAAACCTGTCTATAGCACCCTCTCTAAATAGCGCCTCCCTCTCTATGGCGCCCGATTTTAAATACGTAGTAAAATGCGTTTTACATTAAAAGTGACCTGTCTATAGCACCCTATTTTGGTGAGTCCCAAGAGGGGGCTCAGGTTTAACTGTATTTCTTTTGACTATATGTCAAATATTTTCTCTACAGATTACTGCAATGATGAAATTGATAAGGCACAATTTGGATTATCTATATATATAAAAATGAATGTATGTGTGTGTGTGTGTGTGGTCTGTTTGTCCTTTATGCCTGACCAAACCACTCATTGGAACGCCATGAAACTTTGGGAAGTTATTTAGTACTAGACGAATGGCCCGGGCAACGCCCGGGGTTTACCCGAGTGCGAATATATTTTAAAAACGTTGCCTTGGGTGGTCGCTATTAACAGGGTGGTCTGTATAGACAGGTGGATGTATCACACAGCTGATAACAGGGTTGTCTAGAGTGGTCGCTATAGACAGGGTGGTCTGTATAGACAGGTGGATGTATCACACTGCTGATAACAGGGTTGCCTAAGGTGACCGCTATAGACAGGGTGGTCTGTATAGACAGGCAGCTGATAACAGGGTTGTCTAGAGTGGTCGCTATAGTCAAGGTGGTCTGTATAGACAGGTTTATGAGAGAGGTAAACTTACAGGTTGTTGACGCCGCAATCCCCAGAGAGAGTGTTTTTTGTTGCATCATGCTGTGACTCACACGATGACCCAAGGTCAACAGGGGTGGAGTAGCAAGCTTAAGCCTATCACCGTCTGGCGGCGCTGCTTGCGAGTTATATCTACAATTCTGCAAATAACTCTAAGGATATTCAAGATATTCAAGAAATTATTTTTCGAAAACCTTTCCGGGGATATACCTAATAATATCCCAGAATTTCATGGCGATTGGATGTATGGTTTTTGAATAACAGGGTTGTCTAGAGGGGGGCAGGGAGGACACGTGTTCCCTGTCAGCCAATGAGCGCGCATTCTATCCATGAGCTTCAGACAAACAGACAGAATAAGGCAAATATATAAGTAGATAGTACTGGGAAGGTTTCTAGCAAATAAAATTTTTGAAATAACTTTTCGCTTTAAAATAATCAAGATAAATATTCTAATTTATCTGTTATAATTCAACAATCTGCTCTAAATATTATCATGATGATACGATGATTTTGTAATGTAGAAAATTAGGAAAGACAAAATTCAGGATGACACGGCAATTTATTTGAGATAAGAATAATGATACAATTCCAAGGCAAGATACAATTCCTTTAACTTCCAATTACCGAGGGAACCAATTAATATTGATTTTATTCAACTTATCGAGTATTTTTCAAGGGACCGGGAAAAAATGTTCACTAGATAAAACTATGATTTTCTAAAGTAGAAAATTAGGAAAGACAAAATTCAGGATGACACGGCACACAGGGACCAGGAAAAAATGTTCACTTTATCGAGAGATTCAAATTTACGAGTTTCAAATTTTCAAAATATATCTTTTTTTTTTATAAGTTTTTAGAGAATTGTTTTAACGAATGTTCGTTAGACAAACCTTTACTCAGGTAAAACCTCGGGCGAAGCCGGGTACGTCCGCTAGTAGATTATAAACACAAGGTAATAAGACCAAATCCAAATAAAAAAATAGTGTGTAAACACACTATTTATTTATTTGGATTTGGTCTTATTACCTTTTGTTTGCAATGATGAAAATTATTGAATGAGAGGGTTTGGCTCATCAGTGGTGAATCCTCTCAGTAATTTAGCCAAATTAATCTCCAGATTGCTCTACTATTGTATTGGTTTCTTATGCCATGGATATCTTATGGACATATAATGAACAACTTATGATAAAGTACAATTTGGATTATAGATTATAAGCACAAGGTAATAACACCAAATCCAGATAAATAATAGTGTGCGACATTTTGGTAACAGAATTGTTACCAACAACGTCATACACTATTTTTTTTTTATTATCTCAAGTACACATGGTACAGGCCATGATAATCATGGTGGGTAGTTAGTGACTGCTTCTACTGTAAGCGCACCACATGTCTACACATGTGAAAAGCAGTTCAACTTTGCACTTACAAATGTGCCAGAGCCCCATTTGATTACTTGCACTCGCTGGTGGGGTTGGACTTTTGCAAGAATCGGGGGCCATTGGAGCATTTTTTTTTTTTAAACAGAAAAAAGTGTCCAATGTGGGAATCGAACCCGGGTCGTAGTGGTTGAAAACCAAATGGTTTAACTAGCCTTCCACCGACCCCTCTCATACACTATTAATTTATTTTAATTTGGTCTTATTACCTTGTAGTGGTCTTGTTAACTAATGTTTTCAATCTATAATCCAAATTGTCAAATCTCATTATGTCAATAAAACCATCATTCCCCCAAACTTGATGTCCACATAGACAGGTAGGTTATTATTTCTTATCCCCTTGTGAAAAGATCGCACAAGTAATTACTCTTCAACAGCCTTAATTAAAAACATTAACTCTGCCCTTGCCGGTCCCAAGCCCGGATGAAAAAGGAGGAGGGGGGAGCAGTAACAAGCTCACTAAAAAACCTGGGCTCAGCTGGCCCGGCTGATAGTACCCTGTTAGGGCTCCTGATCCAAGGATACATGATTAGCAGCATTTGTACTCCATGTTAGGAGCGGCTGCACATGACGTCTGTTCCTCATGTCAGAGGCGGCCATTTATTTTGGAGCTAAGTCGGCCTGCCACTGAGTAGTGCTCCCAGTCTTAATGACAAAGGCATTCTAATTCACTCAGTGTGGAGATAAGAAAGAAGAGAAAACATTGAATATTTCTTACAAGAAGTGTTTACGCATGTAGCGTGGATATTTACAACTGAAGTTTAACTAAATATTCAAAGTATATAAATAAAGATTACATCTCGCATCAAAAGAGATATCAAAACTAAACGACCATCATTTATATAGGTCAATATCCTCCCATAAAAATTTCCATCTATAAGAATTCAAAATTTATAATTTTTAAAAAATTATTTTGAAATATAATAGCTATCACACTCTTCAATGGGGTTAATTAAAAACATGGAATATTTCTTACAAGAAGTGTTTACAAATATATGTTAAAGAGTGAAGAGTTTGAAAGCTAAGCTAACATGTTAAAATAAAAAGCTCATTGTGATAAATGTTCAAACCAATCCCAAGAGTCCATGTAGGGGCAGGTACGGCACAGTAGTTGTGACCCAACCTACCTGTGGGGTAGGGTTCAGAAGAGAGAGCAGACCAAGTGAGGTAGGTGACGTAGGTTGTGATGATAGAGGACTGGAGGAGTCCTGCTCTCATGTCCCCTGTGTCTGGAGACAACACCACCATGGATTATATATTGTGGCAGACATTTGGAACTGTGCCACCTTTCAATATACACATGGACAACACTGAAGTTGTACCTTTTAACATATACAGTAAAACCTCTATGTAAAGGACACCTAGTTGCAGAGTCAAAGTGTCCTTTATGAAGAGGTGTCCTCTTACCGGAGAGTTGCTAAATAGTGATAATGGTAATTTTGACAATGAAAACTGTCCTTTTTGGAGAGGTGTCCACTAGCCGGAGTGTCCTCTCATGGAGGTTCTACTGTATATCCATATTCAGACAGACAATAACTCTGAAAGATATTACAGTGACCTTTATGTATGATTGTCCTTTAGTGTGATAATACAATGATAACAATACAACTATAATATACCAGAACATAATTGACATTAGAAACTGTGCCCCTCAAATTACACTCATGAACAAAACTTAAGGAAGTTATACCTTTTAGCATGTATATCGGTATTCAGACACAATAACTCTGAAAGATATTATAGAGACCTTTTGTATGGTTGTTATTCAGTGCAATAATACAACTATAATAGACCAGAACATAATAGAAAAACATTGTTGATTATTTTTTTGGAAAGTTGGGCAGAAAAAAGAAAGTTTAAATAGATATAGCACAATTTGGATTATATATTATGAACAAAAGGTAATAAGACCAAATAAATAAATAGTGTGTGATGTTTTTGGTAACAGCAATGTTATCGAAATGTCACACACTATTTATTTATTTAGATTTGGTCTTATTATCTTTTGTTTAAAGTATTATCCATAGTATACCTGGTACAGGCCATGATAATCATGGTGGGTAGAAGTTGGCAACTGCTTTTACTATAAGTGCACCACATGTCTACACATGTGAGAAGCAGTTCGACTTTGCACTTATAAATTTGCCAGAACCCCATTTGGTTACTTGCACTCGCTGGTGGGGTAGGACTTTTGCAAGAATCAGGCGTCATTGGAACATTTTTTCTTAATTATAAAAAAACGGACCAATGCGGGATTCGAACTCAGGTCTTTGCGGTCAAAAACAAATGGTTTAGACCACCCTTCCACTGAACCCCAAAGTAAGACCTCTCCTAGGTAAATTGATTTACCAGAGATATACACACAATTCAAATCTTAAATTTTCTTGTTTAATTAATTATTCTCTTGTGTAATTACTTGGGTAATTACTCATGGTAACTCACGTAGTTTGCGCAGATTTTTCTTTTTTGAAGTTTCTTTTGGGAGGAACAAGATGGAAGGCACTTTTATGGAACGACCCGGATGCTTACATCTCCTCTCTTTAGTTTTTTTTTTTTTTTTGTCATTTTATAACATGGCTCCCGTGAGCTTTTTCCCAGCCGACAGCGGGAGGTTTTCCTTACGGGACAATGGGAATGTTTGGGAGATTAGTTAGTTTCTTTTTTTTTCTTTGGAAGGATACTTTTTGTCAAATTATTTGACAAACATTGCAGTTTTAATCTTCTCAGCTATGCAGGAAGAATGTTGTTTATCTGTTAAGTCGAACTGATCTCCCACGCCTTCTCATTGGACGAATGTGGCCATGTTTGTACATAAAAGAGGGTTGAAACGGAATGCGATGAGTCGTGGAGTGGTGTTCGAGTTGAGACGCTTGAAGCGTTCTCTGTGTGCTTGTCTAGTGTTTCTCCTCGCATACCTGTGAAACCCCGGTCCGCTCCCTGCCAACGCTACAATAAAGCTAAGTACTTTTTCATTTTATTTAACAATGCTGGTGGGGTTGGATTTTTACAAGAATCGGGGGCCACTGGAAACCCACATTGTAAAACCATTAAATTATATATACACCATCAGTAAATTTTATTTATATTTATTTAAAAATGCAAAAGAGTATTATTATGTTACATTTATGTAACGTTGGAGTGATTACCTTTTTGAGATGGGTTGAGTTGATTGGTGATTGTGGTGGGCGCAGTCGTGTTTGCTGAGTTGGTAAGGTATTCACACAGGGGAAAAATAACGAGGACAGAGAATTGAATTGAAATAGGCCAGCGATCAAGGGAGAAAGGGGTTGAAGCTATTTGTCGGGTTTGATTATTAACTATGGCTGTTCACATTATTGAGGATTGGAATTATCTGATCGTTGAGAAGATGGTGGTTGGCTCCAAACTGGTCTCGATGGTGCCACGTTCCTGACTCGTGTCGAGGGCGCTGAGCTCCTGACTTACTAAACTGAGTTCGCGATTTAACACGAAAACTTCTCAGGGTTTTGATTGGCTGATGGTTGACTCGTGTAAGCTTTCCATTGGTTCCTAGCTAATCCTCCTGGACTCTGATTGGATCTTTGCTAATCCTTTGTTCATGTCTTGTTCTGACATGATCCCGGAAGGACTAGGTTCTTGAACCCAGTTTTATGAGTTCCTGGATAATAAAACCTGCTAATGATCGTTCCTCTTTGATGGCCTTTCTCTCTAAACCTTTCTCCCAGATTTCTAAGCCTTGTTTTTATTAAAATCTTTAGATCATACATTGCATACATATTGGGGCGGGATTACATCCAGTTATGTACAAATTATGACATTTATATATTTTCGCCCTTCATTTTATTTTTTGGCAAGTATTCAACCAGTATCATTTTAAATCCATTTTATTTTTGAATATATATCTTTATGAAATAATATCATTACATTTAGATAAATTGATTTTCTTTTTAAAAAAAAAACTTTTATTGGATACATTCTTTTTAAAAATACACATTTTTGTAAAAATATTCCCGGCAAATTTTCCAACTATATTTCAGCACTAGCCAGCTAAACATCTCTTTGGTAGATTGTCAAGTTTCCATTAGATCCCTTGTGGATCTCATGGAATAAAGTCCGCCCTAGGCTGACGAGGGCCATTAGCCCGAAACCATGGTCTCTAGGTGAACACTTCTCAGTTTGCCAAAGCTGGTGTTGTGGCTTTGTCACCTGACCCGAGGCTGCGGCGATGGTCAATAGATGGCGTCTAACTTTGACATCTATTTTAATGGGAGAGGAGACTTTTGTCTCTCTTTGTAGATATATATATCTCATCCTTACCTTAATGCAGCTGGAGATGAAAATAACTACAATCATCTAAATAAAAAATGAATGCAGTATATAAAAGGTCATACATCAGTACAGAGCACAACAACAACAACAGAGTGGATATTTACGTTTCTCAGTGGCAGGACAGGTGGCCACCAGAGCACACACCAGACAGAGGGCCACGTTGATCCCAATGAGAGTCTTGTTGGTGGTACAGCCGGAGAAGGAGGTGTAGTTGGCAAAGAGGAACATGGCCGCCGCAGTCACCCCTGAGTAGAAGATCATGGCACACATGATCATGGCTGTACATCCACACACAGTGCTATAGCAGAGTCTAACATTTTAAGGTGAAAATATCAGGCTTCCCAGGAAAAAATTTCCTTTTTTTTTTTCAAAATCTTTTATTCACAAATCTCTAGATTTAGGGCATGATAGCCTTTCTGCAGGAGAATACACGACACAATAAATCACCAATAGGACACAAGTTTCAATATAATCAAATACTAATTTCACCTTAATATTTAACTCCGCCTTTGCCGGTCCCAAGCCCGGATGAAAAAGATGGGGAAGCAGTAACAAGCTCATTAAAAAACCTGAGCTCAGGTGGCCCAGCTGATAGTACCCTGTAAGGGCTCCAGGGATACAGGATGAGCAGCGTTTGTACTCCATGTTAGGAGCAGTTGCACATAGAGTCTGTTCCTCATGTCAGAGGCAGCCATTTCTTTTGGAGCTAAGTCGACCTGCCACTGAATAGTTCTCCCAGTCTTAATGACAAAGGCAGATGCATTATACTTCACTCAGTCATGATGGTTGTCAAACAAGCTTGATACCCTAATATGATTGAGTGGAGATAAGAAAGAAGAAGAAGAAGACTAGTAGTGATAAAATGATAAAGCACAATTTGGATTATAGATACAAGAAAAATGTATCTAGTAGTGATAAAGAATAAGCCACTACACCAGTTTTGACAAATTCAGACAACAAACCAACCTATATTCCATGGTTTCAGGCTATGACCCTCATCAGTACAGGGACGGCTTTGATTTCATAACATTCTACAAGAGGGGTAATGAAATTGGTCAAATTTACCAAACAGGTGTTTAAGATGGTGAAGTGACAAGTGTCTGCTCATGTCAGAGGCGGCCATTTCTTTTGGAGCTAAGTGAGCCTGCCACTGAGTAGTGATCCCAGTCTTAATGACAAAGAGATACACATTCTACTTCACCCAGTCATGATGGTTGTCAAACAGACACCATCAAGGGTTACAACTGGATACCTTAATATGATTGAGTGGAGATAAGAAAGAAGAAGAAGACCTTAATATTGAGAGAGAGAGATACAAGGGGTTATTTTATTGCATTGAGATTCAACATTTGTCCAGCACAATTCACATTTCTAACACATGAGAATCTTAAAGAATCAATATTGAGATCTTATCTAATCTAGCATGTGTTTACATGTGCACAGTTGATCAAGCCAGGGGGGCTGGAAATTCTCAGCCTTGAAAATCTTTTAATTTTCAAATCATCCAATTTTAATTATTGTACAATACAAATGAATAGTACTTCATTACTAAATACTAATAAACTTCATTTCAAAGCCAGTAAAATCAGTATCACCAATAATGATTACCCTTTTGGTATAATTTGATATCAAGTCCTATCATTTTACAATAGTGAATCAAAAGCTTTAAAATCTTGGTTTGTGAATTCAATTTGTTCATAAATAAGAAATGTTTTATTTCTAACTAAGTTTTCCTACTATAATTGTATTTGGGGTTCTGAGAGAGAACTGGAGATTAATTTGTTCTTTATTAAGTTTTACATGAAAAATCCACTGTAGTATGATCCAACCTAAGCACAGCTGGTACATCCTAAAGAGTAATATGGCCACTCAGACCTTTCACCATAAGCCGATCCTTTTTCACTAGCCACTGTATCAAAGGAATGATGCATTCTCCATGCACCGAGCGGCCAATTGTTTGGCCCCTCGCGCCCGCCTTTATGGTTTAGCTCCATGGGGTCGACCAATCAGCCCACAGGCGTCTCCGAAAGTTCATGGCAAGGTTGCTCTCCTAGCCCTCCCGTTCGGACTTGGTTAAACCCGTCCTATGCTCCAAAAGGACTCAACAATAGCACAGTTGGTACAGTGGAGTGGACCCAGGAGGAGCTCTGAACCTCAGAAATAGACAGCATCAAACAACACTAACAAGATTTATAATAGGCCATCTCAAGCCATTGAAGACAGAAACTAACAAAATCTATCCACTTGTCCATAATGTAGCTTGGCACCTGCAGCTCCAGAACACATTTTGACTTGCATTTGATGTACTAAACAAGACCTTTGGGAGAGGCTGCTGCTCATCATAAAACTGCTTATATAACATAATATATAAATTAGATTTAATAGAGAAGTTTCAATTTCAATCTGTCTTTCTCATCAATATTATTATCACATAGAAAAATACAAAAAAATAAATGTGAAGATGACACAAAGCAAGTTATTTTGATCAAAACAAATACCAACTTATTGGCAACAATCAAGAGAAATATGCTGAGTAAAAAATCCTATATAAATTGGTAATCTGTTGAATAAAATTAAATATTAGGCTACAATTCATGCCTAAAGCCCTATCATCACAAACAATACAACAACAACAACAAAAACCTTTATAAAGACACTATTGTCTTACAAGGGGATTCCCCTAAAAGGTTATATACTCATCAACAATCTGCTCTAAATATTATCATGATGATACGATGATTTTGTAATGTAGAAAATTAGGAAAGAGAAAATTCAGGATGACACGGCAATTTATTTGAGACAAGAATAATGATACAATTCCAAGGCAAGATACTATATTCCTTTAACTTCCAATTACCGAGGGAACCAATTAATATTGATTTTATTCAACTTATCGAGTATTTTTCAAGGAACCGGGAGAAAATGTTCACTTTATCGAGAGATTCGTTAGACAAACCTTTACTCGGGTAAAACCCGGGCGAAGCCGGGTACGTCCGCTAGTACTTATAATATTGGTAACAGAATCCCAAATATGTAAACAAAGACTGACCTACATTGGACCCATATTGAGAGAAAATGGCTTAGAAAAGATGTTGATGTTGAGAAAGATTGAATAGCTGGCTAGAAGAGGTCAAGAAAGCTACTGGAAGGTCACTATAAGAGCTGTAAGTGATGCTCACTAACAGATTAAATTGGAGAATATTTGGTCATATAGTAAACAAAAGTTGAATTTGACTTGAAGGACACACTATCAACAACTAAACAGAAGGGAATCAACACAGTTGGCCAGATGGAAATCTGGTCACCTGCGCCCTCTAGTCTATAAAGAGGGAGCCAAAAGCTTCCCCATGTGCACTAGGTGCAAAACCGAAGAGGCCACTCCCCAACATTTACTAAATTGCATTGGAAAGGACAAAAGATCCCTGTACAGAGAACCAAGAAGAGTTCTTGAGCTTCTTTACGAGCACGACCTCCAAGATCTTGTCTAATTTAGACTAAAAGGATAAGTAAAAAAAAAACTATCAACAAAAATAATAGTAAACAGTTGAACCTCATTAGAAAAACATTTTTATTTTCAAACCATGCTGTTATAATTATGGTTGAAATAATTGGTGCTTTAGAATTAGAATAATTTCATTGTAGCTGTTATAAACGAAGCTGTTATAATGAGGTTACACAATGAAAGAAGAAACCCTTATTAAAACTCAATATTAGGTGGGAAAACATTGCCAGGAGGTAAACCCATAAGATTTATAGAGTTGGTTTAGAAAGAAAAGGTAATAAGACCATACCAAATTAAAAAAATAGTGTGACATTTCGGTAAGTGTTTTTTGTTATTGAAACATCACACACTATTTATTTAGATTTGGGTCTTGATAAGGCACAATTTGGATTATAGATTATAAACACAAGGTAATAAGACCAAATCAAAATAAATAAATAGTGTGTGACGTAAGGCAAGATGAATGATCAGTACTTTTGTATGAAGATGATAACAACGCTGTTACCGAAATGTCACACACTATTTATTTATTTGGATTTGGTCTTATTACCTTGTGTTTAGATTTGATCTTATTAGCTTTATTTCTAATCTATAATCCAAATTGTACATTATCAGAGTTGGCTAAGCTAGGGCCAACTTACCTGTGAACCAACAGTGGCTTCCTCCATTCTCCACCTTATCTAGCCTACAACACAAAACACCATTTACACAAAGCTGCCATAATTACAATTACAGTAGAACCTCCTTGCAAAGTGTCCTTTAAGGAGAGGTGTCCTCTTACTGGAAAGTTTCTAAATAGTAAAAATGGTAATTTTGCAAATGAAAACTGTCCTTTGTAAAGAGGTGTCCTCTAGCATGGTTGCCCTCTTATGGAGGTTCTACTGAATTAAGATTTTCTACACAAGGAGTATCTTTTTGCTTTTACATTTATTTAAATACCTTCATTAAATTTTACCTTAATTATCAAAATGATATACAGTAGAACCTCCATGAGAGGACACTCGCACTAGAGGACACCTCGCTACAAAGGACAGTTTCCATTTGCAAAATTACCATTTTTACTATTAAGCAACTCTCTGGTAAGAGGAAACCTCTCCCTAAAGGACACTTTGGCTCTGCAATTAGGTGTCCTTTACAGGGAGGTAGTTCTACTGTATAAGGTTAAATACAAAATGAATAAAGAAAGAGAGAATATGGTTTTACAGGCTATAACCAAAGTGTCAATGTAGCAAACAGACAAGCCGCAATGCACTATAGCAAAGTACCAAGGTGCTGCATGCCACTAAGGTTTTTCAAAAAAGGTTAGATTCCCCAGGCCAGGAAAGATAAGAGAGAGACAGATGTTGACTAGATAAGAAGAGTAAAAAAAAAAGTTCCCCCGCCGGGAATCGAACCGAAAGAGAGAGTGAAAAGAACAATAAAAGAAGAGTCAACTCACCAGTGGTCAGTCCAAGAATGGGCAAACTCCACAATGAGCATCATCTGGATAATGATAAAGATGAGGGCTCCACCCATACCAATCACCAGCATGGCTGAAAACATCCACAGTTTAAAATTCCCACATATTGTATAATCTGTCACAATTAGTTCCTAGAATATTATCCTATAGGGGATATACACTCATGGACAAAACTTGAGGAAGTTGTACCATTTAGCATGTATATTAGGACAATAACTGAAAGATATTTAATACACAGTGACATTTATTGAAGACACAAGAGATAACCAAGTGTGAACAAAATTGCCTCTGTCTCCTTAAAAAAAAACAAAAAAGACGACCGACAACATTAAAATATGAAACTTCCTTAAGTTTTGTCCATGAATGTCCAATATATAGAAACCCATAGATAGTCCAAACTAAAAGGCATGGTTTGTTTAAAAGAGCGCTGCGCGCACATTAGAAAACAAAACAACAAAAAATCTAATAGAATTAAGAAATAAACATCTATCCTGATTATTTAAATGAAAGTTACTGATGGCTTGCATCAACTGTCAGAATAATTATCAACTAATTAATTATTTTTAACTATTCCAGAATATTGACCAAACACCCTTTCTTGATAAAAGATGTTAAGAAAATGGCTGTAGTTGGTCCCGGACTAACTAGAGCCATATCCTGAAGTCATGGTTAGGTGTTCTGAATTTGCTGAAGTTAGTGTTGTGTTACTGACCTACCAAGACAGAGATAACACACAGAGCTTATATCTATTTTGAAGGAAGAGGTGGCCTTTCTTTATGGAGAGATCGATTTTCATGCTAAAATTTCCACCTATTTTCAATGTAACTTGTATCCCCCACATAGAAGCTAGGACCTACCAGTTTTAAAATGGCTGAGATTCTCTTCAGGAATGAAGAAAGCCGCCACAATGAGACCAATGAAGAGGAGCAGCTTCCAGAACCACAGGCTGTGGAACAACAAATGGCAGTTAGTGGCTTAGACATGGGCAGGCAGAAAGGCTCAACTTTAACCATCCTACTGTGATCTTGCAGGAGTTCCTGTGCTCAAATAGTGTAATTGACCATTGACCTAAGAGTAGATTCATCCACCTTTAAAAATTGTTTCAACTTTGAAGGCAATTGAGTCCTCCTCCTTTGTATCATTAGGTGCAGGTGACTAAATGAGATTTTGATGGCTTATGAGTGCAAAAATCTAACTATTTCAATCTTAGTAGACACACGTGTGTAATTTACAGTATAAGTAGTTTCAAATGTCTACCCACCATAATTCCCATGGCAGTTATAATGTGTATGTACTATGGAATTGTTATCCCCCCAACAACAATCTCACCCATTGTGGATGACGGCACGTGGAGTGGCGCTGCTGCCCACCCCTAGAGTTGCCAGGGCCAGCAGAGAGAAGAAGGTGGCCATAGCACAGCCGACACGGTACACTGCCGTGGGACCCAGGAGTAGACTGCAGTTGGAGCCAAACCCAAGCTGAAGGCAGGTCTCAGCTACTGTTGAGTTCTGTTACACACACAGTGGATGAAGGGATCTCTAGGTGGAGGATCTGGACCACACCACAATATCTATATACAGTTAAACCTGTCTATAGCCTCCTCCCCTCTAAATAGTGCCTTCCTCTCTAAAGCGCCTGATTTTAAATACCTAGTACGATGTGATTTACATTAAAAGTGACCTGTCTATAGCACCCTATCTTGGTGAGTCCCAAGAGGGCGCTATAGACAGGTTTAACTCTATATATATTAAAATAGAGACATATTTTGGATCAAAATATTTATTAAATTTCAATATTTCGACGAGGCTGTTCACCTATCTTCTCGGAAAAATTCAAAAACCATGTAAGCTTATTATCCGTGTGATGCACGCACGAGAAGTGTTGTTTTATATAGCATATGTTGGTGTGACCAGACCATTTAACTTCTCGTGCATGCATCACGCGGATAATAAGCTTACATGGTTTTTTAAATTTTCCGAGAAGAAGATATGCAAACAGCCTCGTCGAAATATTGAAATTTAATAAATATTTTGATCAAATAATATGCCCCTATTTTAATTATCAAAAATGGATTGCTCTATATTCAACACTATATATATATATACACATACCACTGATAAACAGGCCCTCCTATTAATTTAACATGGCAGTAAGGGCAGTAGAAAATTGTTTAGTTTTAAAAAGAATCATAAGCGTCTAAAATAGTTACAATTTTTTATAACAGATGGCGTACTAATGCATCATGTTATAATTGTTCTAAAAATACATTTATTAAATTTAAAATTATTCATTCATCCAATATTTCGAAAAGAAACACGCCTCTCTTTATCAAGGAAGTTTGTATTTTTGAACTGAATACAGTTTAGAATTTTTTGTGATATGAAAATAATTTGAATCAAAATTGACCATAATGGGAATAGTGACCATAATATAAATTTCTGCAATAGTAGCTTCTTTAATGTTGAATTTGGACTATTCCCAACATTTGTGCAGGTAGTAAAAACCATTGTAATTGCAATGTGACTTACTCTCGCGCTTTGCAAGGTCAACTTATGAATAATTAGGAATAATAGATGAATAAATATGCTAATATCCTATATATGCATTTTTATACAACAACAAAATTCTTTATTAAGGACACTTGTCCCATACAGGATTCTCCCAGATACAGAAGTAAACATAACAGTTATATACTAAAAGTGGAGATTAACATCGACCTTTCTTCAAATTGGATCTATCAAATGTGTTGTGTCTATTGTCTGTGCTGTTTTCCAGAATTTGTGTAAAGCTAATGTATTGAGTTTTCTTTTCGCTACTTTTGTCATTATAACATACTAGCCGAATGACCCAGGCAACGCCCGGGTTTTACCCGATTAAATGTTTTATTAAAATACTATTCTTTACAATTATAAATTGGAGTCGTGGATGGCACTCTTTTGAAACGTCCCGCTTCAATCTTTGTGTGTTTTTAAAATACAAAAATAAAAATGTAAATTTTCACAACGATATTTGAAAATTGTATTATTTAGATTTTTTGTATGAATATATTTTAAATCTGATATATACATAAAATGATATGATAATGATAGCAAGTGATTTATTGTTCCTACCCTGTCATTACGTCACTCAAGGTCACCGTCGCGCCCACGTGGTGGCGCAGCAAACGACCGACACCTGAATGGCGCTCTCCTATTGGCTCGCTCAAACGGTGACAGAACGCATGACGCTCCTAACTGTATATAGAATGGTGAATTGTTTCCATAAACAATCTTTTGACAGAGAATTTCTCTCTCATCCTTATAATAAGAAGTTGAATAATCAAGTGAAGAGAAGGACTTCTCAAGGCAGTAGGATACTTAAGTATCAAAAGTAAAAACACCCAGATTGTTTATACACAAGAAAGATAAGAGAGTACAATGAGATAAGATAATGAATAGATAAAAAGGTTTTAAGCTGTACTCAAGTCTTTGACACATTCCAGATGTGAAAGAAATCACTTATCTATTGTTGCATCATGATTAATGCGCGTATTTTAAAAATTATATTTATAATATTATTATTAATATATTTAAAATTTAAATTATATATCTATTTATTTTTATTTAAAACAGATTATTTAGATTATCATCATTCCTTTTGTAATATTTTTGTGTACATATATCTTTATTGGTTATTGGAGCGAGAGAGGACCTAGAGGAAGACTGCGGATCGCGACCTACGAGAAAGAGAAGAATAAAAAAAACGCAATGACTTTAAAAGGTAATTTATTTTTATTTACTTTTCCTCATTTGCTTTGAATATGGAAACCCGCTCGGGGGAAACGTGTATAACACCAAGAAGGAAGAAACCAAGGTCGATGACCCTGCAAAGCTGCAACTTGGTGCAACAATATGACATGGTCTGGTGAATGCACAAGTTTTCATATATAGACACTTGGGGCTTAGAGGTGAAAACAACTATGATGTGATAGAATACACAGAAATGGCATGCCAACAAACTCTTTTATTTTAAATAATGATGAATTATTTTCATTTATATACAGTAGAACCTCATGAGAGGACTCCCTAGAGAACACCTCTCTACAAACACAAGGTAATAAGACCAAATCCAAATCCAAATAAATAGTGTGTGGCGTTTCGGTAACAGCGTTGTTACCATCTTCAGACAAATGTGCTGAATCTTTGTCTGATGATGGTAACAATGCTGTTACCGAAATGTCACGCACTATTTATTTATTTGGATTTGTTCTTATTACTTTGTATGTATAATCTATAATCCAAATTCTGCCTTATCATCTCTCTACAAAGGACAGTTTTCATCACCAAAATGACCATTTCTACTAATAAACAACTTTCGGACAAGAGGACACCTCTCTCTAAAGAACACTTTGGTTATGCAACAAGGTGTCCTTTACAGGGAGGTTCTACTATATATATATAAATATGTGTGTGTGCATGTCTTCTTCTTCTTTCTTATCTCCACTCAATCATATTAAGGTATCAAGCTTGTAAAGCTTGAGACTTTTGATGGTGTCTGCCGGGGAAGAGTAGAGCTCATCAATAGATGAGACAATACAGTCAATAATGAGGGGTTGCAGGTTGACAATTGCACTTAGTACATAGTGGGAGAACCTTACAACCATTTGTGTGTGCATGTGGTGTAGCTGAAGTGTCAGGAATGTGAGCTCTTCTTAAGCCTACCGGCAGCAGAATTAAAAACAACCTCTTAAGTGTGGATTGATGGGCCTTGACAACAACCTTATCAGATCGGAGTCTACCAGGCAGGAAATAGACAACTGGCTCAAGGTGACAAAACATTCCTGGTCTGGAGTCCTGGTAGAGATAGGGCTGGGGGTATAATTTTAACTAGAGTTGGGTAGTTCTGCTGCAACTCTATGTATTGGGTCAAAAGCCATTCCATCTTGGAGAGTAATTTGTTTCATGTTAATTCCAAAAACCATTCCACAAGGAGTGCTAACTCTATGTGGGCCCCAAAAACAATTCAATGGAGAGTCCTAACTATGTTGGTTCCAAAAACCACTCCACAGGGAGTGCTAACTCTATGTGGGCCCCAAAAACAATTCCACAGGGAGTGCTAACTCTATGTTGGCTCCAAAAACCACTTCATCCTTATCAGAAGGAATGCTGACAATATTTGTACTGGGGTGTCCGAAGACTATTCCATCTTTTCAAGGGAAGTGATAACAGAATTTGTGTTAGAGTTCAAAGATCATTCCATCCTTGTCAAAGGGAGTGCCAACCCTCTCTATATTGGATTATAATTCTATCCTTGCCAAGATGTCAATATGACACAAGATTCTTTTTGGCTTAATGAGGATTTCATTGTTTTGATAAAACGAGGAGATTTCATAAAATGTACGCCCAAACAGTGCAAGACTCTAATTCCTTATTCTCTTACACTATAATAAAACTACAATTTCTTAAAACAAAAAAAGTTAAAGAACAAAGGAGAAATGCTTCTTATATTATAATGTTAAAACACAAGCTTTCAAACCACAGGGTTCTCATAAAGGTGTACACTCATGAACAAAACTTAGGGAAGTGTAAAGTCCTTAATCTCACCGGTAGTCTACTTTTTTTTAAGGAGATAGAGTAAATTTTGTTCACACTTAGTTATCTTGTGTGTCTTCACAATAAAGGTCACTGTGTATCAAATATCTTTCAGAGTTTTTATCTGAATCCTGGTATAAACACAAGGTAATAAGACCAAATCCAAATAAATAAATAGTGTCTGACGTTTCAGTAACAGTGTTCTTACCATCTTCAGATAAAAGTGCTGAATCTTTGTCTGAAGATGGTAAAAACGCTTTTACTGAAATGTAACACGCTATTTATTTATTTAGATTTGGTCTTATTACCTTGTGTTTATAATCTATAATCCAAATTGTGCCTTATCATGAATCCCGGTATATATGCTAAACGGTAGAACTTCCTTAAGTTTTGTCCATGAGTGTAGTTGGAGGTGGATACAGGTGGATTGGAGTTACACCTGTAGAGAAGAACTGTGAGGTTTGAAAGATTGAGTTTTATTTTTATGATCAAATAAACATTTCTCCTTCGCTCTTCAACTTTTAGTTATATATCAACTCCCCCTTTGCCGGTCCCAAGCCCGGATGAAAAAGGAAGGAGGGGGAGTAGTAACAAGCTTGCTAAAAAACCTGGGTTCAGCTAGCCTGGCTGATAGTACCCTGTAAGGGCTCCTAATCCAGGGATACAGGATGAGCAGCATTTGTACTCCAGCTAAGTAGGCCTGCCACTGAGTAGTGCTCCCAGTCTTAATGACAAAGGCAGATGCATTCTACTTCACCCAGTCATGAATGATTGAGTGGAGATAAGAAAGAAGAAGGTTATATATCTAGGGAGATTATAGTAATTAGACCATATAATTTCTTATCCTTAATATAATTAATATTGCTTATATAGAATAATCTGTGTCTGATTTTTCAGTTCAGATACAGTTAAACCTGTCTATAGCTCCTCCCTAAATAGTGCCTTCCTCTCTATAGCGCCCGATTTTAAATACGTAGTACGATGCGATTTACATTAAAAGTGACCTGTCTATAGCACCCCCTCTCTATAGCACCCTATTTTGGTGAGTCCCAAGAGGGGGCGCTATAGACAGGTTTAAATGTTTTTGATTCATCTTCAATTGATTCAGAATATACAGATATTTATTCCTTTGATGGAAATAACGATATTTTAGACAATTTTGATTATGAATGGGAGGATGTAACAGAAGATAATAGAGACCCATCAAACGTATCATTTTCCACTCCACCAAAGAAAAAACACCCAATATCAAGTAAACCATTTTATAATTTCTCTCTATTTTTACAAAGCCTTTTTGTCAACAAATAATTTTAAAGAAACAAATGAATGTGTTCAACAAGAAATCATGATAAAAAATCACAGTTTTCCCTCATCTTGGCACAAGTGGAACCAAGTTACAATAAACGAGTTCTATGCATTTCTTGGTGCCTTTTCTTCTTCTTTCTTATCTCCACTCAATCATATTAGGGTATCAAGTTGTGACCCTTGATAGCGTCTGTTTGACAACCATCATGACTGGGTGAAGTAGAATGTGTCTGCCTTTGTCATTAAGACTGGGAGCACTACTCAGTGGCAGGCCGACTTGGCTCTAAAAGAAATGGTCGCCTCTGAGATGAGGAACAGACGCCATGTGCAGCTGCTCCTAACATGGAGTACAGACTCTGCTCATCCTGTGTCCCTGGATTAGGAACCCTTACAAGGTATTATCAGCCAGGCCAGCTGAACCCAGGTTTTTTAGTGAGCTTGTTACTGCTTCCCTTCCTCCTTTTTCATCCGGGCTTGGGGGCAGCAAAGGCGGAGTTTGGTGTCATTTAGAACAGGGTAATGATTTTAATGCTCAGAATTTCTTATTATTGATCTTATGATTGGATTGACAACACGCCATTCTTTGCAAAAATTTGTTTCACAAAATCTTTTACTCCAAATTGTTTCATGTTGCACCTCCAACAATGACATCCTCAAGGGTTGCAGCTAAAGGTCAAATCACTTATAAAGAGTATGAGTAATAAATTACAAATTGCCTTACAGTGATGAAAGGAGTTAATTAGAAATAAATTAATTAGACATCTTGTTTCGTTTCCACCTATGAATATGCTCAGAAGAATTCCTGTGAGCTCACTCAATGATGAAGAAAGGCTAAATAACAAGTTTCATGTACCAGATATTGACCCTAAACATGATTGAAGGGATTGTATAGTATCCAGTGACCTCAATACACAGAGTGTTAGGAAAAAAAGGGTTTTGCCTTTGTAGAACCTGTATCGTATGATCAGACCTTCCCCTTGGGAATTGTTTTGAAAAATATCAAATTTGCAGGCATACAAATAATAAATGTCTATATTTCTGCATATTTTTTTAGTAATACAGTATAACCTCCCTGTAAAGGACAACACCTAATTGCAGAGCCAAAGTGTCCTTTAGGGAGAGGTGTCCTCTTACTGGACAGTTGCTTAATAGTGAAAATGGTAATTTTGCAAATGAAAACTGTCCTTTGTGGAGAGGTGTCCGCTAAAGGGAGGTTCTACTGTATTTGTTAAATATAATGTTTAATTGAACAATTTCAACTTAAAAAGTCTGTATTTTTTAAAGTACTGTGTGTAAATAAGCATGAATGCAAGATCTGTATTTACTGTATTCACTAATCGCTGGGGGGGAGAAGTCCGACCACACCAGTCCCCCCTGGACCCTTGGAATATTGGACTAAATTCTGGTTCAAGGTGACTAACATGGCAACGGCACTCATTTTCCAATGAAGAGCAAGAAAAATGACATGGACCCAGAACAGCATCTTTACACACCCAAGATAGAGGACAATGCTGTGATGGAGATGTATGGAGACATCTGAGGCTCTTCATTGGACACAACAACAACAGAAAATTGGCATGGACCCAGAGCAGCAGCTTTACACACCCAAAATAGAAGACATTGCTGTGATAGATATGTACAGGGACATCTGAGGCTCTTCATTGGACATAACAACAACAGAAAATTGAAATGGACCCAGAGCAGTAGCTTTACACACCCAAGATAAAGGACATTGCTGTGATAGAAATGTATGGAGACATCTGAGGCTCTTCATTGGACATAACAAAAACAACAGAAAATTGACATGGAGCCAGAGCAGCAGATTTACACACCCAAGATAGAGGACATTGCTGTGATAGAGATATATGGAGACATCTGAGGCTCTTCATTGGACATAACAACAACAGTAATCGCTATTTAAACACATTTTAGGCCTAAAACGCCCGGTGTTCAAGGGGTTAAGTTTTGTCCACGAGTTTATTTTTTGAATTTTCAAGGGTACCAAACACAGTTTCAACTACCTCTTGTTGTCCAGACACCAACTCATTGCAAAGTTTGTCGAACTAATCAACAGGGTGTACTCACCGAGGTCCGCTGCAGGTGGTCATGGAGATGTGGACTGAGGCTCACACACATCAGCACAAAGCCCAGGATCAGGAACAAGGTGTAAGCCAGCCGAGCTGACACGGACTCTGTGATGGAGGGACAGCCTCTGCAGCAAAACCTGAAGCTCTTCCTTCCAAAGCAGCACCCCATCTACCACCACAGCAACAGGAGAGTTAGACAACACATTGTCCTCTTAGAACCACAAGCAAAGATTCCTATATAAAGAGAAGAAACAAGTTAAATATAATAAGCTCCATGTAAAAGTACATTAAATTCAAACATTTTATTTCTAAAGGAATGATAAGGCACAATTTGGATTATAGATTATAAACTCTGATAAAATGAAGAGGAGACAATAGGATATATCTGGAGGATATTTATTGGACTTAAACTTAAAGTCACTGATAAAGGCAAACAACACAATAACAACTGGAAGAAATGCACCAACTCTATCTAACCAACAGCTATATATATCTAGAGCAACACCACAGAGTAGCAAGTCACTGGTCCGATGATAATTATTTATATTCATAGAAATGCGAGATAATTGTCAATTTCAACACTTCCTCTCAATTTATCACATTTCTACATTCCCAATCCAGCAACATGTTTATCATACAAGACTCTTGGCAGACCTTTAGTAAGGATGTCGGCAACATTTTCCTGGGTTGGTGTGTGAACGACCTCGATAAGACCATCGCTGCAAATGCTTCTAATGTAATGCCATTTGATGTCAATGTGTTTAGTTCTGGCATGATGGACTGGATTTATCGCCAGCTGTTGAGCGCCCTGGTTATCAGTCTTTAAAACCGTAGGTTCATTCAATAATTCACCAAATCCCATCTCATCCAACAGTGCTCTAAGATAGACTGCCTCCTTTCCCACTTCACAAAGTGCTATGTACTCAGATTCCGTGCTCGAAAGAGCGACAGTCTGCTGCTTCTTCGATTCCCAAGCTATTGGACCTCCTGCTAAGAAGAAAACAAGTCCCGTTTGAGATTTTCTATCCGCGAGGTTTCCACCCCAATCAGCGTCGACATAACCATAAAGGGTCTCATTAGTTTTCTCGTAAGTTATTTTCAAACATAAAGTGCCCTTTAGATAGCGGAGGACACGCTTGGCCGCATTCCAGTGCTGTCTCCTAGGATCATTGCTGAACTGTCCCAAAGCACTAACCGCATAGGCTATATCAGGCCTTGTCGACACTGAAAGATATATTAATGATCCAATCAGTGATTGGTATTCTACCTTTTTTACTGGCTCATTCTCACCCTCTATAGATGAAATCTTTGTTAACTTGGAGTTCGAGTCCATGGGTGTAGAAATCGGCTTGGCCTCTTTCATCCTATATTTCGCCAGAAGTTCTTCAATATATTTCTCTTGATCTATGGATATTGAGCCATCCTTTTCCGTTTGTATTCTTATACCCAAACAATAATTTATCTTTCCAAGATCCTTTATTTTGAATATCTTCTTCATACTTTCTTTAAAGGATATCAACGTGTCTTCTCTTTCAGCTGCAATTATCAAATCATCAACATAGATTACCACCAGAAGAATGCCTTCATGATGTTTGATGTAGACACAGTTGTCAGATTGAATTTGCTTCAGTCCCAAATATTTTAATTCAGTGTCAAGCTTTTCATGCCAAACTATTCCAGCTTGTTTTAACCCATAAATGGCCTTCTTGAGTCGACATACCTTCTCTGGATATTTTCTTGATACAAAGTTCTCTGGCTGTGCCATATAAACTTCTTCCTTAATTTCTCCGTTCAAGTAAGCAGATTGAACGTCCATTTGGTGGACTATCAAGTTGTATTCTACAGCCAAAGCGAAAAATACTTTAATTGTACTTTGGCGCACTACTGGAGCAAATGTTTCTTCGTAGTCGATTCCGTACTGCTGTGAAAACCCCTTTGCTACAAGACGAGCCTTATGGCGCTCAAGAGAACCATCACTACTGTATTTTCTCCTGAATACCCATTTGCTTCCAATTACGTTTTGGCCCTTAGGGGGATCAACCAGTTCCCAAGTTTTGTTTTCAATCAATTAATCAAACTCCTCCTTCATTACCTTCCTCAAAAAATAAGAATCTTTTCCAGACAGCGCTTCCTCTGCATCTTTTGGATCTGGGGAGTACTTCACTTCTGAAAATTCTTGCGTGGATAAATTTGCTGTAGGATATTCCTTTCTTGGTCGGCCAGGTTTTCCCGTTCTAATATACCTTGGTCTTCCTCTTCTAGAAATTATCACTCCACTTTCTGATGGCTCGTTTAACACTTCAGATACTTCTAGATCCGATTGGCTTTCAATTTCAGCTTTTGGGTCAATTTCTGATGTACTTCCTCTTTCTTCTACTAGAGGGATTTCCTTGAAAGAAGCCCTTTCTGAACCAACATCAATTTCAACGACTTCATTCCTAATTTTGGACAATTCTGGTTCAATAAAACGTACATCTCGGCTTTTTATAATTGTACGCGTTCCAACCTTCCAAAGTCTATATGCCTTAGATTCTGAAAAATATCCTATCAATTTGTATTCCTCACCACGAGGTGCGAACTTTGATCTATTTGGCCTATTATTCACGGCAAACGATTTACTTCCTATAATTTTTAAATGAGAAACTACAGGTTTTCTTTTGGTAAATAACTCATGTGGAGTTTTACAATCGTTATGCCTCGGGCATCTATTTCTGATATAAGTTGACGTGTGTATTAGTTCAGCCCATAAAGTTTCAGGTAAATTACCTTCAATCATAAAGCACCTTGTCATATCTACTAGAGTTCTATTCGCTCTCTCAGCGACACTGTTCTGTTGAGGTGTATATTCGACAGAGAGCTGACGTCCTATACCTTCTCCTTCTAGGTAATCCTTGAATTCTTTGCTAAGGTATTCAGGCACATTATCATTCCTAATACATTTAAACCTTTTTTTCGGTTTGCTTCTCAGCATAATTTTTGAATATTCTAAATCCTTTAAATACTTCACTTCTTGATTTCATTATAAATGTGAATATGAATCTCGAAAAATCATCAATAAAGGTTGCAAAATAAAGGGCACCACCCAATGATTTTGTTTTCATTGGACCACAAATGTCGGTATGAACCAGTTCCAATGGTTCCCTTGTTTCCGTAAAGGATTCTTTTCGGAAAGGTAGCCTTGTTTGTTTACCCTTCAAACAAACTTCACAGTTAAAATCTATAAAATTAAAATTTGGCAGGCCATAAACAATATTTTGCATTTTTAGCTTTTTGAGATCTTGCAAATTTAAATGGCAAAATCGACTGTGCCATTTTTCATAGTTTTTATTGCCCGCTATGCAAATCTCTTTTGTTAATAATGCCTTAGGACAATTGGTTTGGCTCAACATGTAAAGTCCTTTCTTTTCATAGGCTTGTATGCAAATTTTTGTGCGCATGTTCACAATTTCAGCTTTTCTGTGCTTGAAATTAACGACATTAAATTTACTTGTGCACTTACTGATAGAAAATAGATTTCCATTTAATCTAGGAACAAACAGCACATCTTCTAAGGCTAAGGTTACAGTTCCAGTATTGCTTTGACAATCCAATTTTACATTCCCCTTTCCTATAGCTTCAATGAATTGACCATCTGCCAGTGTAATTTTTACTGGTGCAGTGTCTTCAAATAAGTGAATGACTTCTTTGTGCTACACATGTGGACAATTGCGCCACTATCCAAGCACCACTCGTTTGCATCAAGTTTGTTTAAACATTCGATTCCCAATGATGCAACCATTTCAGTTCTAGGACTCTTGTACTTTTTTTTCTGGAATCAGCAGCTTTATGTCCCTTTTTCCCACAGAAGTGGCAGTTAAATGGGAATCCTTTCGCCTTTGGCTTCGATGTGCTTGAGAAAGGCTTTCTTTCTGAATTACCAAGGAATACCTTTTCTTCAGAATCGGTTGTACCGTTTAATTCAGTTTGTCTGATTTCCTCCTTCAGCATTTTTACTTTTAAAGTTTCAAAGCTCGGCAACTTGTCCCTAGTTTCAATGGCAGTTCTAAAACCCTCATAATTCTCGGGAAGGCTACACAACAGAAGGATGGAAAGGAAGTCTTCTGGGACTTGCGCATCCATTTCACTCAACTTGTCAGCCAAACTGCTAAACTTGTTGAGATAATCCTGCATCCTTTCATTTGGTTTCATCTTCAATAATATTAAATGTTTTGTAAGAAACACTTTCGTTGCAGGTCCTTTTGGCTGATGCACTTCATTTAGAAGCTTCCATGCCTCTGCAGAAGTTTTACATCGCTTCACATGTATTATTTCTGAAGGACTTAAACTTAGGACTATAGTTGCTAGCGCCTTCTGGTCCTTCTTCTCCCATTCAGCAGATTCTACTTCGGTTTCAGGTTTAATCCTTATGCTATTTGCATAATCCCAAAGTTCGGAATGAATTAGAATCATTTTCATTTGCATCTTCCATGTCTCGTAATTTTCGGAATTCAATTTTTCAATTTGGTAGACTTGACATTTTTGAAATATTCTTACCAGATGCAATTTTATTTGCGCATTCCTGGGCCCATAACCCTGATAAAATAAAGAGGACAATAGGATATATCTGGAGGATATTTATTGGACTTAAACTTAAAGTCACTGATACAGGCAAACAACACAATAACAACTGGAAGAAATGCACCTACTCTATCTAACCAACAGCTATATATATCTAGAGCAACACCACAGAGTAGCAAGTCACTGGTCCGATGATAATCATTTATATTCATAGAAATGCGAGATAATTGTCAATTTCAACAAACTCCAAGGTAATAAGACCAAATCCAAATAAATAAATAGTGTGGTGACGTTTCGGTAACAACGCTGTTACCAAAACGTCACACACTATTTATTTATTTGGATTTGGTCTTATTGCCTTGAGTTTATAACCATTCAGTACTTTTGTCTGAAGATGGTAATAACGCTGTTACCGAAACGTCACACACTATTTATTTGGATTTGGTCTTATTACCTTGAGTTTATAACCATTCAGTACTTTTTGTCTGAAGATGGTAACAACGCTGTTACCGAAACATCACACACTATTAATTTATTTGGATTTGTTCTTATTTTCTTGTAGCTATAATCTATAATCCAAATTGTACTTTATCATTATAAAGGAAGAAAAAAAAATTTGTGCTAAAATATTTCCTTCTTAGATATATGATTGAGTGAAGATAAGAAAGTACAAGAAGACTTCTTAGATATTCAAATGTGACAAATGAAAAACCATTTACTATGTAAACAAGAAGTAAACAATAGACAGTGAAAAAGTAAACAATAGACAGTGAAAAAGTAAACAATAGACAGTGAAAAAGTAAACAAAGGACAGTGAAAAAGTAAACAATAAGTATAATGAGAAGAAATATACAAGAAGTAGACATGAAATACAAATGATGGAGAGTATGCACACAATTATATACTTTCAAACATAATATGTAAGTAGAAGTAACTGCTGTTTTGGGTGGTCTCTCTTGAGAGGTTCCCCAGGCACAAGCCATCAGCAACTTTTAGTTGCAGGTTCAGGAGATACCTATTTTTCTTAATTTATCTACCTGATCCAAGTACAGAATTTCACTTTTTTATTATCTACTTCTATAATTGCCTTATTCTGTCTGTGTGAAGTTCACTGTGTGAAGTTCACGGATAGATTTTGGTCAGAATGGATAAAATAAAAAAAAGTGTCAAGGGATGGGAATCGAACCCACGACCTTCCGCTTACCGGGCAGATGCCATGACCACTAGGCCACATGACCACAATTTATAATTGTAACAAATAGTATTTGAATCAAAACATTCAATCGGGTAAAACACGGGCGTTGCCCGGGTCATTCGGCTAGTATTTTAAAATTGACTAAGGTTTCAATAAAATATTTTGAATTATTTAAAAGACAACACCTAGCTACAAGAGCCAAAGTGTCCTTTAGAGAGAGAGGTGTTATCTTACCAGAGAGCAGCTAAGTAGGTAAAAATAGCTTGGCGATGAAAACTGCCCTATGTATAGAGATGTCTGCTAACTGAGGTTCTACTGTTGTGTGCTTTCGCCTAAAGAATATAACAATGCTGTCTCTCACATATAATTCACTTATTTGGGGGATCGGTGGAAAGAAGGTCTAAACCATTGGTTTTCGACCGCTACGACCCGGTTTTCGATTCCCGCATTGGGCACTTTTTTTTTTTTTTTTTTCTGATAAAAAAAAAAAATACTCCAATGGCCATCGATTCTTGCAAAAGTCCAACCCCACCAGCGAGTGCAAGTAACCAAATGGGGCTTTGAAACATTTGTAAGTGCAAAGTCGAACTGTTTTTCACATGTGTAGACATGTAGTGCACTTACAGTAAAAGCAGTCACCTACTTCTACCCACCATACCATGGCTTGTACTACGTGTACTACGATCTTGTGGATCTGATCTTGTGAGTGTATAACTCATTAACCCAACATCTTGTCTATTTGAATACTCTGCTATCAAATTATGAAAGGACACTCCTACTAGAGGACATCGCTCTATAAAAGACAGTTTTCATTTCCAAAATAATCATTTTTACTATTTAGCAACTCTCCGGTAAGAGGATACCTCTCCTTAAAGAACACTTTAGCTATGCAACTAGGTGTCCTTTACAAGGAGGTTCTACTGTATTTACTTTCCAAGAAAGACCTCTTTAAAAAATCCTGGGTTCAACTGACCCAGTTGATAGACCTCAGCAAGTCTCCAGGGATATGGCTGGAGCTGTGTCTGTACTCATTGTTAGAGTCTGCAGCAAAGGTGTCTGCTTTCATGTTAGGAACGGTCTCAAATTACAGACAAAGTCAGACTTTCACCAAAGTGGGCCTGGATCATGGTGCCATGATCAATAAAGTTGCATCCCTACACCCCATCATTCCATGGGATATAGCTCAAGGAGCATGGACTCCTGGAATTTGTGTAATCTTTGCACAAAAGAATAAGAAACAACAACTTCTCAAGGCCATTACAACAATCTACTTTAATTTATCACTGAAACTCAACAATGGCTATAATTCAACAGGAAATAACTATCCCTGGGTAAAGTTGGATTAAAGAAGTTGTGTGTGTGTGTGTGTTGGACTGTAATGTGGTGCTGTAAAGGTTTTGCTGTTAGATCTTGACATAATAAAAATGACACAAAACACACAAGTTCTAATTGATAAGGCACAATTTGGATTATAGATTATAAAACAAGGTAATAAAACCAAATCCAAATAAATAAACAAGCTATTTATTTATTTGGATTTGGTCTTATTACCTTGTTACACAAGTTCTAAGTAAACAAAACTGTGACATTGGGAATAGAATACAAAGTAATTCAAGTCTTTATTTACTAGTCAAGGTGAATATTTACCTGCATTTGCCATATCCCGGCCATTGTCACTGCACAGACATCAGTAAGTTAAACAAACAGATATGTGGTATAAGGGTAGTTAGTGAATATCATAATGCAAGAGGAGGAATTGTCGGATAAAATTTCTAAGAAGGAATAATCAAAGCTAACGGTGACAAAATTATTTATGTGATATTGTTGTGTGTCAACAAGTAGCCGGTACACGGGAGCAGTACAAATTATTATTTTTTTATTATTATTATTATTTTATTAATCAGAAAAACGGCACCACAGAGATGACGGGTATAAATTGTATTTGACCATTGACCACCGTTTCGCGGCAATGCTTTAAATACAACGTGCAGTTATCTTTAGTCTCTCGATCAGAATACACCGTGACGGAATTGTTTAACATGTCCTGCCTTAGCTACAGCTCCATCCCCTCCTACAACCGGCCCGGTGAGACCCCAAACATCATGACCCTCCTGGACCAGACCAAGAGTCCAGCACTGCACCATATAAACCATCTGAACATCACATCCCCGCCTTTGTCTCATCAATGCAATCTTGGGAGCTTTTGAACTAAGACGTCCCTCAATTCACGTAATAGCCTGTTGAAGGACATCATAGTCCGAAAGCTCGCTAAGATTATAACTCTTGAATAAAGAATCTTGTGGCTGTTAGCTTTTTTTTCCTTCTTTGAATATCAAATTGTTGTAACCTCACTTATTCCCAACTTGAACACTGTGTATGAGAATAGATCATTTTGGTTATTCGATTATTTATACACAAGGAATGATAAAGCACAATTTGGATTATAGATTATAATACAAGAAAATAAGACCTAATCCAAATAATTTAATAGTGTGTGATGTTTCGGCAACAGCATTGTTACCATCATCAGACAAAAGAATAAACATTTATTTTGTCTGATGTTGGTGAAAATGTTTTGCTGAAACGTCACACACTATTAAATTATTTGGATTAGGTCTTATTTTCTTGTATTATACATAAAGTAAAAAGACTAAATCCAAATAAATAAATAAATAAATAAGTGACATCTCTGTGACAGCATTATTACCATCTTCAGACAAAAGTACTTGCTATCTGACAAGAGTACTTTTGTCTGATGATGGTAACAATGTTTTTACTGAAACGTCACACACTTTTTATATGGATTTGATCTTATTACCTTATGTTATTTAATGATAAAGTACAATTTGGAATATAGATTATAGCTACAAGGTAATAAGACCTAAATCAAATAAATTAATAGTGTGTGACGTTTCGGTAACAGCGTTGTTACCATCTTCAGACAAAAGAACGAAAATCAATATTATTATTCTTTAGAAAATTATTCTTTTATCTAAAGATGGT
>CP092878.1:34817475-34855270 GCA_030710605.1 Cordylochernes scorpioides
TTCCCTCTGGGTTTGACATTGCCGTTTGTTTTGCTGGCGTCTGGGCTAATTTCCATCTTGATCCTGTCGACTCTTCAATATATGTGGTAATATATCCTGTCGACTTTCAATATAGCTGTGGTATTATGCTATGCTGGGAAACCTTACTCTTGAGATTGAAGATTGTTGAAGTGATGGCGCAGTCGTGATGGCTGAGTAAGAAAGGATTACACACAAGGGAAATAAGCCAGGACACTTGATGGGTTTTGAAATAAAAGGCAACTGGTTTGGAGGGAAAGAAAAGCTTAGAGAGAAGGCGGAGCGGGTTTTGACTTATTAATTATCTGATCACATGGCGGTGATTGACTTAGCTATGAGCTGAGCGGGGAGGTCTCGAGAGCAGATGTTACCTTGTTGGGAGCGAAGGCGCTACTATTCTAGGTGTTGTTCCGATGGGAGCGAAATCACTACTATTCTAGGTGTTGTTCCGATGGGAGCGAAATCACTACTGACCATTCTTGCTTCTCGATTTAACACCAAGAGTTGTCTTCTTTCCCATTGGTCGAAAGATGTCACATGACCGTTTTCTATTGGTTGACCTATTTAGGTACTGTCTTCTAATTGGTCGTTGCTGCTGCTTTTGTCGGAAGATATATCCGGCCTTGGTCAGGAAGTATTGGGTGTTAGCTCGACTCTTATAACTTCCGCGGTTATCAGATACGTCCGGTCCTGCCCCGGAAATATTGGGCGTCTCTCAACTTTTATGACTTCTGCGGTCACCAGATACGTCCGGCCCTGTCAGGAAGTATTGACTGTACAAGTTATTAATAATTGTGCCCGCTTTAAGCCTACTTCCTATGTCTTGTTGCTACTTTCTGTCCTCCAGTTACCTTTGTTCTTTTATTAAATTCTTTTAAAACATACATTGTACATACATAGTAGGTCGGAGGTGCATACAGTTATATACAAATTATGACAGATGCGCCCCCTACATGTGAAGAATTCAAGAAGGGGTTAGCCTGAGAGAATTCTGTAAAGGGAAAAATAATTTTGTGGGAAAATTAGTTGTGGGTATTGAGAGGCTATATACAAGCATTGGTGGTGATATAAGAGGTAAAATAGAATGGTGTTGATGATATAGGTTGAGTATAATTAATAGAAATCAAAAAATTTTTTAATTGTAAGAAATCAAAATGAATGCTATGGTACATAGTGGATTAAAAAGAAAAGAAAATGCGCCTAAACGAGATTCTACTCGAGATTGGAAATAAAATCGAGGGAGTTCTATTAGGTCTTTTGAGAAATCAATATAAAATAAAAGTTGGAAGAAATCAAAGTAAATGCTTGGTTGCATGGTGAAGAAAAAAAAATGCTTTGTTGCATGGTGAGAAAAAAAGAAAAGTGCTTGTTGCATGGTAAAAAAGAAATGCCTAACTATATTTTACTCGAAATTGGGAATGGAAATCGAGGGATTTTTATTAGGTCTTTTGAGAAATCAAAAAATAAAAATAAAAAGTTGGAAGAAATCAAAGTGAATGCTTGATGCATGGTGAAAAAAAAGGAAAAATGCCTAACTATATTTTACTCGAAATTGGGAATGGAAATCGAGGGATTTTTATTAGGGCTTTTGAGAAATCAAAAATAATATAAAAGTTGGAAGAAATCAAAGTGAATGCTTGATGCATGGTGAAAAAAAAAAGGAAAAATGCCTAACTATATTCTACTCGAAATTTGGAATGGAGATCGAGGGATTTTTATTAGGGCTTTTGAGAAATCAAAAAATAAAATAAAAAGTTGGAAGAAATCAAAGTAAATGCTTGGTTGCATGGTGAAAAAAAATAGAAAAAAGAGAATGTTTTTGTAAATCAAAATAAAATATAATATCCAATTTTAAAAGAAAACCAATGAGTTTTCGTTGATTTGAAACTATGATAATATAAACTAAGTGGTAAATATAATGATAATTAATGATTAAAAGTGATAATTGTTCTACCGCGTTAGGGTAAAGGTTCGAGCTGCAGTGAGAACTATAAATTAATAATTTATATTTTAATAAGTGTCCAAAAATTACATACAATTATAAGAGGCAGGTGGAGTACAGTTTTTACTCCACCAGCGCCTAGAGTATTATATAATAGAAGGAACCGCCGCAGGTTGAAGCGACGCCCGGTAAACAGCCCGCTGACATCAGGCGGTGTTCGAAAAGTGCGCGCGCAGCCTGCGCGCGCAGGTTGGCTGGCCAGCCGCCGTCCCGGCCAGTGTCGCCCGCTGGCATCCTCTTATCTCATGCCCCCCCTGGAGATTGGGACTTGGGACCGATCCAACGTAGTTGCTATAACGCGGGTTCGGTTCTCGGGTTCGAGGGGATAAGGTCTGCTGATGTTGAGCTGAGTTGGGTGGGGTGGTGTACGGTGGAGGCACGAAAGGTCGTAAGAATCTGCGATTACGGCGAAGAAGGCGTCCGGCGTCGGTCCGGATGAGGTAGCTGCGACCGCGTGGAAGTTGTTCGAGAACCTCAGCAAGGAGGGTCCAATGTTTTGTGCGGTGATCCTGGACAAGGACTATTGCTCCCACTTCCAAATGTGAGAGTGGCTTGGTGTTGCGATTGTATCGCTTCCGGAAGGAATGTTCTCTTACATTTTGCTGCAAGAGGTACTGGGCCATCTGGATCTGCTGGGGCGTGCCAGAGGTGGTGATGACCCGTTCGTTGCTACCAGGTTGAGACTCATCTAAGGTGATCCCCGCACCAGACTCGCGCCGGATCTTCCTGATGCGTTGACCACCTTTCCCAATGATGGCACCGGCGAGATCATTTGGTATAGTGACTTGTGATGAGCCTTTTTTCGGGACGACTACCATAGGATGGCACCAATCGATGGCTTCGCCGACGGGTACCTGTTCGATTATCCCTTTCGCCAACATGGTATCGAGTTGAGTTTTGACGGGGTCTCTCCAGTGAAAGGGAACGTTGTATGCCCGGTAGCGTTTGCAAGGAACGGCATCTTTAACTAGTTCGATAGACATGGGGGGTCCTTGCATGGGTTTTAACACTGTGTCGTCGAACGCTCTAGCATAATGGGTAAGGATAGACTGCTTATCGATCTCATTGGCTCTCACCGGGGTCGGCGGGAACGTTAGAACTTGTCCGTTGGTTATGGCATTGACGATCATTGAATGGGGCCAGTTATCCGGCAGAAGTCCTAAGGCTTTGCATCCGCTCTTGCTCAAGAGAGGGGCGTTCAGGTGCTTGCAGACTCCAACGGTAGTGCTGTATGTTTTCCCGTTGAGATGCAGTGCCGCGACGAACGATCCACAAGGACTTAAGCTGATGCCGTTGGCTCCTACGCAAGGGACGTTCTTCGGGTTGAGTGCTGATCGGGTCTGCTCATCCAGTAACAGGAATTCTGATTCTGGGATTAGATCCAGATCTGACCCCGGGTCCGCCAGCCAACGGATTTGGTGTAACTTATGGTTGATATCGGTCGGAATGGTTATGAGTTCGTTGCGTACTCCAGCTGCAACAACTGTGTTTGAGGGTCCTGGTTGGGACTGATTGTTTCTGGTTGCGGGTGGCGGGATATTAGGTTTGGTTGTGGGTTTCCGTTTCAGTTGTCGGCAAACCCTTCCGTAATGCTCGGTGATGCCGCATTTGTTACACTCTATGTCTTTTGCTGGGCACTGGTCACGGCGGTGTCTTGGGTTAGCCCCACATCCGGAGCAGGGGTCGTTAGGATCATAGGGTTTCTGAAAGAAACGGTTGGCCTTAGGTGAGGTTTCAGACGAGCTGGCTTGTTGATGCTTGTAGGTTGATGGTGCACGTCTGGTTGCAATGAAGGCTTCGGGGGAGGTGGTTGGGGAGGGTGAAAGAGTCGCGCCCACGGCGGTAGCACTCTCATGTGCGATGCAAATTGAGAGGACTCGGTCCAGGGAGAGGTCGGAATTGTACTGCTCCGCCAGTACTTTTCGTTGGAGGTCTTTATCAAACAGGCCACATATTAACCTGTCACGGATACGGAGTTGCTGTTGATAACCAGCAAGGGCAAACGTTTTCCCACAAGCTCTTTTTGTGCATATTGTAATACACGGGTCGCCGCATGTGCTGCACTTAAAATCCAGCTCATGTGCACACGAGTCATCAAGAGCTTTAAGGGCTGCGAAGTAGCGATCCACCGATTCTCCGGTTTGTTGGTCCCTACGATGAAAATCTTGCCGATCAAGGAGGGGGTTTCGCTTCTTGCGTAGGTAGGCCTCGAGAGCATTCACGGCTTCATCGAGGGTGGTGGTGGTAGAAATATGAAGGCGGCCTGATTGCCAAAGGATGGTCCATTCGGAATGGAGGGCAGCACGCAAAGTCGCTTGCTGTGTGGATAGCGGGAAGGTGGCTACTTGTTGGGCGTCCACGTAGTCGTTCCAACGTTGTTTCCAATCGCGGAAAGAAGACATCATTAACTCCTCCGGGGAAGCCAGTTTAGGAAGCTGGATGATTTTTGTGGCGTGGTGTGGAGGAGCTCCTAATGGGACTGTCGGTGTCGGATTCCGAGTAGCCATCTGCTGCAACAGTGCGGCTATGGACCTGAGGATGTCGGTGCTGGTCGGCGAGGCAGGGTTCTCTGGAGGGGTTTGGGATGGTCAGCGATTCCTTCTTGAGGGCATCTTGATTACTAATTGTCACTGAGCTGTCACTTAAAAAACGGCTATAATTAACCGAATGTCGGCTGCGCCATGTTCTACCGCGTTAGGGTAAAGGTTCGAGCTGCAGTGAGAACTATAAATTAATAATTTATATTTTAATAAGTGTCCAAAAATTACATACAATTATAAGAGGCAGGTGGAGTACAGTTTTTATTCCACCAGCGCCTAGAGTATTATATAATAGAAGGAACCGCCGCAGGTTGAAGCGACGCCCGGTAAACAGCCCGCTGACATCAGGCGGTGTTCGAAAAGTGCGCGCGCAGCCTGCGCGCGCAGGTCGGCTGGCCAGCCGCCGTCCCGGCCAGTGTCGCCCGCTGGCATCCTCTTATCTCAATAATAAATTGCTAAATTGATTAAATATTTAAATTTTAATTGAGAGAAAATAATGAAAATGATTAATATGAACAATAAGGTGTATTGGTTTGAACCCTTTTGTATCTACATGCCCTGATCTAGATGTATTAATTGCTCAATTATGCCCTATAAATTTTTTGTCTTTGTGTGTATTGTTGTTTTGAGATCTCAGTGTAAGTGGAATATGTAACGTTTTTGGAAGTCTGTAAAGTAATTGATTTGTTATAATAGGGATGGGAACTCATTTAGAATGTTTGTGTGTGTACTTTGTTTAATTTTCTTGTGATAAGGCGATTGGACTACATTTTGCAAAAGTCGATACGCAGGCTCGAATTGGAATCCAAAATCGGTGGCATGAAGAAGTGGGATGATATGGAGAAATTTGAGGCAGGGGAAAAGCGGTGTCCTATTTTTATGTGTTGGCCGGAAATGAGGGGTGGTAATTGGATCCGGACTGGGGCGTGCCGAGGAAGTACGCTCCCTTTTTTGTATTTGCTGTCTTACTCGAATTTTATGACCTCGCGGGACTACGTCCTTGTCGCGGCGTCAAAAATTCTCACTTCCTTCCGCTTATTTGTTTTTTGGGTGCGATTCGGATCTTGTTACTTTCAGTTACTTCTATTTCCTCGGAGTTTATTTAGATTTTCTGCAAAAATGTTTCCTAAAATTATGAGAAGTTTTATAAATGCTTGTCCACAATGAAAAACTGCCTCTTGTAGTTCGAAAATTTTATGAGAGGGCATGGTATAGATAAACAAATAACTAAGAAATAAAACTGGGATATATTTGTATGGTAGAGCTAACAAACAAAGGATAAAAATCAGATGAAAGATAGGGTATTGCCCCATGTTCTTCCATATTTTTGTAAATGGGGACTCTGAAATATTTGTTCGAACCTTATTCATTGTTGGTCGTTTAATTTCGCACTGTTTGATATCTTTGGGGAGTGGTGTGATATGATTGAAATGGTTGTCAGGTTTGCAGTTTTTAACATCGGGGAGGAGTGATGCAAATCGCCTTGTTGCAAAAATGGCAGGGTCTAAATGCCTGAAAGGCTCGCTGCTGATGGGTTTGAACCTTGATGACTCTGCTGGGAATAATTCGGGTGTTAAATGTTTGAAAGGGAACGTGTAATTGGGGTTGTGCTTTATGTACGAATTTTGTTTTGCCTTGGGGCCTGTGTCGGTATTTTTACGTGGAGGTTGGTTGGATTCATCGATTCTTCTAGCGAATCGGCAGGTGGGACAGGTTTTTACCTGTTTTGCGATGTCTTGTGTCATGTTCTGCCAATAATATTGTGACGAGATGAGTCTCGTCATCTTGGAGATGTTTGGATGGTGGTGTTGTGTGTGTACGGACTTAAGAAGTCTGGCTGTAAGTGAACTTGGGACTATAGTTTTAAGTACACCTTTTCGGGAGACGGTGCGCAGTTCATTGTGATCCATAGTCACGCGAGATTTTCCCGGTGGAGAAGACTGTTGGCTCTTTATGAGTGGCGCATCTAGAAAGCCACAAAATGGGATACGAGTTACAACGCCCGTTTCATATTGTTGTACTCCATTTATGCTACGGACCTCATATTCGTATCTTGACAGTCTTAACCTCCATCGAAACAATCTGCCTGACGGGGCTTTGATCTCTTTCAACCACTGCAATGCAGGATGGTCAGAAAGTATTGTAAACTTTCTGCCCATTAGACAGGCGCGGAAGTTATCCACACTTTCCACAATGGCTAGGCATTGTAGTTCCAAGTCTGAATAATTTCGCTCGTGACCACGCAGAGAGCGGCTGAAATGTTGAACTGGGTATGTCTTCCCATCAGGGTAGACTTGTTTAAGAATGCCTGCAATGCCGAATGTTGAGGTGTTACAGTACACCTGGCATGGCAGACCTTCTTGGTAAAGGTATAATGTGGGGTGTGTGGTAAGGCTTTCTTTCAGGTTAGTGAACGCTTTCTGGCATTCGTCACTCCAGACCCACATGACATCCTTTTTTAGAAGGTTGACAAGTGGCGTCCGCAAGCGGGCGTGGTCCGGAATGAACTCTTTATAGGCGTTCACAGCTTTTAGGAAAGATCGCAATGTTTTTCGATTGTGTGGTTGTTTGGTGGCGTGAATTTTTTCTATGTTTTGTGTAGACGGGATGATTGTATTATTCTTAACGGTTGTGCATGCGTTTGTTGGTTGTTGTCGTCTGTTGGCGCGCGTGTTGCGTTTGTTGTGCGGGTTGTGCGTGTTTGTTGCGTGATGACGTATGGGTGCGTGTATGTTGTGAGGTACATTCGCGTGATTATGGCGTGGCGACATATGGTCATGTATGGATTTTGTGTGGTAAGTGGATGAGCTGTGTCGGTGTACGGACACTTTTTTGGGCATTATTGGAATTGTAGGTTGAAGTCGTGGTGGCTTTATATGTTGTGGGCATGAAAAGTTGCGTGGTGTGAGATTAGAATGGTGGCATGTAAATATTTGGGGTTTGGGCAATGAATGCAGGCAAGGGTTTCCATGTGTGAAAGCTTTGTGTGCTGTACGAGCCCTTTGGGACAGGTTTTGGTCTAGCCCGTGCTTGCATTCATTTGGTACATGTTTAGATACATGGTTAAAGGGGTAGGTAGGGTTAGATAAGAGTTCAAAGTCAATTCTTGACGCCATAGGGGGGGTGCCTACCTTAGTCTCGAAAGTTCGGCTCGGCTGGGACGTCTTGGCTTGGGATGGTTGGCTTGGGGCTCGGGATTGCTTGCACCGTCCGCGAAATTGGAGTGAAGTCCGGTACTGGAATGTCGTTTCGGGACCGTTTGCACTGTCCCGGTTCGCGCGGATTATTTTCGGGTGTGGTGTACGGGTATGGCATGGCGGTGGATGACTCCTCGGTGGTCGGTGTCCGGCCTCGGTGACACTTGCCTGGGGTGGTGGCACGTGCGTCGGCTGCCGCGCTCATCTCGCCTTTCGGTCGGCGGGGGGTGTGGGCTGCTCCGGGGGTGGCGCTACGGAACGTCGTCTGTAGTTGAGTGGATCTTGCTCCTTGAAGTGCGGCGGTCAACTGCAAAATTATTGTCGACAGGGTGTGTTTTGTCGCTTCGTTCGTTGCCAGCTTCTTTCCGCTCGTTGCCAGTTTCTTCCCTCTGGGTTTGACATTGCCGTTTGTTTTGCTGGCGTCTGGGCTAATTTCCATCTTGATCCTGTCGACTCTTCAATATATGTGGTAATATATCCTGTCGACTTTCAATATAGCTGTGGTATTATGCTATGCTGGGAAACCTTACTCTTGAGATTGAAGATTGTTGAAGTGATGGCGCAGTCGTGATGGCTGAGTAAGAAAGGATTACACACAAGGGAAATAAGCCAGGACACTTGATGGGTTTTGAAATAAAAGGCAACTGGTTTGGAGGGAAAGAAAAGCTTAGAGAGAAGGCGGAGCGGGTTTTGACTTATTAATTATCTGATCACATGGCGGTGATTGACTTAGCTATGAGCTGAGCGGGGAGGTCTCGAGAGCAGATGTTACCTTGTTGGGAGCGAAGGCGCTACTATTCTAGGTGTTGTTCCGATGGGAGCGAAATCACTACTATTCTAGGTGTTGTTCCGATGGGAGCGAAATCACTACTGACCATTCTTGCTTCTCGATTTAACACCAAGAGTTGTCTTCTTTCCCATTGGTCGAAAGATGTCACATGACCGTTTTCTATTGGTTGACCTATTTAGGTACTGTCTTCTAATTGGTCGTTGCTGCTGCTTTTGTCGGAAGATATATCCGGCCTTGGTCAGGAAGTATTGGGTGTTAGCTCGACTCTTATAACTTCCGCGGTTATCAGATACGTCCGGTCCTGCCCCGGAAATATTGGGCGTCTCTCAACTTTTATGACTTCTGCGGTCACCAGATACGTCCGGCCCTGTCAGGAAGTATTGACTGTACAAGTTATTAATAATTGTGCCCGCTTTAAGCCTACTTCCTATGTCTTCCTATACAATTCCAAGGCAAGATACTATTCCTTTAACTTCCAATTACCGAGGGAACCAATTAATATTGATTTTATTCAACTTATCGAGTATTTTTCAAGGAACCGGGGGAAAATGTTCACTTTATTGTGAGAGATTCGTTAGACAAACCTTTACTCGGGTAAAACCCGGGCGAAGCCGGGTACGTCCGCTAGTACTTATAATATTGGTAACAGAATCCCAAATATGTAAACAAAGACTGACCTACATTGGACCCATATTGAGAGCAAATGGCTTAGAAAAGATGTTGATGTTGAGAAAGATTGAATAGCTGGCTATAAGAGGTCAAGAAAGCTACTGGAAGGTCACTATAAGAACTGTAAGTGATGGTCACTAACAGATAAATTGGAGAATATTTGGTCTCATATAGTAAACAAGAGTTGAATTTGACTTGAAGGACACACTATCAACAACTAAACAGAAGGGAATCAACACAGTTGGCCAGATGGAAATCTGGTCACCTGCGACCCCTAGTCTATAAAGAGGGAGCCAAAAGCTTCCCCATGTGCACTAGGTGCAAAACCGAAGAGGCCACTCTCCAACATTTACTAAATTGCATTGGAAAGGACAAAAGATCCCTGTACAGAGAACCAAGAAGAGTTCTTAAGCTTCTTTACGAGCACGACCTCCAAGATCTTGTCTAATTTAGACTAAAAGGATAAGTAAAAAAAAAAAAACTATCAACAAAAATAATAGTAAACAGTTGAACCTCATTAGAAAAACATTTTATTTCAAAACCCTGCAGTTATAACTATAGTTGAAACAATTGGGGCTTTAGAATTAGGATAATTTCATTGTAGCTGTTATAAACGAAGCTGTTATAATGAGGTTACACAATGAAAGAAGAAACCCTTATTAAAACTCAATATTAGGTGGGAAAACATTGCCAGGAGGTAAACCCATAAGATTTATAAAGTTGGTTTAGAAAGAAAAGGTAATAAGACCATACCAAATTTAAAAAATAGTGTGACATTTCGGTAAGTGTTTTTGTTATTGAAATATCACACACTATTTATTTAGATTTGGCCTTGATAAGGCACAATTTGGATTATAGATTATAAACACAAGGTAATAAGACCAAATCCAAATAAATAAATAGTGTGTGACGTTTCGGTAAGGCAAGATGAATGATCAGTACTTTTGTATGAAGATGATAACAACGCTGTTACCGAAACGTCACACACTATTTATTTATATGGATTTGGTCTTATTATCTTGTGTTTAGATTTGATCTTATTAGCTTTTATTTCTAATCTATAATCCAAATTGTACATTATCAGAGATAGCTAAGCTAGGGCCAACTTACCTGTGAACCAACAGTGGCTTCCTCCATTCTCCACCTTATCCAGCCTACAACACAAAACACCATTTACACAAAGCTGGCATTATTACAATTACAGTAGAACCTCCTTGTAAAGGACACCTAATTACAAACCATAGTGTCCTTTAAGGAGAGGTTTCCTCTTACTGGAAAGCTATTAAATAGTAAAAATGGTAATTTTGCAAATGAAAACTGTCCTTTGTAAAGAGGTGTCCTCTAGCATGGTTGTCCTCTCATGGAGGTTCTACTGAATTAAGATTTTCTACACAAGGAGTATCTTTTTGCTTTTACATTTATTTAAATACCTTCAAAAAATGATAAAGCACAATTTGGATTATAGATTATAATAATAAAATAAATTATTTGGATTAGGTCTTGTTTTCTTTTATTAAATACCTTCATTAAATTTTACCTTAATTATCAAAATGACATACAATAGAACCTCCATGAGAGGACACTCGCACTAGAGGAAACCTCACTACAAAGGACAGTTTCCATTTGCAAAATTACCATTTTTACTATTAAGCAACTCTCTGGTAAGAGGAAACCTCTCCCTAAAGGATACTTTGGCTCAGCAATTAGGTGTTGTCCTTTACAGGGAGGTAGTTCTACTGTATAAGGTTAAATACAAAATGAATAAAGAAAGAGAGAATATGGTTTTACAGGCTATAACCAAAGTGTCAATGTAGCAAACAGACAAGCCGCAATGCACTATAGCAAAGTACCAAGGTGCTGCATGCCACTAAGGTTGTTTAAAGAAGGTTAGATTCCCCAGGCCAGGGAAGATAAGAGAGAGACAGGTGTTGATTAGATAAGAAGAGTAAAAAAAAAAAGTTCCCCCGCCGGGAATCGAACCGAAAGAGAGAGAGTGAAGAGAAAGATAAAAGAACAGTCAACTCACCAGTGGTCAGTCCAAGAATGGGCAAACTCCACAATGAGCATCATCTGGATAATGATAAAGATGAGGGCTCCACCCATACCAATCACCAGCATGGCTGAAAACACCCACAGTTTAAAATTCCCACATATTGTATAATCTGTCACAATTAGTTCCTAGAATATTATCCTGTAGGGGATATACACTGATGAACAAAACTTGAGGAAGTTGTACCATTTAGCATGTCTATTGAACTCCGCCTTTGCCGGTCCCAAGCCCGGATGAAAAAGGAGGAGGGGGAGCAGTAGCAATCTCACTAAAAAACCTGGGTTCAGCTGGCCCTGCTGATAGTACCCTGTAAGGGCTCCTAATCCAGGGATACAGGATGAGCAGCGTCTGTACTCCATGTTAGGAGCGGCTGCACATGGCGTCTGTTCCTCATGTCAGAGGCGGCCATTTTTTTTTTTTGGAGCTAAGTCGGCCTGCCACTGAGTAGTGCTCCCAGTCTTAATGACAAAGGCAGACGCATTTTACTTCACCCAGTGTGGAGATAAGAAAGAAGAAGAAGCATGTATATTAGAACAATAACTCTGAAATATATATAATACACAGTGACATTTATTGAAGACACAAGAGATATCCAAGTGTGAACAAAATTGCCTCTGTCTCCTTTAAAAAAAAAAAAAAGACGACAGACAACATCAAAATATGAAACTTCCTTAAGTTTTGTCCATGAATGTTCAATATATAGAAACCCAAAGATAGTCCAAACTAATAGGCATGGTTTGTTTAAAAGCGCGCGCGCGCGCGCGCTGCACTTTAGAAAACAAATCAACAAAAAATCTAATAAAATGAAGAAATAAGCATCTCTCCTTCTTCTTCTTTCTTATCTCCACTCAATCATATTAGGGTGTCAGGCTTGTAAGCTTGAGACTTTGACAACCATCATGATTGGATGAAGTAGAATGCGTCTGCCTTTGTCATTAAGACTGGGAGCACTACTCAGTGGCAGGCCGACTTACTCCAAAAGAAATGGCCACCTCTGACATGAGGAACAGACGCCATGTGCAGCCATTCCTAACATGGAGTACAAACGCTGCTCATCCTGTTTCCCTGGATTAGGAGCCCCTACAGGATACTATCAGCCGGGCCAGCTGAGCCCAGGTTTTTTAGTGAGCTTGTTACTGCTCCCCCTCCTCCTTTTTCATCCGGGCTTGGGACCAGCAAAGGCAGTTTATTGTTTAAATGAAATTTACTGATGGCTTGCATCATCTGTCAGAATAAATATCAACTAATTCTTCTTCTTTATTATCTCCACTCAATCATATTAAGGCATCAAGCTGGTTTGACAACCATCATGACTGTGTGAAGTAGAATGTGTCTGCCTTTGTCATTAAGACTGGGAACACTACTCAGTGGCAGGCCGACTTAGCTCCAAAAGAAATGGCCGCCTCTGACATGAGGAACAGACGTCATGTGCAGCCACTCCTAATAACTAATTGATTATTTTTAAATATTCCAGAATATTGACCAAAAACCCTTTCTTGATAAAAGCTGTTATGAAAATGTCTGTAGTCTGTAGTTTGTCCCGGACTAACTAGAGCCATATCTTGAAGTCATGGTTAGGTGTTTTGAATTTGCTGAAGTTAGTGCTGTGTTACTGACCTGCCAAGACGGTTAACAGAGATTTTATATCTATTTCGATGGAAGAGGTGGCCTTTCTTTATGGAGAGATCAATTTATTACCAGGCAAAATGCCCACCTATATATTGCTGAAACAAAGGCGGGGATTTAAGGCTAAGTTGGTTTATTGGTGCAGTGCTATATCTTGGTGGTCCATGGTCACCAAGGCCCAGTTCAATTCTGGGCTCATGTCCGGTCCAGGAAGGTTGTTAAGTTCCGAGTCTCGTCGGGCTGGTTGTAGGAGGGGTTGAAGCTGTGGCAAGACATTTTTTCAATCGCTTGTCAAAATCTAAACAGGACGAAGGGTAAACGATAACTGTCATGTTGTATTTAACACATTGCCGCAAAATGGTGGTCAATGATAAAATACAAATAATATCCGTCATCTCTGTGGTACCGTTTCTCTCTGATAAACCTGAAAATAATCAAATTAAAAAAATATATAAATAAACAAAAATTAAAATAGTTTTAACGGTCATGTGTACCATCCAGTCGGCTACTTGTTGACACCCAACAATATCTTGTATCTCCCACATAGAAGCTAGGACCTACCAGTTTTAAAATGGCTAAGGTTCTCTTCAGGAATGAAGAAAGCCGCCACAATGAGCCCAATGAAGAGAAGCAGCTTCCAGAACCACAGGCTGTGGAACAACAAATGGCAGTTAGTGGCTTAAACATGGGCAGACAGAATGGCTAAACTATAACCATCCTACTGTGATCTGGCAGGAGTTCCTGTGCTCAAATAGTGTATTTGACCATTGACCTAATAGTAGATTTATCCATCTATTAAGGCTGTTTTCAACTTTGAAGGCAATTGAGTCCTTCTTCTTCATATCATTAGATGACTAAATGGGGTTTTTGTGTGACTTATAAGTAGAAAAGTCAAACCATTTCTATCTAAGTAGACACACGTGTGTGATTTAGAGTATAAGAAGTTGTAAATGTCTACCCACCATAATTATCATGGCTGTTATGGCTGATGGGAATTGCCATCCCTGGACACTTTATTTTTCGTTTATCATTACTCTTCACAATTCATCCTATCATACTTCATCCCTAAAGTTAGAAATAATCATTATTTCTCCTTAAAATAAATTTCGATTTTTTGTCTCACCCATTGTGGATCACAGCACGGGGAGTGGCGCTGCTGCCCACCCCTAGAGTTGCCAGGGCCAGCAGAGAGAAGAAGGTGGCCATGGCACAGCCGACACGGTACACTGCCGTGGGTCCCAGGAGTAGACTGCAGTTAGAGCCAAACCCAAGCTGAAGGCAGGTCTCAGCTACTGTTGAGTTCTGTTACACACAGTGGATGAAGGGATCTCTAGGTGGAGGATCTGGACCACACCACAATATCTATATAAACCTGTCTATAGCCCCCTCCCCTCTAAATAGCGCCTTCCTCTCTATAGCGCCCGATTTTAAATACCTAGTACGATGCGATTTACATTAAAAGTGACCTGTCTATAGCACCTTATCTTGGTGAGTCCCAAGAGGGGGCGCTATAGACAGGTTTAACTGTATATATATATATGGTAATTTAAACCAACAACCCCATATTGTATATAACTTATAATAAGATTTAATGTTGTATAATAGAAACACATCTGTAAATGATTATACATATTATTGACATGTGTCTTTACATCATCATATGTAATGTAATTTGTACAAACTGAGGATAAATAAATAAAATCTGTAATAGATTAAAAGTTGAGCTAAGCAAGAGATAGAAGTCATAACGTCAAAATCGAGATAGATTTAGAATGCCCACAACAAGGTCTAAAAATGGACCAGACCACCCACACTGTTCACATGTGGTGGAATGCAGAGCCCCTCTCACACCTGGTGACATGCAAAGCCCCCTTTCTCAGAAACGGCCCCCTGTCACATAAGGCCCCCCCCCGTCTTTAACCTATAAATACAGTCCCTTTACAGTCACTTGACAGTTGTTCACCCTCAGTCCAAGCCCGCGTCGGTCGTACCTCATGTAGATCTCATCTAACATGTAGTTTAGTAAGAACTCTTCTATCTCCATCTTTCGCTCCTAGCTCAACTTTTATCTGTTTACGGAACTTTCTTAGTGCAACTGTGTCTTCGTTTTTTGTGTGGACATTCCCAAGCTTTCCACTCTGCTTCGACCACGACTGCCTGTACTCTGTGAGAACTTTTAAGGGACTTACAAGGTGCAGAGAGGTACTGGAAAACTCCCCATCCTGACTGTTCCTCTTGGTCAACACAGTATAGCGAGAGTCAACACTTTATCATCACAAAGTTAGTCGACAGGATTCTCAACAAGAGTCAACAGTAACTCATCAACTCATTACATATATATATTAAAATAGGGACATATTTTGGATCAAAATATTTATTAAATTTCAATATTTTGACGAGGCTGTTCGCCTATCTTCTCGGAAAAAATTCAAAAGCCTTGTAAGCTTATTATCCGCGTGATGTACGCACGAGAAGTGTTGTTTTATATAACATATGTTGGTGTGACCAGACCATTTAATTTTACTTCTCGTGCGCGCATCACGCGGATAATAAGCTTACATGGTTTTTGAATTTTTTTGAGAAGAAGATATGCAAACAGCCTCGTCGAAATATTGAAATTTAATAAATATTTGGATCCAAAATATGCCCCTATTTTAATTATCAAAAATGGATTGCTCTATATTCAACAATATATATATATACACATACCACTGATAAGCAGGTCTCTCATTAATTTAACATGGCAGTAAGGGCAGTAGAAAATTGTTTAATTTTAAAAAGAATCATACCCGTCTATAATAGTCTCAATTTCTTATAACAGATGGCGCACAAATGCATCATATTATATCTGTTCTAAAAATACATTTATTGAATTTGTAATTATTTATTCATCCAATATTTCTAAGAGCAACTCACCTCTCTTTATCGAGAAGTTTGTGTTTTTGAACTGAAAACCTAGTAGGTGACCTACTCTCGCTTTGCAAGGTCAACTTATAAAACAAAAGTCGGTGGACGAGTGGGTAACACCCTCGGTTCCCGACAGTCATGAACCGGTATTGAATCCCGCGTTAAAATTTGTTTAATATGTGAATAACCTTCACATATTATTCATTGTTCAATTATCATGAACTAGGTTGCTCTTGCTGAGCGGTACCTATTAATGTGATTTGAACCAGGTGAAGGTCAACTTATGAATGATTAGGAATAATAGATGAATAAATATGCTAATATCCTATATATGCATTTTTATATAACAACAATCAAAACCTTTATTAAGAACAATCGTCCCATACAGGATTCTCCCAGATACAGAAGTAAACATAACAGTTATCTAGAGAAAGTGGAGATTAACATCGACCTTTCTTCAAGTTGGATCTATTATCTGTGTTGTGTCTATTGTCTGTGCTGTTTTCAAGAATTTGTGTAAAGCTAATGTATTGAGTTTTCTTTTCACTACTTTTGTCATTATAACATACTAGCCGAATGACCCGGGCAACGCCCGGGTTTTACCCGATTAAATGTTTTATTAAAATACTATTCTTCACAATTATAAATTGGCGTCGTGGATGGCACTCTTTTGAAACGTCCCGCTTCAATCTTTGTGTGTTTTTAAAATACAAAAATAAAAATGTAAATTTTCACAACGATATTTGAAAATTGTATTATTTAGATTTTTTGTATGAATATATTTTAAATCTGATATATACATAAAATGATATGATAATGATAGCAAGTGATTTCTTGTTCCTATCCTGTCATTACGTCACTCAAGGTCACCGTCGCGCCACGTGGTGGCGCAGCAAACGACCGACACCTGAATGGCGCTCTCCTATTGGCTCGCTCAAACGGTGACAGAACGCATGACGCTCCTAACTGTATATAGAATGGTGACTTGTTTCCATAACCAATATTTTGACGGAGAATTTCTCTCTCATCCTTATAATAAGAAGTTGAATAATCAAGTGAAGAGAAGGACTTCTCAGTACAGTAGGATACTTAAGTATCAAAAGTAAAAACACCCAGATTGTTTATACACAAGGAAGATAAGAGAGTACAATGAGATAACATAATGAATAGATAAAAAGGTTTTAAGCTGTACTCAAGGCTTTGACACATTCCAGATGTTAAAGAAATCTACTTATATAATTGCCTTATTCTGTCTGTGTGAAGTTCACTGTGTGAAGTTCACGGATAGATTTTGGTCAGAATGGATAAAATAAAAAAAGTGTCAAGGGATGGGAATCGAACCCACGACCTTCCGCTTACCGGGCAGATGCCATGACCACTAGGCTACCCTGGACATATTTTTCCGTTCACATTTTTATTTTTATATTTTCAAGACACACACAGTTTGGGGCGGGACGTTTCACAAGAGAGACATCCACGGCGCCAATTTATAATTGTAACGAATAGTATTTTAATTAAAACATTTTAAAAACACACAGTTTGGAACGGGACGTTTCACAAGAGTGACATCCATGGCGCCAATTTATAATTGTAATGAATAGTATTTGAATTAAAACGTTTTTAAAATATATACGCACTCGGGTAAAACCCGGGCGTTGCCCGGGCCATTCGTCTAGTCACTTATAAATGACATGATCTGGTGAATGCACAAGTTTTCATATATAGACACTTGGGGCTTAAAGGTGAAAACAACTATGTTGTTGTTGCTGTTTCTTATCCCCTTGTGTAAATATTACACAAATTCCATGCTCATGGAATGGGGTGCAGCTTTTGTTGATCATGGCACCATGATCCAGGCACACTTTGGTGAAAGTCTGACTTTGCCTGTAGTTTGAGGCCGTTCCTAACATGGAAGCTTTTGCTGCTGACTCTAACATGAATACAGACGCAGCTCCTCCGTATCCCTGGAGTGGGACAACTATAATGTGATAGAATACACAGAGATGGCATGTCAAGGAACTCTTTTATTTTTAATAATGCTGAATTATTTTCATTTATATACAGTAGAACCTCATGAGAGGACTCCCTAGAGAACACCTCTCTACAAACACAAGGAAATAAGACCAAATCTAAATAAATAAATAGTGTGTGACGTTTCAGTAACAGCGTTGTTACCATCTTCAGACAAAAGTGTTGAATCTTTGTCTGATGATAGTAACAATGCTGTTACCAAAACGTCAAACACTATTTATTTATTTGGATTTTGTCTTATTACCTTGTGTTTATAATATATAATCCAAATTGTACCTTATCACCTCTCTACAAAGGACAGTTTTAATCACCAAAATGACCATTTTTACTAATAAACAACTTTCGGACAAGAGGACACCTCTCTCTAAAGAACACTTGGGTTATGCAACAAGGTGTCCTTTACAGGGAGGTTCTACTATATATATATATGTGTGTGTGTGCATGTCTTCTTCTTCTTCTTTCTTATCTCCACTCAATCATATCAGGGTGTCAAGCTTGTAAAGCTTGAGACTTTTGATGGTGTCTGCCAGGGAAGTGTAGAGCTCATCAATGGATGAGTCAATACAGTCAATAATGAGGGGTTGCAGGTGGAGAATTGCACTTAGTACATAGTTGGAAAACCTTGCAACCATTTGTGCATGCATGTGGTGTAGCCTAAGTGTCTGGAATGTGAGCTCTTCATAAGCCTACCAGCAGCAGAATTAAAAAACAACCTCTTAAGTGTGGATTGATGGGCCTTGAAAACAACCTTATCAAGATCGGAGTCTACCAGGCAGGAAATAGACAACTGGCTCAAGGTGACAAAACATTCCTGGTCTGGAGTCCTGGTAGAGATAGGGCTGGGGGGTATAACTTCAACTATAGTTGGGTGGCTCTGCTGCAACTCATGTATTGGGTCAAAGGCCATTCCATCTTGAGGAGTGATTTGTTTCATGTTAATTCCAAAAACTATTCCACAGGGAGTGCATACTCTATGTTGGCTCCAAAAACAATTCCATGGGGAGTGCTATCTACGAGGGTTGTCCGTTAAATAAGTTCCACAGGGCACCACTGTCATGAGGATCGCTTTTAGGCGCGAGCCGACTGCGCGGGCTCGTAGCTTGTTCTCCCCACTCCAATTTCCCACCAAGGTCACGTCGCTGGTAAGCTTAGTCTTGGCTGAGCAGCCATTAGTGATGGAGCTTCCCCTCGTGGCTCCCGCCAGCTGAGAATTACGGTCATTAATTCACTTTTTGGCCGCAAAGAAGAATTCGGCAAAGGAAATTCATACTGAACTCTGTCAAGTGTATGGAGAAGGGTGTATGAGTTCCGGGATGGTGCGCAGATGGGTCAGAGAACTTAAAAACGGCCGAACAGACGTCCACGATGAACCGTGTGCTGGACGGACATCGGTTTCGGACGAAACCATTGCCAAAGTCAAAGCGGCAATGCTTGAAGATCGACGGGTTACTGTGCGGAAGCTCTGCGATTTGGTTCCTGATGTCAGTAAAACCACCATCAACAAGATTTTGCGTTAACATTTAGGGTATTCAAAGGTCTGTGCAAGATGGGTTCCGAAAATGCTGACTGAAGACCATAAACGGCAGCGGGTTGAAGCGGCCCAGAAATTTCTTGATTGCCACAAAACTGACAGAGAGAAATTCTTGGATTCGATCGTTAGTGGTGATGAGACCTGGGCTGGGTACACTACACCAAACCGGAGACAAAGGAGCAATCCAAGCAGTGGAAGCACACTTCATCGCCAAAACCTCTAAAGTTTAAACAAACGCTTTCTTCCGGGAAACTTTTGGACCGAAAGGGCCTATTGTTGTGCGACTTTATGCATCGGGGTACAACAATCAATTCCGACTGGTACTGTGAGACCTTAAAACAACTTCGACTCGCTATTCAGAACAAGAGGAGAGGGATGTTAACCAAAGGGGGTGCGTTTTCACCATGACAACGCTCGGCCGCACACTGCCCATCAAACCACTGCCCTCATCGAAGAATTTGGATGGGAATTGGTGTCACACCCACCCTACAGCCCGGACGTAGCTCCTAGTGACTTTCATCTCTTCCCCAAGTTGAAGAAAAACCTGGGTGGAATCCAATTCCAAGACGATGACGAGTTGGAAGAAGTGGTTTTAGGCTTTCTACGTGGCCAGGCGGCAGAGTTCTTTGACTCTGGGTTCCATAAGTGGGTGTCCCGAATGCAAAAATGCGTCGAACGAAAAGAGGAATATGTAGAAAAATGAAAAAGTCTGATATTTTCAAAAATATATAGTTCAGGGCAAATAAACCTATTTTTCTGTATGAAAAACCTCTGTGGAACTTATTTAACGGACAACCCTCTTATGTTGGTTCCAAAAACCACTCCACAAGGAGTGCTAACTCTATGTTGGTTCCAAACACCACTTCACCCTTATCAGAAGGAATGCTGACAATATTTGTACTGGGGTCCGAAGACTATTCCATCTTTTCAAGGAAAGTGTTAAGAGATTTTGTGTTAGAGTTCAAAGATCATTCCAACCTTGTCAAAGGGAGTGCCAACCCTCTATATATTGGATTAAAATGCTATCCTTGTCAAGATGTCAATATTACATCGTTTTCATTATTCAGAAATAATTGAACATGGGTTCAGTTGGCCCGGCTGATAGTACCCTGTAAGGGCTCCTGATCCAGGTATACAGGATGAGCAGTGTTTGTACTCCATGTTAGGAGCAGCTGTACATGGCATCTGTTCCTCATGTCAGAGGCGGCCATTTATTTTGGAGCTACGTCGACCTGCCACTGAGTAGTGTTCCCAGTCTTAATGACAAAGGCATTCTACTTCACCCAGTCATGATGGTTGTCAAACAGACACCATCAAGGGTCACAACTTGATACCCTATTATGATTGAGTGGAGATAAGAAAGAAGAAGAAGAAATAATTGAAAATTACCAACAACAAAAACAACAAGTCTTTATCAGGGGTACTTGTCCCATAAAGGATTCTCCCAGATACAGAAGTAAACATAAAGGTTATCTACACAGAAAGTGAAAACAAACATCGACCTTTCTTCAAGTTGGATCCATCATCTGTGTTGTGTCTATTGTGTGTGCTGTTTTCCAGATTTCATTGTTTTGATAAAACGAGGAGATTTCAAAAATGTATACCCAAACAGTCCAAGACTCTTAATTCCTTATTCTCTTACATTATATAATAAAACTATAATTTCTTATAACAAAAAAAAAGTTAAAGAACAAAGGAGAAATGCTTCTAATATTATAATGTTAAAACACAAGCTTTCAAACCACATGGTTCTTATAAAGGTGTACACTCATGGACAAAACTTAGGGTAGTGTAAAGTCCTTAATGTCATCAGTAGTCTACTTTTTTTTAAGGAGACAGAGGCAATTTTGTTCACTTTTAGTTATGTTGTGTGTCTTCAATAAAGATTACTGTGTATTAAATATCTTTCAGAGTTATTATCTGAATCCCGATATAAACACAAGGTAATAAGACCAAATCCAAATAAATAAATAAATAGTGTGTGACATTTCGGTAACAGCGTTGTTACCATCTTCAGACAAAAGTTCTGAATCTTTGTCTGAAGATGGTAAAAATGCTGTTACCGAAATGTAACACGCTATTTATTTATTTAGATTTGGTTTTATTACCTTGTGTTTATAATCTATAATCCAAATTGTGCCTTATCATGAATCCTGATATACATGCTAAAAGGTAGAACTTCCTTAAGTTTAGTCCATGAGTGTATTTGGAGGTGGATACAGATGGATTGGAGTTACACCTGAAGAGAAGAACCGTGAGGTTTGAAAGATTGAGTTTTATTTTTAAGATCAAATAAACATTTCTCCTTCACTCTTCATATCAACTCCGCCTTTGCCGGTCCCAAGCCCGGATGAAAAAGGAGGAGCGGGAGCAGTAACAAGCTCACTAAAAAACCTGGGCTCAGCTGGCCCGACTGATAGTACCCTGTAAGGGCTCCTAATCCAGGGATACAGGATGTGCAGCGTTTGTACTCCATGTTAGGAGCAGCTGCACATGGCGTATGTGGCCATTTCTTTTGGAGCTAAGTCGGCCTGCCACTGAGTAGTGCTCCCAGTCTTGATGACGAAGGCAGACACATTCTACTTCACCCAGTCATGAATGATTGAGTGGAGATAAGAAAGAAGAAGGTTATATATCTATAGGGAGATTAGTAACTAGACCATAATTTCTTATCCTTAGTATGATTATTATTGCGTATATAGAATAATCTGTGTCTGATTTTTCAGATCAGATACAGTTAAACCTGTCTATAGCGCCCCCTCTAAATAGAGCCTCCCTCTCTATAGCGCCCGATTTTAAATACGTAGTACGATGCGATTTACATTAAAAGTGACCTGTCTATAGCACCCTATTTTGGTGAGTCCCAAGAGGGGGCGCTATAGACAGGTTTAACTGTGTTTTTGATTCATCTTCAATTGATTCAGAATACACAGATATTTAATCCTTTGATGGAAGTAACGATATTTTAGATAATTGTGATTATGAATGGGAGGATGTAACAGAGGATGATTTCGAACCCGCATTGGACACTTTTTTCTGTTTAAAGAAAAAAAAATGCTCCAATGGCCCCCGATTCTTGCAAAAGTCCAACCCCACCAGCGAGTGCAAGTAACCAAACGGGGCTCTGGCATTAGTAAGTGCAAAGTCGAACTGCTTTTCACATGTGTAGACATGTGGTGCACTTACAGTAAAAGCAGTCGCTAACTACCCACCATGATTATCATGGCCTGTACCACGTGTACTAGGGATAAGCAAAAAAAAAAAAAATAATAATAATTTCTCTCATTTTTACAAAGCCTTTTTATTAACAAATATAATTAAAGAAACAAATAAATGTGTTCAACAAGAAATCATGAAAAAAAAATCACAGTTTTCCCTCATCTTGGCACAAGTGGAACCAAGTTACAATACACGAGTTCAATGCATTTCTTGGTGTCATTTCTTCTTCTTTCTTATCTCCACTCAATCATATTAGGATATCAAGTTGTGACCCTTGATGGTGTCTGTTTGACAACCATCATGACTGGGTGAAGTAGAATGTGTCTGCCTTTGTCATCAAGACTGGGAGCACTACTCAGTGGCAGGCCGACTTAGCTCCAAAAGAAATGGTCGCCTCTGAGATGAGGAACAGATGCCATGTGCAGCCGCTCCTAACATGGGAGTACAAACTCATCCTGTATCCCTGGATTTGGAGCCCTTACAGGGTACTATCAGTCGGGCCAGCTGAGCCCAGGTTTTTTTTTAGTGAGCTTGTTACTGCTCCCCTTCCTCCTTTTTCATCCGAGCTTGGGGCCGGCAAAGGCGGAGTTTGGTGTCAATTTGAACAGTGTAATGAATTTTTATGCCCATAATTTCTTATTATTGATATCAATATTGGATTGACAACACGCCATTCTTTGCAAAAATGTGTTTCACAAAATCTTTTACTCCAAATTGTTTCATGTTGCACCTCCAACAGTGACATCCTCAAGGATTGCAACCAAAGGTCAAATCACTTATAGAAATTATGAGTAATAAATTCCAACCTTATTTACAAATGACCTTACACACAGTGATGAAAGGAGTTAATTAGAAAATAATTAATGAGAGATCTTGTTTTGTTTCTACCTATGAAGACATTCAAAAGAATCTGTATAAGCTCACTTGATGATGAAGAAAGGCTAAATAACAAGTTTCATGTACTAGATATTGACCCTAAACATGATTGAAGGGATTGTATAGTATCCTGTGACCTCAATACACAGGGTGTTAGGGAAAAAGGTTTTGCCTCTGTAGAACCTGTATCATAAGATCAGACCTTCCCCTTGGGAACTATTTTGAAAAATATCAATTTTGCAGGCAAACAAATAATAAACGTCTATATCTCTTCTTATTTTTTAAGTAATACAGTAGAACCTCCCTGTAAAGGACAACACCTAATTGTAGAGCCAAAGTGTCCTTTAGGGAGAGGTGTCCTCTTACCAGAGAGTTGCTAAATTGTAAAAATGGTAATTTTGCAAATGAAAACTGTCCTTTGTGAAGAGGTGTCCGCTAAAGGGAGGTTCTACTGTATTTGTTAAATATAATGTTTAATTGAACAATTTCAACTTTAAAAGTCTGTATTTTTTAAAGTACTGTGTCTAAATAAGCATGTATGCAAGATCTGTATTTACTGTATTCACTAATCACTGGGGGGGGAGAAGTCCGACCAAACCTCCCTTCCGTCTCCCAAGACCCTTAGATTATTCGACCAAATTATGGTCCAAGGTGACTAACATGGCAACGGCACCCATTTTCCAATGAAGAGCAAGAAAATTGACATGGACCCAGAACAGCAGCTTTACACACCCAAGATAGAGAACATTGTGACTGCTGTGATAGAGATGTATGGAGACATCTGAGGCTCTTCATTGAACACAACAACAACAGAAAATTTACATGGCCCCAGAGCAGCAGTTTACACACCCAAGATAGAGAACATTGTGACTACTGTGATAGAGATGTATGGAGATATCTGAGGCTCCTCATTGAACACAACAACAACAACAACCACTAATCGCTATTTAAACACATTTTATGGCTAAAAGCCCAATGTTCAAAGGGTTAAGTTTTGTCCACGAGTTTATTTTTTTTGTATTTTCAGGGGGGGCCAAAACACAGTTTCAACAACCTCTTGTTGTCCAGGCACCAACTCATTTCAAAGTTTGCCGAACTAATCAACAAGGTGTACTAACCGAGGTCTGCTGCAGGTGGTCATGGAGGTGTGGACTGAGGCTTACACACATCAGCACAAAGCCCAGGATCAGGAACAAGGTGTAAGCCAGCCGAGCTGACACGGACTCTGTGATGGAGGGACAGCCTCTGCAGCAAAACCTGAAGCTCTTCCTTCCAAAGCAGCACCCCATCTACCATCACAACAACACGAGAGTTAGACATTGTCCTCTTAGAACCACAAGCAAAGATTCCTATATAAAGAGAAGAAACAAGCTAAATATAATAAGCTCCATGTAAAAGTACATTAAATTCAAACATTTTATTTCTAAAGGAATGATAAGGCACAATTTGGATTATAGATTATAAACTCTGATAAAATGAAGAGGACAATAGGATATATCTGGAGGATATTTATTGGACTTAAACTTAAAGTCACTAATACAGGCAAACAACACAATAACAACTGGAAGAAATGCACCTACTCTATCTAACCAACAGCTATATATATCTAGAGCAACACCACAGAGTAGCAAGTCACTGGTCCGATGATAATTATTTATATTCATAGAAATGCAAGATAATTGTCAATTTCAACACTTCCTCTCAATTTATCACATTTCTACATTCCAAATCCAGCAACATGTTTATCATACAAGACTCTTGGCAGACCTTTAGTAAGGATGTCGGCAACATTTTCCTGGGTTGGTGTGTGAACGACCTCGATAAGACAATCGCTGTAAATGCTTCTAATGTAATGCCATTTGATGTCAATGTGTTTAGTTCTGGCTGTGATGTAATTGTACATATTCAGATGTAAATATGTAAATATGGTTTTGCATATAGACGCTCGAGTTAGGTTATAAATAGAGACAAATGAATGTTGTCAGTTAGTTAGGAAAGTTACGTTCTTAAATAAAGAAGTGTTCACCATCGTAGCCCGATTCCTTTGAAGAAACCAAACATGGTGGCAGCGTAAAAGCGGTATAAGCGTAAAATCGGTAAAAGCGTAAAAGCAATTATCAAAATTATAAAGTTGAAATAGAAGTAAATTATTTTTTTAAGAAAAGAAAAAAAATGGCTAATTATATACAAGTAGCTGCTCCAGAAGGATTCAATTTCGGCAAACCTAATGAATGGCCGATATGGTTCAAAAGATTTCAAAGATACAGAATCGCTTCAGAACTTTCAGAGAAAAGTGAAAGTGAGCAAGTAAATGCTCTGATTTACATAATGGGCGATAAAGCAGAAGAAATCTTGATCTTATTTAATTTAAGTGAAGCGCAAATTAATGACTATAAACTAGTGGTGTCCAAATTTCAGGACTATTTCATAGGAAAAAGAAATGTTATTTATGAAAGAGCAAAATTCAATAGAAGAAGCCAAGGGAAGCCCATCGATTCTCTGTGCTTAGAAGACTTCAAGGAATCCGAAGACGACGATGGAAAGTACAGTTCATCGGCATATATGGAATGGCCAGAAATCTTGAAGAAAGAAGTCTTAAGACCCGAAGCTTTAGAAAAGGCAGTCAATCTGGAAGATTCTGAGAAGGCGGCAGAAAGTCAACAACTCTCCAAAAGACATTTAGAGGAATAAAAAAAAAAATAAAAAAAAATAAAAATAAAAAAAAAAAAGTAATTGTACAAAAGTAAAATTGTACAAAAGTGTAATTGTACAAAAGTGTAATTGTACAAAAGTGAAATAGTACAAAAGTAAAATTGTACAAAAGTGTAATTGTACAAAAGTGTAATTGTACAAAAGTGAAATAGTACAAAAGTAAAATTGTACAAAAGTAAAATTGTACAAAAGTAAAATTGTACAAAAGTGAAATAGTACAAAAGTAAAATTGTGGTTCCTGTGGGATTCCTTTGAAGGTGCGGAGTGACAATTAGGATCACTATGGCAAATCAAAGGAAGCTTGTTCTGCTCCCTCTATAATAGGTGTTGTGAATGTTATTGATGAAAAGGAGTAAAGGATTCTGAAGCGAAGCCAAAGGGCGACGGATTAAAGGATCTGATGCGAAGCCTAAGGACGAAGGAATGAAGGATTCTGAACAGAAGCCTAAGGGCGCAGGAGTACGAGAACTGCCTCCATTGGAAGTAGGTGATCGAGTTTGGCTGACGGACCTTAGCGGGGAGCCATATGTAAATTACCCAGAGGCCAACCCACACACTTCGGATGCTGCTGCGGATGTGGCCGGATCATCAACATCTCCTGGAAGAACAGTTCGTCCGCCCAGACGTTTTGGAGAGGACTAGAGCTAATCTCTAAGAGGGGAGATGTGATGTAATTGTACATATTCAGATGTAAATATGTAAATATGGTTTTGCATATAGACGCTCGAGTTAGGTTATAAATAGAGACAAATGAATGTTGTCAGTTAGTTAGGAAAGTTACGTTCTTAAATAAAGAAGTGTTCACCATCGTAGCCCGATTCCTTTGAAGAAACCAAACACTGGCATGATGGATTTCTCGCCAGCTGTTGAGCGCCCTGGTTATCAGTCTTTAAAACCGTAGGTTCATTCAATAATTCACCAAATCCCATCTCATCCAACAGCGCTCTAAGATAGACTGCCTCCTTTCCCGCTTCACAAAGTGCTATGTACTCAGATTCCGTGCTCGAAAGAGTGACAGTCTGCTGCTTCTTCAATTCCCAAGCTATTGGACCTCCTGCTAAGAAGAAAACAAGTCCCGTTTGAGATTTTCTATCCACGAGGTTTCCACCCCAATCAGCGTCGACATAACCATAAAGGGTCTCATTAGTTTTCTTGTAAGTTATTTTCAAACATAAAGTGCCCTTTAGATAGCGGAGTACACGCTTGGCCGCATTCCAGTGCTGTCTCCTAGGATCATCGCTGAACTGTCCCAAAGCACTAACCGCATAGGCTATATCAGGCCTTGTCGACACTGAAAGATATATTAATGATCCAATCAGTGATTGGTATTCTATCTTTTTTACTGGCTCATTCTCACCCTCTATAGATGAAATCTTTGTTAACTTGGAGTTCGAGTCCATGGGTGTAGAAATCGGCTTGGCCTCTTTCATCCTATATTTCGCCAGAAGTTCTTCAATATATTTCTCTTGATCTATGGAAATTGAGCCATCCTTTTCCGTTTGTATTCTTATACTCAAACAATAATTTATCTTTCCAAGATCCTTTATTTTGAATATCTTCTTCATACTTTCTTTAAAGGATATCAACGTGTCTTCTCTTTCAGCTGCAATTATCAAATCATCAACATAGATTGCCACCAGAAGAATGCCTTCATGATGTTTGATGTAGACACAGTTGTCAGATTAAATTTGCTTCAGTCCCAAATATTTTAATTCAGTGTCAAGCTTTTCATGCCAAACTATTCCAGCTTGTTTTAACCCATAAATGGCCTTCTTGAGTCGACATACCTTCTCTGGATATTTTCATGATACAAAGTTCTCTGGCTGTGCCATATAAACTTCTTCCTTAATTTCTCCGTTCAAATAAGCAGATTGAACGTCCATTTGGTGGACTATCAAGTTGTATTCTACAGCCAAAGCGAAAAATACTCTAATTGTACTTTGGCGCACTACTGGAGCAAATGTTTCTTCGTAGTCGATTCCGTACTGCTGTGAAAACCCCCTTGCTACAAGACGAGCCTTATGGCGCTCAAGAGAACCATCACTACTGTACCCTTTTTTGAATACCCATTTGCTTCCAATTACGTTTTGGCCCTTAGGGGGATCAACCAGTTCCCAAGTTTTGTTTTCAATCAATGAATCAAACTCCTCCCTCATTGCCTTCCTCCAAAAATAAGAATCTTTTCCAGACAGCGCTTCCTCTGCGTCTTTTGGATCTGGGGAGTACTTCACTTCTGAAAATTCTTGCGTGGATAAATTTGCTGTAGGATATTCCTTTCTTGGTCGGCCAGGTTTTCCCGTTCTAATAAACCTTGGTCTTCCTCTTCTAGAAATTATCACTCCACTTTCTGATGGCTCGTTTAACACTTCAGATACTTCTAGATCCGATTGGCTTTCAATTTCAGCTTTTGGGTCAATTTCTGATGTACTTCTTCTTTCTTCTACTAGAGGGATTTCCTTGAAAGAAGCCCTTTCTGAACCAACATCAATTTCAACGACTTCATTCCTAATTTTGGACAATTCTGGTTCAATAAAACGTACATCTTGGCTTTTTATAATTGTACGCGTTCCAGGCTTCCAAAGTCTATATGCCTTAGATTCTGAAAAATATCCTATCAATTTGTATTCCTCACCACGAGGTGCGAACTTTGATCGATTTGGCCTATTATTCATGGCAAACGATTTACTTCCTATAATTTTTAAATGAGAAACTACAGGTTTTCTTTTGGTAAATAACTCATGTGGAGTTTTACAATCGTTATGCCTCAGGCATCTATTTCTGATATAAGTTGACGTGTGTATTAGTTCAGCCCATAAAGTTTCAGGTAAATTACCTTCAATCAAAAAGCACCTTGTCATATCTACTAGAGTTCTATTCGCTCTCTCAGTGACACCGTTCTGTTGAGGTGTATATTCGACAGAGAGCTGACGTCCTATACCTTCTCCTTCTAGGTAATCCTTGAATTCTTTGCTAAGGTATTCAAGTGCATTATCATTCCTAATACATTTAACCTTTTTTCGGTTTGCTTCTCAGAATAATTTTTGAATATTCTAAATCCTTTAAATACTTCACTTCTTGATTTCATTATAAATGTGAATATGAATCTCGAAAAATCATCAATAAAGGTTGCAATATAAAGGGCACCACCCAATGATTTTGTTCTCATTGGACCACAAATGTCGGTATGAACCAGTTCCAATGGTTCCCTTGTTTTCGTAAAGGATTCTTTTCGGAAAGGTAGCCTTGTTTGTTTACCCTTCAAACAAACTTCACAGTTAAAAGCTATAAAATTAAAATTTTGCAGGCCATAAACAATATTTTGCATTTTTAGCTTTTTGAGATCTTGCAAATTTAAATGGCCAAATCGACTGTGCCATTTTTCATAGTTTTTATCGCCCGCTATGCAAATCTCTTTTGTTAATAATGCCTTAAGACAATTGGTTTGGCTCAACATGTAAAGTCCTTTCTTTTCATAGGCTTGTATGCAAATTTTTGTGCGCATGTTCACAATTTCAGCTTTTCTGTGCTTGAAATTAATGACATTAAATTTACTTGTGCACTTACTGATAGAAAATAGATTTCCATTTAATCTAGGAACAAACAGCACATCTTCTAAGGGTAAGGTTACAGTTGCAGTATTGCTTTGACAATCCAATTTTACATTCCCCTTTCCTATAGCTTCAATGAATTGACCATCTGCCAGTGTAATTTTTACTGGTGCAGTGTCTTCAAAATAAGTGAATGACTTCTTTGTGCTACACATGTGGGCAGTTGCGCCACTATCCAAGCACCACTCGTTTGCATCAAGTTTGTTCAAACATTTGATTCCCAATGATGCAACCATTTCAGTTCTAGGACTCTTGTACTTTCTTTTTCTGCAATCAGCAGCTTTATGTCCCTTTTTCCCACAGAAGTGGCAGTTAAATGGGAATCCTTTCGCCTTTGACTTCGATGTGCTTGAGAAAGGCTTTCTTTCTGAATTACCAAGGAATACCTTTTCTTCAGAATCGGTTGTACCGTTTAATTCAGTTTGTCTGAAATGATAAAGCACAATTTGGATAATAGATTATAATAAAAGAAAATAAGACCTAATCCAAATAATTTATTAGTGTGTAACATTTCGGCAATCTGATGATGGTGACAATGTTGTTGCCGAAACGTCACACACTAATAAATTATTTGGCGAATAAAGACAGTTATAATCTTCTCGGTATTATTTATGCGATAAAAGGGAATAAAAGAAGAAAAGTTTCTTTATTAGACAATTTATCGCATAAATTATTTGGATTAGGTCTTATTTTCTTTTATCAGTTTGTCTGATTTCCTCCTCCAGCATTTTTACTTTTAAAGTTTCAAAGCTCGGCAACTTGTCCCTAGTTTCAATGGCAGTTCTAAAACCCTCATAACTCTCGGGAAGGCTACACAACAGAAGGATGGAAAGGAAGTCTTCTGGGACTTGTGCATTCATTTCACTCAACTTGTCAGCCAAACTGCCAAACTTGTTGAGATAATCCTGCATCCTTTCATTTGGTTTCATCTTCAATAATATTAACTGTTTTGTAAGAAACACTTTCGTTGCAGGTCCTTTTGGCTGATGCACTTCATTTAGAAGCTTCCATGCCTCTGCAGAAGTTTTACATCGCTTCACATGTATTATTTCTGAAGGACTTAAACTTAGGACTATAGTTGCTAGCGCCTTCTGGTCCTTCTTCTCCCATTCAGCAGATTCTACTTCGGTTTCAGGTTTGATCCTTATGCTATTTGCATAATCCCAAAGTTTGGAATGAATTAGAATCATTTTCATTTGCATCTTCCATGTCTCGTAATTTTCGGAATTCAATTTTTCAATTTGGTAAAGACTTGACATTTTTGAAATATTCTTACCAGATGCAATTTTATTTGCGCATTCCTGGGCCCATAAACTCTGATAAAATGAAGAGGTCAATAGGATATATCTGGAGGATATTTATTGGACTTAAACTTAAAGTCACTGATACAGGCAAACAACACAATAACAACTGGAAGAAATGCACCTACTCTATCTAACCAACAGCTATATATATCTAGAGCAACATCACAGAGTAGCAAGTCACTGGTCCGATGATAATTATTTATATTCATAGAAATGCGAGATAATTGTCAATTTCAACAAACTCCAAGGTAATAAGGTCAAATCCAAATAAATAAATAGTGTGTGACGTTTCGGTAACAACGCTGTTACCGAAACGTCACACACTATTTATTTGGATTTGGTCTTATTACCTTGAGTTTATAACCATTCAGTACTTTTGTCTGAAGATGGTAACAACGCTGTTACTGAAACATCACACACTATTTATTTATTTGGATTTGGTCTTATTACCTTGAGTTTATAACCATTCAGTACTTTTGTCTGAAGATGGTAACAACCCTGTTATCGAAATGCCACACACTATTTATTTATTTGGATTTGGTCTTATTACCTTGTAGCTATAATCTATAATCCAAATTGTGCTTTATCATTATAAAGGAAGAAAAAAATTGTACTAAAATATTTCACTTCTTAGATATATGATTGAGTGACAATATGAAAGTACAAGAAGACTTCTTAGATATTCAAATGTGACAAATGGAAAACCATTTACTATGTAGACAAGAAGTAAACAATAGACAGTGAAAAAGTAAACAATAAGTATAAGGAGAAGAAATTCTATATACAGTTACGAGCGTCTTTCCTAATCAGTCATCTCTCTCTGTCACCATTTGCTTTTTTTTTGGAATGGTGCCCTCCTATTGGTTGGCTACAATCACGCCACCTTTGCCCCCCTCCCATCATGCCCCCCCTCCCCCCCCCCCCCCCCCCCCCCCCCACTCGCTATTTATGTAACTATTGTGTTGGAGCGGGTCGCTCCCTAAATAAATGCATATATTAGATAATAACCAAATGGAATCCTCTCTTTCTTTTTCCCAGTAAGAGACGCCTACGGAAGCCAACAGTACATAGACAGATAAAGCACATAGGCTATAGTTATTAACTAACATATGCAATTATTTAAGGCGCCAATTTATAATTGTAACAAATAGTATTTGAATCAAAACATTCAATCGGGTAAAACACGGGCGTTGCCCGGGTCATTCGGCTAGTTTACTATAATGACAAGAAGTAAACAATAGACAGTGAAAAAGTAAACAATAAGTATAGTGAGAAGAAATATACAAGAAGTAGACATGAAATACAAAATGATGGAGAGTATGCACACAATTATATACTTTCAAACAGAGTATGTAAGTAGAAATAACTGCTGTTTTGGGTGGTCTCTCTTGAGAGTTTCTCCAGGCACAAGCCATCAGCAACTTTTAGTTTCAGGTTCAGGAGATGCCTATTTCTTAATTTATCTACTTGATCCAAGTACAAAATTTCACTGGGGGTCGGTGGAAGGCTGGGTAAACCGTTTGGTTTTCGACCACTAGGACCCGGGTTCGATTCCTGCATTGGGCACTTTTTTCTGTTTAAAAAAAAAAAAATGCTCCAATGGCCCCCGATTCTTGCAAAAGTCCAACCCCACACCAGCGAGTGCAAGTAACCAAACGGGGCTCTGGCATTTGTAAGTGCAAAGTCGAACTGCTTTTCACATGTGTAGACATGTGGTGTGCTTACAGTAAAAGCAGTCGCTAACTACCCACCATGATTATCATGGCCTGTACCACGTGTACTAGGGATAAGTAAAAAAAAAAAAAAACTTTTGTACTATATTTTAAAATTGACTTAAGGTTTCAATAAAATATTTTGAACTGTCTAAAAGACAACACCTAGCTACAAGAGCCAAAATGTCCTTTAGAGAGAGAGGTGTTATCTTACCAGAGAGTAAAAATAGCTTGGCGATGAAAACTGCCCTATGTATAGAGGTCTCTGCTAATGGAGGTTCTACTGTTGTGTGCTTTCGCCTAAAGAATATAACAATGCTGTAACTCACATATAATTCACTTATTTGGGGGGTCGGTGGAAAGATGGTCTAAACCATTGGTTTTTGACCGCTACGACCCCGGTTTTCGATTCCCGCATTGGGCACTTTTTTTTTCTGATAAAAAAAAATAAATGCTCCAATGGCCCCTGATTCTTGCAAAAGTGCAACCCACCAATGAGTGCAAGTAACCAAACGGGGCTTTGGCACATTTGTAAGTGCAAAGTCGAACTGCTTTTCACATGTGTAGACATGTGGTGCACTTACAGTAAAAGCAGTCGCCTACTTCTACACACCATACTATGGCTTGTACTACGTGTACTACGATCTTGTGGATCTGATCTTGTGAGTATATAACTCATTAACCCAACATCTTGTCATAATCTATTTGAATACTCTGCTATATCAAATGATGAAAGGACACTCCTACTAGAGGACATCTCTCTATAAAAGACAGTTTTCATTTCGAAAATAACCATTTTTACTATTTAGCAACTCTCCGGTAAGAGGATACCTCTCCTTAAAGAACATTTTAGCTCTGCAAATAGGTGTCCTTTACAAGGAGGTTCTACTGTATTTACTTTCCAAGAAAGACCTCTTTAAAAAATCCTGAGTTCAACTGACCCAGTTGATAGAACTCAGCGCAAGGGTTCCTCTCCAGGGATATGGAGAAGCTGTGTCTGTACTCTGTTAGTCAGCAGCAAAGGTGTCTGCTTTCATGTTAGGAAAGGCCTCAAATTACAGGCAAAGTCAGACTTTAACCAAAGTGTTAATCATGGTGCATGATCAACGAAAGCTGCACCCCATTCCATGAGATCTATAGCTCGAGAAGCATGGACTCATGGAATTGGTGTAATCTTTGCACAAAGGAATAAGAAACAACAACTTCTCAAGGCCATTTCAACAATTTACTACTTTATCACTGAGACTCAACAATGGCTATAATTCAACAGGAAATAACTATCCCTGGGTAAAGTTGGATTAAAGAAGTTGTTGGACTGTAACTGTGGTGCTGTAAAGGTTCTGCTGTTAGATCTTGACATATTAAAAATGACACAAAACAAACAGTTCTAATTAAACAAAACTGTGACATTGGGAATAGAATACAAAGTAATTCAAGTCTTTATTTACTAGACAAGTTGAAAAATTACCTGCATTTGCCATATCCCCGCCATTGTCACTGCACACACATCAATAAGTTACATACAGACATGTGGTATAAGAGTAGTTAGTGAATATCATAATGCAAGAGGAGGAATTGTCGGATAAAATTTCTAAGAAGGAATAATCAAAGCTAACGGTGACAAAATTATTTATGTGATATTGTTGTGTGTCAACAAGTAGCCGACCAATGGTACAGGGAGCAGTACAAATTATTATTAATTTTTTTATTATTTTTTTATTAATCAGAAAAACGGCACCACAGAGATGACGGGTATAAATTGTATTTGACCACTGACCACCGTTTCGCAGCAATGCATTAAGTTAAATACAACGTGCAGTTATCTTAAGTCTCTCGATCGGAATACACCGTGACGGAATTGTTTAACATGTCCTGCCTTAGCTACAGCTCCATCCCCTCCTACAACCGGCCCGGCGAGACCCCAAACATCATGACCTTCCTGGACCGGACCACGAGTCCAGCACTGTACCAAATAAACCTTCTGAGTATCACATCCCTGCCTTTGTCTCATCTATATAATCTTGGGAGCTTTTGAACTAAGACATTCTTCAATTCATGTAATAGCCTGTTGAAGGACGTCATAGTCTGAAAGCTCGCTAAGAATATAACTCTTGAATAAAGAATCTTGTGGCTGTTAGCTTTTTTTCCTTCTTCCAATATCAAATTGTTGTGACCTCACTTATTCCCAAATTGAACACTGTGTATGAGAATAGATCATTTTGGTTATTCAATTATTTAAACACAAGGAATGATAAAGCACAATTTGGATTATAGATTATAATACAAGAAAATAAGACCTAATCCAAATAATTTAATAGTGTGTGATGTTTCGGCAACAGCATTGTCACCATCATCAGACAAAAGAATGGTGACAATGCTGTTGCAGAAACGTCCACACTATTAAATTATTTGGATTAGGTCTTATTTTCTAGTATTATAATCTATAATCCAAATTGTGCCTTATCAAAAGAACATGTAGTTGACTCAACAAATTTTCAACCTCTTTATTGTCCCAATGTCTGGGTGACTCAATGTCGCCTTCCTTAGAGGAATCTTTTTTCCCTGTAGCAGTGAGTCATGGAAGTGTCTTGACGACAATTAATAAGAAGTTGAAACTTGGAGAAGTTCTTGTCACTGTCTACATTGTACCTGCTAAACACAAGGTAATAAGACCAAATCCAAATGAATAAATAGTGTGTTACACTATTTTTTTTGACATATTATTTTATTTGGATTTGGTCTTATTACCTTCTTCTTCTTCCTTATCTCCACTCAATCATATTAGGGTATTGGGTGAAGTAGAATGCCTTTGTCATTAAGACTGGGAGCACTACTCAGTGGCAGGCTGACTTAGCTCCAAAAGAAATGGCCGCCTCTGATATGAGGAACAGACACCATGTGCAGTTACTCCTAACATGGAGTACAAACTCTGCTCATCCTGTATCCCTGGATTAGGAGCCCTTACAGGGTACTATCAGCCGGGCCAGTTGAACCCAGGTTTTTTAGCGAGCTTGTTACTGCTCCCCCTCCTCCTTTTTCATCCGGGCCTTGTGTTTATAATCTATAATCCAAATTGTGTCTTATCATTGTACCTACTGAAATCATTTGGAAGCTCAGAAATGACATCACCATTTTGGTAGAAGGAACAAATAGAAAGCTTCAAATTGTGAAATTTAATTTTTAAACTAGAGAAAGAGACTCCTTGTAAACACAGTAATAAGACCGTATCCAAATAAATAAATAGTGTGTGATGTTTCAGTAACAATGCTGTTTGGTCAATGATTTGGTCTGGAAGGCTGGTTAAACCGTTTGGTTTTCGACCACTAGGACCCGGGTTCGAACCCGCATTGGACACTTTTTTCTGTTTAAAGAAAAAAAATGCTCCAATGGCCCCCGATTCTTGCAAAAGTCCAACCCCACCAGCGAGTGCAAGTAACCAAACGGGGCTCTGGCATTAGTAAGCGCAAAGTCGAACTGCTTTTCACATGTGTAGACATGTGGTGCACTTACAGTAAAAGCAGTCGCTAACTACCCACCATGATTATCATGGCCTGTACCACGTGTACTAGGGATAAGCAAAAAAAAAAAAATCTATAATCCGAATTGTGCCTTATCAGAGTTTCCTTGTGTATATTTTAGTTTGTGTGTCACACTACTATTAAAGTAAGTTTATCATATACATTGGGTATTTAGTTGGGGAATGTTTTAGAAAAAGTAAAAAATGACAAAGAAAGGGTTAGAACTGGGCCTCTCAAAGAAGTTGCACAACAGGAAATCTGTCCCATATTCTCTCCAGACTTGAGGTAGCCGCTCACTATCATTGAAACTACAAAGTCAAAATACATGCGAAGATTGTTTCCCACTTGTCTTTTTAAAGAAAGAATCCTCTAAGTAAAATATTTTTTTAAAAACTCTTATAATATACAAGGTGCGTTCATTAATTTCCAGGACTGCTCTGTATCTTTAAAAAAATAAAACAAATAAAAAACTAATTTAATATTTTTCAAAATATGCCCCTCCTGCCTCAATACACCCGTTCCATCTTTTTTTCCAATTGTCGAAGCAGGAGATAAAATCACTTTTTGAGAGGTTCCTCAAGGTTGCCTTCGATTCAGCTTGTATCATATCAACGTTGTCAAATTTCCGTCCTTTCAAGTTCATTTTCAATTTAGGATAGAGGAAAAAGTCATTGGGGGCTAAGTCGGGGGAATAGGGTGGATGAGGAATCTGTATGGTTGAATGCTTGGCCAAGAACTGCAAAACAACATGGGCTGTGTGCGGCCGCGCAATACCGACGTGAAGTATCCATTCATTGTTTTGCCATCTTTCAGGTCTTTTAAGGCGCATTGCGTCCCTTAAGCACCTCATTATCCCTAAATAAACAGATAGTCCAGTCTCTGAAAATAATTCTTCTGTTAGATTTAATTAACTCCTTTATTTTGAGCTTGTTTTCCTCGCAACGAAATGATCTTGGACGCCCAGTATGCTGCTCATCGTTTACCTTTTCCCGACCTTTTTGGAAGCGTAAAAATCATTCAAAAGTTCTTGAATGGGATAAAGCCGCATCGCCAAAAGCTTCTTTAATCAATTCATACGTCTCAGTAGCACCTTTTTTTCAATTTAAAACAAAACTTAATGCAGATTCTCTGCTCTTCGAAAATGGCCATTTTAAAATTAGAAATGCGAACCTTACAAGGAAGTTGTTTTGTTCTATTTTTAGATCGGCGCGTGCGCCACGAGACTCGTGCTTTCAGTCAGGTGTGGTTGAATGTCCAATATTCAACTCTGTAAAAAAATATTTTCTCTAGCTTTTTTATTTATTTTATTTTTTAACCAGTCCTGGAAATTAATGAACGCACCTTGTATATTGGTAGGTAATTGATAACTTATTGTAAAATAAAATAATCCATAGAAGATGCGTGGAAAGAAATAATTTTTCAGGATGATAAGGCACAATTTGGATTATGGATTATAAACACAAGGTAATAAGACCAAATCCAAAT
>CP092878.1:34855370-34902494 GCA_030710605.1 Cordylochernes scorpioides
GGAGCTAAGTCGGCCTGCCACTGAGTAGTGCTCCCAGTCTTAATGACAAAGGCAGAAGCATTCTACTTCACCCAGTGTGGAGATAAGAATGAAGATTTTATTCAAAAAAGAAGCTGATGCATCAAAAATTGTTCAACTTTCTTTTATAAAACACTTCTGAAAGGGAACTCTAACACATACAATTGATCAAAATTTGCGGGTCGATTCCTCTTTGTAGCAATTTGTAATAGCCTTCTATTTTAATATCTTCTACAGTAGAACCTCCCTTTAGCTGACACCTCTCTACAAAGGACAGTTTTCATTTGCAAAATTACCATTTTTACTATTTTGACACTCTCCGGTAAGAGGACACCTCTCCCTAAAGGACACTTTGGCTCTGCAATTAGGTGTCCTTTACAGGGAGGTTCTACTGTATTGGAAATGTTACATTTTCTTATTTTAACATTTTCTGAAAGTTTTTCTGTTGTTTCGCACTTTGAAAGGCTTTGATAATGGTTTTTTTTTGTAGTTTTAGCTTGTTGAGAACACCTTTTTTTTTTTGCCCTTTTTCATTATTTTAGAAGCCATTTGCATTTTTTTTCTATTTCAAATTTGATGATGCAAAGATATTCAATTAAATAAAAGTATAAAAATTTATATATAGCACACATTCAGCAAATATCTTTCTCATCTCCACTCACAATCATATTAGGGTATCAAGCCTGTAGAGCTTGTTGATGGTGTCTGCCGGGGATGAGTAGAGCTAATCAATGGATGAGTCAATACAGTCAATAATATGTCTTGGGGTTGCAGGTTGAGAATTGTACTTAGTACATAGTGGGAAAACCTTGCAACCATTCAGGAAAGTCAATGTCAATAGATAACCAGACTTAAGTCTGGAAATCAAGGACTGCTGTTCCCTTGGGAGGATAGATTTGGTGCTTGTCCCTCCTGCTCTGTACCAGTCATGTGCAATAGTAGATTTCCAAGTATGTTTCATGATTAACTTTGAATTAATATATTTTGAACAACGGAAAAATTATAAATACTATTTTAATCTAAATGAATAAATGCAATGGGATGTAAGCGAATAAATATATAAAATAAAAGACTGATAAAGCACAATTTGGATTATAGATTATAGCTACAAGGTAATAAGACCTAATCCAAATAAATTGTGTGACATTTCAGCAACAACGCTGTTGACAAAACATCACACACTATTAATTTATTTGGATTAGGCCTTAATGGGGAGGAGAAGTTCAACCACACCTCCCTGCGGCCCCCCCTGGATCCTTGGAATATTCGACCAAATTCTGGTTCGTTTCTAAGGTGACTAACATGGCAACAGCACCCATTTTCCAAGATAGTGGACATTGCTGTGATAGAGATGCATGGAGACATCTGAGGCTCTTCATTGGACACGACAACAACAACATTAGGTCTTAATATCTCGTATCTAAGAAAAGGCTAGGAATTATATTTTATTAACAAAAATCTCTTATAAAGATTTTTTTCTAAGTTGGAAGCCTATTTAGTGTGCAATCTAGCTGATCAATCTTTAAAAGGGATGTCTTTCCTCTTCTGTATGTTATCTCATATAGCAGAATGTTACTCTCTCTAAGACCCCTAATTGTTTATACTGGTGATTAGCAGGCCTAAATGGTCCTAAATCTTGTATGACATAATCACTGATAATTGGAATGCATTGTAACACTTTAATTCTACCTTTACTGGTCCCAAGCCCGGATGAATAAGGAGGAGGGGGAGCAGTAACAAGCTCGCTAAAAAACCTGGGTCAGCTGGCCCGGCTGATAGTACCCTGTAATGGCTCCTGATCCAGGGATACAGTATGAGTCTGTACTCCATTGTTAGGAGCGACTGCACATGGTGTCGGTTCCTCATGTCAGAGGAGGCCATTTCATATTGGAGCTAAGACGGTCTGCTATTGAGTAGTGCTCTCAATCTTAATGACAAAGGCAGACGCATTCTACCTCACCGCCATCAAAAGCCATCATAATATGATTGAGTGGAGACGAGAAAGAAGAAGAAGTAACACTTTTATGCAGTGCGCATATGCTAACTACGGCTGCTATGTCTTTCATGTCAAAGTATTGTAATGTTAGCAATAAATTTGTATTTAAACAAGATAAGGCACAATTTGGATTATAAGCACAAAATAATAAGATCATATCCAAATAAATAGTGTGTGACATTTCGGTAACAGCATTGTTACCATCTTCAGACAAAAGTATTGAATCTGAAAAAAGTACTATTTAGCACTTTTGTCTGAAAATGGTAACAACGCTGTTACCGAAACGTCACACACTATTTATTTATTTGGATTTGGTCTTATTATCTTGTGTATTTAAGCAAGAATTATCTAATGTTGTTGAAATTGATTTTAACCCTTAACTGGACGGGTGGATTTTTCTTACGTAACTGGACGGGTTGGGTAGATTCAACCCACCTATGTAACTTTATGAAATAAGCGCTAAATAATGATTGAAATCAATATTTAAAAAAATATTTAATTAATATATAGTTAATATACAGATTTTGACTTTTAAAAATTCTGAATATAATCTATTTACAGTTTTCAAAAATTATAAAGAAATGTTATTGCAAACGCTTACTTGACATACAGAGCAAAGGTTTTTTATTTTTTACTGCGCTTTTTGATGGACATTCGTAGCACCTTTTTGGAGTATCAGATTGTTGTGGCATTGTAGAATCACTTGGTTTACTTGAACCATCATTCTTCTTTAATTGTTGTCTGTAATTGCAGTGGGAGAGAATTGAGATTACGTGTGACCAGGTGTTCAGCAGTCAATGCTCTCCCAAGATCAACAATAAAATGACTCCTTTCTTTTTTACCTTTTTTATCAATCTGATTACCGATTTTTTTTTTCTTTTTTTTTTTTTTGGAACATGGAGACTAAAGTGGTTGTTCCAGAGAAACCGAAAATAGAGGTTCCTGATTCTCTATTAGGGTGCGGTTGAAATTGTGGTGAATCTAAGGTTTGTTCTTTCTCATCATTCCTAAATATGTAAGGCCATGTTCTTTCAACTCATCAACTAATTCTACTGAAGTGAATCAATTGTCTGCTGGGATATTTCTTCCAAAGTGTGGTCGACTAATCTCTAAAACATATATATTTTGGGTTGGCAGGGATAGTTCTCTCTGTTGACTTGATTGATTATTCTACTTATCCAAAGAAAGAAGTGTTATTTTATAAAAAGGAAGCTAAAAATAGCATAAGATAGAGACTCAAGTATGAGCCACGAGCTAACACTGACACGAAAAATTCTCACGCTTCTGGACGGGCTGGGCGGAACCCGCCCACACATGCAAATTTAACCCCCCTCCCAAAACTGAAATTTATAAACGATGGATGGAAAATGTTTGTATCACTGTAAAATTAGAATACATGAAAGCTGGTAGCTCTAGGTAAACGAAAAATATATATTTTTCCTATATTAAGTTTATGCATGGGCAGAACTACCCAACCCGTCCAGTTAAGGGTTAAAAAATTAGTTGAAATTTCAATGGTCTTGAATTATCATTTGGTCAAATAAGGTTGGTTATGGTTGAAAACATGGTCAAATTATTGCAAGTGTCAAATTATTGTGTGTCCAATTAATGAGGTTTTACTGTAATTCTTGAGCCAAACTTAATCTGTACCTTACTGAAAAAAATAATAGCTAAAAACAACTTTTAAACTATATTTATTAAGAAAAAAAACATCAACAGATTCATAGCCACTTAGCCACGGCGTAAACAATAAGATGTACCTATGCGTAATGCTGTACCTTTGAGGTTGTTAACAAAAAATGGATGAAAACTTGTAAATATTCAATATAATAAAAGCCTAAATATTCTCTATTGAATTTTTATTATATTTATATAAAATTATGAGATGTGAGTTGTGCCCTCAATATTAAAAAATTCAGGTTTCAAATATAAGTTTCATACTAAATTTTTTTAAATATCATAATAAACATCCAATAAAACAAATTTACTTGATTTATTTTTATATCTCCACTAAGCTTAGGATTTAATAAAGTCTAAGAGCAAGACATTTATATCATGGGACTCTTGATAAGTAGGAATTTTTCCCAATGATTAAGCAATTTGATAAGAATTTAGTTCAAAGCAATTTATTATGATTTTAATCAGTAAAAAGTTATCTTAGAAACTAAAATGATAGAAGCAAACATTTTTAAGAGAACAATTAAATTTGGACATTTGTCGTTTATATATAGTTTAAAGATTTTTAGGGGAGTATTCGTTTTATTCTAAGATTTTCACAAAACATTTTTCTTGTGTAATAATACCTACATGGAAATTTTTTGGGCTAACTTTGACAAATGAAAACATTTTAAATAAATTAATAAATGTCCGCAATAAAATAGGTTTTGCAAATTAAACTTTGAGTAAAAATATGCGGACGATAACTGAAGAAATTATCATATAAAAGTAAATAACTGATATTATCAATTTACTTTTTATTGACCTTCATACACGCACAGGTTACAAAATTTAAAAAAAAAAAAGTTATTTTCGTTTTATTTATTAATAATAATATTAATAATATTTTTCCTCAAAAATGTTTGTGCATTAGTGACAAATGTAACATATAGCTTTTAAATTTTATTTTTTCAATTTAATTGCAGTTGTAAAATTTCAATTGAGACTTCTATATAGTTTATTCACTTTTAATACAACATTATACACCTTAAAGACAAATTTTAACATTTCAATAACATCATTTATTCACTTTAAAAACAATATTTTAATTTTTAATCCAGATAGTTGGTGTTCTGTAGTCGTGCTCTTCATTTTGACTTGTAATATTTTAAATGTGTTTAAAAACTATATTTTTATTAAATAATGAATATGCAAAAAAATAATACTTCACGATGTTTTATTTTGAAATGAATAATAATTTGTATATTTTTGTTAACTCTGTGACCTGAAAATATAGAAGTTATATAGATATACATAGTTAGTTTGTTGCTGGTAGATGTAATAAATGTTGCTCCCGGGTAGTTGGCGATTTACGCTCCAGGAGCCTGGGTTACCTCTATATATATTTTTTCTCTCTCTGTAATATTAGCCACCATTTTAATTTGTCAGTTTGTATTTAAATAAAAAATAATTAATTTGATTTAAAAAGGCTAAGGCTATTTCTTCAAAACATCTACCACAGTTCTGCATTCCAGGAACCTGATTATTAATATATCATTCAAGCAATATTTTCTATTTCCCTTGAAATTTTAACTGTAATATGTATTATTTTCAAATTTTCAATTGAAAAACTTTTGTTTTAAATTGAATCAGTTTATTTTATTACGGATTTTTTATTTTAAAAAAGGCACATTTTTATTCAAATAAGAACGCTTTTTATTTTGTGTAAATATATTATGGGTGCATAATTCTTGAGAGAAACCCAGAGTTTTATGAAGGCACTTTGATAAAATATCGGAATTTTATAGTTTTTTAGCGAATATTTCAATATTGTAGAAGAGTATTTATTAAATTTTATGTTCTTAATATCATTTTTTAAAATATTTATATCATACTAGACGACCCGGGCTTCGCCCGAGTGCAATTTCCTTCATACTGAAAGTACATCAATAATAAATAGAAGTGCCATAGAATAGCAATACAGAAGTTGTTGAGGGTTCAGGAGAGAATCCTCATGTGAAGAAATGTCGGGTAGTCGTTTCACAAAACACTGAAGCGAGTTCGGTAAAAGAATTTGCTGTGATGATTCTTTTGTGGTCTGTTGCAAGGATTTAAATAAGATCACTAAATAGCAGAAAGGAGAGGGTAAAAATCTCCTTCTAACTAACTTTATTTAATACGACTTAAGAGGACAGAGGAAAACACCCAACTGGTCGGTAGCAGACCAAGCCGTGTTCTGGTCCTTTGACGGCGTCCATTATTCCACATACTCCCACCTGTTTTTATCTAGGCACACAGAAAAACACTAATAATCGTCCAACCGGTTGGGTATACAAACGGCTCTTCCCGATCCAGTCTGTATTTTTGCAGTTTTCTCTTTATCGTTCAGCAAACGCGAGGAAGCTGCTGTTGATGATATTTCCAAGGGATATATTTTCTGAATAGGTCTTTGGAAGATTCCTACTGCGGTTTTCACCTCCACTAATCTATTCACTCCATCTCTTCCAAATAATATCTCCTCGATCACTGCTAATGGCCAGAAGTTACGCTTTTTATTGTCCATTCCAACAAGGACAACATCCCCAGCCTGGAGTTTTGGATTGTAAATGCGTCTGTTTCTCTGGATCAGGAGGGACAAATATTCCTTCCTGAATCGTGATTTCAACTCCTCCCTCAGCTTGCTCAAATAGCGCAGTTTCTGTGTCGTTGGATTAGATCACATATTCTGGCACTCGGGAAACTCGACATCTGCCTGTTCTTGTAGAAACATGGAAGGTGATATTGTCACAAGATCATTCGGATCGTCGCTGACATAAGTCATGGGCCTTCCATTCATCACTGCCTCTGCATGACACAGCAGGGTCATCAATTGTTGATATGTTAATGTTGATGTTCCGAGCATTCTTTTCGCACAGATTTCTTCTTCATTCGGGTCTTTATACCTGGAAGGCCAAAATTCTTCGGAGAGTTTTAACCAGGAAGGGCCCTCCCACCATCTACACTTTATCAGTCGGGAGAGGCTGCATCCTCTGGAGGGTAAATCAGCTGGATTGCACTCGCTAAGAACATATTTCCAATTTCCAGGATCACTAAGTCTGCATATCTACTTCACGCGATTCCCAACAAAGGACCAGAACACGGCTTGGTCTGCTACCGACCAGTTGGGTGTTTTCCTCTGTCCTCTTAAGACGTATCAAATAAAGTTAGTTAGAAGGAGATTTTTACCCTCTCCTTTCTGCTATTTAGTGATTTTATTTAAATCCTTGCAACAGCCCACAAAAGAATCATCACAGCGAATTCTTCTACCGAACTCGCTTCAGTGTTTTGTGAAACGACTATCCGACATTTCTTCACACCTCACGCCACTTCGCGCATTGCGGCGCCAGTGTGGCGGCGGGAACCAGCCGAGAATGGAACCCGGTGTTTTAATTTCGGTTTTGGCTGCGAGCGCGGGAGTATCTCCGCGTCTGGCTGTGTGTGGTGTTCTCCTTATGTTCCGCACTGGTTAAATAAAACCGATACCAAGGGAGCTCCAACGGGCACAACACAACATGGTGGCAGCGGCGGGATCGTGAAGAGCCCAAGTAAGTGCCTTTTTAATTAATTCCACTCTTGTACAATCAAACCTGACATGGAATCAAATTCCTTTCTTCCGCCTCCTAACTTCAATTTCGACGCCAAGGATTGGCTAAGCTGGAAACAGCGATTTTCTCGATACAGACTTCTCTCCAACTTGAACGCCAAGGAACAAGAATATCAGATCACAGCATTGATATTTCTTATGGGGGAGAGGGCTGAGGAAATCCACTCTGTGTTCAATCTCTCAGCAGATGACGCAAAGAACCTCGACAAAGTCATTGAAGTGTTCGACAACCACTTTATTGGCAAACGCAACCTGGTGTATGAGCGGGTTTTGTTCAGATTAAGGAGTCAACGGCCGGAAGAAACCATTGAGGAATTTGTAACAGTCTTGCACAGAATATCTGAGCATTGCGAATACGCTAATCTGCGCGAAGAGCTTATTCGTGATCGTTTAGTGCTTGGAGTAAAAGATAGGAAGTTGTTGGAGAAACTGATGCTAAACGAAAACCTGACCTTGGCCAAAGCAGTCGAGATCGCCCGTCAGTGGGAAGCTGTAGTGCGTGAACAACAGGATCTTAACCATTCTACATCGCAGGTCGACACAACGCGGAAAGTGGCCAAGCAGAGGCCTAAAGCATCAGGTCATGGTAAAAACAATGGCAGATCAACGTCTAGACAAACAGACAGTGCCAAGGAAACAGACGAAGGAAAAAATTTTCCAACTTGCTTTAACTGTGGGACCACCAAACATCATTATCATTACAGAGATAAGTGCCCCGCTGAGGACAAAGTCTGTGGAAAGTGCGGGAAAAAGGGCCATTACACTAATCTCTGTCGAAGAAAAAACAATGAGGTGAGCGCCATATTTTCGGAGGAAACCCCAGCGCGGGAGAAGTGCTCATTTGTATATGCTCACCGCGAGCCTACGCTGGGAAGCAGAAAGAGCAGGTGGAAGGCAACGGCACTGCAATCCACTTCAAGTTGGATCCGGGCTCAGATGTGACACTGATATCATTTTACCTGTACAAGCGTTATTTCAGCAACGTCCAACTGGCGCCTACCAACGGTCAACTGATGGCGGCCGCGAACCAAATATTGGAGAATGCTGGGACCTTCGTGGCGAAGCTCCGAGCTAACACACGTGAAGTGAAGGAAACCGTGTAGGTGGTCCACCATTTGGAGCAACCTCTGCTGGGTGTCGGAGCCTGTGAAGACCTCCAACGCGTCAAACGAATTGATCTTGTCATCAACGGAACAACGGATGTCAATCCTGAACGAGAGTTCTCTAAGCTATTTGAAGGACTGGGGGTTCTTGAACAGCACTATCACATCAAGTTGAAGGAAGGTGCCAAGCCCTTCCGCATACCAGTCCCAAGACGAGTACCTCTTCCGCTCATGCCGAAGTTAAAAGAGCAACTGGATGCCATGGTGGCTCAAAGAGTCATCAAACCAGTTGATGAGCCAACCGAGTGGTGCGCACCGATCGTCCTAGCTGGAAAGCCAAACGGGAAAATCAGGATCTGTGTAGACTTGTCCCGGCTTAACCTGAGTGTGGAACGTGAGCTTCACCCACTTCCTGTCCTTGAACATGAACTAGCTCAACTCAACGGGGGCCAAAATCTTTTCCAGGCTGGATGCTAACAGCGGATTTTGGCAGATTAAACTCTCTGAAGAAAGCCAAACGCTGACGACTTTCATTACGCCCTTTGGCAGATATAAATTCAAAAGGCTTCCCTTTGGGATCCTAAGCGCTCCAGAACACTTCCAGAAACGCATGTCTGCTATCCTACGCGGAGTCAATGGGGTAATCTGTCACATGGATGACATCCTCATTTTCGCAAAGAGAAAGGAAGAGCATGACGAGACACTACGCGAAGTTTTGAGACGCCTGAAGAACTCGGGAATTACGCGTAACAAAGAAAAGTTCCAGTTCGGTGTAAGCAACGTCACATTCCCGGGACATTACATCGACGAACACGGTATCAAGGCGGACGAAAAGAAAGTCAAAGCCATCGCCGAGATGAAACCGCCAACTGACGTGCACGGGGTGCAACGTTTTATGGGCATGGTCAATTTCTTAGGCCGCTTTGTTCCAAAACTAACGGAAATCACAAAGTCACTAAACAAGTGGCGCCCAATGGCCTTTGCATCACGGACGCTGACGAAGACGGAACAGGGATACGCTCAAATAGAGAAGGAAGCCCTTGCAATCACATGGGCGTGTGAGCGCTTCAAGGACTTTGTTGTTGGAAAAACCTTCCTCATCGAAACAGATCACAAACCTTTAGTCCCCATCTTCACCACTAAAGATCTGAACGATGATCTAACGCCAAGGCTTCAACAGTGGTACCGTATGAGGATGCTTCAGTTCTCGTTTCGTATCTTTCATACACCGGGGAATGACTTAATCACCGCTGATGCCCTTTCAAGATAACCACTTCCAGATCATCTTCCCGAAGATGAAGAGCTCCAAGAAGAAGTTGAACATTTTGTGCGTAGCATCGTCCTGCATCAATCCACGACTGACAACAGACTTGCCAAAATAGCCCTCAACCAGAAGCTGGAGCCTACCCTTCAAATGTGTCATTTTATTCCAAAAACGGTTGGTCCGCCAAATGTCAGCTCTCTTCCTTAGAACGCTCGTTCTACGATGTTCGCGACGATATAGGGGAAGAGAACTGCTTACTAATGAGAGGACTACGAGTGATCATCCCCTCTAACATGCGAAAAGATGTTTTGAACCGAATCCACGCAGGTCATCAAGGAATAACAAAATGTCGAGCAAGAGCAAGGGATCATGTTTGGTGGCCAGGAATAGGTCAAGAAATCCAGGATATGGTGAAAACCTGTGAGATATGCATCGAAAATCAACCTCTGAGGCACGAACCACTCATCCCCAACGACTTTCCGGAACGACCGTGGCAAAAAGTCGGGATGGATCTCTTCCATTACGAAGGAAGTGAGTATTTAGTCGTCGTTGACTACTTTTCTCGTTTTATCGAGGTCGTACGACTTACTAAACTTTCCTCGGAAGCTGTGGTAGATCACTGCAAAGCCATCTTTGCTCGTCATGGCATCCTTGACATTGTAATCAGTGATAACGGACCACAATTTCGCCCATCAACAACTTCAGCTTTTACGAAGTTTGCCTCTGAAGTTGGGTTTCGACACATCACTTCCAGCCAAAGCATCCTCAATCAAATGGTCAAGCAGAGGCTGCTGTCAAAATTGTGGAAAACCTGATGAAAAAGAATAAAGATCCGGTCCTAGCACTCATGGAGTATCGGGCAACACCTCTGGCAAACGGACTCTCCCCTGCAGAACTTTTATTTGGACGGAAAATTCGCACTATGGTTCCCTGCACTTCATGCACTAACCCCTAAAACGGTGGATCAATTCAAACTCAGGGGGGAAGAGGAGCAGCGGAAGATGGCGCAGAAAACAGGTTTTGACAGACGCCATGCGGCCACGAAAAAGGCGGAACTAATTGCAGGAGAGAAAGTTTGGGTGAAGGATCTACGAGCGTCGGGAAGTGTCCTCGAGAAGGCTTCAGAGCCCCGCTCATACATCGTGGAAACTCCTGTAGGAACCTACAGGCGGAACTCTTTTCTTTCGGCTTCTTCCCAACAATAGGTCGACTCAAGTGAGACATTTCCTGATAGTGAACTCCCCGCTGAAACGGAGGAAACTCCGGGAAATGAACTGCCTGCAGAGGAGCAACAACAGCTGCCAGCAATCGCTCCAGAGATGAAGCAGCTGTCTCCCTCACCTGGGAAAGTGTCGCGGGATGGGAGAAGATACAAGCGTGTCCAGCGCTAACCTCCTCAAAACTTTTTGGGGGAGATGTTGAGGGTTCAGGTGAGAATCCTTACGCCACTTCGCGCCTGGCGGCGGGAACCGGCCAAGACTGGAACCCGGGGGTTTTGGTTTCGGTTTTGGCTGCGAGCGGGGGAGTATCTCCGCGTCTGGCTGTGTGTGGTGTTCTCCTTATGTTCCGCACTGGTTAAATAAAACCGGTACCAAGGGAGGTCCGACGACTCAGAGAGGATTATTGACAAAACAACGGGCACAACACAACAGAAGTAACACATAAACCACAAGCAAAAAGTGTGTGTAATTGCAAAATTGTATTATATTAGTGTTTAGGTATTTGATTTAATTATTTTTTGCAATCCATTTAATTGTCAAAATCAATATAGTTTAAATAGATAGCAGCCCCCCCCCCCCTACCCCCTACCCGCCCCAGAGCATTAACCCTTGAAATTGCTTGAGTTGAATGAGTGACTGCGATGGATATTGACTGCGATGCCCATCTTCTCAGTAAGAATAAGAAAAAATAGGTTTATAAAAAAAAGCAATCCAAAATACTGGCATGTAAATATTTTTCTGAAAAAAATAAAAGAGCATGTAGGATGGTTGTTGATGCGCTGTGTTGGTGTGGCTTGTGGAAAGGCTGCTGATAAAATTTTGATTAAAATTAATTTATTTAAAGCAAGACATTATAAAGAGAAAAGAAGCAGCGGTTGAAATAACGGCCGTTGGAGTTTTAGCCCTAGATGTTTACCGCTGCAGTGTGGCCAGATCAAGTGTGTCGTAAGAAGCCAGCCGCTAGAAAGTTCTGGATGACGTCCCACGCGCATGCGTAGTGAAGTGTTGACGCCCGCGGCTCGCTGAAACAAAGTGCAGTCGCCACAAGCACATGGAAATTAGGCAAACATATGTGTTTGATAATGCTGCGACTGCATTTTGAACGATTTTTTTTAAATAAAGATATTTAAAAAAACAAAGGCCAGAACAAAAACTAATAAAAATACAAAAGTCATTATTTACATACAGTAACGCTAATGTTGTAAAGTTTTTTTTTTAAATTGCATTGTGTGCACTTACCTAACTTATTTAGTAATGTAAATTTCTCTCTCAATACTCAATACTTTTGTAAAAAAAATAACACCTGTATAAAAGATATTTTAAAAAAAGTACGCAAGCAACTTGAAAAAAATGCAGAAAGCTCATTGGTCGCTCAATTGACCTAGTGTTGTTACTTCGCCTCATTTTTACTCTGCTTAAAAAAAGTTCTTCAAATGAAAAAAAAATAGCCAAAAAAACTAATCAAAATGTAGCCGAAAATTTTCCTTGGGTTTATAAAAAGCAACATGCAAAATTTGGTACCAATTGGTTCAGTAGTTTTTGAGTTTATCGCGAAACAGACAACAGACATTGATTTTTATATATAAGAAGATATATATATATATATGTCATAATATATGCTCTTCCAGGATTAATAAAACAAACCTACAGTCAACGAGAGAGAGATGGGAAGCTAAAGCGAGGCACTTTAGACATCACGACATTCCAAAGGGGGGGGGGGGGGAAGGGGCCCGCCCGTCAACACCTGGGGACTATTTTGGTAGTCGGGTGGTGGCCACACAGGCCGTCGTTCAGCGGACAGCGCTCTCGCTCCCTCTCTCCCTCTCGGATGGCTTCCAGATTCCTCTTCCAACTCGTCGTGTGATTATTTCTCTCCTCACCACATTATTACCACTATATTGTCACATCGAAAGTCGACAGGATAAGACCTGACCGGGAAATAAATCTCTCATATACCAGAGTATGAAGAAAACAAGAAGCAATACCACGATGATCGAACAAACCCACAACCAAGTTCCACAAGAACCAACGACCGACTCTACTGTAGCCGCTTCCCTTCGAACTCTCACCCTCTGTCTCGACCAACTTTTAAACCGTGAGTCTGAAGAAGCAATCACCTACGACGGAAGTGAACCTGCCGCACACTTCTTCTCACAACTTGAGTCTCAGCCGAACTTCCACAACTTAGAGCCAGCACGCCAAGCTCGAAAGGCTCTATCATCACTCAGAGGCGAACCTCGCAAAATTGCACAAGACTTAGCTCTAATCAATAAGACTTATGAAGAGGTCAAGGAGTCACTCTGCGCCGTCTATCCCCGACGCCCTAGCTTCACTCTTCAAGAGTTCTATGAACTTAAATGCACATCGATGGCCGAGATCGAGACCTACTACAAGAACAAGGTCCGAATAGGATTGGCGATCAACCTCCCTAAGAGTGCCATCGTGCAAGCACTATCCAACGGTGTGCCACCTAACTATGGCAACCTTTTAAAGATGGCACAACCCTCGGGACCAGAAGAATGGTTGTGCTTAGCCCAACAGCTGACCTACGAAGGGGATAACACCAGCACTAAAGCTGCCCAACAACGATCACCGCGCCAGAGCAGAGCACCTTCCACCACCGTGGACAAGACCCCAACATATCCTTGCCGTTACTGTGGCGGACAACACTGGCACGCACAGTGTCAGCAGCGAGGGCCCTACCAGCGGACTTTTCGGACCTTTACACCTGCGGTCCACAGCGTCGAGCAACCCCAAAGATCGACTGGGCCTGCAGGTGTCTACGAGACCGCAGCAACGACGAGCTCGGAAGAAACCAAGTAATGCCAGCTTCGGCAGCAGAACTCCTCCGAAGCTCAATGAACCTACCTGCACCCTAAACCAGCATACGCCTGTAAGTGCAATTATTTTAACCCCTATGGCAAATAAAAAAGAAGGATTTTTACCATTCTTAGATGTAGGATTAAGCCGCAAAGAAGATGGATCTATTTTAACCAGCGTTTACAGAAAGCCAACAGACTGTGGGATACATCTAAATTTTATTTCTAACAATCCTATGTTACACAAAAGGCAGGTGATAAAATCTCTTGTACAAAGAGCCAAACAGGTATGTACAGACCAAGATATTTATAAAAAAGAGATAAAGAAAATTAGAGCGGAGTTAAAACAATCCGAATATCCAGTTGGCTTCATAAATAAATGGATTAGAAGATATGAAATAGATAGGCCAAATTTGAATAGAACTACAGAAGGTTACAATAATATAATAATTCCTTATATTAGAGAAGTTGATAACGAAATATCTAGAATTTTGAAAAAATGTAAATATAATATTTGGTATAGTACTGGGACAAAAAGGGAATTTTTAACTAGAAATAACATAATGAAGGATAACATAGGTACATCAAAACCAAATAACGTAATTTATGGAATTAAATGCACAGAATGTGACAAAATATATGTAGGAGAAACCGGCCGAAATTTAGAGACCAGAATTAAGGAACACCAACAGGGTTTATTGGGGAGAAGGGCGTTAAGCAAAATTGGGGAACATGCATTATTTTCAGGACATAGGCCAGATTGGAATGATATTGAGATATTTCATAGGAATATAAAATTTAAAAAGGAAAGGTTATTTTTAGAGGGATGGGTATCACGAGAATTTGGGAAAAGAACTATAAATACTTTTGAAGATATTCCGCAACAATATGCTTCATTTTTAAATTTAAAAAGTAGTTAATAAGCTAGATAAAAAATTGAACATAATAGTTATAAATTTATATAATAATATTTGTGATTATTATTATTATATTACTTTATTTATTTATTTTTACTTAATTTATTATAATTTTATTATTATATATTTTTATTTCCAAGATCATAGTCTTTGACGAGTTTAATATTTGTTTTTGACTCGCGCTTTAGATGTTGTGCTAAATTCGAAGAATCACGTGAGAACGCCCTTGCAAACCTCAGAACAATTTTTAACGCCTTGCCAAATGTTTTATTTTTATTTACTTCTCCTGACGAAGACAAAAGATTTTTGTCGAAACGTTGAGAAAATAAAAAACTCCAACTGGCCGAAGTGTCTATTTTTTATATAAATATGAATGCCGGCCAGGCAACCTCTATCTTTTCGATATTTTAACCCCTATCATTCATTCTTTAAAGATGCCATTCCTAATTGACTCAGGAGCCAATGTTTCCATAATTAGTTTAAACCAATTTGAATATATTAAAAATGTTAATAGTTTCATTTGTTCCACCCCTATTAACAATGATGTTATTATCCGTACTATATCTAGTCATGCCAAACCAATAGGATTAGTTACCTTACCAATACAATTTAATAATTTTAATTTTAATGAAACATTTTATATTTTAAATTCACCCCTTGAACATGGTATCCTATCTATTCATGTTATGCAATTCTTAAGATTAACAATAGATTTTCATAATCAATTGATACTTCAAAATAGTGTTCCAGTACCTAAACATTTGTACCATTTTGTATGTGACCTTCCCACTTGTAAGCACGGCTCGCGAATAATAACTCCTAACCCTAAACGACCCATAATTCACGCGGTTAACTTAGGCGCTGACGATTTTCAACCTCCACGTGAGCCTTACTTACAAACAACCCTCAGGCCAACGGATTAAGTGAACGACTAAACGCCACGATTACTGGCAAACTTAAACTGTTGCGCCTCCAACAACCTAAGACGGCCTGGACCAAACTACTACCTCAGGTCCTTCAGGCTTATAACCATACCCCACATTCTGTGACCGGGTTTCCACCGTCATACCTTTTGTTAGGTAGTTTCCCGCTACAATTATCCGAGCATGTACAAAACTACCCAAAAATCTACGACGCCAGAGAATTGGCCTATCAAAGGACACACGAACGACACTTACGCGACAAAGCGAGATTCGACCAAACACATAGAGCTTCCGATTTTGAAGTAGGCGATCTCGTTTTGGCAAAAACATACCACCATCCAGATACCGGTAAACTGGCACCTTTCTTCTCAGGACCTTATGAAATACTGGAGATAATTTCCCCTCAAATCGTACGGATCAACCACTCCAACCGACCTCTAAGTCGTGAGACAGATACAATTCATGTCAACAAATTAAAACACTATACGGAAAACGAACAATTTATTTCACCGCCCGTAAATGATCGAGACCAACCTAAAAAAACCTTCAATTTCCCATATAAACACTTCAATCACACTCTAATCCATACTAAAACGGCTATTAACTCACGAAAGCAACATGACTACACTTACAATCAAGATGATCAAAGATATTTGAACCGCTTATCCCCTGAAATCTTTACCAATTACTAACCTGACAACGAGACTTTACGAACCCAGTAGTATCTAAATAATCAAGGTAGAAAGGCCCAGGGTAAGTTTCCCCTCACTCTGTCCGCCTATATTCTACCTTTGCATCTAGAACTATTTTATATTCGAAAATTAAATATAAGTCCATTCGACTTCCTCACCTACACACGGGACTTTCCCCTCGGACTCGCTACACAAGTAACTGCATAGATAAGGTAGAATGGTCCAGGGCAAGTTTCCCCTCGCCCTGTTCGCCAAGGTTCTAACATTGTATGTAGTTCTATATTTACCTCAGTCCTGAGCTCACACAATTGCCAACCTCAACCTCATTTCTCGTACTCTACACTTATAGCATAGAAAGCCCATGACAAGTTTCCCCTTGCCATGTCCGCCTGAAAAATATCTTAAAGTGTAGAGTTCCCCAGTCTTAATGATCTTCAGAATTCCATCATATGTATGTGACTCTTCTTCCCCTTGTTCACACTCCTCAATAACATTTCCCTTATAGTACATTAGATTTTGTTGTATATAGCCTTTTATAACCTTGATATTTTCAAAGATTTCCTTAAATGTCAAACTCTCCGGTGTTGTAAAACTGCTTGTAAATAATATTTACTTGTGTACTATACAATATTTTATTTACATAAAACTATGTCATCATTACCTTAACTAATTTCAACTGTAAAATTATTTTCTCTATTCCTGGCTTCTCCAGCTTTAAGTATACTCAAACCATGTTCAGCCTTCTTCAACGGGGGCCATTTGTCATAATATATGCTCTTCCAGGATTAATAAAACAAACCTACAGTCAACGAGAGAGAGATGGGCAGCTAAAGAGAGGCACTTTAGACATCACGACATTCCAAAGGGGGGGGGGGAAAGGGGGCCCGCCCGTCAACACCTGGGGACTATTTTGGTAGTCAGGTGGTGGCCACACAGGCAGTCGTTCAGCGGACAGCGCTCTCGCTCCCTCTCTCTCTCGGATGGCTTCCAGATTCCTCTTCCAACTCGTCGTGTGATTATTTCTCTCCTCACCACATTATTAACACTATATTGTCACATATATATATATATTTTTTTTTGGTACTCTGGAATTTTCCCTCATTGCTCATCTATATCTTATAAATATGTGTGTTGATTTTGGGCTTGCATCAAATAAATTGCTGCGTTAGCCTGAAGTTTGTATTTCCTTATTTTCAACTTTACATTTTGGTGGAGATGCTGGGTAGATTAGGGAAGACAAACTAAAGATCATCAACACCTTGAAGCCAAGGGTGCTGTGATTTCTGTTGGAAATCTGAACATTAAACTCCGTTTGAGTTAACAACTCGTGTAGAGAGGGCAAAATATTTTGTACTCTACAATTCTTCACCACTAAAGTGATGTTTTGTGTGAGCTCATCAAGTGTGGGGGGAATGCAAACACAATATCATCATTACTTGACAATGCATCAAGGGTGGTCTATATCATCTTGAAAGTGATATCAAAAATCAGGTTTAAGGGTTACACATGTAATCTTATAAAAAAAGTAAATAAAGCTTCCTGGGTTAAGTTTCTTGTTCAAATTTTTATTTTTATTAAAATTTTAATAGTATATATGATAATTTAAACCAATAACCCTATATTATGTAATACGTATAACAAGATTGTCATGTTGTATATAGAACTAATTATAATATAACTAATTATACGCATAATTGACATGTCTCCTTGCACCACCATATGTAATGTACTGAGGATGAATAAATAAAATATAATAGATTAAAAGCCAAGTTAAAAGCAAGATTGAGAGATCCCAAAGTAACTTCTAAAGATAGATTGTTAGCCGACAGGTAGGCGCCAGACTCGAATATCAGCGACACGTGCCGTGTCTCGAGTAGCATCGACACGTGCATGACCCAATTCTCTTAGTCAGAGCGGTCGTATAAAAAGGCCGCGTAGCAACAGCCAGTTCAGTCCAGTTCCCCATCAGCGCGTCGCCGGTTGTCTCCAAGTTCCCCTCATTCACCATGTAAAACAGTAAGGAATCTCCTATCTCCATCTTAGCTTTTGGCTCGCTTTTTATCTATTCAAGGAACTTTCTTTCAACTGTGTCTCTTCGTTTTGTGTGTGTGGACATCCCCAGCTTTTCCGCTCTGCCTCGACCACGACTGCCTGTACTTTGTGAGAACTGTTAAAGGTCCTACAAGGTGCAGAGAGGCTACTGGAAAACTCTCCACCCCTGACTGTCCCTCGCGGTTACTACAGGTTTGACCCTCGGTTGCCACAACTTATAGTGAGAGTCGACGAGGTTCTACAACAGGCTTACCAAACACCAACACAATATTACAGCTAGTCGACAGGCTCTCAACACATTATTACAGATAGTCGACAGGATCCCTAATCACAGATAAGGATCTCAACAACACATTATTACAGAGAGTCGACAGGATTACCACAACGAAGGAGACCACAACGAAGAAGGTAAAAAGACTGTCCAGATAGATAAAAGAGCCAAGAAGCAAGATGGAGGAACAAGCACGCCATTCCAACAAAACGACCAAGCAATCTTCCCCCCAACGACACAGCCGAACATCCCGCAAAATAAGCCGGTGAGAAGTTACCCACCTTCGACCTTACAACACAACCATCCAGACGACATGCCACCATCGCCAAACAGAAGTCACAAACTTCTACAAGCTCTACATGGGACGCCTTCCACGTCATCAGGACAACAACCAAAGACCAAGTCCCCTGACTGAACAATCATAAAAACTGTGAGTTTTTAAAAAATCTACTTAACACTCTCTTCATGCTAACAACTTGATTTTCCATAAATATAATGTTTATTTTTACTGTAATTATTTTTAAATCAAATTTTACCATTTTTATAGCATTTCAATTCAAATTTTAAATATTGTACACCCTCATTTATCAATTTTTACTTTATTTTAAGCAACTTATAAATTTTAATTCATTACTTGCAATCTTACAGTTTTAAAAAAAATCATATTAGATTTAAATTACTCGAATCATAATTCTAAACTTATTTGTGTGTTTTTTTAATACCTTATTTTTATACCAAAAAACACCAATGTCTTAATTAAATACACAAAACTTTGCAAAAAATCATTGTTATGTTCACTATTTTATGTACACGCCCAATTCAAATTATAAGTCACTATCATGCCATTGCCCTTTTACAAGTATAATTTACGCACTAACATAAGCAACGATTTAAAAAATATATTCAAATTTTAATAAACATAGATGAAACGCATTTTTTTTTAATACAAAAATCGAAAGATACAATATCTTCAAAAGCACAACTAGAAATGTAACTGTCCTTCCCCAAAACAAGTTAAAAATTCCAACATAGCTACACTCCCTCGTCCTTTTCTTTTTACATACATAATTATTAATAATTCACACATCTCTCGGAACGAACTTCAACACATTCCCACATCACTTTCTCCAATTGGCCACCATTTTAACGCGCGATTTAACAACACGTCCAATTTCGAGCCACACGAGCTCCATATCGTCGCGAACACAAAGATTTCACGATAAACATACCACCTCTATAACAATCTGAAAATTCTCGATGTGTCTCGTACAACAACCACCCATGACTAATAAAATTTGTTATTTATTCGGAAACTAGTTAGATGCTGTACCAAAAACGAAGATTTCACGTGACACCTTTCCATACAATTCACACACTAGTGTCACAGCGCACCACAACAATTTTCTCACTTAACAGGCCCAAGACGCCTTCATGCCTGTGACACCTCACCAAAAGCGTGTCTACGTTGAAGTCGCACTTTTACGCACATCTAACCTGACATCATTGAATAACATTTTTTATTAAGTCCGCAACATCGTCGAGACACAACACTTACGAACACCGAGAAAACTATATTTTCAAATAGACAAGTACCACTGTGCTGAGAGATTTTTTTCCAGCCAGCAGGGTGACTCACAACGTTCGCCTACATCAATAAACAATTGCAGCCGCGATGTTAACATGACACCTCCAGTTCGCTAGGGTATGCTAGACTTTCGTGTCCACCAAATAACCTGTCAATTATCAACTGATTGGCTTATCAATCATTACCCAATTTACTTATTAATTTGAATTTTAATATTGAAAAAAATATCATTAAACCTTATATCTTTAATTATCATTGTGTGTTTTACAACTTTTACATTGTTTTCACGACCAGTATGGAATATTTTTTCTAAACTAGAACGCCATCTTTTATAATGTTAACCCTTTATTGTTATATATTACAATCATCTTCGTCAATACCATCCAATTTTAAGAATCAAGATCGCTCCCCGTCTGGTCTCACATAATATAATCGGGAAGATCTGGCAAAGACCAACTTCTCAGACCGGACCAAAGCGACATAGGGCCACATTGCCTCCCCATAGGTCAAACTAAAGACACCAATAATCTTGGACCTACACCTAGACATTGTGTGAATATGTTCCTTTCTTTTTTTCAGGAACGAATATTTTTTGTTTTCTTTTTAACTTTTCTTCAAAAGAGACATTTTTTTGCTCCATTTGTTACTACTTAACATTTGTATAATCATTAATAATCTTTAATTATATTATATTTTTTTGTATAAAATCTTGAATAATTATTTTTATTTTTATTTTTTTTTACTTTTCAATTATAATCAAATTTTTATGCCAACATTATTTTAACAACTTTAACAATTTTATTTTTCATGATATTATTTTAACAATGACAAAACATTTAATTCTTTCAATAATCATTTTTAATTCATTATTATATCTTTTATATTTTACTAATTCATTATTATATCTTTCATATAGTACATGTTTGATCTTATCCACTTATACTTTTTGTTATCCGCAATCATATTTCTATCTTTTTATTCACTATATTTTTGTTTAATTACTTTATTATATGACAATGTTTGTTTATCATCAACTATCGGGCATGTACAACAATCGTTTACAACAATCTATTTCACTAACCACTTCAGTGTACTTTACACTACTATCTTTCTCTCCGCCATTGCTTCACATCAACGTAGAGAAACGACAGTACTGCTTGACAATTTTTCTTTTGATTTCGTAATTCAACAAACTCTTTGAAAACACCGTTCCCCAGAAGTACAAGTCTCGACTTTTTGGTCTGAACACGTTTCAAAAGTTTATTTCAATCATCCGCAGAGCACATCACCAACGCATGCACAAAGCGTTCACATTTTTCAATTTTCAATTTTTTTGCAGCTCTAGCGGACCACAATCAACCTTTGATTTCAAGTCAAGTCAGACAACTTACTGTCGCTACAACAATTCTACTTATCGCATGGCTCTACCATCCCTTTCAATCATATTAAGTCTTTTCTTCAACAACTTTTCAACCCAATAACCCTACAATTGTGACAAAGCACTGTAACCTTATACAGGATCACAGGTGAAACATTGCCAAGGAAGACGCACAAGTCTATATCCTCGCTTTGCACCTGGATCTCAGTATTTGATTGTCTGTGCAACACTTACAATTGCATATTCTTCAACCCCTAACCCTTTCCAACGCCCGCCAACAATCTCTTAGAACATCATCATTATTTTTTTTAGCAAACAAAGGTTTACCTACAGTTCTCTTTTATAATGGATATCATAACTTTTTAATTAAACATAAGTTTTATTTTTATAATTTTCAGATATAGCCAAATAAACATCTTGTTATAGCCCTTTTCCCTCACAGTTTTAATTAATTAAAATAAATTCTAATTACTTACCTGTGTTAGAGAGGCTTTACCCGCTTAAACCCGGATAAACCCTTTCACTCACGGGGCCCATCTATGATAATTTAAACCAATAACCCTATATTATGTAATAAGTATAACAAGATTGTCATGTTGTATATAGAACTAATTATAATATAACTAATTATACGCATAATTGACATGTCTCCTTGCACCACCATATGTAATGTACTGAGGATGAATAAATAAAATATAATAGATTAAAAGCCAAGTTAAAAGCAAGATTGAGAGATCCCAAAGTAACTTCTAAAGATAGATTGTTAGCCGACAGGTAGGCGCCAGACTCGAATATCAGCGACACGTGCCGTGTCTCGAGTAGCATCGACACGTGCATGACCCAATTCTCTTAGTCAGAGCGGTCGTATAAAAAGGCCGCGTAGCAACAGCCAGTTCAGTCCAGTTCCCCATCAGCGCGTCGCCGGTTGTCTCCAAGTTCCCCTCATTCACCATGTAAAACAGTAAGGAATCTCCTATCTCCATCTTAGCTTTTGGCTCGCTTTTTATCTATTCAAGGAACTTTCTTTCAACTGTGTCTCTTCGTTTTGTGTGTGTGGACATCCCCAGCTTTTCCGCTCTGCCTCGACCACGACTGCCTGTACTTTGTGAGAACTGTTAAAGGTCCTACAAGGTGCAGAGAGGCTACTGGAAAACTCTCCACCCCTGACTGTCCCTCGCGGTTACTACAGGTTTGACCCTCGGTTGCCACAACTTATAGTGAGAGTCGACGAGGTTCTACAACAGGCTTACCAAACACCAACACAATATTACAGCTAGTCGACAGGCTCTCAACACATTATTACATATATATATCATCCATTTATTATCGTGATACTCCTGTAGAAGGACTAACAAGTCCGAAGGCTTGAAAATAAAAATTTGAACAAGAAACTTAGCCATGGAAGCTTTAATTACTTTATAATATTATAAATCAGGGAAGAACGTTTACATGTAATCTTGTCATCACAAATATACCAGGGATGCAGCATCAGGTGAACAATTCTGCAGGTCTGCGGAACAGGAATTTCTTATATACAAAAGAGATTATACAAATCAAAATGATAATATAAATAGGGCGCCACAATATTGTATAGGTTTTTAAAACCAAATATATGTTGATGAAGGCTAGGGTATTATATTGAAACCGCCTGAGCAATTACTTTTTAGGCATAATGATGATAATCGATGATATAAAATTTCATATTATTTTTAAATTCCTATAACTTAATTAATAGTGTGTGAACATAAATATAATTTACTTTACTCCTGTCCTTCCCATTCTCCAGATATAGCTCAATTTCTCTTGTTGGTACGCCCCCATCCTAATATTCTCCACCTTTAAATATTTCTCAAGATATTTTATTGTTAGTAGTGGTTCCTCCTGGATTCCCTGCTAACTTTAGACTATCCTAAAATGGACGTGGTGGAAACTCGTAATAAAATTCCTAACTCTATACTAGTATTGCTTCTTACACCATTCCAATATAACATTTGGCAGAGCAAATGATTTATGGTACATTATAGCAGCTTGAGTGGATTCCTTACTAAACAGTCCCTGACTGTCAAATTTCTTTGCAAGTTTTCTTTATCTAATCCTACCTAAGGGTTCAATGATATTCTGAGGCGGCATCTCTTCAAGGGATAATACACCAGGTTGATGATATGGCTACTGTTAGTCCTCCCCACTGTCATGCTAAACACAGAAAGTTACAAGAAACAGTTAGAATTTTTTGCATCATGTCAACAAGTCGCATGACTACCTGGTGCCAGGAATCACAGTCCTCTATTTTCTTCATGTCCCATAACCGAGGCTGTGATAACCACCCAATTATAGGTCTTAGTTATGTCTAAGAAACCCCTAATATGTTGGTGTTGGGGCACGTTTTTTGTAACCATACCCCAACAGAAGGCGTATGTATAATCAAATCAAATGGATACATGGCTTCCCTCCCACATAGACTTACAGACCATTTTTTTTGCCCAGAAACTTAGACACTTGGTGACACCAGACTTCCATGCCGAAAGCTGATGCCTGGTAAAGAAGAAGACATCCAGAGACATCCGAGCTGGAAACTGTTGTTTCATATGTACATATATTCCCCTCACCAAAAATTTAGGTAAAGGTGACCAAAAAAAAAAAAAAAGAGAAAAATGGAGAAGGAAGATCTCTAAAGACTGAGAAAGGAAAGCATCACATTACAGTCCAGGTAAAAAGGGCCTGGGTCAATTTTAGCCAAGACGGGGGGGGCGATATATATATCGTCCCGAGAAAAAAAGGGAGGATTGTATTTCAATCCATGTGGAAAGGAGGGGGGGGGCTGGAGTCTGAAATCTTACACTACCGCCGTGGTTGTTTCTCTCTTTAGATTTTTTTGTTTTGGTAATACTATATGTTCTATTTTGATGAGGCCTGGGGCGTCTATGAAATTGATACTGGAGCGTTGGCCATTTTGATTGGTGTTTCTTTCGGCGAATGAAAATGGAGAGAGAGATGAATAAAAGAAGGTTCTTTGCCAAAAGGCGGGATTTCGATCGGAGTCGCTCAGTGAAAGGACTGTCTGCAGACAGGAGACCAGACCTTTGCCGGCACTTTCGAGAAAAGGTAAGCCATTTGTCATTATGACTTAGCGCCTTCCCCCCCCTCCTTTTTTGTAGTAGCCAACCTAGATTTCGCATGGGCCCTAAAGGGCTATAAAGTAACTTCAGGTCACCTCTATCTAAATTTTACTATGTAAATAGCATATCTCGTCAGTATAGACATGTTCCCAAATTTTAAGATATTTAAATAAATATCTAGAGAAATTTCTTGTTTCCTCTGTTACCTATTTCATACATAATTTGCCTTATGGTGCTATTCCAACTGTTTAAATGAAATGTTGTATGTTTATTACCTATTTGAAGGGAATGTTACTAATAATCAAGTCTCCCATAAATTACCGGCCACATACATTGCCGCGAGTGTCTGTGTTTCAGTGTTTTATAGATTGCCCAATTTAATAACGATTTCGTGGGTTGTCTGATGAAATTGTATAATAGTGTCGCGGCTGTTTCCATCTTTAGACCATTGTACTGACAATATTATATGCTCAATCCTTGCTTTAGCTCAACTCTTAATCAATTACAGAGTTTTTCCCCCCTTTCTTTTTTATTTATTTTATTTATCCTGTTTGCACAAATTGTATTACATGTGATGATGTAAAGACATATGCCGATAGTGCATCACTGACAGCTGTGCTGCTATTATACAACATTAAGGTCTTGCTGCGGGTTATATACATGGGGTTGTTGGCCTAAATTGCTATATATATATATATATATATACTTAAGTAAGGAGACTTTAATAAGTCACATCGTGTATTCTCCCTTTTCAACTATCCAAACCGGGGAACCCATCAATGGCGCCCGCCGCGGGGCTCGAATTTAGTATATGTTTCTTCCCCTATACTTTAGAAATATATACCTAATGAAAAGCCATACTATTTTTAAGTATTGGTGAAGTAGTCCACGCATCCTGAGATTAACAGTCTATTATAAATCGTGAATTTTAATTTACGCTTTCCGTTTCACTGGCATTTTATCAGGCAATGAAAGTTATGTTGAGGCGGTGTATACCGCATCTCTCGCCGCTGTCTTTTACGATTCACATTGTTTGTGGCAAAACCTTAATATTATCATTGATTTCTGATATCAAAGTAAAACGTCTATGGGGATGAGTATCTTTTATTCTGGTCTTCTCGAGCTTTCGAGCTTGTCCGCCCTTCTACAGGAGAAACATATACAATATATCAAGAAAATATAACGTCGCCTGATGCTAAAACTATTATGATTCTATGTACATATATATATATATATACATTATGAAGTTTTGCATATTATTTGTTTTCTTAAGACATATTTTTTGATTAAGGTATTACACATATTCTACTATTGTTTGCTATATTCTATGAATTATCTTATAGGTTAGAAATTCTATTATTTAAGTAGTTTTATAATAGTTATTGGCTATTACATATAAGTTATTTATATTATTGTTGATATTATTAGCTGGTACTAGGATATATTGTGTTATATGTTTCGGGCAAATCTATTTCTATTAATGCTATTGTGTTTTCTGAATAATAGAGAATCAATTATAAGCCTTTGATATTTGCTGTTTATGTTATTGTAATGTATCCTAGGTTCTCCTAATGCGAAAGTGTGACCTGTTTCTTTGCAGTATTGGAAAATTAGAGACCTACTGTCTTGATTAATAACGTTGCGTCTATGTTCATATATTCTATTGCTGACTCTCCTTCCTGTCTCCCCTGCGTATTTTGGCTTGGCAGCTGTATACACTCTGACAAGGGAAGGTTATCTTAAATTGATAAATGTGCAATTTTTTTTGCCTTAAGTAGAGATTTCCAAGATTCTATTTCTGAAACATTTTTTTTTTAGATGAAGACAAATAAAACCATCTTGATAGTATTGAATTTTACAGTAAATATTTGCCAGCAGAAGGCGTGATGAGATTACATGAAATTTAAACCAGTTATATGTTTAGTATGTTCCTTCAGTTGTAATTTGACACCGTCTTGAAATAAAGAAATTGGACGGTGCGCTATATCTTGATGCTGGATATTTCTGTGTCAGAAAGGTGTAGTTATTCTGTTTAATGAGAATTCCAATAATTATCGAAATTTAGCAGATTATCATTGGGGATTTGAACAACTGTCTTGAAAATTTTTGAACAGCCCGAGTAGATAGAAGAGTCCTAGAGTTAGAGTGGAGAATTAGTAGTACAGACTGACCACTCGACGCAGATAACTCTAGGGAACAATTACTGTGTTAATCCGCCGTAGACAAGAAGAACATTGATTCTCAGGATACTCGATAGGCAGAATTTTGAGAATTGATAAAGTCATGGTTAAAGTTTACACAGGCATGTGGGAGTAAAGACAGTGATTTAAAGAGGCAGCCTTGTGTCTTAAATACTTTCAGTGGAAGCAGATGCCACTGCAAATATTCAGGTCTAATAATTTCCAAATTTGAAGTCATGCATGACGGGTTAGCACGGGATTGACGCCTGGACGGGTTTCCACTGGGATTAATCGAGCTTGCGAAAGAACTAGAAGAAGTGTGACATGTCACGCCACTGTACTAAATTAATAATTGAGAAGATTTATGTTGAGCCAACTGAAATTAGTAAAGAATTAAGAGATTAAGGTCTTATTCTTTGAGTTTTACACTAATTTCAATTACGCGATATGGACGGCGTTATAAGTTGGGTGGAAATGATTCGGCCGCAATGGGATGGTCTCCTGGAGATGGTACGATCAAATAATACTTATTGAATGCCGGGCGGGATCGCATAAAGCATTAAACGATATCAAGAAATGCTTAAAGAAACACCCTAGAAGATTGGGGATCGACAAAATGACGACATGGAAAATGCTCAACATTGTACATTGGCAGCAAAATGATATCTTGCTATTGTATGGACGACCACTCCTTCCTGAAATGTGCAGCGGATGTTAGTCCCAGAATTAGGTCCTTTGAGGCGACACTTTCCTTTGCAGATGACATAAAGACGCATGACAAAAACAGCACATGAGCATTTAAACTAACTTCAATTCCTGCCATTAATTAATTTAGTTGACCAATAGCTATAGAACCGCTGGAGACCTCCATACCCTGTGTGAATATTTTAGTGAGAAATGAGCGATTCAATTCTATGAGCCATGAGGTATCCTGTAAGATCAGAGCTGTACCCCATTCAATTTTTTTTATAGTAGCCAGTGCGAGATATTTCCAGAATGTTTGTTTCTTTTTTTTTTCTAACTGTCATATAATTCGGAAACTAGAAAACTACACTATTTTGATACAGTTTACATCTAGCATCCATGAGAACTCAATATGACTATTGAACGTAGATTGAAGATTAATGAGCGAGCCAACCTAGAGAGAACGAGTTTAATAGGCTTACAATCAATAGTTGAAGCAAACTATTCGCACAAATTTGTTATGTTCTCTCTCTAAATGATCTATGACATTATAGGTTTTCTTAACAAGGTAACTACCCCGCCGAGTGTATATGGAGTTATAAAGCTTAAAGGTCATAGGCTGTTGGAATAATATTACACTAGTAATAATTAATAGTTCAAAATTAAGAGTGATAATAGATCGGGATCCAGATCCCGATGACGGGTTTCGAAGAGACTTCAGAGGGATGAAAGAGGTGTTGAAAGTGATGGAAGGGCGATGAAATATGATGAAAAAGGCGTTGAACTGTGTTATAAGGTGATGAATAAGAGATGAAATGTGTTGAAGGCGTTGAAGAGAGATGCGATGGAAGTAAGTTGAAAGGCGTTGAGGATGATGAAGGATGATGAAAGAGTGAGAAAGCGTTGAATGTTGATGAGGAAGAGATAGAAAGATGCAGAAAGATGTTGAAAGAGAAAGAATTGAAAAAAAAGATTGGATAAAGGGTTTTGTAAATAGTAGATAAAGATTGATGGAAGAAAGTACATTTAATGTATAAAGCGTAGATGTCGACCGCAATATCGCCTCGATAGAACTATTTCTTTTAAAATAAGACATATTATGCACTGGGGGTTTGTGTAAGCTGATTTACATAAGTTTCGGCAACAGTGTACACTATTTAATATAGATAGGTCTTTATTAATTACAATATTAGGTTATATATTAAATAGCAAATATGTCTTAGTGTTATGGTGAACTTTAAACAGTTTGCAGTTTTTTTTTTTTTTAACATGTGTTCTAGTGCTAAGTGTTGAAAGGAGCCTTAACACCATGTTTCAGGGTTTGTGTGTTATTTGTCTCAACCTTGTCTTTGTGCAGAATACCGTCTCACAACCTTACTGTAGTGTTTGTTGCCATCTTTAAAGATCTTCACAATTTGTTTTAATATTAGTGTGTCATTTAGAGAAAATTGTCACAACCTTATCCTTGTATAGAACACCGTTTTTACACCGTCCTATTTAATAAGTTATATGAGAGATTTTAGATATAGTATAAGAGTTACTACTTACATGAGCCAAATCGACCCAACAGTTAGAGCAAGAGGGAGGAACTCAGATATTTCCTCCTTTCACGTGACGCGACTGTTCACCCCGACCGGTCGTGCCAGAAAAGAGGGAATACCAGGAAACTCTGTCCTCCTGACATCGCCCCTGTCAGGATATGATTTAGGAAAATTTTAGTTTCTTTTTATTGTTATGTTACAATTTTATCCAACAATAGAACCAGAGCGAACTCAGAAGTAATGAGACGAGAGGAAGTTGACAGAGTTAGTGTGAACAGTTTAACTTTACGCAGGTCTACAAGGGTGAAAAGGCCCACACAGTGTAAATTCTGCTTAGACTGTCGCCTCTAACTATGATTTTGGAGTGTGTACGGAGAATCAGCTCGATAGAATGAGAAGTTTAGAGATTTCAACCTTTTTTTTTTTTTTAAACCTTTCTTTTTTTTAAAAGTAGAACTTCATTAGGATTCCTTTTTTTTTAATACAAACTATTTCTTGTTAAAACCCGAGTTTCAAAGACCAATGAGAATAATGTATACCATTGTGAATTAACTATTTAGTGTAAATCTGAAATTTTAGTTATTATCAGGAGTAATAGGTGAAGGAAGGTGTAGGAAATCACAACTTAGAGGGGGGCTATGTCTAAAACAACAAACCTAATAGGCATCCTATGGCTTGTGTTGGGTAATTCAGAAACCCTATAATCCCTGGCCTTCAGGTAGTAGCTTTGAAATAGGTTTCTAATGAGGACATGAAAGGTCAATCTTTCAGAGTAAAGTTGTGAAGTATAGGGACCCTAAGCCAGGGGTAGAAGTTAAGTAGGCCCAGACTGTAGTTGATCCTTGGAAAGCACTTGAGAATGTTAGTGTTGGGTAGTGAATCATAAACCCTATAAATCCATCTTTCAATAGAGTGCTGAGGTCGGACTACTGCAAAGGGGGCAGACGCACGAGGAAGTAAGAAGAAAGTGACTTCACCCACGGTGGCTAGGGGAATGACTCAATCCGCTTTTATGAGGTGTCACGTTTAATGGTTCTTTATTCGCCCTTATATTTGTGTATGTCTTTATAGAATTGTCGTGAAAAGTCGCTTAGTGTCGAGGCAAGGGCAGTTTTTGAAGTTACACTGATTTTTTTTGGTAGGTTAGCTTCCAGATTATTTAGAATTGTTAACAATTATTGTTAACAATCATTTATCGAGTATAAGGTATTAGTGTATATAGAGCTTGTACAGAGGCATTTTCTTTTGAGTAACCTAGGGCTTTAGTTCCCAACTTGTTTTAATTTTATTATTTTATTTGATTTCACATTGTGTCCTGAAAGATGTTATCATTTGTTAGGATCTATTGATATAGATAAATGAGTATTTTGGCCTTTGTAGCAGCTTTCAACCTTAGTTTGTATGCGTACCGCGAATGATAGGGGGGAGGGTGTATGAATGAATTGGTGCAATGAATGTAGAAAAAGGTTAAAAACTATTATATTGTGAGCCCAAAATACATTAGAATAGGGTTAAAGGACTTTAATAGGATCGATTTTAATTTTATTTTTACTTTTTATTTCGAATTTTGTTAGGACCGAGATAGCCTCACAGGACAACTACAACTCTATCTAGTTAGAAAATATTCGCTCCACTTTGTTAGGTCTCCTTTTAGAGGAGTGCAAATATTGATTTCTTTTATTAGGGTAATCAGTTACTCTATTTCATTATATCAACTTGAATTTTAAGAGTCGTAGATAATGATCATATCTTGATTCTCAGACTGGAAGGTTGTGGGAGGTTATGATCAGACCAGGAAACCCACCAAACTTCCCCTCATTAGAGGGAACGAAGAGGTATAGATTGAATTTTATGCAGGATGGGGGATTTGTTTTGCCATGCCGTATAGCCTGGGGTATAACGGCGCGACCTTGGGTAACCGATCTGACACCGTAGTTTCGACGCTTTTAGCGTGGCTGGAGCGAGGGTGTTCTAGACGGGAGGTCCTGTAAGATTGGCATGTAGGCAGAGATTGCCCAGTTATTCTAGACGAAGTGTTTCCGTCTATTGAATTTTTTTTTGGTACCAGTTTGATTCCCCATAGCTAGCGGAAGTTTCTTCTAATAAAGGATTCGCCCTGCCATACGTTTTGTTGGAATGAATTCGAGTATAAGACCGATTCGAGAGGCAAAATAAGTAATTACTAGGACCTTCAACGAGTTTAAACTCGTTCCATGATAGGATAAGATTTTAAAGTATTAGTTAACTATAAGGACCGCGAACGAGACGCCAGAACGAGCCAATGAGTCAAAGTTTTAGAAGTGTTGTATTGAGGACAGTAGAATTAAGAGCAGTTATACAGGGAGTAGAATTCTGAAGGAATTTGTAAAAGAACCAAAATTTCAGATTGATAAAATTCAAATTTATAAGATGTAGATTTGTAGGATTCAGGTCAATGAATAGAGGGTATATTAGTAGATGAAAGTAATATGAATTTCTTGGAAGGGGGAGGTAGCTGAACTGTACACACCCCAGAGACAAGGTAAACGGAGTCACAAACAAAATAGTAGAAGTTGATTAGTTTCTCTGTCAAACAGAGAGCTTTCTTCATACGGTTGTCACCCTAGATTTAAATGGACTGTGTAGTTTAATAGAGGTCTGGGATATATATTCCATTTGACCAAGATTCTAAATGACGTACCCATCTGAGTTGAGAGTATTGTAACAGAGGAATCTAACACATAAGAGAAAACACACCCTCCAGTAGGATCGGGATAGACGAATATTACCCAGTGACCAACTCGTGATTCCAGACTGAATAAGATTGAAAAACTTAACTGAGATACTAAACCTTGAACCTTCAGCGCACAAATATATATTATGTTTACATTTTCTTTTTCAATATGTTATTATTTTTATATCATATATATTATATTATAGTCATATACTATTCATTTCAACAATTTTATTTTGACATTCATGATATTAATATTTATATTAAATATTTAATTATATATATTTTGTCACCATATATAATCTTGTAGTAGTTTTCTTTTGTCATCTATCATGGGATGATTTTTATCACTTATATCTTAACATATTTAATCACTATCTACATGATATGTTTTTACTTCAATATATATGTTATACTCATCATATAACATGGAAGGATTCATTTTATCATTACATATTTCGTGCCTTATTTAATGATTACTTACATAATTTGTTTTCTGTAATTTTTATTTAGCAAAAGTCATCATGTCATAGGCTAATCATTATATACCAAGATATTTCTTTCAGCTAACTATAATTATCCTTTCCTTTGATTGTATATATATATAACTATACCACACGAATGTCTTGATTGGTACGAAAATAAAGATGCTGGCATGTTTTAGGAGTTGGACTAGTCAGTTATTTCTAAACGACTTCTTGGCGCCCAATTTTTCATATATAATATGTAATAGGGAAATGTCTTAACTGTATTGTTAGCAGAAAGAAGGTAGCAATGAATCCAGTACCCCAAGAGGCAAGGATGGGGTTGAGAGGACTTACCACTAGGAAGGCCTACTCCTCAAGACCAAAGAAGAAAGTGGAAGGGTGGTATATATACCCATGAATGGTAAGACAGATGACCTTGCTTACTTCCATACATATGATATGACTGTCCCCAATAACCTATTTTGATAACAGTGTTCTGACAGAATAATAGCACATAAAAACCCCTTTGCCAGGATGCGCAATGCCCACTAATGTTCGGAATAATAAACATCTAGAATGGCATACCATCATTTTGACTAGCCTTATCTTCCCTATAGGTTTCGGTACATCTGGCTTCACCTAGTAATGGAAAATGCATTTTGCTAGAAATGGGCCTGCTTTCATAGTAACTGATGAAAGGCAGATGAATAATGAATAGCACAAACGCATTTGTCCATTACTTGGCAGGGGGAGGATTGTTGGGGCACGTTTTTTGTAACCATACCCCAACAGAAGGCGTATGTATAATCAAATCAAATGGATACATGGCTTCCCTCCCACATAGACTTACAGACCATTTTTTTTTGCCCAGAAACTTAGACACTTGGTGACACCAGACTTCCATGCCGAAAGCTGATGCCTGGTAAAGAAGAAGACATCCAGAGACATCCGAGCTGGAAACTGTTGTTTCATATGTACATATATTCCCCTCACCAAAAATTTAGGTAAAGGTGACCAAAAAAAGAGAAAAATGGAGAAGGAAGATCTCTAAAGACTGAGAAAGGAAAGCATCACATTACAGTCCAGGTAAAAAGGGCCTGGGTCAATTTTAGCCAAGACGGGGGGGCGATATATATATCGTCCCGAGAAAAAAAGGGAGGATTGTATTTCAATCCATGTGGAAAGGAGGGGGGGGGGGCTGGAGTCTGAAATCTTACACTACCGCCGTGGTTGTTTCTCTCTTTAGATTTTTTTGTTTTGGTAATACTATATGTTCTATTTTGATGAGGCCTGGGGCGTCTATGAAATTGATACTGGAGCGTTGGCCATTTTGATTGGTGTTTCTTTCGGCGAATGAAAATGGAGAGAGAGATGAATAAAAGAAGGTTCTTTGCCAAAAGGCGGGATTTCGATCGGAGTCGCTCAGTGAAAGGACTGTCTGCAGACAGGAGACCAGACCTTTGCCGGCACTTTCGAGAAAAGGTAAGCCATTTGTCATTATGACTTAGCGCCTTCCCCCCCCTCCTTTTTTGTAGTAGCCAACCTAGATTTCGCATGGGCCCTAAAGGGCTATAAAGTAACTTCAGGTCACCTCTATCTAAATTTTACTATGTAAATAGCATATCTCGTCAGTATAGACATGTTCCCAAATTTTAAGATATTTAAATAAATATCTAGAGAAATTTCTTGTTTCCTCTGTTACCTATTTCATACATAATTTGCCTTATGGTGCTATTCCAACTGTTTAAATGAAATGTTGTATGTTTATTACCTATTTGAAGGGAATGTTACTAATAATCAAGTCTCCCATAAATTACCGGCCACATACATTGCCGCGAGTGTCTGTGTTTCAGTGTTTTATAGATTGCCCAATTTAATAACGATTTCGTGGGTTGTCTGATGAAATTGTATAATAGTGTCGCGGCTGTTTCCATCTTTAGACCATTGTACTGACAATATTATATGCTCAATCCTTGCTTTAGCTCAACTCTTAATCAATTACAGAGTTTTTTTCCCCCCTTTCTTTTTTATTTATTTTATTTATCCTGTTTGCACAAATTGTATTACATGTGATGATGTAAAGACATATGCCGATAGTGCATCACTGACAGCTGTGCTGCTATTATACAACATTAAGGTCTTGCTGCGGGTTATATACATGGGGTTGTTGGCCTAAATTGCTATATATATATATATATATACTTAAGTAAGGAGACTTTAATAAGTCACATCGTGTATTCTCCCTTTTCAACTATCCAAACCGGGGAACCCATCATTGGCTAAAACTGAAATTTATGCAAAAAATTTCCAGTGTACGCAGGACCTCGACTTAGTAGATATAAGTTTTACATAAAAGTGGGAGTATTTTTGTCCCAAAATTGTCTTTTCTCCAGTACCCAGTACCACAGCAAAGCTAATATATTTGGACAATTCACAAATTGGAGAGAAACATAGAACTACTGAAACAACCCTCAAATCTACAAATTCTTATTATAAACAGCACCTTCAGTATGGCTCCTGGCTCATCAGCAAGGACACTACTTCTTTCAATCTGACGCTTCCCTCACCTGCTAGTTCCTACAATTGATAGCTTTATTATTAATGATCTAACAAAACCATAGCCTCACCCTGGTCTTAAAGGATTTATAGAGAGCCTCTTAGTTCTCAACCCCAGTACCATAAGGCTAAACGCTGCTTGTTGCAAGGAATTTTTAAAAAATCTGTTTTCCTATTACTAAAGTTAATCTTAAACTAAATAATCTAATACTAAATTATCTTAAACAAATTAGAAAGTCATCATGATGATAAATGATGAAATATCATAGTTATCATGACAGTTATGATATCAAGATGATAAAATAACTTGCTGATATTAGACACTATAAAATCGCCAATTAGCTCAATAAATACAAACCTAATCTGATGGAAATTTTGCTGAGAGGATATTGATCTAAAGAGACAAAGGTCGCCTCTCCCGTGTCAAAATAGATGTCAAAACTAGACGCCATCTATTGACCTCGCCTCAACTAGCGGCCTCGGGTCGGTGACAAAGCCACAACACCAGCTTCAGCAAATTGAAAAGCGTCCACCTAGGGACCATGGTTTCGGGCTAATGGCCCTCGTCAGCTTAGGGCGGACTTTATTCTATGAGATCCACACGGGATCAAATGGAATCTTGAAAATCTGCCAAATGGCATCTAGTTTTGAATATTTTGACGGAGAGGCGACCTTTGTCTCTTTAGAAACCTAATCTGCTTAGACTGATACAGCTTCTGCACAACACAACTCTATTTCATGCTAGTAGCCAAATTTCTCGCAGAACAGGCATTTGATTACTTTCTTAACGCGGTTTGATCTACGCATACTGGTTGTAACATTCATATTGGCATTTATTCAAGCACTTACTCTTATTGCGGAGATCTCCGCCTAACTTTGCCCTTTCAGTCATTCTTGTCTAATTCCTTAAATTTGCCACCCTCTGAGCTTGTGCATAAAAACATTCACAACATTATTTCTATGCCTCTTAGGGGCGTTCTTCAAGTTATCTATTTCCCTCATGTAGACATCTGACTGCAAACTATAATTGCTTCAATTTTGCTAAATCCTACTTATTTAGTTAACTGTCTAGTTCATGCGCAAAAGAAATCCACCAATTTACTCGGATTTACTCAGTGAATAAAAACTCCCTGGACACTTTTATTTTTCCGTTCGCCATTACTCTTCATATTTTCACCCTTTCATACTTCATCCAAAAAAGTTAGAAATAGTAAATATTTCTCTTTGAAATAAATATTGATTTTTCACAGAAAAGAAACCTATGCGGTGAAACTTTGAGTGTTGTTTTATATTCATACGCCGCAGTCCTTTATAATGTATATTACTATATCACATTTTTTATGTACACGCCAAGAAAAAATGCATAAACAGGCTATGCAAATTGAACAAAATTTGATATACAAAGACAATTTTGACTGCACATGAAATAACCAATCTGTATTGTTTTTTTTTGTCTGAATTCGCCCAAATCGATGTTGTGTTCCATTCTTAATCAGCACAAGTAAAGTTTTTTGACAGGGTGATTAAAATTGTTATGTCATACCCAGTGCTTGTGTTATTTGTCTACTCAGGATGCCACAAAGATATACATGTGAGTTTGAAGGGATGCAGCTAAAGTTAGCGCTTTATTATGTCTCACTTAACAGAAGAAATACAATGAGTGGGACTTGACTTCAACCTCCTGTCAGAAGAATCCTTGACGCCGTGGATATCATTCTTGTGAAACCTTCCACTCCACATTATTCGCTTTCAACCTGCTCTCCTGTCACCGCCTGGCAGGGTCATCCACACGCAGGAGGCAAGTCGCCACGTCCTTCTCCTTGCCAAGATGTGACCAGACTCTGTCCTCCCCCACACAGGATTGCTGTTTTTGGCGCCTGCTACATGGCAGCGGGGGCAGCTGGAGTCCACCCCTCTTTCCCCAACTTTACTCTGGTATCTTGGCCTTCTCATCAATGTTACAAAATAATCATAATTAAAGGGAGAGGTGCCCCATTAGGTACATGTTTATTGTAGCAGAATATTTATTATTCTATGAAAAGATTTTAAATTTCGATATTTGTATTTTAATACACTGTAAAATTTTCTCATTCCCTATATGCTATTTTATTAGTTTTAATTTGGTTTCACATTAAATAAATTTCTGTGTAATTCAGAGGTTTGTGTTTCCTAATTTTCTATGTTACAGTATCTTCCTCTGGAAACTTTATGTTATATATATATTCATCTATATTAAAAATGGCATATCCTGACCAGGAGCACATGTGCTTTACAGAAGGCAGAGCGCCATCTGGTGGAACAGAAATCAACTAAACATTGATTTAGCCTGTTCCCTGATATTTGGCCAACCCAATTTCTTGATAAATCAAGAAAAGCCATCCACGAACGCGTTTCGCGCTTTTTGGCGCTCATCAGCGTGGAGTAGGCTGAACCACTGCGACCAAAAAATATTTTTTGATCCCAGTAGCTTCCTGAAAAACCAAGAAATGGGTATTTAAGGCCAAACTTGCGTAAACACGCTTAGCACATTAAAAAACGAAAGAGACAAAGGTCGCCTCTCCCGTGTCAAAATAGATGTCAAAACTAGACGCAATATATTGACCTCGCCTCAACTAGCGGCCTCGGGTCGGTGACAAAGCCACAACACCAGCTTCAGCAAATTGAAAAGCGTCCACCTAGAGACCATGGTTTCGGGCTAATGGCCCTCGTCAGCTTAGGGCGGACTTTATTCCATGAGATCCACACGCGATCAAATGGAATCTTGAAAATTTTGGTCGCAGTGGTTCAGCCTACTCCACGCTGATGAGCGCCAAAAAGCGCGAAACGCGTTCGTGGATGGCTTTTCTTGATTTATCAAGAAATTGGGTTGGCCAAATATCAGGGAACAGGCTAAATCAATGTTTAGTTGATTTCTGTTCCACCAGATGGCGCTCTGCCTTCTGTAAAGCACATGTGCTCCTGGTCAGGATATACCATTTTTAATATTGATTTCAACACCTGATCTTTTTATCTTTTATTTTTTCTTTCGTTTTTTAATATTCATCTATATTCAATCTGCTAAATTTTGTACCATCCTGATATCCCTTTCATAATGAGCCATTTTTTTAATCTTTGAGTTTATATATCCTTATACATAAAGAACATGCCTGTATGATGTGAAGCACTATTTACTAGAAGCCTTTTGGGATTTGAGACATATTTTGAAAGGATTGTTTAATGCATTAAAGAATGGCGATAGAAAAAATTCAGGTATTTATCTCAACTACCCCATTAATGGATGGTGGACTGCCTGAACTGCCAAATTATGAATATTATTCTTTCAATAAAATAATCTCCAGCTTTTGAGAACTGATGCCTTTTCATGTACTAAGCGATCAGCTTTATAATCTGGCTTCCATAAAACTGTTCAAACAATTCACAACCCTTAGGGAGTTTCTTAGTATTGCCTGGTTGCTATTATGACCCTCCTGACTGGGCTTAAATGAACTAACCTACCTTTAAACATGTCTCCTTTCCCTTTCACCCCTTTACTCATTTACATCCAGTGCACCTTGAATCTTCCCGCAAATCGAAATCCTCTGAGGCGCTGTGTGAATACTGAAAACTGAGAACCTGAGGTAGGCAGAAAGGGAGGGATGAATGGGGCCAGATTCCATTTTAAAAATACTTTCAATTTAGATGGGTCTAGCTTTAAAGTGAGAGGTGACCTTTATAAACTTCTGATATACTCATATCAGTTATTTTATTATTTTCACTATTAAATGACTATATAATAATTAATTTGAATTAATAAGAAGCTTATAATGTATTATATTAATTAATAGTGTCAAATATTTTAAAACTTCAATCTGTTATTAAGGCTCAAAATAAAGCTCAAATAAATAATTACAGGCGATCTTGAGAATTTTATTTTTCAAGATACTAGAAATAATTTAATAGGAAAGGCCTCTATTCGTATTATCAAGGCGTTGTGCTGTTTTCAAATAATTTTGCCTAATAGGCAAAAGAATTCATAACTGATGAGCCAAGCTTTCCCAATATATTTTTTTAAACTGTGCGTAACCTGGACTCCTAGAGCGTTCATAAGTCGCAAACTATACTATATCTTCCGATTAGTAATTGTAAAATTTTAAAAATAGATAAAAATAAGAAGCTCTGATTGATAATAATAATGATGAATAGAAATTTTTATCAATTTATTATTCCAAATTAAGCATAAATTTTCTTCTTAACGCATTAATATAGATATATTTTATTTTTAAATTTATAAATATAAAAAGAGGTTAAAATAATTGCTGATATATTGTGCATTTATTTATTTTTTACTTTGATTATTTGAAATATAAAATAACTACAATTTTGACCAACATATGCCTTATTTATGCTTCTCCTATCAGCTTTTTTATTTTTTATTTTTTGGTTTGTTTATTTGGAATAAAGGGTATTGTTCCCTGAATATATCCCCCGCCCTTTAAATTTGCAAGAGTAGTTTAGGTAAGGATCTCACTAAAAATAATAATCTATAAAAATAATTAAATTGTTGGGTATTTAAATAATTACACAGAATTTGTTGTCTGCTGTTCTAATAAATATTTAAACGTCATAGTAGAAACATAACATTTATTTTAAATAAAATAAATGAATTTGCTCAATAAATTTTATAATCCTGGAAAAGAAAACTATTTTTTAAAGTAACAAACAAGATTTTAAATTGTCATATATACGGATAGCTTGTAGAAACCGGTTTAACATTAAACTTTAAAACGAACATTCTCATTACAATTATCTATCAAATCATATAATATTTTCCAAATTATTATTTTAAAACCAATTTGCACTAAGATACCAACATAAAGTCAAAATTAAAAAAAATATTTTAAAAAATATTGACCCATCTCAATAATTTTTTTAAATTATCTTTTGTTGTTAAATATACAAACTTCCTGGAGGAATAATTAATATTGTAGACATTTAGGAGGAAGACATTTATTTATTACCACATATTTCATATATTCATATATATTTGATATACTAAAAGAAATAAATTATTGAATATATTTATCTAAAAACTAAATGTCATTGTATTTATAATTATTAAAATTATTATTATTATTATTAATTTTTAAAATTTCAACATCAAAGTGCCATGTCCCACTTGTAGAGCACTTGTTTCTTGTAGAACATGATTACAAAATCATATTTATATTATCTACATCAAAATTTTGAAAGATTTTCTACAATTTTGCAAAAAAAAATTATATATACAGTAAAACCCCTCTATAGTGAACCCCAATGGGACAGAGCTTTTGGTTCACTATAGCCACGGTTCACTATAGCCACGGTTTGGCTATTTTTTTTTTACTTTTCAAAAATTTTAGACTGTATAATTAAAAAACAGCCATACACACAAGTAGAGGCTGCCTCTTAATAGTGGTCACTTTATTTTAATTCCCTTAATTGACTAATTTCCTTATATTAATACTGAATAATAATAGAAATCATTAGATAATAGGTTCTTCTTATGATTAACATACATGTACCTCTATGTCTAAGTTAAAAATCAAGACAAATCCTAGGCAAAGTTTTATTAAATATATATTCAAAGATATGAAATGATTTTAAAACATCATTATCACATTATATAATACAATTTTTACTTGAAAAAATGGCTCTAATACCTTGTTTCAAAGCATTCTCCCAAGCATTGCACCATTCAAATAAAGTTAGTGTTTTTCTTCCATTTCATGTTTCCCCATATTCTTCTAGGTCTAGATTTCGTTTTTTTTTTTTTTTTTTTTTTTAACCTGCCATGCAAAACATTGCTGAATTTAAAATCACCATAGTTAATGGCATAAAAATAATTTTTGTTTCATCACGGGACCGTTTATTTGGACTTTTTTTTTTTTTAGCCCTAAAACGTACGATCGCGATCGCGGCAAAAGTTGAAGTTGATTCCTCTTTGTAACAATTTTTAATAACTTTATATTTTATCTTTTATAATAGAAAAGTTATATTCTCTTATTTTAATATGTTCTTAACATTTTGCCTATGTTGTTTCACTTTGAAAAGTTCTGAAAATGGCCTTTTTTTTTTTAAAGAAATAATGCTTTTGTTTTTAAAATGCCTTTGTTTTCTTCATTTTGGAAGCCATTTGCATTTTTTATATTTCAAATTTAATGGATGCAAAGATATTCTAATTAATAAAAAGTATAATGTGTAAAAATTTATACAACATACAGCAAAAATAAAGTGCAAAAATCAAACAAACAATGCCGCTAAATTTATTGTTTTGAAATCGCGATCCGCGAGCTTTAAACATGCTCAAAATTTAGTTTTTTTTTTAAATTACAATTCTAAGTTCGTTATAAGCATAGTATTTTTAATAGATTTTATCATTTTGGTACCCGAAATAGGTTCGTTATAGGGGTAGTTCGTTATTCTAAAAATCGCAAAGTTCGTTATAACGATGGTATTTTCAATGGAATGGAATTGGGAATCGGCGTGGGTTCGTTATAAGGGAAGGTTCGTTATATCCAGGGTTCGTTATAGCGGGGTTTTACTGTATAATTAAAGATTAATAAAATATTTAAAGACAATGACATAGATATTCTTTCCATTTTTTTTTTCTCTTTTCTGAGTGAGGATTTCTTCCCCTGCTTCTCATTTCTTTTTAGATTCATTTCTAACAGAAGAATCATCTGTATAAGATGGAATGTGTTAATAAAGGCTTGTGTGTGTGTATTTAAAGATAATGAATACATTAGATTTAGATATTTATATACACAAGAAAATAAGACTTAATCCAAATAATTTATTAGTGTGTGACGTTTTGGCAACAGCATTGTTACCATCATCAGACAAAAGAATAAATGAAGAATTAACTTCTTAGGTCCATTGAAGTCTATCAAAAATGATAAATTACAATTTGGATTATTAAGCCAAAACGTCACACGCAAATAAATTATTTGGATTAGGTCTTATTTACTTATATTATTATCTATAATCCAAATTTTGTGATTTATCATATTTATAATTCAATATAATATAATGCAGCTTATGATTGCCATTATTCCCATCCCTGGACACTTTTATTTTTCCGTTTATCATTACTCTTCACAATTCACCCTTTCATACCTCATCCATAAGGTTGGAAATAATCGTTATTTCTCCTTGAAATAAATTTTGATTTTTCTTTGAGAAGAAACACATGCGGGATAGTATTTCAAATGTCGTTTTACAATCATATTTATATACAGTTACGAGCATCATGCGTTCTTAATAATTCTTCATCTCTGTCACCGTTTGCTTTTTTTTTTGGAATGGCGCTCTCCTATTGGTTGGCTACGATCACGCCACCTTTGCGTTCTTAATAATTCTTCATCTCTGTCACCGTTTGCTTTTTTTTGGAATGGCGCTCTCCTATTGGTTGGCTACGATCACGCCATCACATGTAAAAGCAGTCGCTTACTTCTACCCACCATGATTATCATGGCCTGTACCACGTGTACTAGGGATAAGAAAAAAAAAATTCTACATTTCAGTTGTGTGTGTGTGTGTCCCACTGAATTTCAAACACAACAAAGAAACAATATAAGCAATGACAAATATCAGAATAGGTGGGAATAACATGGCTGACAAACTTGTCAAACCAGGATCACATAGTCTTATATAGTGTGGTACATCACTGCCTCACATAAGCCTTTCTCAGACCTATCTGCACAACCTTGTTCCTCCTCTATACCATATAAGACACACTCCAATAAAATAAAAGGTCACAGAGGGCAGAAATGGCATTGCATGTTAAGTAACCTATTCCTGGGAATACAAGGTAATAAGACCAGGACCAGTTTCGGTAACAGCATTATTACCATCATCAGACAAAAGAATAAATGAGAAAAAATATCACAGCATGTTTTAAATAGTACTGTTATCAAGTGTATAAACAAGATAGCAGATAAGAAAAAAATATTTTTCTAAGACAATCTAAAATACTTTTCTTAGAATTAGAATTGAAAAAAACTCCATTTCTAATTCTAAGAATATTATTTTAGGTTGTCTTAGAAAACTTTTTTTTTTTTTTTATCATCTTCTATCTTCGAAACTATTATAGATGGCAAAACCACTGGGAGGTTTCACCACTGATGAGCCAAGCCCTCCATTAATTTTTCCATTGCAGTAAGGGCAGTAAAAATTGTTTAATTTTTAAAAGAATCATACGCGTATATAATAGTTCGAATTTTCATAACAGATGGTGCGCTAATGTATCTTCTATCTTGTTTATACACTTGATGACAGTAACTATTTAAGAAAATGCTGTGATATATTTTCTCATTTATTCTTTTGTCTGATGATGATAATAATGCTGTTAATTGATAAGGCACAATTTGGATTATTCTATATAGTTACGAGCGTCATTCCTCATCTCCTAATCAATCAGTCATCAGTTTTCATCTCTGTCACCGTTTGCTTTTTTTTTGGAATGGCGCCCTCCTATTGGTTGGCTACGGTCACGCCACCTTTGCCCCCCCCTCCACTCGCTATTTCGTCTTTGTAACTATTGTGTTGGAGCGGGTCGCTCCCTAAATAAATGCATATATTAGATAATAACCAAATGGAATCCTCTCTTTTTCCCAGTAAGAGACGCCTACGGAAGCCAACAGTACATAGACAGATAAAGCACATAGGCTTTAGTTATTAACTAACATATGCAATTATTTAAGGCGCCAATTTATAATTGTAACAAATAGTATTTGAATCAAAACATTCAATCGGGTAAAACACGGGCGTTGCCCGGGTCCTTCGGCTAGTAGATTATAAACACAAGGTAATAAGACCAAATCCAAATAAATAGTGTGTGACGTTTCGGTAACAGCGTTGTTACCATCTACAGACAAAAGTACTGAATGATTCAGTACTTTTGTCTGAAGATGGTAACAACGCTGTTACTGAAACATCACACACTATTTATTTATTTGAATTTGGTCTTATTACCTTGTGTTTAATGCTGTTAATGAAATGTCACACACAATTAATTTATTTAGATTTGGTCTTATTACCTTGTAGTCCAAATTGTGCCGTACCATATTCCTGGGAGATCGTAGCACCCATAAATGAACAGATGCTTGGATATGGATATACAGTAGAACCTCCATGAGAAGACACCTACACTAGAGAACACCTCTCTATAAAGGACAGTTTTCATTTTCAAAATTACCATTTTTACTATTTAGCAACTCTCCGGTAAAAGGACACCTCTCCCTAAAGGACACTTTGGCTCTGAAATTAGGTGTCCTTTATAGGGAGGTTCTAGTGCATGAGACAATATGGATTTCTCATATGCGATGCAAAAGTAAACAAGCGATGCTCTTACTTTTTAAAGGAATAAACTTTTTATCAATAGTCTGTCACCTATGTAGATAATCCAACTTTCCCAGTGGCTTATGTTCTGTCCTTCCTGGACCTGATCCCCTCACACATCTCCCATATGTGGCTTACTACCTTGCTGCAATCAACATTCTTCCCCATATATACTTCACACATCACTTGTTGTGTCTTCTCCTTTCTTATCTCCACCAATTGTTGCACCAAGCTGCGGTTTGGCAGATTCTTCAGTCTTGATTCTCTCCTCAGACGTATCTTGCATCTTTCCAGAACGTGTCTCAACCATCCTACAAGGTTAAACCACTCAATAATAAGACAAATATATTTTTAGGTAACATATTAGGGTATCAAGCCTGTAGAGCTTGAGACTTTTGATGGTGTGGGTGAATGCGTCTGCCTTTGTCATTAAGACTGGGAGCACTACTCAGTAGCAGGCCAACTTAGCTCCAAAATAAATGGTCATCTCTGACATGAGGAACAGACGCCATGTGCAGCCGCTCCTAACATGGAGTACAAACGCTGCTCATCCTGTATCCCTGGATCAGGAGCCTTTACAGGGTACTATCAGTCAGGCCAGCTGAGCCTAGGTTTTTTAGTGAGCTTGTTACTGCTCCCCTCCTCCTTTTTCATCCGGGCTTGGGACTGGCAAAGTGGAGTTGCTTGATGTGTGATTTTAGTCTATCTCATCTATCGTGTAACTTTGGGGTATGAAACTTTATTGGTAGCAAAGAAACAGACAGTTTCTAGACTGTCCCAGATGAAGATGTGCATGTAGCTTTTAATAAATTTTAGGGGAGTTGAAATGAGAATTTGATCCTGAAAAATTCAAGGTAACAAAACCAAATACAAATAAATAGTGTGTGACGTTTCGGTAAAAGCGTTGTTACCATCTTCAGACAGTAAGTACTTTTGTCTGAAGATGGTAACAACGCTGTTACCGAAACGTCACACACTATTTATTTGGATTTGGTCTTATTACCTTGTGTTTATAATCTATAATCCAAATTGTGCCTTATCATCCTGAAAAATTATTTCTTTTCCACGCATCTTCTATGGATTATTTTATTTTACAATAAGTTATCATTTACCTACCAATATATATATATTATAAGAGTTTTTTAAAAAATATTTTACTTAGAGGCTTCTTTCTTTAAAAAGACAAGTAGGGAAGCAATGGCAATCTTCACATGTATTTGATTTTGTAGTTTCAATGAAAGTGAGCGGCTACCTCAAGTCTGGAGAGAATATGGGACAGATTTCCTGTTGTGCAACTTCTTTGAGAGGCCCAGTTCTAACCCTTTCTTTGTCATTTTTAACTTTTTCTGAAGCCTTATCCAACTAAATACCCAATGTATATGATAAACTTACTTTAATAGTAGTGTGACACACAAACTAAAATATACACAAGGAGACTCTGATGAGGCACAATTTGGATTATAGATAATAAACACAACAAGACCAAATCATTGACCAAGCAGTATTGTTACCAAAAAATTACACACTATTTATTTATTTAGATTTGGTCTTATTACTTTGTGTTTACAAGGAGTCTCTTTCTCTAGTTTAAAAATTAAAATTTACAATTTGAAGCTTTCTATTTATCCCTTCTACCAAAATGGCGATGTGATTTCTGACCCTATTCCAAATGTTTTCAGCAGATACAATGATAAGACACAATTTGGATTATAGATTATAAACACAAGGCCCGGATGAAAAAGGAGGAGTGAGAGCAGTAACAAGCTCGCTAAAAAACCTGGGCTCAGCTGGCCCGGCTGATAGTACCCTGTAAGGGCTCCTGATCCAGGGATACAATATGAGCAGCGTTTGTACTCCATGTTAGGAGCGGCAGCACATGGCGTCTGTTCCTCATGTCAGAGGTGGCCATTTCTTTTGGAGCTAAGTCAGCCTGCCACTGAGTAGTTCTCCCAGTCTTAATGACAAAGTCAGACACATTCTACTTCACCCAGACCTTAATATTATTGAGTGGAGATAAGGAAGAAGAAGAAGGTAATAAGACCAAATCCAAATAAAAAATGTGTCAAAAAAAATAGTGTAACACACTATTTATTCATTTGGATTTGGTCTTATTACCTTGTGTTTATCAGGTACAATGTAGACAGTGACAAGAACTTCTCCAAGTTTCAACTTCTTATTAATTGTCAAGACACTTCCATGACTCACTGCTACAGGGAAAAAAAGATTCCTCTAAGGAAGGTGACATTGAGTCACCCAGACATTGGGACAATAAAGAGGTTGGATATTTGTTGAGTCAACTACATGTTCTTTTGATAAGGCACAATTTGGATTATAGATTATAATACAAGAAAATAAGATTTAATCCAAGGATTATAGCTACAAGAAAATAAGACCTAATCCAAATAATTTAATAGTGTGTGACGTTCAGTAACAGCATTGTTATCATCTTCAGACAAAAGTATTGATAAGGCACAATTTAGATTATAGATTATAAACACAAGGTAATAAGACCAAATCCAAATAAATAAATTGTGTGTGACATTTCGGTAACAGCATTGTTACCATCATCAGATACAGATGATTTGTTCTATTTTAGGGCAATATTTAAATTTACATTTTGGGGCATAGTTGAAGGTTTGTACTGAGGTATCCCGCAAAGATGGTCACCAGGGAACTTGTCTTTCCAGGCCAATTGGAAGTATCCAGTCAGAGTATAAGCCATGTCATCTATACACATTATGGTACACACATGCTAGGAATATCTAACATATGTTAGCAGTTAATCCTCAACATGTGAACAAATATCGCTTCCCCAATTCAAAGACACATGGATGATAACTCTCTGGGTACAAAATAAATAATTATATAAATAATTAATTAGGTACAATTTTGAATTATAGATTAAACACACAAGGTAATAAGACCAAATCCTAATATATAAATAGTGTGTGACATATCGGTAACAGTGTTGTT
>CP092878.1:34909261-34936110 GCA_030710605.1 Cordylochernes scorpioides
TATAACAACCAAAAGAAAATTGACCTAGTAATAAAGATCAATAAACATTAATCTTGCCTTGTGTTCCATCTAAGACAATGGGCAAGTGACAAAACAGTGGTAGAGTCAGGTAGAAAACCACCAACCTCAGGACTTGTAAGAGTCAATCTTCTCAATCATCTCTGGCACAGCCTTGAAGAGGTCCTCCACCAGGCCGAGGTCAGCCACCTGGAAGATGGGAGCCTCAGGATCCTTGTTGATGGCCACAATGGTCTTGGAGTCCTTCATGCCTGCCAGGTGCTGGATGGCTCCAGAGATACCCACCGCAACGTACAGGTTCTGGAGCAGTGGTCAACATTGGTTAGCTCTCTCTCTCTTCCCACGATTGATATTGTAGGGAACTTCAGCAGTAATCAATAGGACTGATAAGAGACAGAATGGCTCCTGAAATGGCTAAAGTATTCTATTTATAATGAAATGCTCCAATGGCCTCTGATTCTTGCAAAAGTCCAACCCCATCAGTTAGTGCAAGTAATCAAACGGGACTCTGGCACATAGTTTTTTTTTTTGTTTGTTTGTTTATGGTACAGGCCTGTAGAAGTAGGTGACTGCTTTTACAGTAAGTGCACCACATGTGTAGGTATGTGGTGCACTTACAGTAAAAGCAGTCGCCTACTTCTACCCACCATGATTATCATGGCCTGTACAACATGTACTAGGGATAATAAAAAAATAATAATTCTTTATGGTTCCAACACTGTGTGTGGAAGGAGCAACAAGAAACCATCACATTGCCTCAAGAAAGAGGGAATTCTCTAAAGAAGAATAAAATATGTTGTTTCTCATTCCCCTGTGCAAAGATTCCATGAGTCCACAAATTCCATGAGTCCATGCTCCTCGAGCTTGGAAATCAACATTTAAGAATAAAACATGCATAGAAGGAATGAGCTGCCCTGAAAAAGATATCAGAAGATAGAACTGGGAGCTCACAACCAGCCAAGAGTAGGTGTGAACTCTACAAATAATAAGAATGACAAAAGTAGGAAAGAATCCATCAAGAAATAAGTGTTATATTTAAGTGTAGAGAAAAAAAAAAGTGCTGTGGTATTGCCATCTGCTGGGATTGGAATGCACACTGGCCCCTATTGTAAATATAGGGAAGTCTAAAAATAAAATTACAGCTGATTTTATGATTCATGTTTCTTACATGAATTTTCTACGGTACACAGTTCTCTCCTGGCACTCTACAATCCAACATTTCTATAATTCTACAATACACAGCAGGGAGTACCTATTACAATCGCCGGATATCTATATATATAAAAATGAATGTTTGTATATTTGTTTGTTTGTTTGTATGTATGTCCTGTATACAAATTCGCAGTAGTTCACAAATTCAAACCAAAATTTCCATACATAGGTAAAAAAAATACGGGGAAGACGATAGGCTATTTTAAAAAATATATAAATCAATTATTAAAACTATATATTCAAATTATTCTACTTAGCTCGCGAGCAGCGCCTCTAGCGGTGAAGATGGGAGGTAATATCAGCTGACCTAATGTACATGTAAAGTTTGGAGCGGGACGTTTCACAATCCATGGCGCCAATTTATAATTGTAACGAATAGTGTTTGAATAAAACATTTAATCGGGTAAACCCGGGAGTTGCCCGGGTCATTCGTCGAGTCATTACTAAAAAAAGGTATAAAAGCTAACGACGAGTTTTACAAATGAAAAGGTATAAGCTTGGTGTATTCAGTCTGTTGAAGGATGTTATTGTCTCAAAGCTTGCCAACCTTTTCAACAAAGAAACTCGTTGTCCTTAGCTTTTATCTCTTCCTATTAGGCGTACAAATAAGTTTTGAGGGATTTTTTTTTTATAAATTCGAAGCTTTATTCAGAGAAATCAGTACAATATATTTCATTCAAAGTATTGTCCATCTTTAGCTACGACTTTTTCCCATCTTTCAGGCAGCATACGGATTCCGTGTTGAAAAAATTCCTCGTCTTTTGAGGCGATCCAAACATCGACCCAATTTTTCGCCTCTTCGTAAGAAGTGAAGTGCTGCTCGGCCAGGCCATGTGTCATCGAACGGAACATGTGGTAGTCTGAAGGAGCAATGTCTGGTGAATACGGCGGGTGGGGTAGGACATCCCATTGAAGCGGCTTCAAAGTCTCCTTGACAACTTTTGCAACATGTGGCTGAGCGTTGTCGTGCTGATAGATCACCTTGTCATGTCTTTTGGCATATAGTGGGCGTTTGATCTTCAATGCTTGGCTTAATCGCATCAATTGTTGTTGGTAACATTCTCCAGTGATGGTGTCGTTAGGCTGAAGTAGCTCATAGTAGATCACTCCGAGCTGATCCCACCAGATGCACAGCATTTGCTTCTTGCCATGAATATTCGGTTTGGCCGTTGAAGTTGATGCATGACCGGGCTTATCCCACGATTTTCTGCGCTTTGGGATGTTGTAGTGAATCCACTTTTCGTCCCCAGTCACGATTCGATGCAAAAAACCCTTCCGATTTTGTCTTTTGAGCAGTAGTTCACACGTGCAAATACGGCGCTCGATGTTTCCTGGCTTGAGTTCATATGGAACCCAATTTCCTTGTTTTTGCACCATACCCATGACCTTGAGACGGGTCAAAATCACTTGTTGAGTCACTCCCAAGGTTTCAGTGAGCTCCTCTTGAGCTTGGCTTGAATCTTCGTCCAATAAAGCCTCCAACTCAGCGTCTTCGAACTTTATTGGCCTCCCTCCGCGTTCTTTGTCTATGATGTCAAAATCGCCACTTTTGAAATGCCAAAACCAGTACTCATATGCTTTTATTGATAGAGCATGTTCCCCATATGCCTCACACAGCAATTGATGTCCATCAGCTGGACTTTTCTTCAAATTAAAACAAAAAAGCAGCGCTTCCCGCAAACTGTGTTTTGTTGGCACAAAGGTTGACATGGTTAGAGCACCAAAAATAATGTTCCTTGCACTTGAGTGAAAAGACTCCTTCTGATTTTTTTGGGGAAATGATGAAGCCTTAACATGAAACCTTACAAGGTCCGATGCTATTTATATAATATTTGTTGTAGCTTCTTTTGCAAATCCCTCAAAACCTATTTGTACTCCCAATAGAAGAGATTTTTTTTTGCTCATCCCTAGTACACGTGGTGCAGGCCATGATAATCATGGTGGGTAGAAGTAGGCGGCTGCTTTTACTGTAAGTGCACCACATGTCTACACATGTAAAAATCAGTTCGACTTTGCACTTACAAATGTGCCAGAGCCCCGTTTTGTTACTTGCACTCGCTGGTGGGGTTGGACTTTTTCAAGAATCAGGGCCATTGAAGCATTTTTTTTTTTATCAGAAAAAAGTGCCCAAAGCGAGAATCTAACCCAGGTTGTAGCGGTCAAAAACCAACGGTTTAGACCATCCTTCCACCGACCCCCATTCTTAGAAGAGATAATACCTATATATGCACCAACAAATCTATCTGTTATGAAAATTAGAAACTATTTTAGATGCGTAAGATTCTTTTTGAAATTAAACCATTTCTACTGCCCTTACTGCAATGGAAAAATTAATGGGAGGGCCTTTTTCCATTGCAATAAGGGCAGTAGAAATTGTTTTAATTTCAAAAAGAATCTTACGTGTCTAAAATAGTTTATAATTTTCATAACAGATGGCGTGCTAGTTCATCATAATATAAATCTATCTATTGCATCTTTGTATGGCTGTTGTGAAGCACACAAGGTTGGATAACGTACAGGGGCCACAATCTTGCCAGTCTGGCCAACTTGCATGTCATTGGGGACATAGCCGGCGTCCACAGCTGCCCTGGAGGCTCCCACTGCTGCTCCCATCTTGTCTGCCAGGTCATACAGCAGCTTGAAGTTGTCTCCACTCTTCAGTCCCCGGCCTGTAGCACAGGGGTCACACCTCCACTGAGAGGTCACATAGGAACTGACACCTACCTCCAGAGATGACCTTCTGGGCACTGGTCAGTTCTGGACGGTCACTCTTGGTCAGTTCCTGACCCAGCCAGGACGACTGGTCGTTCTTCACATCTGCTGACACTGTAGACAACACCACGTTAGTACTGGTTCTTCGGGGGCTCTGGCACATTTGTAAGTGTAAAGTCGAACTGCTTTTCACATGTGTAGACATGTGGTGCACTTACAGTAAAAGCAGCCGCCCACCATGATTATCATGGCCTGTACCACGTGTACTAAGGATAAGCAAAAAAAAGGGATTAGAGACAAAATACATGGATAACAGAAGTTACCACTATTTAAAACAAATAGGTCCTAAGTGGACACTTTTCAGTTTGCCAAAGCTAGTGTTGTGGCTTTGTCACCGACCCGAGGTTGCTAGTTTGCGGTGACGGTCAATAGATGGTGTCTGGTTTTGACGTCTATTTTGACAGGAGAGGCGACACCTTTGTCTCTTTAGATTTTTTTATTACAATTATAAAAATGAGAACGTTTTTTTTTTCTTTCGCAACAAACAGGTCAAGAACAAATATCCATTTCCTCCTTAGCCATCCACCCCCCCCCCCCCCCCCCCCCTCTTATCTTTCACTCAGGCTCAAGTTTCATCAATCATGCTGAGGCCCCACCAACTCTGGCATTTCCTTGTTTTTGTGCAACTTTTTCATCCTTAAGACCATTGGCTGTAGACAGGGAAGCCTCAATGCTTTAATATACACAATGCCCATGTGAATGATCAAGTTATACCTCTTTCTTTAAATTTAAATAAACATATAAAATTGATATTACAATTATAATCATTTGTATCAATTAGATTAATCAAATATAAATCTCCAAGTATAAATTTCTTTAATATACTATTAACAAGTTTACTGGGGGGGGGGAGTCCGACCACCCCTCCCTGCGGTCCCCCCTGGACCCTTGGAATATTCAACCAAATTCTGGTCCAAGGTGACTAACGTGGCAATGGCACCCATTTTCCAATGAAGAGCAAAACATAGACCCAGAACAGTAGCTTTACACACCTAAGATAGTGGACATTGCTGCTGCTGTGATAGAGATGTGTGGGGACATCTGAGGCTCTTCATTGGACACGACAACAACAACAGAAAATTGACATGGACCCAGAGCAACAGCTTTACACACCCAAGATAGAGAACATTACGACTGCTGTGATAGAGATGTATGGGAACATCTGAGGCTCTTCATTGGACACGACAACAACAACAAGTTTACAAGCTTTCGGGTTTTAAATGACCCTTCTACAGGTAAAAATATTTTAGAAAAAGAAACTATGCTGTATTGTAATTGCTGAATGGAATATAAACAACTACAATACAGTATAGTTTCCTTTTCTCAAAAAAAAATTTACCTGTAGAAGGGTCGTTTATAAAATCCGAAAACTTGTAAAATTGTTAATAAAGAAACTTATACTTGGAGATTTATATTTGATCAATCTATAAAATTTGTAACAAATAAATTTACTGACAATGTATTTCTTTTAAAGTGGTATAAACCACTATTTTTTGACAGCTGGGATTGTATTCTGCATTGGGTACTTTTTTTCTTGAATAAAAAAATTGTTCTGATGGCCTCTGATTCTTGTAAAATTCTATCCCACCAGTGAGTGTAGGTAATCAAACAGGGGTTTTGGCACACCAGTGTCATGTGCAAAAGTCAAACTGCTTTCCATATATGTAGTGCATTTAGAGTAAAAGCAGTTACAACTACTACCCACAATGATTGTCCTGGGCCCATGTGTATAAGTACAGTTAAACCTATCTATAGCGCCCCCCCTTTAAATAGCGCCTCCCTCTATATAGCACCCGATTTTAAATATGTAGTATGATGCGATTTACATTAAAAGTGACCTGTCTATAGCACCCCCTCTAAATAGTGCCTCCCTCTTTATAGCACCCGATTTTAAATACGTAGTACGATGCGATTTACATTAAAAGTGACCTGTCTATAGCACCCCCTCTAAATAGTGCCTCCCTCTATATAGCACCCGATTTTAAATACGTAGTACGATGCGATTTACATTAAAAGTGACCTGTCTATAGCACCCCCTCTAAATAGTGCCTCCCTCTATATAGCACCCGATTTTAAATATGTAGTATGATGCGATTTACATTAAAAGTGACCTGTCTATAGCACCCCCTCTAAATAGTGCCTCCCTCTTTATAGCACCCGATTTTAAATACGTAGTACGATGCGATTTACATTAAAAGTGACCTGTCTATAGCACCCCCTCTAAATAGTGCCTCCCTCTATATAGCACCCGATTTTAAATACGTAGTACGATGCGATTTACATTAAAAGTGACCTGTCTATAGCACCCCCTCTAAATAGTGCCTCCCTCTTTATAGCACCCGATTTTAAATACGTAGTACGATGCGATTTACATTAAAAGTGACCTGTCTATAGCACGCTATTTTGGTGAGCCCCAAGAGTGAGTGCTATAGACAGGTTAACCTGTATAATAGAAAAAATATATATATTGAGTATTCTCCAGAGGACAACTTTTCTGCATCTTTCCACTTTTATTATTGGTAGCCACCCAACAAGTAGGTATACTTATAACTCCACCTTTGCCGGTCCCAAGCCCGGATGAAAAAGGAGGAGGTGGAGCTGTAACAAGCTCCCTAAAAAACCTGGGTTCAGCTGGCCCGGCTGATAGTACACTGTAAGGGCTCCTAATCCAGGAATACAGGATGAGCAGCGTTTGTACCCCAGGTTAGGAGAGGCTGCACATGGCGTCTGTTCCTCATCTCAGGCGGCCATTTCTTTTGGAGCTAAGTCGGCCTGCCACTGAGTAGTGCTCCCAGTCTTAATAACAAAGGCAGATGCATTCCACTTCACCCAGTCATGATGGTTGTCAAAGCTTGATACCCTAATATGATTGAGTGGAGATAAGAAAGAAGAAGAGGTATGCTTATTTTCCATACTTGAGTAGCTCTTTAAATGTTACCAAACAACAATTCATTGAATCTATCAATTCATCAATACCTTTATTAGGGGGGGGGGAGCCTTAGTCCAACATATAGATTCTTCTGAGAGATACAAAAAGGAGTGGAGAAAAGAAATTTGAATTTACAAATTTATATGGGAAACAAATTCATATATTTTCAGATATAAGAACTTTTATAAAAATATTCGAAAACCTTATGTTTCTTTATTTATGTATATACAGTAAAACCCTGCTAAAACAAACCAGGGATATAGCGAACCTTCCCTTATTACAAACATGAAATAATTCCCATTTTTATTTTATAATATAGTTATTTTTTTGCTTATCCCAAGTGTACGTGGACAGGCCATGATAATCATGGTGGGTAAAAGTTGGCGACTGTTTTTACTGTAAGTGGATAAAAATGTCTACATGTGAAAAGCAGTTCAACTTTTGCACTTACCAATGTGCCAGAGCCCCACTATTTGATTCCCGCATTGAGCACTTTTTTCTGATATTAAAAAAAAATGCTCCAATGACCCCCGATTCTTGCAAAAATCCAACCCCACCAGCGAGTGCAAGTAACCAAACGGGGCTCTGGCATATTTGTAAGTGCAAAGTCGAACTGCTTTTCACATGTGTAGACATGTGGTGCACGTACAGAAAAAAGCAGTCGCCTACCACTACCCACCATGATTATCATGGCCTGTGCCACGTGTACTAGGGATAAGCAAAAAAAAACTGTATATACCTATAATTATTTTTTAGACATTATATACATAGGTCATACAGTAATCCCCCGTTAAGACGAACTCAACGGGAGAACGAAATACCCTTTTCGTCTTAAAAGAATATATACCGAATTCGTATAAACCGAATTCGTATTAGACGAATTGAATTCGTGGTATCCGGGGGTTGTACTTATGTACTACTGATGAGTAAGAAAACTACATTTCTGAGGAATAATGAATAAATTTATTTGAAAACAATATTAATGAAAATATTTTATAATTTTAAGGAACAACAATTATGTATATGTATGTACATAAAGTATTTTATTTTAAAAGACAATATGGATAATATAATCACAATGTAAGGCAATAACATGAGAATATAAGTTTATTTTAAAACACAAATAAAAAAGAACAACAAAAGAAACAACTTACATAATATACTTGGTACATACAATGTTTATGTGTATGCAGCATATGCAGTATGCATAGAGTATCCTATATCTGGGTTTTCTCTGCAGGCTTCAGAAAGTCTGTTATAGTTTTTTGGTGGCATTTGATTGGGCACTGTTTCAGAGACTCCCTTCTTATTTTATCCAGATCATCTTCAAAATGAACATCAATATCCGCAGAGGTTTTGGACAGCTTCTGGAGGGTTTCGAGGGCCGCGATTACTTCCCCTCTAGTAGGCATCATTATCTCTTCTTTCACCTCATCGTCTTCTGTTTCTTCTTCTTCTTTTCTTCTAATTCGGGTGAACCGCAAATTTCCAACCCTTCATCCAGGGCAACAAACTCCAGGAAAGTCAAAGTCTCAGCTGGGTTTGTAGCTGAAAGGAGTTTGGTCCATTCTTCAGGCTCATCAAGCATTGTTTCTGGAAGTGAAAACGAATCAGCTGTTTTTTCCACACCCAATGAGACACTTTATTTCTTTAGCCTTTTCTTTGACAAGTGCGCCGGATACAGGAATATTATTTTGTCTACTTTTTTTAAACCATTTCAAAAGCTCATCTTCCACGTCTTGATGGGATGCTTTTCGAAGTCGTTTTGAAGAGCTCAAAGACCCTGAGGCAACAGCCGCATCTATTTTTTCTTTGTTTTTTAGAATGGTTGATAATGTGGATTTCGCAATTTGAAAATTTTCGGCAATTTGCGACTTAGATAACACTCCAAGTGCAACTTCCAAAATTTTCCTTTTTAAGGCAAGATCAATGGCGCTTTTTTTTTCGCGGTTTAGAGGACATGTTTATGTAGGTTTTTTATATGGAAGCTCAAACAATTCACACTTCGATTATTTAGAATTTAATAATTTTTATTTCAAGCTCATTATTTTATAATACAATCAATTAGTCGGTTATAAAAAAGATATAACAAATAGAAATAAGTCCTTTTTCTTCTGAGAGCTCAATTTACACAGATTATTATTCACAGAATATATTTTTATTATTTATATTATCTCTATATATAAAAATGAATGTATGTGTGTGTGTGTGTGTGTGTCTGTCTGTCCTTTATGCCTGACCAAACCACTCATTGGAACGCCATGAAACTTTGGGAAGTTATTTAGTATAGTACTGGGAAGGTTTCTAGCAAATAAAATTTTTGAAATAACTTTTCGCTTTAAAATAATCAAGATAAATATTCTAATTTATCTGTTATAATTCAACAATCTGCTCTAAATATTATCATGATGATACGATGATTTTGTAATGTAGAAAATTAGGAAAGACAAAATTCAGGATGACACGGCAATTTATTTGAGACAAGAATAATGATACAATTCCAAGGCAAGATACTATTCCTTTAACTTCCAATTACCAAGGGAACCAATTAATATTGATTTTATTCAACTTATCGAGTATTTTTCAAGGAACCGAGAGTTCGTATAATCCGAGTTTGTGATAACGAGGGATTACTGTAGATATGTTCTCATTGAACCTAAAAATATAAATGACATTTCTATCAATCTCCACACAATTATATGTTTTGAGAGTTTTGCATGAAAAAGGTTTTATAAAAAAAAAAGGTGTCTGCCCCACACACACCAAATCATAGTTAAGATATCCCCAAAAGGTTAAATCAACTTATCCCCAAGCCTGAAAAAAATAAGGTTTTGATAAGTTGGAGCTTATCTGTGGAGAAATACCAGGTCTTCCTGATAGCTGCATAGAAGAGGATAAAGATTTTTTTAAGGAAATGAAGACGACAAAAAACTTATTGGGACTATATTTTAGTTTGTTTTTTGTTTTTTTGTTGTTGAAAATTGAAGCTTTATTGTGAAAAATTAGTTTTATATTCAATGTTCAAAGTATTGTCCATCGCTAGTCACTACTTTTTATCATCTTTCTGGTAATTGATGGATCCCATTGAGGAAAAAGGCCGGCTCTTTGGCTGCTATCCATTCATCGATACATTTTTTTACTTCATTGTAAGTCTTATATGGGGCAACAGAAATTCCTCTGATGAGCAAAACCTGAGCAGAATGACTCTGACAAAATAACCTATTAATAACATATCCAACCATCAATAAACAACACTTCTAGAAGACCAGAACTACTGTCCAGCTTCTTTAATTTGACACCCCAAGGGATCAGAAATTTCAGCTGAAATAAAATCAGTAATGAATTATAGGCAATTATGATAAAGCACAATTTGGATTCTAGATTATAGATACAAGAAAATAAGACCTAATCCAAATAATTTAATAGTATGTGACATTTCGGTAACAGCATTGTTACCATCATCAGACAAAAGAATAAAATGTTTTTTTTTTCTTTTTATTATTTTGTCTGATGATGGTAACAATGCTGTTACCGAAACATCAAACACTATTTAATTATTTGGATTAGGTCTTATTTTCTTGTATCAATAGCCAATTATGATTATTATTAATTCATCACTGCTAAAGGACATTAGGGATGTTGAATTATAGCCAGTTGAATTGAAGAGTTTCTACAGTATTTCTGTGTTGGGGAGGTTTCTCTATAACTTCCTTTGAAAAACAGAACAAGGAAGTCTTCTAATTATTCATCCAGTCTCTAATGAACTAAGGTGAAATCACATGTATACATGCGCTTTAACAGAGGTCTTCTTACAAGAGGTATCATTATTTGGAAAAACACAAAAAAAAAAAACACAAGAAATCCTCAAATAATTGAATTCTCAAAATATATGTGGGAGAAAAGGAGAAAAATCACTCTAGAAATTTGTTAGGTACTTGTTATTAAATTTTAAAACACATTTAAACTTTATATATTTTATTCAATGAAGATCAATATTACACATAAACATCACAATTAATTATATATCTTAACTATATAACATTAAGCCATCTATTTTCATTTTGTTTGGTCACCAGTCCAATATTTTTATTTTCACAGACTAAACTATGAGATTAATTTATAAATGAAATATTATGCAAAACAATTAAACAACTATATACATCAAAAGTGTTTAGTTATTTCTCAATATTGTAGCATATCCCAATTTACTAAAAAAAAAGGAAATTTTGGTTGCTCATGTCACTTATGCTTATATATAGTGAAGTATAAAATACTATATACAGTTACGAGCGTCTTTCCTCATCTCCTAATCAGTCATCTCTCTCTCTCTGTCACCGTTTGCTTTTATTGGTTGGCTACGGTCACGCCACCTTTAACCCCCCCGGCCGGCGGCACGCGCCCGTTGGCTGCGCCGGCAAGCACGTGACTTCCCTGTGCACGCGCATGGCGGGCGGTAGGCTATAGTTATTAACTAACATATGCAATTAATTAAGGCGCCAATTTAGAATTGTAACAAATAGTATTTGAATCAAAACATTCAATCGGGTAAAACACGGGCATTGCCTGGGTCATTCGGCTAGTATTTAAATAAGTACAAGTTGTGAAATCAGCAGGGTATCAACTAAGGTATTCATTTCATTTAGCAAGTAATTCTCAGGCTGGCACAAACATATAGCCATTAATGAATGTTTTCAGTTGATAAGACCTCAGCAAGGGTTCCTCTCCAGGGATTACGGAAGAGCTGCATCTGTACTCATGTTAGAGTCAGCAGCAAAGGCTTCCATGTTAGAAACAGCCTCAAAATACAGGCAAAGTCAGACTTTCACCAAAGTGTGCCTGGATCATGGTGCCATGATCAGCGAAAGCTGCACCCCTATACCCCATTCCATGAGATCATGAACTCATGGAATTCATGTAATCTTTACACAGGGGGATAAGAAACAACAACAATTAATGTTTCAAGCCATTCTTTTCCATACCTGTATATACCTGAATATATTACAGTGGTAATGTGTTAACAAAGCCTGATTAATGGCAGCTATGGCATATCCAAAAAGAGAAAATATCTATTCACCTCCCTATACTTAATTCTGGAAGCCTCACACAGTATATTTGTGGTATGAAAATACGAAACTATTAGACGCTTATGATTCTTTTAAAAACAAAACAATTTCTACTGCCCTTACTGCAATGGAAAAATTAATAGGAGAGCCTGGCTCATCAGTGGTGAACCCTTCCAGTGGTTTCGCCAGTTTAATCTATCGCTGGGAGGGTTCACCACTGATGAGTCAGGCCCTTCCATTAATTTTTCCATTGCAGTAAGAGCAGTAAAAATTGCTTTGTATTTAAAAGAATCATATTATAGACGCGTAGTCTATAATAGTTTCGAATTTTCATAACAGATGGCGCGCTAAAGCATCATAATATTTGAGGTATCTTCAGCAACTTCTTTCAATAATGGATTATAGACACAAGGTAATAAGACCAAATCCAAATGAATAAATAGTGTGAGACATTTCGCGTTACCATCTTCAAACAAAAGTACTAAAGTACAAAAGTATTGATTCAGTACTTTTGTCTTAAGATGGTAACAACGCTGTTACTGAAACATCACACACTATTCATTTGGATTTAGTCTTATTACCTTGTGTTCTTTCAATAATAAATTACATAAATGAATGATCATTCAACCATCCAAGATCATGGCTGTACCAACACCAAACTTACCATTTTCAGTAGCAGCTTGACCAGAGCCCAGTTCACAGGGTTCGAAGGAGGTTCCTCGGACTGTGATGACTTTGACTGGATCTTTGGCCTTCATGGTGAGGATGGCATTCCCTGGTGCACACACCGTGGTGGCTGGTACAATGACAGAGTGGAGGGAACTTACCGGCATAGATGGGTCGCACAAAGGTGTCTGGAGACTTAATGCCAATGATTTCAGAGATGGGGGAGACATCCAGCTTGGCTGCTACTCTAGGCAGGACATTCTGTGGAACAGCCATTCAAACAATTGAATTACTCAGTGCTATTTCTTGTTTCAATCCTCTCTACAATTAGTAAATTGAAGGCTTTTTTTTTTGCTTATCCCTAGTACACGTGATACAGGCCATGATAATCATGGTGGGTAGTTAGCGACTGCTTTAACTGTAAGTGCACCACATGTCTACACATGTGAAAAGCAGTTCAACTTTTCACTCTTACAAATGTGCCATAGCCCCGTTTGGTTACTTGCACTCGCTGGTGGGGTTGGACTTTTACAAGAATCGGGGGCCATTGGAGCATTTTTTTTTTTTAAACAGAAAAAAGTGCCCACTGAGGGAATCGAACCCGGGTCGTAGTGGTCGAATCACGCACACCCTTACAATTAGTAAATTGAAGGTGATTTGGAAGACTTGGCTTATTAATAATGAACCTTTCCAATAATATCGATAACACTAGTACACACTCTTTTTCCTTTTCAATATTTGAAAGTTGTTTCTAGTAAATTCCAATCTGTAGATCATGAATATAACCTTCATTTTTCAAAATTCGCTCAATTTTTTGAAAATATTTTATTTTATAAAGAAGCTTGAAGTCATTGCTGTCATCAAAATATTTTGAAGATATTGACTTTGTAAGCATAAAATTTAATCATCATTTAGATGAAATGCATACCATTGCAATTTTATATCAATAAAATGTTTAACAATACATTTATTTTCATAAATATTTTTAAATATATAAATAATGCCGCGTAAATGCAAAGCTAATCCAGAAATCTTCTGCTACATTTGTGGAAAATTTACAATTCCCAAACAGAGGAAACGTATCACCCCAAAGATAAAAGAATGCTATAGAGAATATTTTGGTGTGGCCTTAGGTGATCAAGACAAGTGGTGGTGCCCTCATAGTGTGTGCGAAACGTGCTATCAAGGGCTTTTGTAATGGAAATCGGGGAAATCAAAAGGTATGCCCTTTGGTATACCAATGGTTTGGCAATTGTTATTTCTGTGTCTGCAAAATCACAGGCCTTAATAGAAAAAATAAGCAAACTAACTTTTATCCTAATATACCATCAGCTAGGCAACTTATTCCTCACGACCTCGAGAATCCCATACCGATTCCTAAAACGGTTCAAGAATCCTATATCAAAAAGAATGCACACAGCATTTGCAGATGATCATCAATTAGAAGTCCCTGAATTTATTTCAAATGAAAGTGGCATTCCACATTTATTTGATCAGGCATCATTAAATGATCTAGTTAGGGATTTAGAGCTATCAAAAGAAGCAGCAGAAATCCTTGGATCAAGATTAAAGCAAAGGAACCTCTTGTTACCACAAATCAAAATCTCTGTTTATCGTAATAGGGAACAATATTTTTTACCATTTTATTCTAAAGAACAAGGATTAGTGTACTGCAATGATATTGAAGGAGTTTTTAAAACTCTGCAAATTAATTACAATGCTACCGAGCATACACTCTTTATTGATTCCTCTAAACAAAGTTTGAAGGCTTGTTTGCTGCACTATGGTAGTGTATTACCTTTCATACCAGTTGCCTATTCAACCCAAATGAAAGAAACCTATTGGACTCTTAGGAAAATCTTAGAATTGTTGAATTATACCAAACATTGTTGGAAAGTTTGCGGTGATCTCAAAATTATAGGAATTTTACAGGGCTTGCAGAAAGGAAACACAAAGTATCTTTACCTTTTATGCAAGTGGGACAGCAGAGACAGAAAGAATCATTATATACAAAAATGTGGCCTGAAAGAAATATGTTTCACATAGGTGAACAAAACATTGAAAATGAACCACTTGTCCATAAACTAAAAATGCTTCTTCCCCCTTTACATATCAAATTAGAGTTAATGAAAAATTTTGTAGAGGCTTTAAAGAAAGATAGTGATGCTGTCAAATATTTAATGACTAAATTTCAGAAGATTAGTTGTTCTAAGATAACGGAAGGTATTTTCATTGGACCTCAAATTCGTAAACTAATAAATGAAAAAGAGTTTATTGCAACATTGTAAGATGAGAAAAATGCTTGGCTTGCGTTCATCGACGTTGTCAAACACTTTTTAGGCAATAATAAGTCACCAAATTATGCGAGAATCGTAGAAAATATGATTTCCAAATTCCATAAGCTTGGGTGCTTAATGAATCTAATATTGCATTTTATGGATTCACATTTAAACTTTTTCCCTGATAATTTCGGTGCAGAGAGCGAAGAACAAGGTGAACGCTTCCACCAAGATATTAAAATCACTGAGCAATGATACAATGGTCTGTGGAATCAACATATGGTGACGGATTATTGTTGGAATCTGATGTGTGATGACAAACAAGAGAAATATTATAGACTTCACAGAAAAAATCTTTAAATCCTTGAATATAATTTTTGTATTACTTCCTAAATATTGCTGCATCTTTATTGAATGCATGTTTATTGAACCAAATAAAATGTTTTTTCGCATACACACCTTTTTGTTAAGACCTTCCATCTTATATATAAAAACAATTCTCCTGATAATTTTGAAAAAGAAAGGGAAAGAAATTAGATTTTTTAAAATGATAATTTATATGGATAGAGTAAGTAGTTTGATAAATATATATATCTAAGGGCAGTTATTGCATATATACACATGAATATATATGTATAATATTGTTTCTTCATTTCCACTATCTTTTGCGCATTTATTTATATGATAATATGTTTAATGTCATAACTTTTCCTCCAATAGATGAATATCATGGGTAAAAGGCATTATATCCATAACTTGAGAAATTGAGCTAATAGAAAAGAAATATTGATACCACGTTAATCAGCACAAAAAGTTTACCCAGTAAATGTTTTGTTTATTTGAGGAGGAGAATTTTTTTTTTCATTTTGTGTACTAGTGTAATTTACATTTTGTGTACTAGTGTAATTTACATTTTGTGTACTAGTGTAATTTACATTTTGTGTACTAGTGTAATTTACATTTTGTGTACTAGTGTAATTTACATTTTGTGTACTAGTGTAATTTACATTTTGTGTACTAGTGTAATTTAATTATTGTAGTTGTATTGTATCAACTATTGTAGGTTCATTTTGCTTATATGGTCTCTATTTGAAGGTTTAATCTTGGTGTTTTAATCAAACTATGAAAAGAAGATTCTGTAATTGTAGAAATTTCACAAATATTTTTTTATTTGAGCACAGTTCTTCCACTTAAACAAACAATATACACAACATAAGCAGGTACAAACACATAGGCAATTATATACACACACACACACACACACACACAAAGCCTTTATTAAGACATTAGTCTTATACAGATTCTCCGTACAAGGTGCAATATCAGGAAAAGAGCAGCACAGGAAACCAGTAGTTCCGCAACTATATACAATTATTAGTAAAAAGGAAAAGTAAGATTTAATATGAAAGGTCGACGCCATTGCCCCAAGTCTTCAATTCCATAAGCGCGGAGCAGAAATAGGGACTAAGTTATTTAGTTCGCCATAAATATAGCATCCAGACACAAAAGAGGTGGTTTACTCCAGCACAGCCATCCATATTCATAGGCAATTATATAATTCAATGAATTCATGCTCCTTGAGCTGTTTTATGATAAGCAGCGGCCTCTCCCAAAGGTCCTGTTTAGTGCATCTAATGCAAGGCAAAATGTGTTCTGGAACTGCAGGTGCCAAGCTACATTTTGGGCAAGTGGGTAGGATTTGTTATTATTTTCCATCTTCAATGGCTTGAGATGGCCTGTTCTTTTTTTTTTTTAGCTTATTCCTAGTACACATGGTACAGGCCATGATAATCATGGTGGGTAAAGCGACTGCTTTTACTGTAAGCACACCACATGTCTACACATGTGAAAAGCAGTTCGACTTTGCCCTTACAAATGTGCCAGAGCCCCGTTTGGTTACTTGCACTCGCTGGTGGGGTTGGACTTTTGCAAGAATCGGGGGCCATTGGAGCATTTTTTTTTTTTTAAACAGAAAAAAGTGTCTAATGCGGGAATTGAACCCGGGTCGTAGTGGTCGAAAACCAAACGGTTTAACCAGCCTTCCACCGATCCCCCTCACATATATACATATATATGTAATCTTAACAACTCCAACGTTTTCACACTGGGTATCCAGAATAATTATATGATGGTTTGAAATGGAGACTATGGAATTCTTTGTGAAAGGCTTAATGAAAACTACCATTTTCTGGATATAGTTTATTCTTGACATAAGACCAAGCCAGAACAGTCTTGAATCTGATTCAAACTTGATTCTGTGAATTTTATTCTGATTCTGAATTATTATTTTAATATATATATATTTTTTTATTATTTTAGTTATATTTTGGGCAAGTGGGGTAGGATTTGTTATTATTTTCCATCTTCAATGGCTTGAGATGGCCTGTTCTAAATCTTGTTAGTGTTGTTTGGTGCTGTCTGAGGTTCTACTGTTAATGTCCCAAGTTAACAAGCCTGTCTGTGTGACATAATACAAACAAGTAAACAAGAGCGTAGATCCATGTAGAAAATCCTCACCTTGCCATAAGCTGTGGCGGGGGCCAGGATGTGAGTGTAGTTGCCCTGCTTCTGCATGGCCAGAATGAGAGGCTCCAGGCTCTCTGCAAGACATCAACTCTCACATCACAATACACAGGCCTAAATTTATAAATTCAATTGTCATCTATCGATAAAATTTGTAACAAATAAATTTACTGGCAATGTTTTTCTTTTCAATAATATCATCAAATATTATCTCTACACACCTTACTGCAATAATATAAGTTATTGAATGAGAGTTTGGCTCATCATTAATGAACCACCTCAGTGGTTTCGCCTTCCATAGAAAATACAGGGTATATCTCACACCAATCCAATACAATAGTAGTAGAGAAGTCTAGAGATTGATTTGGCGAAACCGCTGAGAGGGTTCACTAGTGATGAACCCTCTCATTCAATAACTTATATCATTGCAGTATGTAGAGATAATATTTGATGAAAAGAAACACACATTGCCCAGTAAATTTATTTGTTACACTTTATTATGTCCATAGTTTGCCTGAATACCATTTCTGAGATTCCACCCTTCAGTTTAGCATATATAAGCAGAATTGTCTAATACAGTATTAGAGCTCTAAAGAAGCGGTCTGGTAGATTCTCTCTCTCTCTCTCTATTGGTGAAACGACTGGGAGAGTTCACCGCTAATGATCTCAATATTTTTCATCACAGTAAAGACAGTAGAAGTTTGTTTTATGTGTAAAAGAAACATTTGTGATTTAATGTTTTCCTCTCTCTCATTATTATAAGTCAGATAGTCTCATTAATGGATTCACCACACACAGTCTGTGAAGGAAAAGTCAAAGCCACAACAATTGGAAGGGCCTGTCTTTTTCTTCTTTCTTATCTCCACTCAATCATATTAGGGTATCAAACTTGTAGAGCTTGAGACTTAGTTGACAACCATCATGACTGGGTGAAGTAGAATGCGTCTGCCTTTGTCATTAAGACTGGGAGCACTACTCAGTGGCAGGCCGACTTAGCTCCAAAAGAAATGGCCGCCTCTGACATGAGGAACAGACGCCATGTGCAGCCGCTCCTAACATGGAGTACAAACGCTGCTCATCCTGTATCCCTGGATCAGGAGCCCTTACAGGTTACTATCAGCCAGGCCAGCTGAGCCCAGGTTTTTTAGTGAGCTTGTTACTGCTTCCCCTCCTCCTTTTTTATCCGGGCTTGGGACTGGCAAAGGCAAAGTGATAAAGTGAAAACTGATAAAGTGTCTTGGCTAATTCTATGACACTAATTATAAACAGAAATTTTAATAGCCAAAATTTTACCACTGAAAAGAATGATTGTGGTACTTATCCATAGCACATAGTTACAAGCCATGATAATCACAGTAGAATGGATTTGCAACTGACTATAAAGCACACCACACATGTCTACACATGTAGAGGCAGTTTGACTCTTGTATATACAAAGTGATAAAAAAAAATGGTGCACACACATTAAGATAATTGAGAAACTAATTAATTAAATAAAGATAATTAGAAAACTGTTTGATTCAGGTTTCAAGAGTCCTGGTTGGCAAATTTGACCTTATGTATAACCACCTCTATTGTTTAGTTTTACCAGCTGCTTACCCTAATATGATTGAGTGGAGATAAGAAAGAAAAAGACCAGCTGCTTAGCCCTTCTGTGTTTTTAGCTATAACCGATAATATAGGAGTAGACTTACCCCAGGTACTAACATATTTTTAAACACTGAATCTAAAAAATAAAATACTATAAACAGTATTTTTTAAGTCAAAACAGTCATTTACAACATTCACTACCTTTAATAGAGTAGAACCTCCCTTTTAAAGACACCTAATTACAGAGCCAAGGAGAGGTGTTCTCTTACCGGAAAGATACAAAATAGGAAAAATGGTAATTTTTGCTGATGAAAACTGTCCTTTGTAGAGAGGTGTCCTCTAGCGCGAGTGTCCTCTCACAGAAAGTTTTACTGTACCTTCAAATACAGTTAACATGCAATGAATGCCTATATTGAGGTGAAGAATAAAATATATATAAAGAAGGCTTTTCCTGACCAAGAGCACATGGGCTTTTTAGATGGCAGAGCGCCATCTAGTGGAGCAAAAATAAACTAAACGTTTATTTAACTTGGGTTGGCCAAATATCACGGAGCAAGCTAAATAAACATTTAGTTTATTTTTGCTCCACTAGATGGCACTCTGCCATCTAAAAAGCACATGTGCTCTTGGTCAGGAAAAGCCTTCTTTATTTTTAATATCAACACCTGACCCACTTATCTTTTATTTTTTCTATTATATTTTCATATATATATATATATTGAGATACAGTAGAACCCCCCTGTAAAGGACACCTAATTGCAGAGCCAAAGTGTCCTTTAAAGAGAGGTGTCCTCTTACCAGAGAGTTGTTTAATAGTAAAATGGTAATTTTGCAAATGAAAACTGTCCTTTGTAGAGAGGTGTTCTCTAGCGAGAGTGTCCTCTCATGGAAGTTTTACTGTATTAGATTTCACAAGAGCACAAGATATCCGAGTAAAAGCTCAAAATTAAATGCTGGCATGTCAATGGCCCCAAAAAAGACTCAACCAAAGACAGCACCAAAGGTGCAGGATTGTCAGCAAATAAATTACTTACTTGCTGTCAGAAAGAGCTTCTAAAGGTGTGGATGAACCTACTATTAGGATGAAGGTATGGATGTGTGGAAGGTATGGGGAAAAAACACTGCATTACTTTTCCCAAGAAAATCCTCAAATGAATGAACCAACCAGGTCAATATGCCTTAACACCTAGGAGAAGCCCTTTATCGAGGAGGATCACAACAGTCTTTGATATCCAAACTTAAGTCTGGTCATCTACAGACAATGACTTTCCAGAATGGTTGCAAGGTTTTCCCACTATGTACTAAGTGTCAACCTGCAACCCCAAAACACATTATTGACTGTATTGACTCATCCATTGATGAGCTCTACTCTTCCCCGGCAGACACCATCAACAAGCTTTACATGCTTGATACCCTAATATGATTGAGTGGAGATAAGAAAGAAGACCAGGGCTGATTCTGCTGAAATCAATAATGAAGGAGACTATTTTGCATCTCCAGCTAGTGTTGACACTGCATTACTTGGCATCCACCCAAGTCAGAAGTGATAAATCTCCTTGAGCTCATCAGATTTATTGGTCCAGGGAAGAGGGAAAATATTTAGTGCTCAACCTCAGTATAACAGCACCATGATTTTTATTAAGAGAAAGGGCATCTTCTAATCATATAGCTTAAGGTAACAACGCTGTTACCGAAACATCACACACTATTTATTTATTTGGTCTTAATATCTCATGGAATGGGGTGTAGGGGTGCAGCTTTCGTTGATCATGGCATCATGATCCAGGCACACTTTGGTGAAAGTCTGACTTTGCCTGTAGTTTGAGGCCATTCCTAACATGGAAGCAGACGCCTTTGCTGCCGACTCTAACATGAGTACAGACGCAGCTCCTCCGTATCCCTGGAGTGGGACTCTTGCTGAGGTCTATCAACTGGGTCAGTTGAAGTCAGGATTTTTAAAGAGGTCTACTCCTCTTCAGGTCTTAATATCTTGTGTTTATAATCTATAATCCAAATTGTGCCTTATCATAATCATATAGCTAAAAGTTGCTGATGACACTGGTCCTTATAGTGAGGTTTTACTGAGTAGAGTAAAACTAAATGTTTGAACTAGGTACATGTGTAAGCCCCTCTTTAGACATCCCAAGTATGGTCCTACTGTATAGAGTGAAATAGAGCTTATTATAGAGACAAAAAGATTTTTTTTGCTAATCCCTAGTACACATGGTATAGGCCATGATAATCATGGTCGGTAGAAGTAGGCGACTGCTTTTACTGTAAATGCACCACATGTTTACACATGTGAAAAGCAGTTCGACTTTGCACTTACAAATGTGCCACAGAGCCCCGTTTGGTTACTTGCACTCGCTGGTGGGGTTGGACTTTTGCAAGAATTGGGGACATTGGAGCATTTTTTTTTTTTATCGGAAAAAAGTGTCCAATGCAGGAATCGGACATGGGCCGTAGCGGTCGAAAACCAATGGTAAGAGCATCCTTCCACCGACCCCCTCACAAAAAGATTATAAATGCTGTTAACCTCTAATATGATCTCTTAGAGAAGAGGTACTATTTATAGTGAAACTTACCAGCTAAGTGACCTTTGTAAACATCTGCGTCTGCGACCAGAATTTTCTTGACTCCAGCGGCCTTGGAGAGTTCAGCTGCCACCTGCCATACCACGGGATTTAGAAGACAGACACTCTTTCACAATATAAGATCCTACACTGGAGATTAAAAGGTTCCAACTTTTGGAATCCACAAATAATGTTTGTCATGATGGTTGTCAAGTCTCAAGTTCTACAAGCTTGATACCCTAATATGATTGAGTGGAGATAAGAAAGAAGAAGAAGACAAATAACAAAACTATTAAATGGTCCAATAAGCAGTCACCTACCTCTACCCACCATGATTATCATGGCCTGTACCATTTGTACTTTGGGATAAGCAAAAAAAATTTTTAAAAATTTTTGGCTTGCATTAGATTCATTAAACAGGACCTTTGGGAGAGGCTGCTGCTTATCACAAACAGCTCGAGGAGCATGAACTCAAGGAATTTGTGTAATCTTCGCAGAAGGAGATAAGAAACAACAATAACACATATTCCAATAACAGCATTGCAACATTATTTGGTGTATAGGAAAATCCACACAAGATCCAATGGACAAAAAGGCTGACAAAGAAGTTTGAAGTAGATATAATGGAGTCTTGTTGATAGCATCCATCAATTCAAGTTCAACATTTGATAAGGCACAATTTGGATTATAGATTATAAACACAAGGTAATAAGACAAAAGTACTGAATCTCTTTTGTTACCGAAACATCACACACTATTTATTTATTTGGATTTGGTCTTATTACCTTATGTTGATAATCTATAATACAAATTGTGCCTCATCATCAACTAGATTTACTTCTCCCTTACTTGTGCAAGATTATTATTTCTAACAACAGTAGAACAATCACCATGAGAGGACACTCTCGCTAGAGGACACCTCTCTACAGGCGACACTGGCTATGCAACTAGGTGTCCTTTACAGAGAGACTAATCTATCTCAAATATTGATCCAAAAGGAGCACCTCCCTTTTTAAAATGCATAAAAATAATGCATTTTGATAAAGGCACACAATTTATATCATAGATTATAAACATAAAGTAATAAGGCCAAATCCAAATAAATAAATGTGTGACATTTTGTAACTCTGGTAAGAGGACACCTCTCCTTGGCTCTACAATTAGGTGTCTTTTAAAGGGAGGTTCTACTCTATTAAGGGTAGTGAATGTTGTAACCAAGTTGTAAATGACTGTTTTGACTTTAAAATACTGTTTATAGTATTTTATTTATTAGATTCAGTTTTTGAAAAGATGTTAGTATCTGGGGCAAGTCTACTCCTATATTACCGGTTATGGCTAACTACACAGAAGGGCTAAGCAGCTGGTCTTCTTCTTTCTTATCTCCATTCAATCATATTAGGGTAAGCAGCTGGTAAAACTAAACAATAGAGGTGGTTATACATAAGGTCAAATTTGCCAACCAGGACTCTTGAAACCGAAACATCACACACTATTTTTTTATTTGGATTTGGTCTTATTACCTTATGTTTATAATGCATTTTGTTTGATTTTTTTTTTTTTGCTTATCCCTAGTACACGTGGTACAGGCCATGATAATCATGGTGGGTAGTTAGAGACTGCTTTTTTACTGTAAGCGCACCACATGTCTACACATGTGAAAGCAGTTCGACTTTGCACTTACAAATGTGCCAGAGCCCCGTTTGGTTACTTGCACTCGCTGGTGGGGTTGGACTTTTGCAAGAATCGGGGGGCCATTGGAGCATTTTTTTTAAAACAGAAAAAAGTGTCCAATGCGGGAATCGAACCCGGGTCGTAGTGGTCGAAAACCAAATGGTTATTTTGTTTGATAAAATATAAAAGGATGTGTTTTCTACAATACCCCAGTTTAGCAAAAATTCAAACCACAAACCAAACTGTATACCATAGTTTAGGACTAAGTTTCTCATCAATTTTATAATGAAAAGAGAGTAATGAAATCAGTCAAATCTTCCAGAAAAGGAATTTAAGCTGGTAAAGTAATAGGGCCAATTTCCAGGCCAAGAGAATGGTATTCATCACCAAAATTACCATTTTTATTAATTTGCAAATCTCCATTAAAAGGATACCTCTTCCTAAAGGACACTTTGATTTTGCATCTAGATGTCTTAAACAGAGAGGTTGTTCTACTGTATACTGCTGATGTGCGCCACTGCCCTGAATGTCATTTGTACATGAATTTTTGATAGTAGAGGACACCTCTCTATAAAGGACAGTTTTCATTTGCAAGATTTTTTACTATTAAGCAACTCTCTGGTAAGAGGACACCTCTTTTTAAAGGACACTTTGGCTCTGCAATTAGATGTCCTTTACAGGGAGGTTCTACTGTAACAGCATTGTTGCTCAGATTGGGGTACTACATGTTTTAGAATTGAGTCTGAGAATGACAGCAATGTTCTTGCACACATTAAAGTTATGTATAAATTACTTGGCTAAATCTGGTCTTGTGAACCTGTGATTATGTTTTTATGGGCCAAATATACATTTTCCTTTTTACTATTATCAAACTTGAATAGTTGATGAAAACAGATATAAAGCTTCATATTCCTAACTCCATTTACTAAAATTCTTATGATTTGGCATCATCCTTGATGTTGACTTCAGTCATTTTCCTGCAGCTGTGATAATTCAGTTCTTCTCTCTTGTCTGGAAATTTAATAATTGTCATGTAGTTCCATTTCAATCAGTAATTGAATGCTATTCCAACTTGTTCTGAGTAATTATCTTTACCTAATTTCAGACCATTCTTTGAGATTATCAAACCAATTCTTCTTCTTACTTCCATTCTTCAAGGTTGAAACCTCCAGTATGGCAAGAAGTATGCATCCTACAAACTTTCTTTTGATTACTTCATTTAGAAGGCTACATAGTATCCTAGTAGATCCCTAGAATCTCAAATATGCAAACAAAGACTAACCTACTTCAGACACATAATGAGAGCAAATGGATTAGAAAAGATGTTGATGTTAGGAAAAATTGAAAGAAGAGAGGAAGACTGCAATGAGATGGCAAGAAGAGGTCAAGAAAGCTACCGGAAGGTCTCTAGATGAAGTGTGAGTGATGGTCACTATCATCAAATTGGAGAATATTTGGTCATATAGTCATCAAATGTTGAACTCAAGGTAATAAGACCAAAATCCAAATAAATAAATAGTGTCTGACGTTTCGGTAACAGCGTTGTTACCATCTTCAGACAAAAGTACTGAATGTACCATTGGTAGATGGTGCCAGATGGTAACAATGCTGTTACCGAAACATCACACACTATTTATTTATTTGGATTTGGTGTTATTACCTTGTGTTTAAATCTAGTTGAGAGAGAACAATATGTTTTCATTATTCCAGGGAGATGACTCACCCCAGAGACATCCTTGCCGGCCACCAGACAGGTGAGGTCTCCACCCAGCTGCTTGGCTGCAGTGATGGTGTTGAGAGTGACAGGGGACAGCTTGCCCTCCGCATGTTCTGCCAACACCAAGGTGCTCTGGAAGCGCTGAGCCAGCGCCCTCAGGCTCTGGAGGAAACACACACCAATGGATTGTCAGCTCTCCTTCAGCACAGAGCATCTTATTTCCTAAGTTCAAAAACTACAGTACAGTCTTGTTAAAAGGTGGTTAGGAATTACTAAGAATTGTTTTTTCATTAATGAAATATACTCACAAACCCAAAAATAAATGCTAATTTAGGCATTGTCATAGAAAACTACTATAGAGAATCTTCAAAAAAGCTATAGTCCTTTCATTATATCACCCCAATCTACTCTTTAATATGGCTTTTTTTTTATATTTAAATTAATCATTCCTCATTCCCCAATTATCAATAAATCCCTTTCTTCTTTTTCCAGTTTCCAGCTTGTTCTCCTAAAGACTAGATTTTATATTTTGTTTTAAACCTGTCATGCAAACTATTGCTAGCTTAAAGACTACCATAGTTTATGGCATTAAAAAAAAAACTTTTGTTGCATCATGGGCCCGTTTACTTGAGATTTTTTTTAGCTTAGCAAGATATAGAACACTGACCAGGCCATCTGTCATAAGAAAACTGATTGTTTTTTATGCCTTAGCTCTTCTTGTTTGAAATTAAAATAATAATTTTATACTGCCCTTACTGCAATAGTAAAATAAATAATGGGAGGGCCTTGCTCCTCAGTGATGAAACCTGGTTTAAACTGATGAAACCGCTGGGAGGGTTCACCACTGATGAACCAATCTTTCTCCCTCCCCTTCCCATTATTTTACCATTGCAGTATATAAGAACAGTGGAAAATTATTTGCCGCCTTTGCTGGTCCCAAGCCCGGATGAAAAAGGAGGAGGGAAGCAGTAACAAGCTCGGTAAAAAACCTGGGTTCAGCTGGCCCGGCTGATAGTACCCTGTAAGGGCTCCTGATCTAGGGATACAGGATGAGCAGCGTTTGTACTCCATGTTAGGAGCGGCTGCACATGGCGTCTGTTCCTCATGTTAGAGGCGGCCATTTCTTTTGGAGCTAAGTCGGCCTGCCACTGAGTAGTGCTCCCAGTCTTAATGACAAACGCAGAAGCATTATACTTCACCCAGTGTGGAGATAAGAAAGAAGAAGAAGATTTTATTCAAAAAAAAAAAGAAGCTGATGCATCCAAAATTGTTCAACTTTCTTTTATAAAACACTTCTGAAAGGGAATTCTAACACGTACAATTGATTAGAATTTGCAGGTCGATTCCTCTTTGTAGCAATTTGTAATAGCCTTCTATTTTAATATCTAATACAGTAGAACCTCTCCCTTTAGCGGACATCTCTCTATAAAGGACAGTTTTCATTTGCAAAATTACCATTTTTACTATTTTGACACTCTCCAGTAAGAAGACACCTCTCCCTAAAGGACACTTTGGCTCTGCAATTAGGTGTCCTTTACAGGGAGGTTCTACTGTATTGGAAATGTTACATTTTCTTATTTAAACATTTTCTGAAAGTTTTCCGAGTAGAGCTCATCAATGGATAAGCCAATACAGTCAATGATGTGGTTGGGGTTGCAGGTTGAGAATTGTACTTAGTACATAGTGGGAAAACCTTGCAACCATTCTGGAAAGTCATTGTCCATAGATAACCAGACTTAAGTCTGGAAATCAAGGACTGCTGTTCCCTTGGGAGGATAGATTTGGTGCTTGTCCTTTCTGCTCTGTATCAGTCATGTGCAATAGTAGATTCCCATG
>CP092878.1:34941219-35039309 GCA_030710605.1 Cordylochernes scorpioides
GATTATTTTGTAACATGGATGAGAAGGCCAAGATACCAGAGCAAAGTTGGGGAAAGAGGGGTGGACTCCAGCTGCCCCCGCTGCCATCTGGCAGGCGCCAAAAACAGCATTTCTGTGTGGGGGAGGACAGAGTCTGGTCACATCTTTGGCAAGGAGAAGGACATGGCGACTTGCCTCCTGCGTGTGGATGATCCTGCAAGGTGATACCAGGAGAGACTGCCATAGAGAGGCCTACAAGCTGATGTAGCCAGGTTGGAAGCGTATAGTGTGGAGTGGAAGTTTTCACAGGAGTGGCCGGCGCCGCCAGGCGCGAAGTGGCGTGATGATTCTCGCCTGAACCCTCAACATCTTCCCCAAAAGGTTTAGAGGAGGTTAGCGCTGGACACGCTTGTATCTTCTCCCATACCGCGACACTTTCCCAGGTGAGGGAGACAGCTGCTTCATCTCTGGAGCGATTGCTGGCAGCTGTTGTTGCTCCTCTGCAAGCAGTTTATTTCCCGGAGTTTCCTCCGTTTCAGCGGGGAGTTCACTGTCAGGAGATGTCTCGCTTGGGTCGACCTGTTGTTGGGAAGAAGCCAGAAGAAGAGAGTTCCGCCTGTAGGTTCCTACAGGAGTTTCCATGATGTATAAGCGGGGCGCTGAAGCCTCGAGGACACTTCCCCACGCTCTTAGATCCTTCACCCAAACTTTCTCTCCTGCAATTAGTTCCGCCTTTTTCGTGGCCGCATGGCGTCTGTCAAAAGCCGTTTTCTGTGCCATCTTCCGCTGCTCCTCTTCCCCTCTGAGTTTGGATTGATCCACTGTTTTAGGGTTTAGTGATTATGAAGTGCAGGGAACCATAGTGCGAATTTTCCGTCCAAATAGGAGTTCCGCAGGGAAGAGTCCGTTTGCCAGGGATGTTGCCCAATACTCCATGAGTGCTAGGACCAGATCTTTATTTTTTTTATCTAGCTTTTCACAATTTTGACAGCAGCCTCTGCTTGACCATTTGATTGTGGATGCTTTGGGCTGGAAGTGATGTGTCGAAACCCAACTCCCGACTTTTTGCCACGGTCGTTCCGAAAGTCGTTGGGGATGAGTGGTTCGTGCCTTAGAGGTTGATTTTCGATGCATATCTCACAGGTTTTCACCATATCCTGGATTTCTTGACCTATTCCTGGCCACCAAACATGATCCCTTGCTCTTGCTCGACATTTTGTTATTCCTTGATGACCTGCGTGGATTCGGTTCAAAACATCTTTTCGCATGTTAGAGGGGATGATCACTCGCAGTCCTCTCATTAGTAAGCAGTTCTCTTCCCCTATATCGTCACGAACATCGTAGAACGAGCGTTCTAAGGGAGAGAGCTGACATTTGGCGGACCAACCGTTTTTGGAATAAAATGACACATTTGAAGGGTAGGCTCCAGCTTCTGGTTGAGGGCTATTTTGGCAAGTCTGTTGTCAGTCGTGGATTGATGCAGGACGATGCTACGCACAAAATGTTCAACTTCTTCTTGGAGCTCTTCATCTTCGGGAAGATGATTTGGAAGTGGTTATCTTGAAAGGGCATCAGCGGTGATTAAGTCATTCCCCGGTGTATGAAAGATACGAAACGAGAACTGAAGCATCCTCATACGGTACCACTGTTGAAGCCTTGGCGTTAGATCATCGTTCAGATCTTTAGTGGTGAAGATGGGGACTAAAGGTTTGTGATCTGTTTCGATGAGGAAGGTTTTTCCAACAACAAAGTCCTTGAAGCGCTCACACGCCCATGTGATTGCAAGGGCTTCCTTCTCTATTTGAGCGTATCCCTGTTCCGTCTTCGTCAGCGTCCGTGATGCAAAGGCCATTGGGCGCCACTCGTTGGCTTCATGCTCTTGCTTGAGGACAGCTCCCAGGCCATATGATGATGCATCAACTGAGACCATGGTCTTCTTAGAAAAGTCAAAGCTTACCAGAAATCGGTCACTGGCCAGAACATCTTTGACTTTCTCGAATTATTTTTTCTGTGGTGATCCCCAGATGAAATTCACATCTTTCTTTCTTAGGTCGTTTAGTGACTTTGTGATTTCCGCTAGGTTTGGAACAAAGCGGCTTAAGAAATTGACCATGCCCATAAAACGTTGCACCCCGTGCACGTCAGTTGGCGGTTTCATCTCGGCGATGGTTTTGACTTTCTTTTCGTCCGCCTTGATACCGTGTTCGTCGATGTAATGTCCCGGGAATGCGACGTTGCTTACACCGAACTGGCACTTTTCTTTGTTAAGCGTAATTCCCGAGTTCTTCAGGCGTCTCAAAACTTCGCGTAGTGTCTCGTCATGCTCTTTCTTTCTCTTTGCGAAAATGAGGATGTCATCCATGTGACAGATTACCCCATTGACTCCGCGTAGGATAGCAGACATGCGTTTCTGGAAGTGTTCTGGAGCGCTTGAGATCCCAAAGGGAAGCCTTTGAATTTATATCTGCCAAAGGGCGTAATGAAAGTCGTCAGCGTTTGGCTTTCTTCAGAGAGTTTAATCTGCCAAAATCCGCTGTTAGCATCCAGCCTAGAAAATATTTTGGCCCCATTGAGTTGAGCTAGTTCATGTTCAAGGACAGGAAGTGGGTGAAGCTCACGTTCCACACTCAGGTTAAGCCGGGACAAGTCTACACAGATCCTGATTTTCCCGTTTGGCTTTCCAGCTAAGACGATCGGTGCGCACCACTCCGTTGGCTCATCAACTGGTTTGATGACTCTATGAGCCACCATGGCATCCAGTTGCTCTTTTAACTTCGGCATGAGCGGAAGAGGTACTCGTCTTGGGACTGGTATGGGGAAGGGCTTGGCACCTTCCTTCAACTTGATGTGATAGTGCTGTTCAAGAACCCCCAGTCCTTCAAATAGCTTAGAGAACTCTCGTTCAGGATTGACATCCGTTGTTCCGTTGATGACAAGATCAATTCGTTTGACGCGTTGGAGGTCTCCACAGGCTCCGACACCCAGCAGAGGTTGCTCCAAATGGTGGACCACCTACACGGTTTCCTTCACTTCACGTGTGTTAGCTCGGAGTTTCGCCACGAAGGTCCCAGCATTCTCCAATCTTTGGTTCGCGGCAGCCATCAGTTGACCGTTGGTAGGCGCCAGTTGGACGTTGCTGAAATACCGCTTGTACAGGTAAAATGATATCAGTGTCACATCTGAGCCCGGATCCAACTTGAAGTGGATTGCAGTACCGTTGACTCTTACTGTTGACTTCCACCTGCTCTTTCTGCTTCCCAGCGTAGGCTCGCGGACAGCATATACAAATGAGCACTTCTCCCGCGCTGGGGTTTCCTCCGAAAATATGGCGCTCACCTCATTGTTTTTTCTTCGACAGAGATTAGTGTAATGGCCCTTTTTCCCGCACTTTCCACAGACTTTGTCCTCAGCGGGGCACTTATCTCTGTAATGATAATGATGTTTGGTGGTCCCACAGTTAAAGCAAGTTGGAAAATTTTTTCCTTCGTCTGTTTCCTTGGCACTGTCTGTTTGTCTAGACGTTGATCTGCCATTGTTTTTGCCATGACCTGATGCTTTAGGCTTCTGCTTGGCCACTTTCCGCGTTGTGTCGACCTGCGATGTAGAATGGTTAAGATCCTGTTGTTCACGCATCACAGCTTCCCACTGACGGGCGATCTCGACTGCTTTGGCTAAGGTCAGGTTTTCGTTTAGCATCAGTTTCTCCAACAACTTCCTATCTTTTACTCCAAGCACTAAACGATCACGAATAAGCTCCTCGCGCAGATTAGCGTATTCGCAGTGCTCAGATATTCTGTGCAAGACTGTTACAAATTCCTCAATGGTTTCTTCCGGCCGTTGACTCCTTAATCTGAACAAAACCCGCTCATACACCACGTTGCGTTTGCCAATAAAGTGGTTGTCGAACACTTCAATGACTTTGTCGAGGTTCTTTGTGTCATCTGCTGAGAGATTGAACGCAAAGTGGATTTCCTCAGCCCTCTCCCCCATAAGAAATATCAATGCTGTGATCTGATATTCTTGTTACTTCGCGTTAAAGTTGGAGAGAAGTCTGTATCGAGAAAATCGCTGTTTCCAGCTTAGCCAATCCTTGGCGTCGAAATTGAAGTTAGGAGGCGGAAGAAAGGAATTTGATTCCATGTCAGGTTTGATTGTACAAGAGTGGAATTAATTAAAAAGGCACTTACTTGGGCTCTTCACGATCCCGCCGCTGCCACCATGTTGTGTTGTGCCCGTTGGAGCTCCCTTGGTATCGGTTTTATTTAACCAGTGCGGAACATAAGGAGAACACCACACACAGCCAGACGCGGAGATACTCCCCCGCTCGCAGCCAAAACCGAAACCAAAACACCGGGTTCCATTCTCGGCCGGTTCCCGCCGCCACACTGGCACCGCAATGCGCGAAGTGGCGTGAGGTGTGAAGAAATGTCGGGTAGTCGTTTCACAAAACACTGAAGCGAGTTCGGTAGAAGAATTCGCTGTGATGATTCTTTTGTGGGCTGTTGCAAGGATTTAAATAAGATCACTAAATAGCAGAAAGGAGAGGGTAAAAATCTCCTTCTAACTAACTTTATTTAATACGTCTTAAGAGGACAGAGGAAAACACCCTACTGGTCGGTAGCAGACCAAGCCGTGTTCTGGTCCTTAGTTGGGAATCGCGTGAAGGAGATATGCAGACTTAGTGATCCTGGAAATTAGAAATATGTGTTCTTAGCGAGTGCAATCCAGCTGATTTACCCTCCAGAGGATGCAGCCTCTCCCGACTGATAAAGTCTAGATGGTGGGAGGGCCCTTCCTGGTTAAAACTCTCTGAAGAATTTTGGCCTTCCAGGTATAAAGACCTGAATGAAGAAGAAATCTGTGCGAAAAGAATGCTCGGAACATCAACCTTAACATATCAACAATTGATGACCCTGCTGTGTCATGCAGAGGCAGTGATGAATGGAAGGCCCATGACTTATGTCAGCGACGATCCGAATGATCTTGTGACAATATCACCTTCCATGTTTCTACAAGAACAGACAGATGTCGAGTTTCCCGAGTGCCAGAATATGGGATCTAATCAAACGACACAGAAACTGCGCTATTTGAGCAAGCTGAGGGAGGAGTTGAAATCACGATTCAGGAAGGAATATTTGTCCCTCCTGGTCCAGAGAAACAGACGCATTTACAATCCAAAACTCCAGGCTGGGGATGTTGTCCTTGTTGGCATGGACAATAAAAAGCGTAACTTCTGGCCATTAGCAGTAATCGAGAAAATATTATTTGGAAGAGATGGAGTGAATAGATTTGTGAAGGTGAAAACCGCAGTAGGAACCTTCCTAAGACCTATTCAGAAAATATATCCCTTGGAAATATCATCAACAACAGCTTCTTCGCGTTTGCTGAACGATAAAGAGAAAACTGCAAAAATACAGACTGGATCGGGAAGAACCGTTTGTATACCCAACCGATTGGACGATTATTATTGTTTTTCTGTGTGCCTAGATAAAAACAGGTGGGAGTATGTGGAATAATGGACGCCGTCAAAGGACCAGAAAACGGCTTGGTCTGCTACCGACCAGTTGGGTGTTTTCCTCTGTCCTCTTAAGACGTATTAAATAAAGTTAGTTATAAGGAGATTTTTACCCTCTCCTTTCTGCTATTTAGTGATCTTATTTTAATTCTTGCAACAGCCCACAAAAGAATCATCACAGCGAATTCTTCTACCGAACTCGCTTCAGTGTTTTGTGAAACGACTACCCGACATTTCTTCACATGAGGATTCTCTCCTGAACCCTCAACAACTTCTGTATTGCTATTCTATGGCACTTCTATTTATTATTGATGTACTTTCAGTATGAAGGAAATTGCACTCGGGCGAAGCCTGGGTCATTCGTCTAGTATGATATAAATATTTTTTTTAAATGATATTAAGAACATAAAATTTAATAAATACTTTTCTACAATATTGAAATATTCGCTAAAAAACTATAAAATTCCGATATTTTATCAAAGTGCCTTCATAAAACTCTGGGTTTCTCTCAAGAATTATACACCCATAATATATTTACACAAAATAAAAAGCGTTCTTATTTGAATAAAAATGTGCCTTTTTTAAAATAAAAAATCTGTAATAAAATAAACTGATTCAATTTAAAACAAAAGTTTTTCAATTGAAAATTTGAAAATAATACATATTACAGTTAAAATTTCAAGTAAAATATAAAATATTGCTTGAATGATATATTAATAATCAGGTTCCTGGAATGCAGAACTGTGGTAGATGTTTTGAAGAAATAGCCTTAGCCTTTTTTAATCAAATTAATTATTTTTTATTTAAATACAAACTGACAAATTAAAATGGTGGCTAATATTACAGAGAGAGAAAAAATATATATAGATGTAACCCAGGCTCCTGGAGCGTAAATCGCCAACTACCTGGGAGCAACATTTATTACATCTACCAGCAACAAACTAACTATGTGTATCTATATAACTTCTATATTTTCAGGTCACAGAGTTAACAAAAATATACAAATTATTATTCATTTCAAAATAAAACATCGTGAAGTATTATTATTTTGCATATTATATTATTTAATAAAAATATAGTTTTTAAACACATTTAAAACATTACAAGTCAAAAAAAAAAAAAATGAAGAGCACGACTACAGAACACCAACTATCTGGAGTAAAAATTAAAATATTGTTTTTAAAGTGAATAAATGATGTTATTGAAATGTTAAAATTTGTCTTTGAGGTGTTTTTTTATAGATGAACTCTAATCTTGTTCAAATTAGTATGAAATAAAGCAAGCAGAGGAGCCTCTTTTTACACGTTTATTCTCGCTAGCTTTCGAACCTACAAGGTTCTTCATCTGGCATGGATAGCTTTTACACTAACAAAAGTACTGCAACACAGGGACCTTATATACACCTAGGAGGAAATTTACATACTTAAGCTAATGGATTAAAAGAGAATATATGACGCCGACGTTAAAATTGGAATATTTACATACAAAAAACCGTAAACAAGATTTGTAAAAATATGAATATATGCAAAACCTGCCAACATTGTTGCGACAAATGAGTAAAAGTCCAAGGGCACAACCAGGGGCCCCACTCAATGTCACAACCAATGGGAAGGGGATTGGGGGGGGGGGGGGGGGGGGGGGGAAGGAAGTGGGGGGGGGGTTGGGTGGGAGGAGTAGTATCTACTATTAATAAAGGACTTTGTATATATCGGGAAGGTCTATTTTGCGATTAATACTGTTGGTTTGTGAGGAAATAATGGATTCTAAGCATAGTCTATTGTGTTTGTGGTTGATATGTCTGTATTTAATGTGTGGATGTTCAAGATCAAAACTGTGGCCTGTTTGTGCGATATGGGTGTAGACTAGGGATTTTGTATCTTTGTTATGAATATTGCGATTATGTTATGAAATTCTGATACGTGTGGTTCTGCCTGTTTCCCCGACATATGATGCTGGGCAATTATTGCACTGTAGGGAATAGATGGCGCCAGTGGAGTCTATTGGGAGGGTAGGTCTATCTGATTTGGTGATGCTATTTCTGAGGATGGTGGTTAGGTTGGGAGGACTGTTGTATAAAACTTTGATGCCATATGGGCGCAATATGCGGGATATTGAAACTGCTTTGGGGGAATATGGAAGCCAACATGTGGATCTATAGATTGTAGTGGTTGTATGGACACATGGATCAAACATGTGTTTGTCTATAAAGGGCAAGGGGTAACCTGCAGCCATAAGGATCAAACGGATTCTAGATTTTTCGATGGTTTTAAATATGGGCAATGAGCAATGGGTGAAGATTCTCTTGGATAGGGTCTTAACTGTATTTATTTTATATGCTATGGGGCTACTGGAGGAGAAGTGTGTGTATTGGGGGGGGGGGGGGGATGTTCTTTTTGTGAAAAACTGTGGTTTGAAAGGTGTGCGGTGTGCGTATGACTAAAATTTGAGGTGTATAATGTTGTATTAAAAGTGAATAAACTATATAGAAGTGTGGGGACCAGGGATGCAGCACCCCGCCGACGCCGCCGCCGAGATAAATAAACAGACGGCTGCCATAAATCACCACGACCGCGGCACCACAGCGGAGGAATTCCGAGAGAGGACCAGACGTGCATTCCGGGCTGTCTCCTCTTTGTCTTCCCATATAAATGTAGCCAACAAGAAACTCCAATAAACACTAACTTTGAGAGACTTTCTGAGCCATCGCTGGACCAGTAAATCGACACACCACATTGGTGAGCCGGACGTGATTGAAAAGAAAAAGCATACGAAGATCTCAAGAGATAAAGAAATGCAAAAAGTGATTCAAGTTTGAAAAGAAGCATCATCCAGGATATCGGGATATCATCTCAAGACTAAGATAAGTTTTTATATTATCTTCCTTGTTATTTTATCTCAATATTTTTATTTTTAACTTTATCTCTAAGCTGTTGTGTCGAATTTAAATTTACGTAAAATGGAAACAGAAAATAAGCCTAGCGATACCTCAGAAATATGCAAAGTTAGTGTTAAAATACCGCCTTTTTGGGTTGAAAAACCTGAAATATGGTTCTTCCAAGTAGAAGCACAGTTCAAAATAGGTGGAATTATTCAGGAAGACACTAAATTTAATTATTTGATCTCCCAATTAGAACCTAAATATATAGAAAACATTTGGGACATAATTAATAGCAAAAGCGACAACAAGTACTCTGAATGTAAATCACGACTACTTGAATTGTTCAGAGAAGGTGAAGGGTTGAGAATTAAAAAGTTAATTTCAGGTATTGAGCTCGGAGACATGAAGCCGAGCCAGTTATTACAAAAGCTCAGATCCCTCGCTACCCCAGATATCTCTGACAATTTAATAAAAACTTTATGGCTTGATAAACTGCCCACATCCATAAAGAATATACTTATTGTAAGCGAAGAGGACATTGGCAAATTGGCCATAATGGCCGATAAAATAAATGAAATAAACTCTTCCAAAGAAATATATGATACGGAAGTGCCTTCTTCATCAACAGATCGCTTGATCGCCAAATTGGAAGATCTTGAACGGCAGGTGTCCGAATTGAGACTGGATAGATCTAGATCTCGATCCAAAAATAGGACTCAGTCAAGACCGAGAAGTAATTCTCAAAGATCTTTCGATCCAAAAGGGAAATACTGCTATTACCATTTTAGATTTGGTCCTAATTGCTTGCAAAATAAATGCAGGTCTCCGTGCAGTTGGAATGAGTCGGAAAACTCCAACCGGCGGACAGAGTAGCGACAAGCTCTTCTGCCGGCATTCAGGATTGTCGCAATCTCCGATTATTTGTGACGGACAAAAGCACGGGATTGCGCTTTTTGGTGGACAGTGGTGCTGATATATCTATAATACCTCCAAAGGATAAAAATAGGATGCCTAGCTCTGATTATAAATTATATGCAGCCAATGGTACAGAAATTGTTACCTATGGAACAAAGGTTAGAAATTTGGATATCGGACTTCGACGTCAATTCCAATGGCCTTTTGTAATCGCCAATACTAACAGAGCAATAATAGGAGCCGATTTTTTGAACAACTTTGGATTGATTATTGATATAAAAAATAAACGCCTAATTGATGGAATAACTAATCTTTCCATAAGAGGCGTCATTCAGTCAATCTCAGACATGGGAAATATTAGCACTCTAAATTCATCATCTAAGGTCAGCGCTATCCTAACCAAATATCCTAACCTATGTAGGCCACCATCAGATTTTGTAGAAGCAAAACATAGCGTTAAGCATCATATTCCTACAAGAGGTCAGCCAATTCACTCAAAAGCCCGTCGCCTAGATTCACAGAGATTAACTCTTGCTAAGGCAGAATTTCAATATATGTTGAATAATGGAATAATTAGACCCTCAAATTCTCCTTGGGCGAGTCCACTACATTTAGTTTCAAAAAAGGACGAGTCACTAAGACCTTGTGGTGATTATAGAAGACTCAATGCAGTTACACTTCCAGATCGTTATCCCATCCCTAGACTGGACGATTTCCACCACATCTTAAAAGGTACTCGTGTGTACTCAAAAATAGACCTATGCAAAGCATTCTATCAGATTCCAATTACTGAAGAGGATAAACCAAAGACTGCCATCATTACTCCTTTTGGGCTATTCGAATTTAATGTAATGAGTTTCGGTCTTAGAAATGCTACTGCTACCTTTCAGAGATTCATGCATGAAGTCTTAAGAAACTTGGACTTTGCATTTGTCTACTTAGATGATATTCTGGTAGCCTCTAAAACGGAAGAAGAGCATTATAGCCACCTTGAAACCTTATTCAGCAGACTAAATTCCTATGGATTGAGAATCAATCTTTCTAAATCTAAATTCCTAGTACAGGAAATTGATTTTCTAGGATATCTAATTACCTCTCACGGTGTGAAACCACTCCCAACAAAGGTTAAAGCTATTCTAGAATATAAGAAACCAAAAACAGTTCATGAATTACGCATATTTTTGGGAATGTTAAACTTTTATCGAACTTTTTTAAACAATGCCGCAGAGACTCAGGCAATCCTTCATGAATACTTGAGGGGAGCCAAGAAAAAGGATAGAAGCGAAATAAAATGGACTGAAGAAGCTGAAGTTCAGTTTGAAAAATGCAAACAAGCCCTAGCTAATACAGCACTGTTAGCCTACCCCGATACTGAACTGCCTATCTCACTCTGTACAGATGCTTCAGATCGGGCAGTTGGATCAGTTCTCCAACAGCTTGACAATAATAATTGGAAACCAATAGCATTTTTCTCTAAAAAATTAAATCCTGCTCAATGTAATTATAGTACATATGATAGAGAGCTTCTCGCAATATATTTGTCTATCAAATTCTTCAAGCACCTGCTTGAGGCACGTGAATTTACAATTTTAACTGATCACAAACCTTTAATTTACGCATTCAAACAAAAAAATGAGAAAGCTTCTCCTAGACAATTAAGACATCTACAATACATCTCCCAATTCTCTACTGACATCAAGTACATAAAAGGTACTGACAACATAGTCGCCGATGCTCTGTCCAGAGTTGATGCTATCACAACTATCGACTATGAAGAGATCGCCAAAGAACAAACTGGTGATTCAGAACTACAAAACCTGATTTCAAAGAATACTTCTCTAAAATTTAAGCAATGCCCACTACAATCAGGCAATTTGTTATGGTGTGACGTGTCTACTAATAATATTAGACCATTCATTCCAATTAAATTCCGAATGATGGTTTTTAGGAACTTCCACGAACTCTCACACCCAGGCATCAAAGCCACTACAAAACAATTAACATCAAGATTTATATGGCCTAATATGAATAAAGACATTAGGAAATGGGCTCAAGCTTGTGTCAACTGCCAAAAGTGCAAGGTGTCGATACACACAAAATCAGAAATAGGCAAATATCTAGAAGTGGATGAAAGATTTAGTGTTGTCCACATAGATCTAATTGGTGCTTTACCTCCATCGAATGGTAACATCTACTGTCTGACCTGCATCGACAGGTACACCAGCTGGATGGAAGTTGTTCCGCTACCAGATATGAAGTCTGAAACGGTAGCGAGAGCGTTCTACGAAAACTGGATTGTTAGATTTGGAGCACCGCATACAGTGATATCAGACCGAGGAAAGCAGTTTACTTCTCAACTTTTCAAAGATTTAACAACGCTGTGTGGTATCAAACTTCGCCATTCCACGGCGTACCACCCTCAGTGTAACGGGAAGATTGAAAGACTTCATAGAACCATTAAAACTGCCATTCGGGCCCACAATAATATTAAGTGGACGGAAACGCTGCCAACAGTTCTCCTAGGCTTGCGTGCTGCTATCAACAAAGATAACAACCATTCTTTGTCTCAGATGGTATATGGCAAAACCATCAGACTGCCTGGCGAATTCTTTGATGATTCTAAACATCACCTGCATGCTGAAGAATTTGTTCAACAGCTTCAAAAGCAAATGGAATTGCTCAAACCCTTAAATGAAAAACATCATTCGAAGACTAAAGTATTTGTTCATAAAGATCTGAAAACATGTTCACATGTATTTCTCAGGACAGATCGCGTGAAGAAACCTCTGGAACCACCATATGAGGGACCCTTCCCAGTCCTTGAAAGAACAGACAAGTATTTCACACTCAAAGTGAAAGGAAAAAACGTTACCACATCGATTGACCGATTGCGACCTGCATACTTACTGGCAGATTCGCACAATATAACTGCAGAACATCCTACTGCAGCAAGACCCATCGTGTCGGGAGCGCTGCCTTCTACATCGTCCCAACAGAATCCTGACCCACCAGATGTGGAGAAGTACACAGAATTCCAAGGAACAGGATCAGCACCAGACCTGCCTAGGACAAGATCGGGGAGAATAATCAAGAAACCCGTGAGATTTAAGGAGCAATAGACTATATTTCTCCTTATTTTATTTTCTTGCCTATATGATGTATATATATTGTACTTAACCACTTTGTGCACAAATCGTGACTACGCCACTGGAGGGGGAGTACTGTGGGGACCAGGGATGCAGCACCCCGCCGACGCCGCCGCCGAGATAAATAAACAGACGGCTGCCATAAATCACCACGACCGCGGCACCACAGCGGAGGAATTCCGAGAGAGGACCAGACGTGCATTCCGGGCTGTCTCCTCTTTGTCTTCCCATATAAATGTAGCCAACAAGAAACTCCAATAAACACTAACTTTGAGAGACTTTCTGAGCCATCGCTGGACCAGTAAATCGACACACCACAGAAGTCTCAATTGAAATTTTACAACTGCAATTAAATTGAAAAAATAAAATTTAAAAGCTATATGTTACATTTGTCACTAATACACAAACATTTTTGAGGAAAAATATTATTAATATTATTATTAATAAATAAAACGAAAATAACTTTTTTTTTTTAATTTTGTAACCTGTGCGTGTATGAAGGTCAATAAAAAGTAAATTGATAATATCAGTTATTTACTTTTATATGATAATTTCTTCAGTTATCGTCCGCATATTTTTACGCAAAGTTTAATTTGTAAAACCTATTTTATTGCGGACATTTATTAATTTATTTAAAATGTTTTCATTTGTCAAAGTTAGCCCAAAAAATTTCCATGTAGGTATTATTACACAAGAAAAATGTTTTGTGAAAATCTTAGAATAAAACGAATACTCCCCTAAAAATCTTTAAACTATATATAAACGACAAATGTCCAAATTTAATTGTTCTCTTAAAAATGCTTGCTTCTATCATTTTATTTTCTAAGATAACTTTTTACTGATTAAAATCATAATAAATTGCTTTGAACTAAATTCTTATCAAATTGCTTAATCATTGGGAAAAATTCCTACTTATCAAGAGTCCCATGATATAAATGTCTTGCTCTTAGACTTCATTAAATCCTAAGCTTAGTGGAGATATAAAAATATATCAAGTAAATTTGTTTTATAAGATGTTTATTAAGATATTTAAAAAAATTTAGTATGAAACTTATTTTGAAACCTGAATTTTTTAATATATATATATTTTTTTGAGGACACAACTCACATCTCATAATTTTATATAAATTTAACAAAAATTCAATAGAGAATATTGAGGCTTTTATTTTATTGAATATTTACAAGTTTTCATCCATTTTTTGTTAACAACCACAAAGGTACAGCATTACACATAGGTACATCTTATTGTTTACGCCATGGCTAAGTGGCTACGAATCTGTTGATGTTTTTTTCCTTAATATATATAGTTTAAAAAATTGTTTTCAGCTATTATTTTTTTCAGTGAGGTACAGATTAAGTTTGGCTCAAGAATTACAGTAAAACCTCTTTAATTGGACACACAATAATTTGACACTTGCAATAATTCAACCATCTTTTCAAACATAACCAACCTTATTTTACCAAATGATAATTCAATACCATTGAAATTTCAACAGATTTTTTAAAATCAATTTAAACAACATTAGATAATTCTTGTTTAAATACACAAGGTAATAAGACCAAATCCAAATAAATAAATAGTGTGTGATGTTTCGGTAACAGCGTTGTTACCATCTTCAGACAAAAGTGCTAAATAGTACGTTTTTCAGATTCAATACTTTTGTCTGAAGATGGTAACAACGCTGTTACCGAAACATCACACACTATTTATTTATTTGGATTTGGTCTAATATTTTGTATTTATAATCCAAATTGTGCCTTATTTTGTTTAAATACAAATTTATTGCTAAAAGTACAATACTTTGGCATGTGAGGCATAGTGGCCGTAGTTAGCATAAAAGTGTTACTTCTTCTTCTTTCTTATCTTCACTCAATCGTATTAGGATATCAAGCTTGTAGAGCTTGAGACTTTTGATGGTGTGGGTGAATGTGTCTGCCTTTGTCATTAAGACTGAGAGCACTACTCAGTGGCAGGCCGACTTAACTACAATATGAAATGGCAGCCTCTGACATCAGGAACAAACACCATGTGGAGCCGCTCCTAACATGGAGTACAAACGCTGCTCATCCTGTATCCCTTGATCAAGAGCCCTTACAGGGTACTATCAGCATGGCCAGCTGAGCCCAGGTTTTTTTAGTGAGCTTGTTACTGCTCCCCCTCCTCCTTTTTCATCCGGGCTTGGGACTGGCAAAGGTAGAGTTAAAGTGTTACAATGCATTCCAATTATTAGTGATTATGTCGTACAAGATTTAGGACCATTCACCAGCCACTGCCAATCACCAGTATAAACAATTAGGAGTCTTAGAGAGTAACATTCTGCTATATGAAATAACATACAGGAAAGACATTCATCCCTTTTAAAGATTGATCTGCTAGAATGCACACTAAATAGGCTTCCAACTTAGAAAAAATTCTTTATAAGAGATTTCTGTTAATAAAATATAATTCTTAGCCTTTTCTTTAGATACGAGAAATTAAGGCCTAATGTTGTTGTTGTCATGTCCAATGAAGAGCCTCAGATGTCTCCATGCATCTCTATCACAGCAATGTCCACTATCTTGGAAAATGGGTGCCGTTGCCACGTTAGTCACCTTGGAATCGAACCAGAATTTGGTAGAATATTCTAAGGATCCAGGGGGGACCGCAGGGAGGTGTGGTTGAACTTCTCCCCATTAAGGCCTAATCTAAATAAATTAATAGTGTGTGATGTTTTGTCAACAGCATTGTTACCATAATCAGATCATGATGGTGACCAGTCTGATGATAGTAACAACGTTGTTACTGAAATGTCACACACAATTTATTTGTATTAGGTCTTATTACCTTGTAGTTATAATCTACTAGCGAATGACCTGGGCAATGCCCGGGTTTTACCCGATTAAATGTTTTTATTCAAATACTATTCGTTACAATTATAAATTGGAGCCGTGGATGTCACTCTTGTGAAACGTCCCGCTCCAAACTTTACATGTACATTAGGTCAGCTGGTATTACCCCCCATTTTCACCGCTAGAGGCGCGAGCGAAAGAGCAAATTTGCAAATAACACGACGGATATTCGGGATAGAGACCTGAAATTTTCACTAAGAGTTTTTCCAGATTCTACTTTATATACTGTTAAAATTTCAGTCAGATTAGTTACGTATTGTGGACGTGTATAGTTGACAAACATACATACATACGCTGACTTTTATATATATAGGGATAATAATATAAATGAGTTTTAAAAATTGTAAAAAAAAAAAAAATGCATCGGCCGGGGGCCGGGAATCGAACCCAGGCCGCCCGCATGGCAGGCGAGCATTCTACCACTGAACCACCGATGCTTATAAAAAATGGCCCTATTTGGGTATTTATTCCATTCACAAAAGCAAACGATGACAGAATTGTTGATGACTCTGATACTTATATTTATAATTATGTTAGCATAATGAATTAGTTAGTATTCCCATGGTCTCCAGCGAAGAGGTGTGAATTGACTTTTTGAAAATATACATAATTATAAAGATAGAATCTTCTATAGAAATAACTAAAAAAAAGCCGAAATAGCTGTTGGGAGAGCGTTAGACTGAAGATCTAAAGGTCCCTGGTTCGATCCCGGGTTTCGGCATCTTTTTTTAATTTTTACTTACCGTAACTTGACACGTGACTTAACGTGACAGAATTGTGCATGACTCTGATAACTGTATATATATTATAATCCAATTTGTGCTTTATCAGTCTTTTATTTTATATATTTATTCGCTTACTTCCCATTGCATTTAATCATTTAGATTAAAATAGTAATTTTTCCTTTGTTCAAGAATATATTAATGCAAAGTTAATGATGAAACATACATGGGAATCTACTATTGCACATGACTGGTACAGATAAGAAGGCACAAGCACCAATTCTATCCTCCCAAAGGAACAACAGTCCTTGATTTCCAGACTTAAGTCTGGTTATCTATTGACAATGACTTTCCAGAATGGTTGCAAAGCTTTCCCACTATGTACTAAGTACAATTCTCAACCTGCAACCCCAAACCACACCATTGACTGTATTGACTCATCTATTGATGAGTTCTCTATTCATCCCCAGCAGACACCATCAACAAGCTCTACAGGCTTGATAGCCTAATATGATTGAGTGGAGATAAGAAAGATCGTTGCTGAATGCTATATATAAATTTTTACATTTTATACTTTTATTTAATTGAATATCATCAAATTTGAAATAGAAAAAAATGCAAATGGCTTCTAAAATAAAGAAAAAAAGAGCAAAGGTTTTTAACAAGCTACAACTAGAAAAAAAAGCCATTTTATCAAAGCTTTTCAAAGTGTTAAACAACACAGGAAAACTTTCAGAAAATGTTAAAATAAGAAAATGTAACATTTCCAATACAGTAGAACCTCCCTGTAAAGGACACCTAATTGCAGAGCCAAACTGTCCTTTAAGGAGAGGTGTCCTCTTACTGGAGAGTGTCAAAATAGTAAAAATGGTAATATTTTGCAAATGAAAACTGTCCTTTGTAGAGAAGTGTCCGCTAAAGGGAGGTTCTACTGTATTAGATATTAAAATAGAAGGCTTTTAAAAATTGCTACAAAGAGAAATCCACCTGCACATTTTGATCAATTGTATGTGTTAGAGTTCCCTTTCAGAAGTGTTTTATAAAAGAAAGTTGAACAATTTTTGATGCATCAGCTTCTTTTTTTTTAAAATAAAATCTTCTTCTTCTTTCTTATCTCCACACTGGGTGAAGTAGAATGCTTCTGCCTTTGTCATTAAGACTGGGAGCACTACTCAGTGGCAGGCCGACTTAGCTCCAAAAGAAATGGCCGCCTCTAACATGAGGAACAGACGCCATGTGCAGCCGCTCCTAACATGGAGTACAGACGCTGCTCATCCTGTATCCCTAGATCAGGAGCCCTTACAGGGTACTATCAGCCGGGCCAGCTGAACCCAGGTTTTTTACCGAGCTTGTTACTGCTCCCCCTCCTCCTTTTTCATCCGGGCTTGGGACCGGCAAAGGCGGCGAATAATTTTCCACTGTTCTTATATACTGCAATGGTAAAATAATGGGAAGGGGAGGGAGATAGGTTGGCTCATCAGTGGTGAACCCTCCCAGCGGTTTCATCAGTTTAAACCAGGTTTCATCACTGGTGAGCCAAGCCCTCCCATTATTTATTTTACCATTGCAGTAAGGGCTGTAGAAAATTATTATTTCAAACAATAAGAGCTAAGGCATAAAAAACAATCAGTTTTCTGATAACAGATGGTAATACATCAGTGTTCTATATCTTGCTAGGCTAAAAAAATCTCAAGTAAACGGGCCCATGATGCAACAAAAGGTTTTTTTTTTATGCCATAAACTATGTTAGTCTATAAGACAGCAATAGTTTGCATGACTGGTTTAAAACAAAATTTAAAATCTAGTCTTTAGGAGAACAAGTGGAAACTTGAAAAAGAAGAAAGGGATTTATTGATAATTGGGCAATGGTTTGTAGTAAAAGATTTAAATGATTAATTTAAATATTAAAAAAGCCATACATTCAGTGAGTGCTGATTCTTTTATTATTATAAATGAAGATCAATGTGCGTGTCAGACCATCTTTCTTAGATTTATGATAAGCACAATTTGTATTCTTTGTCAGATGATGGTAACAACACTGTTACCGAAACATCACATACTATTAATTTATTTGGATTAAGGCTATTTTCTCTTAGCGTTATATTAAGGAGACTACTTCTTAAAAGCTTGTTTTGTCTTTGTGTATAATTCTATATACAGTTACATGCGTCATCTCTTTCACCGTTTGCTTTTTTTTTGGAATGGCGCTCTCCTATTGGTTGGCTACGATCACGCCACCACTACGCGAGACACTTTGTTTTTGACTTTGCCCCCCCACTCGCTTTTTGTTTTTTGTAACTATTGTGTTGGAGCAGGTTGCTCCTTAAATGCATATATTAGTTAACCCTTAACTGGACGGGTTGGGTAGATTCCGCCCATGCATAAACTTAATATAGGAAAAAAATACATTTTTCGTTTACTGAGAGCTAACAGCTTTGGTGTATTCTAATTTTACAGTGATACAAACAATTTCCATTCATCGTTTAAGTTTTGGGAGGGCGGTTAAATTTGCATGTGTGGGCGGATTCCGCCCATGCCGTCCAGAAGCGTGAGAATTTTTCATGTTAGGGTTATAGCTGATTGCTCATTCTCGAGTCGCTTTCTTCTGCTATTTTTTAGCTTCCATTCATAAAATAAGACTTCTTTCTTTGGCTAAGTAGAATTTATTCTTTTAGATTAAAAAAAACAACTTCCTTAATTTTTTTTATCAAGGTAAGACTCTTTATTTTTGAAATTCTATTTATAATGGAAGACGAAATTTTGAATAAGAATTTTGACGATGATTCTGAAACTGAAAATTATTCATTGAACGAATCTTCAGATGTCAGTACAGATGAGGAATGTGATTCAATTCTTACCACTGTTCAAATGTCTTCAAGTAATTGTTTCATTGGGAAAAATGGCTATAAGTGGAACAAGAATCATGCAATAATTGGAAGAACCCGTTCTCATAACATAATTACACACTTACCTGGTCTGAAAGGCCCTGCTAAACCGAAGCCAAATTGTGGCATAGATATATTCAACTTATTTTTTACTGCCGCAATTATAAAACAAATATCTGAATTTACAAATGCAAAAATTGAAGAATTTCGCCAAAGAATTTCAGATTTGACCAAAAGTACTTACTCAAATTTTACAAGTGAAATAGAAATAAGAGCATTCTTAGGTTTGTTGTATCTAGCTGGAGTTTACAAATCAGGTCATGAAAATGTAGAATCTTTGTTTGCCTCAGATGGAACAGGCCGTGACATTTTTCGCTCTGTAATGAGTGCGAAGCGTTTCCTTTTTCTATTACTTTGTATTAGATTTGATAATTTCAAGGCAAGATGCAAAGAAGATAGACTCTCACCCATAAGAGATATTTTCCAAACCATTATTGAAAAATTTCAAAGTTGTTATACACCTGCTGAATACCTTACTGTTGACGAAATGCTTGTAGGGTTTCGGGGAAAATGTCCATTTAAAATTTATATACCCTCAAGACCTAATAAATATGGGATAAAAATTGTGATACTAGCAGACTCAAGAACACATTATATGTATAATGCAATGGTATATACAGGAAAATCTAAAACTCCAAAGTCAAAAGAACTATCCCTGCCAACCCAAATAGTTTTAGATATTAGTCGACCACTTTGGAAGAGTAATAGAAATATTACAGCAGACAACTGGTTTACTTCAATAGAATTAGTTGATAAGTTGAAAGAACATGGCCTTACATATTTAGGAACGATGAGAAAGAACAAACCTCAGATTCCACCACAATTCCAACCGCATCCTAAAAGAGAATCAGGAACATCTATTTTTGGTTTCTCTGGAACAAAAACTTTAGTCTCCTATGTTCCCAAAAAAAGAAAATCAGTAATCCTTATATCTTCGATGCATCATGACAATAAATGTGATGAAACAACAGGAAAACCTGACATTATAATGGATTATAATCTAACAAAAGGAGGTGTAGATACCATTGACCAAATGGTCTCTAATTTTTCTACCTCTCGTCGATCCAGAAGATGGCCTTTGGCACTTTTTTATGCCCTCTTAGATATCACAGCTCTGAATTCTTACATCATCTTCAACTATCAGATTGATAAAAAGGATCAAAAAGAAAGAAGTACCTTTATTGTTGATCTTGGGAGATCCTTGATTGTGAACACCTGTGGCCACACGTAATCTAAATTCCCTCCCGCTGGAATTACAGACGACAATAAAAAAATTCAAAAAGAATGATAGTTCAAGTACATCAAGAGGATCTACGATGCCACAAGAATCTGATACTCCAAAAAGGTGCTACAAATGTCCATCAAAAAATGCGGGAAAAGTGAAAACCTTATGCTCTGTATGTCAACTAAGCGTCTGTAAAAAACATTTCTTAATTATTTGTGAAAACTGTAAATAGATTATATTTGGAATTTTTAGAAGTCAAAATCTGTATATTAACATTTGTAATCATTAAATAATCTTTCAAATATTGATTTAATTCATTATTTAGCGCTTATTTCGTAAAGGTACATAAGTGGGTTGAATCTACCCACCCCGTCCAGTTACGTAAGAAAAAATCACCCGTCCAGTTAAGGGTTAATAACTAAATGGAATCCTCTCTTTCTTTTTCCCAGTAAGAGACGCCTACAGAAGCCAACAGTACATAGACAGATAAAGCACATAGGCTATAGTTATTAACTAATATATGCATTTATTTAAGGCGCCAATTTATAATTGTAACAAATAGTATTTGAATAAAAACATTCAATCGGGTAAAACACGGGCGTTGCCTGGGTCATTCGGCTAGTATTAAAATAATTGGGGCTCACACAGAGAATATTTATGTCCCTAGTTGAGGAATGTTTGACTATGGAACCTTTGTACAGTGAGCAACTGTAACTTAGGGGGATGGAGGTCTTGCCTTGACCTCCAAGGCTACTTGTAAAGTCAAAGACAGCCAAAGTAGAGATCATGTTAATGGTGTAAACACGATTATAATTAACCTCAAAGAGAGGTTATATGTCCAGACTCCATGTGACCAGTGGCGTCGACCAACGGTCAAATACATTGTCTCACCCACTTTGACATAGATAACTGGTTAGGACAATAATAGTAATAAAAATAATTATTATAAAAGCTGATTATTTTTGTGTGATTTTCATGTGTGTATTTATTTTGGGAATATAGGTCACATCGCTACAATATTAACTGACTTGATTTTTTTTATTATTCTCTAGAAAATTGGGCAATATCCTTTTTGAATTAACAAGAAAAGCCTACCTGCAGGCTGTTAGCCCTCATAAATGTGGTGTCGGCGATACAGTGTATGCTGATGAAATAAGCTTAAAAACAGTTAAAGCGTAGATAGGGGTGATATAACAAAAGGACTATAGCTTTTTTGAAGATTCTCTATAGTAGTCTTCTTCTTCTTTCTTATCTCCACTCAATCATTAGGGTATCAAGTTGTGACCCTTGATGGTATTTGACAACCATCATGACTGGGTGAAGTAGAATGCGTCTGCCTTTGTCATTAAGACTGGGAGCACTACTCAGTGGCAGGCCGACTTAGCTCCAAAAGAAATGGCTGCCTCTGACATGAGGAACAGACGCCATGTGCAGCCGCTCCTAACATGGAGTACAAACGCTGCTCATCCTGTATCCCTGGATTAGGAGCCCTTACAGGGTACTATCAGCCGGGCCAGCTGAACCCAGGTTTTTTAGCGAGCTTGTTACTGCTCCCCCTCCTCCTTTTTCATCCGGACTTGGGACCGGCAAAGGCGGAGTTTCTATAGTAGTTTTCTATGACAATGCCAAAATGTGCATTTATTTTTGGGTTTGTGAGTATATTTCATTAATGAAATTTTGAGTAATTCCCAACCACCTTTTAACAAGACTGTACTGTAGTTTTTGAACCTAGGAAATAAGATGCTCTGTGCTGATGGAGAGCTGACAATCCATTGGTGTGTGTTTCCTCCAGAGCCTGAGGGCGCTGGCTCAGCGCTTCCAGAGCACCCTGGTGTTGGCAGAACATGCGGAGGGCAAGCTGTCCCCTGTCACTCTCAACACCATCACTGCAGCCAAGCAGCTGGGTGGGGACCTCACCTGTCTGGTGGCCGGCAAGGATGTCTCTGGGGTGAGTCATTACCCTGGAATAATGAAAACATTGTTCTCTCTCAACTAGATTTAAACACAAGGTAATAATACCAAATCCAAATAAATAGTGTGTGACGTTTCAGTAACAGCGTTGTTACTGAAACGTCACACACTATTTATTTATTTGGATTTGGTCTTATTACCTTGTGTTTATAATCTATAATACAAATTGTGCCTCATCATCAACTAGATTTACTTCTCCCTTACTTGTGCAAGATTGTTATTTCTAACAACAGTAGAACAATCTCCATGAGAGGACACCTCTCTACAAGCGACACTGGCTATGCAACTAGGTGTCCTTTACAGAGAGGCTCTACTCTATCTCAAATATTGCTGTCATATGCCAAAAGGAGCACCTACCTCTTTAAAATGCATAAAAATAATGCATTTTGATAAGACACATAATTTATATCATAGATTATAAACATAAGGTAATAAGACCAAATACAAATAAATAGTGTGTGAAATTTTGCTAACATCATTGTTACGGAAATGTCACACACTATTTATTTATTTGGATTTGGTCTTATTACCTTATGTTTATAATGCATTTTGTTTGATAAAATATGAAAGGATGTGTTATCTACAATACCCCAGCTTTAGCAAAAATTCTAACCACAAACCAAACTGTATACCATAGTTTAGGGCTAAGTTCCTCATCAATTTTATACTGAAAAGAGAGTAATGAAATCAGTCAAATCTTCCAGAAAAGGAAGCTGGTAAAGTGATAGGGCCAATTTCCAGGCCTGGTTGTAAGAGAATGGTATTCATCACCAAAATTACCATTTTTATTCATTTGCAAATATCCATTAAAAAGATACCTCTTCTTAAAGGACACTTTGGTTTTGCATCTAAGTGTCCTAAACAAAGAAGTTCTACTGTATACTGCTGATGTGAGCCAATGCCCTGAATGTCATTTGTACATGGATTTTTGATACAGTAGAACCTCCACGAGAGGACACTCACACTAGAGGACACTCACACTAGAGGACACCTCTCTACAAAGGACAGTTTTCATTTGCAAGATTTTTACTATTAAGCAACTCTCTGGTAAGAAGACACCTCTCCCTAAAGGACACTTTGACTCTGCAATTAGATGTCCTTTACAGGGAGGTTCTACTCTAACAGCATTGTTGCCATCCTCAGATTGGAGTACTACATGTTTTAGAATTCAGTCTGAGAATGACAGCAATGTTCTTGCCCACATTAAAGTTATGTATAAATACTTGGCTAAATCTGGTCTTGTCAACTTGAGATTATGTTTTTATGGGCCAAATATGCATGTCCTTATTTTTCTATTATCAAACTTAAAACAAGGTAATAAGACCAAATCCAAATAAATAAATAGTGTGTGACGTTTTGGTAACAGGTAACGGTAACGGTTTGTCTGAAGATGGTAACAACGCTGTTACTGAAACGTCACACACTATTTATTTATTTGGATTTGGTCTTATTACCTTGTTTTATAATCAATAATCCAAATTATGCCTTATCTATTATCAAACTTGAATGATGAAAACAGATATAAAGCTTCAAATTCCTAACTCCATTTACTAGAATCTTTATGATTTGGCATCATCCTTGATGTTGACTTCAGTCATTTTCCTGCAGCTGTGATAATTCAGTTCTTCTCTCTTGTCTGGAAATTTCAACAAATGTCATGTAGTACCATTTCTGATATGGAGATCAGTAATTGAATGCTATTCCAACCTTGTTCTGAGTAATTATCTAATTATCTTTACCCAATTTCAGACCATTCTTTGAGATTATCAAACCAATCCTTCTTCTTACTTCCATTCTTCAAGGTTGAAACCTCCAGTATGACAAGAAGTATGCATCCTACAAACTTCCTTTTGATTACTTCAGTTAAAAGGCTACATAGTATCCTAGTAGATCTCTAGAATCTCAAATATGTAAACAAAGACTAACCTACTTTAGAGATATAATGAGAGAAAATGGTTTAGAAAAGATGTTGATGTTAGGAAAAATTGAAAGAAGAGAGGAAGACTGCAATGAGCTGGCAAGAAGAGGTCAAGAAAGCTACCGGAAGGTCTCTAGATCTTCTTCTTCTTCTTTCTTATCTCCACTCAATCATATTAAGGTATCAAGCTTGTAAAGCTTGAGACTTTTGATGGTGTCTGTTGGGGAAGAGTAGAGCTAATCAATGGATGAGTCAATACAGCAACCATCATGATTGGGTGAAGTAAAATGCATCTGCCTTTGTCATTAAGACTAGGAGCACTACTCAGTGGCAGGCCGACTTAGCTCCAAAAGAAATGGCCGCCTCTGACATGAAGAACAGACGCCATGTGCAGCCGCTCCTAACATGGAGTACAAACGCTGCTCATCCTGTATCCCTGGATTAGGAGACCTTACAGGGTACTATCAGCCGGGCCAGCTGAGCCCAGGTTTTTTAGTGAGCTTGTTACTGCTCCCCCTCCTCCTTTTTATCCGGGCTTGGGACCGGCAAAGGTCTCTAGATGAACTGTGAGTGATGGTCACTAACATCAAATTGGAGAATATTTGGTCATATAGTCATCAAATGTTGAACTCAAGGAAATAAGACCAAAATCCAAATAAATAAATAGTGTCTGACGTTTCGGTAATAGCGTTGTTACCATCTTCAGACAAAAGTACTGAATGTACCATTGGTAGATGGTGCCAGATGGTAACAACGCTGTTACCGAAATGTCACACACTATTTATTTATTTGGATTTGGTCTTATTACCTTGTGTTTATAATCTATAATCCAAATTGTGCCTTATCAAATGTTGAACACAAATTGATGGATGCTAACAACAAGTCTCCATTAAATCTACTTCAAACTTCTTTGTCAGCTTATTTGTCCATTGGATCTTGTGTGGATTCTTCCTATACACCAAATAATGTTGCAATGCTGTTATTGGAATATGTGTTATTGTTGTTTCTTATCTTCCTCTGCAAAGATTACACAAATTCCTTGAGTCCATGCTCCTCAAGCTGTTTGATGATAAGCAGCAGCCTCTCCCAAAGGTCCTGTTTAGTGAATATAATGCTAGACAAAAATTGGAACATTTTTTATTTTGTTTATCCCTAGTGTACGTGGTACAGGCCATGATAATCATGGTGGGTAGAGGTAGGCCACTGCTTATTGGAACATTTAATAGTTTTGTTATTTGTCTTTTTCTTCTTTCTTATCTCCACTCAATCATATTAGGGTATCAAGCTTGTAAAACTTGAGACTCGACAACCATCATGACAAACATTATTTGTGGATTCCAAAAGTTGGAACCTCTTGATCTTCAGTGTAGGATCTTATATTGTGTAAGAGTGTCTGTCTTCTAAATCCCGTGGTATGGCAGGTGGCAGCTGAACTCTCCAAGGCCGCTGGAGTCAAGAAAATTCTGATCGCCGACGCAGATGTTTACAAAGGTCACTTAGCTGGTAAGTTCCACTATAAATAGTACCTCTTCTCAGACTAATAGACCATAATAGAGGTTAACAGCATTTATAATATTTTTGTGAGGGGGTCGGTGGAAGGATGGTTTAAACCATTGGTTTTCAACTGCTACGCCCCATGTCCGATTCCCGCATTGGACACTTTTTTTTTCTGATAAAAAAAAAAAATGCTCCAATGGCCCCAATTCTTGCAAAAGTCCAACCCCTCCAGCGAGTGCAAGTAACCAAACAGGGCTCTGTGGCATATTTGTAAGTGCAAAGTCAAACTGTTTTTCACATGTGTAAACATGTGGTGCATTTACAGTAAAAGCAGTCACATACTTCTACCCACCATGATTATCATGGCCTGTACCACGTGTACTAGGGATAAGCAAAAATAAATCTTTTTGTCACTCTATGTAAGCTCTATTTCACTCTATACAGTAGGACCATACTTGGGATGTCTAATGAGGGGCTTACACATGCACCTAGTTGAAGCATTTAGTTTTACTCTATTTAGTAAAACCTCACTATAAGGACCAGTGCCATCAGCAACTTTTAGCTATATGATTATGATAAGGCACAATTTGGATTATAGATTATAAATACAAGCTATTAAGACCTGAAGAGGAGTAGACCTCTTTAAAAATCCTGACTTCAACTGACCCAGTTGATAGACCTCAGCAAGAGTCCCACTCCAGGGATACGGAGGAGCTGCGTCTGTACTCATGTTAGAGTCGGCAGCAAAGGCGTCTGCTTCCATGTTAGGAACGGCCTCAAACTACAGGCAAAGTCAGACTTTCACCAAAGTGTGCCTGGATCATGGTGCCATGATCAACGAAAGCTGCACCCCTACACCCCATTCCATGAGATATTAAGACCAAATAAATAAATAGTGTGTGATGTTTCGGTAACAGCGTTGTTACCTTAAGCTATATGATTAGAAGATGCCCTTTCTCTTAATAAAAATCTTGGTGCTGTTATACTGAGGTTGATCACTAAATATTTTCCCTCTTCCCTGGACCAATAAATCTGATGAGCTCAAGGAGATTTATCACTTCTGACTTGGGTGGATGCCAAGTAATGCAGTGTCAACACTAGCTGGAGATGCAAAATAGTCTCCTTCATTATTGATTTCAGCAGAATCAGCCCTGGTCTTCTTTCTTATCTTCACTCAATCATATTAGGGTATCAAGCTTGTAGAGCTTGTTGATGGTGTCTGCCGGGGATGAGTAGAGCTCATCAATGGATGAGTCAATACAGTCAATAATGTGGGGTTGCAGGTTGAGAATTGCACTTAGTACATAGTGAGAAAACCTTGCAACCATTCTGGAAAGTCATTGTTCATAGATGACCAGACTTAAGTTTGGAAATCAAAGACTTGTGATCCTCCTCAATCAGGCTCCTCCTAGGTGGTAATGCAAATTGCCCTGGTTGGTTCATTCATTTGAGGATTTTCTTGGGAAAAGTAATGCAGTGTTTTTTTCCCATGACTTCCACATCCATATACCTTCATCCTAATAGTAGGTTCATCCACACCTTTAGAAGCTCTTTCTGAGAGCAAGTAAGTAAATCTATTTGCTGATAATTTGCTAAAAAGACTCAACCAAAGACAGCACCAAAGGTGCAGGATTCTGCACCTTTGGTGCTGTCTTTGGTTGAGTCTTTTCAGGTGCCATTGACATGCCAGCATTTAATTTTGAACTTTTACTCGGATATCTATCTTGTGCTCTTGTGAAATCTAATACAGTAAAACTTCCATGAGAAGGCACTCGCACTAGAGGACACCTCTCTACAAAGGACAGTTTCCATTTGCAAAATTACCATTTTTAAGCAACTCTCTGGTAAGAGGACACCTCTCTTTAAAGGACACTTTGGCTCTGCGATTAGGTGTCCTTTACAGGGAGGTTCTACTGTATCTCAATATATATATATGTTTTTATTTATCCCTCAATATAAGCATTCATTGCATGTTAACTGTACTTGAAGGTACAGTAAAACCTTCCGTGAGAGGACACTCACGCTAGAGAACACCTCTCTATAAAGGACAGTTTTCATCATCAAAAATTACCATTTTTCCTATTTTGTAGCTCTCCGGTAAGAGGACACCTCTCCTTGGCTCTGTAATTAGGTGTCTTTTACAGATGGTATACTCTATTAAGGGTAGTGAATGTTGTAACCAAGTTGTAAATGACTGTTTTGACTTAAAAAATACTGTTTATAGTATTTTATTTATTAGATTCAGTGTTTAAAAAGATGTTAGTACCTGGGACAAGTCTACTCCTATATTACCGGTAATGGCTAACAACACAGAAGGGCTAAACAGCTGGTCTTCTTCTTTCTTATCTCCACTCAATCATATTAGGGTAAGCAGCTGGTAAAACTAAACAATAGAGGTGGTGATACAAAAGGTCAAATTTTCCAACCAGGACTCTTGAAACCTGAATCAAACAGTTTTCTAATTATCTTTATTTAATTAATTAGTTTCTCAATTATCTTAATGTGTGCACCATTTTTTTTTATCACTTTGTATATACAAGAGTCAAACTGCCTCTACATGTGTTGACATGTGTGGTGTACTTTATAGTCAGTTGCAAATCCATTCTACCGTGATTATCATGGCTTGTAACTATGTGCTATGGATAAGTACCACAATCATTCTTTTCAGTGGTAAAATTTTAACTATGAAAATTCCTGTTTTTAATTAGTGTCATAGAATTGGCCAAGACACTTTATCAGTTTTCACTTTATCACTCCACCTTTGCCGGTCCCAAGCCCGGATGAAAAAGGAGGAGGGGGAGCAGTAACAAGCTCACTAAAAAACCTGGGTTCAGCTGATAGTAACCTGTAAGGGCTCCTGATCCAGGGATACAGGATGAGCAGCGTTTGTACTCCATGTTAGGAGTGGCTGCACATGGCGTCTGTTCCTCATGTCAGAGGCGGCCATTTCTTTTGGAGCTAAGTCGGCCTGCTACTGAGTAGTGCTCCCAGTCTTAATGACAAAGGCAGACGCATTCTACTTCACCCAGTGTGGAGATAAGGAAGAAGAAGAAAGAAGATGAGTTGTCCTTGGACAACTCAGAATATTCCATAAATCCTTTGTTGATTTCATGAAATCAAAGCTGCTTTGAACCAAAGAGGCCCATAGCCTGAAACCAAGGTCTCCAGCTGAGCATTCTGAATTTGACCTAACTGTTGTAGTTTGACCTAACTTTTCCTTCGCAGACTGTGTGTGGTGAATCCATCTATCTGCCTTATAATAATTGAGGAAACCATTAAATCATGAATGTTTATTTTACACATAAAACAAACTTCTACTGTCCTTACTGTGATAGAAAATATTGAGAGAGCTTGGATCATCAGTGGTGAACCCTCCCAGCCGTTTCACCAATTTAATCTACCAGACTGCTTTTTTAGAGCTCTAATACTGTATTAGACAATTCTGCTTATATATGCTATACTATAAAGGATGGAATCTCTGAAATGGTATTCAGGCTAACTATGGACATAATAAAGTGTAACAAATAAATTTACTGGCAATGTGTTTCTTTTCAATAATTACATTAAATATTATCACTACATACCTTACTGCAATGATATAAGTTATTGAATGAGAGGGCTCATCAGTAGTGAACCCTCTCAGCGGTTTCGCCAAATCAATCTCTAGACCTCTCTACTACTATTGTATTGGATTGGTTTGGGATATACCCTGCATTTTCTATGGAAGGCGAAACCGCTGAGATGGTTCACTAATGATGAGCCAAACTCTCATTCAATAACTTATATCATTGCAGTAAGGTATGTAGAGATAATATTTGATGAAATTATTGAAAAGAAAAACATTGCCAGTAAATTTATTTGTTACAAATTTTATCGATAGATGACAATTAAATTTATAAATTTAGGCCTGTGTATTGTGATGTGAGAGCTGATGTCTTGCAGAGAGCCTGGAGCCTCTCATTCTGGCCATGCAGAAGCAGGGCAACTACACTCACATCCTGGCCCCCGCCACAGCCTATGGCAAGGTGAGGATTTTCTACATGGATCTATGCTCTTTTTTTTATTTGTTTGTCTTACACACATCACACTGACGGACTTGTTAACTTGGGACATTAACAGTAGAACCTCAGACAGCACAAAACAACACTAACAAGATTTAGAACAGGCCATGGGGGGTCGGTGGAAGGCTGGTTAAACTGTTTGGTTTTCGACCACTACGACCCGGGTTCAATTCCTGCATTGGACACTTTTTTCTGTTTAAAAAAAAAGAAAAATGCTCCAATGGCCCCCGATTCTTGCAAAAGTCCAACCCCACCAGCGAGTGCAAGTAACCAAACGGGGCTATGGCACATTTGTAAGTGCAAAGTCGAACTGATTTTCACATGTGTAGACATGTGGTGCGCGTACAGTAAAAGCAGTTGCTAACTACCCACCATGATTATCATGGCCTGTACCACGTGTACTAGGGATAAGAAAAAAAAAAAAACCTTCAATTTACTAATTGTAGAAGTTTGAAACAAGAAATAGCACTGAGTAATCCAATTGTTTGAATGGCTGTTCCACAGAATGTCCTGCCCAGAGTAGCAGCCAAGCTGGATGTCTCCCCCATCTCTGAAATCATTGGCATCAAGTCTCCAGACACCTTTGTGCGACCCATCTATGCTGGTAAGTTCCCTCCACTCTGTCATTGTACCAGCCACCACGGTGTGTGCACCAGGGAATGCCATCCTCACCTTGAAGGCCAAAGATCCAGTCAAGGTCATCACAGTCCGCGGAACTTCCTTCGAACCCTGTGAACTGGGCTCTGGTCAGGCTGCTACTGAAAATGGTAAGTTTGGTGTTTGTACAGCCATGATCTTGGATGGTTGAATGATCATTCATTTATGCAATTTATTATTGAAAGAACACAAGGTAATAAGACTAAATCCAAATGAATAAATAGTGTGTGATGTTTCAGTTACAGTGTTGTTACCATCTTAAGACAAAAGTACTGAATCAATACTTTTGTACTTTAGTACTTTTGTTTGAAGATGCGAAATGTCACACACTATTTATTCATTTGGATTTGGTCTTATTACCTTGTGTTTATAATCCATTATTGAAAGAAGTTAATGAAGATACCTCAAATATTATGATGCTTTAGCGCGCCATCTGTTATGAAAATTCGAAACTATTATAAACTACGCGTCTATAATATGATTCTTTTAAAAACAAAACAATTTTTACGGCTCTTACTGCAATGGAAAAATTAATGGGAGGGCCTGGTTCATCAGTGGTGAACCCTCTCAGTGGTATATTAAACTGGCGAAACCTATGGGAGGGTTCACCACCGATGAGCTAGGCTCTCCTATTAATTTTTCCATTGCAGTAAGGGCAGTAGAAATTGCTTTATTTTTAAAAGAATCATACACGTCTATAATAGTTTCGTATTTTCATACCACAAATATACTGTGTGAGGCTTCCAGAATTAAGTATAGGGAGGTGAATAGATATTTTCTCTTTTTGGATATGCCATAGCTGCCATTAATCAGGCTTTGTTAACACATTACCACTGTAATATATTCAGGTATATACAGGTATGGAAAAGAATGGCTTGAAACATTCATTGTTGTTGTTTCTTATCCCCCTGTGTAAAGATTACATGAATTCCATGACTTCATGATCTCATGGAATGGGGTGTAGGGGTGCAGCTTTCGCTGATCATGGCACCATGATCCAGGCACACTTTGGTGAAAGTCTGACTTTGCCTGTATTTTGAGGCTGTTTCTAACATGGAAGCCTTTGCTGCTGACTCTAACATGAGTACAGATGCAGCTCTTCCGTAATCCCTGGAGAGGAACCCTTGCTGAGGTCTTATCAACTGAAAACATTCATTAATGGCTATATGTTTGTGCCAGCCTGAGAATTACTTGCTAAATGAAATGAATACCTTAGTTGATACCCTGCTGATTTCACAACTTGTACTTATTTAAATACTAGCCGAATGACCCAGGCAATGCCCATGTTTTACCCGATTGAATGTTTTGATTCAAATACAATTTGTTACAATTCTAAATTGGCGCCTTAATTAATTGCATATGTTAGTTAATAACTATAGCCTACCGCCCGCCATGCGCACGCACAGGGAAGTCACGTGCTTGCCGGCGCAGCCAACGGGCGCGTGCCGCCGGCCGGGGGGGTTAAAGGTGGCGTGACCGTAGCCAACCAATAAAAGAAAACGGTGACAGAGAGAGAGAGATGACTGATTAGGAGATGAGGAAAGACGCTCGTAACTGTATATAGTATTTTATACTTCACTAAATATAAGCATAAGTGACATGAGCAACCAAAATTTCCTTTTTTTTTAGTAAATTGGGATATGCTACAATATTGAGAAATAACTAAACACTTTTGATGTATATAGTTGTTTAATTGTTTTGCATAATATTTCATTTATAAATTAATCTCATAGTTTAGTCTGTGAAAATAAAAATATTGGACTGGTGACCAAACAAAATGAAAATAGATGGCTTAATGTTATATAGTTAAGATATATAATTAATTGTGATGTTTATGTGTAATATTGATCTTCATTGAATAAAATATATAAAGTTTAAATGTGTTTTAAAATTTAATAACAAGTACCTAACAAATTTCTAGAGTGATTTTTCTCCTTTTCTCCCACATATATTTTGAGAATTCAATTATTTGAGGATTTCTTGTGTTTTTTTTTTTTTTGTGTTTTTCCAAATAATGATACCTCTTGTAAGAAGACCTCTGTTAAAGCGCATGTATACATATGATTTCACCTTAGTTCATCAGAGACTGGATGAATAATTAGAAGACTTCCTTGTTCTGTTTTTCAAAGGAAGTTATAGAGAAACCTCCCCAACACAGAAATACTGTAGAAACTCTTCAATTCAACTGGCTATAATTCAACATCCCTAATGTCCTTTAGCAGTGATGAATTAATAATAATCATAATTGGCTATTGATACAAGAATATAAGACCTAATCCAAATAATTAAATAGTGTTTGATGTTTCGGTAACAGCATTGTTACCATCATCAGACAAAATAATAAAAAGAAAAAAAAAAACATTTTATTCTTTTGTCTGATGATGGTAACAATGCTGTTACCGAAATGTCACATACTATTAAATTATTTGGATTAGGTCTTATTTTCTTGTATCTATAATCTAGAATCCAAATTGTGCTTTATCATAATTGCCTATAATTCATTACTGATTTTATTTCAGCTGAAATTTCTGATCCCTTGGGGTGTCAAATTAAAGAAGCTGGACAGTAGTTCTGGTCTTCTAGAAGTGTTGTTTATTGATGGTTGGATATGTTATTAATAGGTTATTTTGTCAGAGTCATTCTGCTCAGGTTTTGCTCATCAGAGGAATTTCTGTTGCCCCATATAAGACTTACAATGAAGTAAAAAAATGTATCGATGAATGGATAGCAGCCAAAGAGCCGGCCTTTTTCCTCAATGGGATCCATCAATTACCAGAAAGATGATAAAAAGTAGTGACTAGCGATGGACAATACTTTGAACATTGAATATAAAACTAATTTTTCACAATAAAGCTTCAATTTTCAACAACAAAAAAACAAAAAACAAACTAAAATATAGTCCCAATAAGTTTTTTGTCGTCTTCATTTCCTTGGAAAAAACTTTATCCTCTTCTATGCAGCTATCAGGAAGACCTGGTATTTCTCCACAGATAAGCTCCAACTTATCAAAACCTTATTTTTTTCAGGCTTGGGGATAAGTTGATTTAACCTTTTGGGGATATCTTAACTATGATTTGGTGTGTGTGGGGCAGACACCTTTTTTTTTTATAAAACCTTTTTCATGCAAAACTCTCAAAACATATAATTGTGTGGAGATTGATAGAAATGTCATTTATATTTTTAGGTTCAATGAGAACATATCTACAGTAATCCCTCGTTATCACGAACTCGGATTATACGAACTCTCGGTTCCTTGAAAAATACTCGATAAGTTGAATAAAATCAATATTAATTGGTTCCCTTGGTAATTGGAAGTTAAAGGAATAGTATCTTGCCTTGGAATTGTATCATTATTCTTGTCTCAAATAAATTGCCGTGTCATCCTGAATTTTGTCTTTCCTAATTTTCTACATTACAAAATCATCGTATCATCATGATAATATTTAGAGCAGATTGTTGAATTATAACAGATAAATTAGAATATTTATCTTGATTATTTTAAAGCGAAAAGTTATTTCAAAAATTTTATTTGCTAGAAACCTTCCCAGTACTATACTAAATAACTTCCCAAAGTTTCATGGCGTTCCAATGAGTGGTTTGGTCAGGCATAAAAGACAGACAGACAGACACACACACACACATACATTCATTTTTATATATAGAGATAATATAAATAATAAAAATATATTCTGTGAATAATAATCTGTGTAAATCGAGCTCTCAGAAGAAAAAGGACTTATTTCTATTTGTTATATCTTTTTTATAACCGACTAATTGATTGTATTATAAAATAATGAGCTTGAAATAAAAATGATTAAATTCTAAATAATCGAAGTGTGAATTGTTTGAGCTTCCATATAAAAAACCTACATAAACATGTCCTCTAAACCGCGAAAAAAAAAGCGCCATTGATCTTGCCTTAAAAAGGAAAATTTTGGAAGTTGCACGTGGAGTGTTATCTAAGTCGCAAATTGCCGAAAATTTTCAAATTGCGAAATCCACATTATCAACCATTCTAAAAAACAAAGAAAAAATAGATGCGGCTGTTGCCTCAGGGTCTTTGAGCTCTTCAAAACGACTTCGAAAAGCATCCCATCAAGACGTGGAAGATGAGCTTTTGAAATGGTTTAAAAAAAGTAGACAAAATAATATTCCTGTATCCGGCGCACTTGTCAAAGAAAAGGCTAAAGAAATAAAGTGTCTCATTGGGTGTGGAAAAAACAGCTGATTCGTTTTCACTTCCAGAAACAATGCTTGATGAGCCTGAAGAATGGACCAAACTCCTTTCAGCTACAAACCCAGCTGAGACTTTGACTTTCCTGGAGTTTGTTGCCCTGGATGAAGGGTTGGAAATTTGCGGTTCACCCGAATTAGAAGAAAAGAAGAAGAAGAAACAGAAGACGATGAGGTGAAAGAAGAGATAATGATGCCTACTAGAGGGGAAGTAATCGCGGCCCTCGAAACCCTCCAGAAGCTGTCCAAAACCTCTGCGGATATTGATGTTCATTTTGAAGATGACCTGGATAAAATAAGAAGGGAGTGTCTGAAACAGTGCCCAATCAAATGCCACCAAAAAACTATAACAGACTTTCTGAAGCCTGCAGAGAAAACCCAGATATAGGATACTCTATGCATACTGCATATGCTGCATACACATAAACATTGTATGTACCAAGTATATTATGTAAGTTGTTTCTTTTGTTGTTCTTTTTTATTTGTGTTTTAAAATAAACTTATATTCTCATGTTATTGCCTTACATTGTGATTATATTATCCATATTGTCTTTTAAAATAAAATACTTTATGTACATACATATACATAATTGTTGTTCCTTAAAATTATAAAATATTTTCATTAATATTGTTTTCAAATAAATTTATTCGTTATTCCTCAGAAATGTAGTTTTCTTACTCATCAGTAGTACATAAGTACAACCCCCGGATACCACGAATTCAATTCGTCTAATACGAATTCGGTTTATACGAATTCGGTATATATTCTTTTAAGACGAAAAGGGTATTTCGTTCTCCCGTTGAGTTCGTCTTAACGGGGGATTACTGTATGACCTATGTATATAATGTCTAAAAAATAATTATAGGTATATACAGTTTTTTTTTTGCTTATCCCTAGTACACGTGGCACAGGCCATGATAATCATGGTGGGTAGTGGTAGGCGACTGCTTTTTTCTGTACGTGCACCACATGTCTACACATGTGAAAAGCAGTTTGACTTTGCACTTACAAATATGCCAGAGCCCCGTTTGGTTACTTGCACTCGCTGGTGGGGTTGGATTTTTGCAAGAATCGGGGGTCATTGGAGCATTTTTTTTTAATATCAGAAAAAAGTGCTCAATGCGGGAATCAAATAGTGGGGCTCTGGCACATTGGTAAGTGCAAAAGTTGAACTGCTTTTCACATGTAGACATTTTTATCCACTTACAGTAAAAACAGTCGCCAACTTTTACCCACCATGATTATCATGGCCTGTCCCACGTGTACTTGGGATAAGCAAAAAAATAACTATATTATAAAATAAAAATGGGAATTATTTCATGTTTGTAATAAGGGAAGGTTCGCTATATCCCTGGTTTGTTTTAGCAGGGTTTTACTGTATATACATAAATAAAGAAACATAAGGTTTTCGAATATTTTTATGAAAGTTCTTATATCTGAAAATATATGAATTTGTTTCCCATATAAATTTGTAAATTCAAATTTCTTTTCTCCACTCCTTTTTGTATCTCTCAGAAGAATCTATATGTTGGACTAAGGCTCCCCCCCCCTAATAAAGGTATTGATGAATTGATAGATTCAATGAATTGTTGTTTGGTAACATTTAAAGAGCTACTCAAGTATGGAAAATAAGCATACCTCTTCTTCTTTCTTATCTCCACTCAATCATATTAGGGTATCAAGCTTTGACAACCATCATGACTGGGTGAAGTGGAATGCATCTGCCTTTGTCATTAAGACTGGGAGCACTACTCAGTGGCAGGCCGACTTAGCTCCAAAAGAAATGGCCGCCTCTGACATGAGGAACAGATGCCATGTGCAGCTGCTCCTGACATGGAGTACAAATGCTGCTCATCCTGTATCCCTGGATTAGGAGCCCTTACAGGGTACTATCAGCTGTGCCAGCTGAGCCCAGGTTTTTTAGTGAGCTTGTTACTGCTCCCCCTCCTCCTTTTTCATCTGGGCTTGGGACTGGCAAAGGCGGAGTTATAAGCATACCTACTTGTTTGGTGGCTACCAATAATAAAACTGGAAAGATGCAGAAAAGTTTAGCATGTCTCCTGGAGAATACTCAATAATTTTTTTTTTCTATTATACAATTAAACCTGTCTATATCACCCACTCTTGGGGCTCACCAAAATAGGGTGCTATAGACAGGTCACTTTTAATGTAAATTGCATCGTACTACATATTTAAAATAGGGTGCTATAGAGAGGGGGTACTATAGACAGGTCACTTTTAATGTAAATCGCATCGTACTACATATTTAAAATCGGGTGCTATAAAGAGGGAGCCACTATTTAGAGGGGGTGCTATAAACAGGTTTAACTGTACTTATACACATGGTATAGCCCAGGACAATCATTGTGGGTAGTAGTTGTAACTGCTTTTACTCTAAATGCACTTCATATGTGGAAAGCAGTTTGACTTTTGCACATATGACACTGGTGTGCCAAAACCCCGTTTCATTACCTACACTCACTGGTGGGGTAGAATTTTACAAGAATCATAGGCCATCAGAACAATTTTTTACTCAAGAAAAAAAGTGTCCAATGCAGAATACGATCCCAGCTGTCTAAAAATGGTGATTTATATCACTTTTAAAGAAACACATTGTCATTAAATTTATTTGTTACAAATTTTATAGATTAATCAAATATAAATATCCAAGGATACGTTTCTTTATTATACTTTTAACAAGTTTACAAGCTTTCAGGTTTTAAACGACCCTTCTACAGGTAAAATTTTTTAGAAAAGGAAACTAAGCTGTATTGTAGTTGTTTATATTCCATTCAGTAATTACAATACAGCATAGTTTCTTTTTCTAAAATATTTTTACCTATAGAAGGGTCATTTAAAACCCGAAAGCTTGTAAACTTGTTGTTGTTGTTGTGTCCAATAAAGAGCCTCAGATGTCCCCATACATCTCTATCACAGCAGCAGCAATGTCCACTATCTTGGGTGTGTAAAGCTGCTGCTCTGGGTTCATGTCAATTTTCTGTTGTTGTCGTGTCCAATGAAGAGCCTCAGATGTCTCCATACATCTCTATCACAGCATGTCCTCTATCTTGGGTGTGTAAAGCTGCTGCTCTGGGTTCATGTCAATTTTCTGTTGTTGTTGTCGTGTCCAATGAAGAGCCTCAGATTTCTTCATACATCTCTATCACAGCAGTCGTAAGGTTCTCTATCTTGGGTGTGTAAAGCTGCTGCTCTGGGTCCATGTCAATTTTCTGTTGTTGTTGTGTCTAATGAAGAGCCTCAGATGTCTCCATACATCTCTATCACAGCAGCAGCAATGTCCACTATCTTGGGTGTGTAAAGCTACTGTTCTGGGTTTATGTTTTGCTCTTCATTGGAAAATGGGTGCCATTGCCACGTTAGTCACCTTGGAAACGAACCAGAATTTGGTTGAATATTCCAAGGGTCCAGGGGAGACCGCAGGGAGGTGTGGTCGGACTTCTCCCCCCCAGTAAACTTGTCAATAGTGTAATGAAGAAACTTATACTTCGAGATTTATATTTGATTAATCTAATTGATACAAAGGATTATAATTGTAAAACTATTTTAGAGGCGTAATATTCTTTTTAAAATAAAACAATTTCTACTGTCCTACTGCAATGGAAAAATTAAAGGGAGGGCCAATATTTGATATTTGCGGAAGAGCGATTGCTCGAAGCATATTATATATTTATAATTATATTTAATTCTGCTGTCCTAAAAGCTTATGTCCATAGTTCTTCTAAAATACCCATTCAAGAGTCTTACAACAGTCAACTATAAAAGGAAGTTCCAAAAATGCAATATAACAGCGGTATGGTAGATTAAACTGGCGAAACCGCTGGGAGGGTTCACCACTGATGAGCCAGGCCCTCCCTTTAATTTTTCCATTGCAGTAAGGACAGTAGAAATTATTTTATTTAAAAAAGAATATTACGCCTCTAAAATAGTTTTATAATTTGATAACAGATGGCGCGCTAGTACATCGTAACATGATTATAATTGTAATATAAATTTTATATGTTTATTTAAATTTAAAGAAAGAGGTATATCTTTCACATGGGCATTGTGTATATTAAAGCATTGGGACTTCCCTGTCTTTACAGCCAATGGTTCTAAGGATGAAAAAGTTGCACAAAAACAAGGAAATGCCAGAGTTGGTGGGGCCTCAGCATGATTGATGAAACTTGAGCCTGAGTGAAAGATAAGAGGGGGGGGGGGATGGCTAAGGAGGAAATGGATATTTGTTCTTGACCTGTTTGTTGCGAAAGAAAAAAAAAACGTTCTCATTTTTATAATTGTAATAAAAAAATCTAAAGAGACAAAGGTTGCCTCTCCTGTCAAAATAGACGTCAAAACCAGCAACCATCTATTGACCGTCACCGCAAACTAGCAACCTCGGGTCGGTGACAAAACCACAGCACCAGCTTTGGCAAACTGAAAAGTGTCCACTTAGGACCTATTTGTTTTAAATAGTGGTAACTTCTGATATTTATGTATTTTGTCTCTAATCCCTGAGTGGCTACTTAAAAAAATCAAATTCTAAAAAGTAAATGATAAAGAATCAGTTTTTTTTTGCTTATGCCTAGTACACGTGGTACAGGCCATGATAATCATGGTAGGTAGAAGTAGGCGACTGCTTTTATTGTAAGTGCACCGCATGTCTACACATGTGAAAAGCAGTTCGACTTTACACTTACAAATGTGCCAGAGCCCCGAAGAACCAGTACTAACGTGGTGTCTTCTACAGTGTCAGCAGATGTGAAGAACGACCAGTCGTCCTGGCTGGGTCAGGAACTGACCAAGAGTGACCGTCCAGAACTGACCAGTGCCCAGAAGGTCATCTCTGGAGGTAGGTGTCAGCTCCTATGTGACATCTTAGTGGAGGTGTGACCCCTGTGCTACAGGCCGGGGCCTGAAGAGTGGAGACAACTTCAAGCTGCTGTATGACCTGGCAGACAAGATGGGAGCAGCAGTGGGAGCCTCCAGGGCAGCTGTGGACGCCGGCTATGTCCCCAATGACATGCAAGTTGGCCAGACTGGCAAGATTGTGGCCCCTGTATGTTATCCAACCTTGTGTGCTTCACAACACCCATACTACCCAAACAAAGATGCAATAGATAATTTTATTATGATGCACTAGCGCGCCATCTGTTATCTTCTTCTTTTTCTTTCTTATCTCCACACTGGGTGAAGTAGAATGCATCTGTCTTTGTCATTAAGACTGGGAACACTACTCAGTGGCAGGCCGACTTAGCTCCAAAATAAATGGCCGCCTCTGACATGAGGAACAGACCATGTCCTAACATGGAGTACAAACGCTGCTCATCCTGTATCCCTGGATCAGGAGCCCTTACAGGATACTATCAGCATGGCCAGCTGAGCACAGGTTTTTTAGTGAGCTTGTTACTGCTTCCCCTCCTCCTTTTTATCCGGGCTTGGGACCGGCAAGGGCGGAGTTGCTGCCATCTGTTATGAAAATTAGAAACTATTTTAGACGCGTAAGATTCTTTTTTAAATTAAAACAATTTCTACTGCCCTTATTGCAATGGAAAAAGGCCCTCCCATTAATTTTTCCATTGCAGTAAGGACAGCAGAAATTGTTTAATTTCAAAAAGAATCTTATGCGTCTAAAATAGTTTCTAATTTTCATAATGATAGATTTTTTGGTGCATATATAAGTATTATCTTTTCTAAGAATGGGGTTCGGTGGAAGAATGGTCTAAACCGTTGGTTTTCGACCGCTACAACCTGGGTTTGATTCCCGCATTGAGCACTTTTTTCTAATAAAAAAAATGCTCCAATGGCCCCTGAATCTTGCAAAAGTCCAACCCCAACAGCGAGTGCAAGTAACAAAACGGGCCTCTGGCACATTTGTAAGTGTAAAGTCGAACTGCTTTTCACATGTGGAGACATGTGGTGCACTTACAGTAAAAGAAGTCACCTACTTCTACCCACCATGTTATCATGGCCTGTACCATTCTAAGAAGAGATAAAAGTAAAGGACGATGAGTGTCTTTATGGAAACGTATAAGCTTGGCAAGCTTTCAGACAATAACATCCTTCAACAGGCTAAATACCCCAAGCTTATACCTTTTCATTAAAGAACTCATCGTTGTTAGCTTTTATCTATTTTTTTTAGTAAACACAAGGTAATAAGACCAAATCCAAATAAATAAATAGTGTGTGATGCTACGGTAACAGCGTTGTTACCATCATTCAGACAAAAGTACTGAATGATATCAGTAGATTCAGTACTTTTGTCTGAAAATGGTAACAACGCTGTTACTGAAACGTCACACACTATTTATTTATTTGGATTTGGTCTTATTACCTTGTGTTTATAATATTTAATCCAAATTGTGCCTTATCTCTCTACAATATCAACCCTAGGGAGAGAGAGCTGACCAATGTTGACCACTGCTCCAGAACCTGTACGTTGCGGTGGGTATCTCTGGAGCCATCCAGCACCTGGCAGGCATGAAGGACTCCAAGACCATTGTGGCCATCAACAAGGATCCTGAGGCTCCCATCTTCCAGGTGGCTGACCTCGGTCTGGTGGAGGACCTCTTCAAGGCTGTGCCCGAGATGATTGAGAAGATTGACTCTTACAAGTCCTGAGGTTGGTGGTTTTCTACTTGACTCTGTTTTGTCACTTGTCCATTGTCTTAGATAGAACATAAGGCAAGATTAATGTTTATTCATTTTTATTACTAGGTCAATTTTGTTTAGGTTGTTATTGCGCACACACATGCCAGAATTTAAAGATAGAAAAGTAATACTCTGTCTGTATGAGAAAAAGGACATTGGTTAGCAGTAAAACAAGTTAAAGATGGGGTAATTTGGTAGGAAATTGGTCATGATTTAAAAAAAAAGAATAAAAACAAGAGATGGGGGTTATAGTAAATGTTAAATTATAGTTGGTCAAATTTTTGTGAGGTAAGAAGTGTATAGAAAATATCCTGGTTCAAATTCACATAAATAGGTACCGCTCAGCAAGAGCAACCTAGTTTATGATAATTGAACATTGAATAATATATGTGAAGGTTATTCACATATTAAACAAATTTTAACGCGGGATTCAATCCCGGTTCATGACTGTCGGGAATCGAGGGGGATACCCACTCGTCCACCGACTTATTGTTTGTATAGAAAATATCAAACTCCTTAAATGTATAAAAATAATTTTATACATTTAGTTTTGTTTTCATTCTTAAATTCTATATTTTATTGCTGCAATAAAACCTGTCTTAAACAGGAGAACCTATGTTATCCATTCATTTTACCTAAAATTCTCTGATTTGTGGGTCTTTGTCTTCTTCTTTCTTATCTCCACTCAATCATATTAGGGTATCAAGTTGTGACCCTTAATGGTGTCTGTTTGACAACCATTTTGACTGGGTGAAGTAGAATGCGCCTGACTTTGTCATTAAGATTGGGAGCACTACTCACTATCAGGCCACTGACTTAGCTCTAAAATAAATGGCCGCCTCTGACATGAGGAACAGACGCCATGTGCAGCCGCTCTTAACATGGAGTACAGATTCTTCCTGTATCCCTGGATCAGGAGCCCTTACAGGGTACTATCAGCCAGGCCAGCTGAACCCAGGTTTTTTAGTGAGCTTGTTACTGCTCCCCCTCCTCCTTTTTTTATCCGGGCTTGGTACCGGTAGATCTTTGTGATTGAGAGAAGTGCTATAGCCATGAGACTCAGTACCAGGACAACACTACTACAATATAAAATGGTAGAGGAAAAGATTCCATGTGCAACAGCTGCTCCTAACTTGGAATCCTATGTCCCCCTTATAGAGTGGGTACTACAGTAGTGTCCCATGAGAGACCATAGCCTAGAAACATGACTGTATCTCCTGGCTCTTATAACAGACTCTTAGCCTGACATGAGCGTCTTTGATAGGAATCTACCTCCAGGACAGTTCAGCCATGTTTTTAAGCTATGGTCATTCTTGGGAGACCACTTTACTCTTCTTCTTTCTTATCTCCACTCAATCATATTAGGGTATCAAGCTTTGACAACCATCATGACAGGGTGAAGTAGAATGCGTTTGCCTTTGTCATTAAGACTGGGAGCACTACTCAGTGGCAGGCCGACTTAGCTCCAAAAGAAATGGCTGCGTCTGACATGAGGAACACACGCCATGTGCAGCCGCTCCTAACATGGAGTACAAATGCTGCTCATCCTGTATCTCTGGATTAGGAGCCCTTACAGGGTACTATCAGCCGGGCCAGCTGTATTTTAGCGAGCTTGTTACTGTTCCGCCTCCTTTTTCATCTGGGCTTGGGACCGGCAAAGGTGGAGTTACCACTTTACTATAGCAGTTGAATTCAAGTTTCAACCAGCTTGTTACTACTCTAAATACAGTACTGTGTATTCCAGAGAGCCAAGCTGCCTACCCCCAGTTACACCAGTGGGGCCGCCATCCCTTCTAACACACAGTCCCAATTGATTGGACTCCTCTATTTTTAAATAAAATGTTATCTAATTTTTTATTGTCCGTGTGATAAAGTACTAATGTATTAACCTTTACTCTTTGACAGGCCTCTGAATCTTGGCCTATTATTCAACATTGTTTCCTACTTGGTTCAAGGGTAGAGATATCTGTGTGTGCCTCTTCTATCCCATGTTGAGAGGTTTAAACAATTTTTTTGTTCAATATTCCTTCTTGGCATACACCACATTTTAAGGTTTATATGATGTAATTGTACACCAACTTATTTCAACAGGGAATTCCGATTCATTTGGGTGTTGAATTAAAGAAGTTTAACTTCACATATACAGTTAAACCTGTCTATAGCGCCCCCTCTTGGGACTCACCAAAATAAGGTGCTATAGAGAGAGGGTGCTATAGACAGGTCACTTTTAATGTAAATATAGCATCGTACTACATATTTAAAATTGGGTGCTATTTAGAGAGGGAAATATAGACAGGTTTAACTGTATTTTTATTAAAAATAAAAAAAGTCATATTCTGACTATCAAATATGTGTGGATTTTTTACATATTTTCTTACCTTTTTTTCACATGTTTAGTGTAATTATGCAAATTCGCCCTTAACTACCATTTCTCGAGTTTCTAAAAAAGCCTCTTTGACCAAATTTTTGGTTGTTGAGGTACAGCCTGCACCATGCTGACGAGGGCCAACAGCCCGAGACACTTTTGTGGTTGACTTTTCTTGATTTATCAATAAAATGGGTTGGCCAAATATTATATAATAAGCCTAAAACAACATTTTGACAAATTAAGGTGAATAAGGCAACCTGTTATAATTCTAATGCCATCTATCGATAAGTTTTGCAATTATTGTTGGCGTTATGTTTGCTATGGTATATATTATTAAGGGGGGTCGGTGGAAGGATGGTCTAAACCGTTGGTTTTCGACCGCTACGACCTGGGTTCGAATCCCGCATCGGCACTTTTTTTCAGTTTTAAGAAAAAAAAATGCTCCAATTGCCCCTGATTCTTGCAAAAGTCCAACCCCACCAGCGAGTGCAAGTAACCAAATGGGGCTTTGGCACATTTGTAAGTGTAAAGTTGAACTTCTTTTCACATTTATAAACATGTGGTGTACTTACAGTAAAAGCAGTCGCCAACTTCTACCCACCATGATTATCATGGCCTGTACCACGTGTACTAGGGATAAGCAAGAAGAAGAATATATTATTAAAGAGTATTCTCTGCAGAGATTGCTTATTGCAATAATATAATTTATTAAATGAGAGGGCTTGGCCCATCAGTGGTGAACCCTCTCAGTGGATTTGCCAAACCATTCTCTAGACAGTTCTACTATTGTATTGGATTGTTTTTCTTATTTACATTTACTAAATAAGGCAGCTTAGGGGTAGAACATAATGAAGAGGCATGTGTATATAATTATGTCAAATTATATTGACAAATATTTGCAGTTTTATCAGTTTTTAGTGGGATGAATATTGTTTTTGTTTAAAATACAATATAACACGGCTGATGATTGTAAAACGAAAATTGCAATTATACCGCTAATGTTTCTTTTAAACAAAAATCGAAATTTATTTTAAAGAGAAATAGCGATTATTTCTAACTTTAAGGATGAAGTATGATAGGATGAATTGTGAAGAGTAATGACAAACGGAAAAATAAAATTTTGTTTGTTAGTGAACCAAACTCTCACGCCTTCTCATTGGAAGAATGTGGCCATGTTTGTATATAAGAGGGGGGCAAGGGAATGTGAGGAAGCCAGTGTGGTGGATTATCATGTGGAGACGCTTAAAAGTGTTCTCTGCGTGCTTTATCCATGTCTGGTGATCTCCTCGCATACCTGTGTGACCCCGGTCCGATCCCTACCAACGCTGCAATAAAGGATAAGTACTGTTTTGTTTTTATATAGCAAATCGTGAGTTTTTATTTTGCTCCTTTTTATTGTTGTTGTTGTACTATTGTGTGTACGCTTTTCTGTTTGTTAAATTACTATTACTTTAGGCCCTTGTAAATTGCACTTTGTGCGTTATCCTGTGAAAGTTAACATTTGTCAATTACATGAAAAAGCAATGCTGTTTCACAAATATTTTTTTATATTAAAGCTAACCTGTATACCATGGCTTTGGACTATGGCCCACATGATATTAAAGGAGTTATGAAATTGGTTGAATATGCCTAAAAGAGATGTTAGTGGATGAAAGTGGTAGGGTCGCTCCTGTACTAATGAGATCCATAGGACAAAACCATGGTATATATATGGGTTGACTTATTTGTCTGAATTTTCCAAAACTGATGTTGTGGCATAGTCTTCTTCTCTTATCCCTAGTACACATGGTACAGGCCATGATAATCATGGTGGGTAGAAGTATGTGACTGTTTTTTTTTTTACTGTAAGTGCACCACATGTCTACACATGTGAAAAACAGTTCGATTTTGCACTTACAAATGTGCCAGATCCCCGTTTGGTTACTTGCACTCGCTGGTGGGGTTGGACTTTTGCAAGAATCAGGGGCCATTGGAGCATTTTTTTTTTATATCAGAAAAAAAAGTGCCCAATACGGGAATCGAACCCGGGTTGTAGCGGTCGAAAATCAACGGTTTAGACCATCCTTCCACCGGCTCCCCTTTGGTGTGAATGTGCTTGTTTTGTACAAAAGAATATCCTGTTCCTAAATAACTTTATTAGGCCCGCTCAAAAAGAGCAACCTAGTTTATGTTATTTACAATGGATAATATGTACAGGTTCTTCACAGAAAAATGTGTACAATACAGGATTTGATCCCGATTCATTGCAGTTGGGAATCGAGGGTGAATAACTGCTTTATGCTTTTAAAACACTATCAACTAAATTCTGATTTTGATGCATTTTTATTAAAGGGAGAGGCGCATTTTCGCCAATGAATATCCTCCTACCATCCTTTTACACCAAATATTTAAAAAATGTGAAAATAGATCTCATGTTTTATGAAGGTCATAGTTGCTTCATTGTTTACAGGAATGAGGATGTACCAATGACATATCTCTTCCTTAATGATGTCAGCTGGCCTTGGTCTAATCACTGTTGTTCTTTGTTTGCCTATCTATTACTGCGTTCACATGGGGCAATTAGCCTTAATACGCAGGAGAAAATACACTGAGAGAAAGATTGTTAGTTTATTTATTAAATTTTATATCAATTTAAAGTGCTATGTCCCCCTAGGGACACTTACACTGTCATACATGTATGCCTTTACATTTGTCTATACATTATATATATAATAATTTTAGGTCCTGAATAGAATAGTCATATGATGTTAACAATGAAAAAGAGAAAAAAAACGAGAAAAAAGAACTTGTGTACAAAAGAAAAGATATTTCTGGCAATATGTACAATAAGCAATATATAAATTATCAGTTTCTTAAAAGATATTAGATTAGAAAAAAGATGAAAGATTGTTAGTTAATTACCACACATGTCTACATGGCACAGGCGTGTATGATAATCATGGTAGGCAGAATTTATATATACAGAGTAGTTCAGAAAATATCATTTTAAAATACGCATTACTCTCTTTTAATATACAACCTCCATGAGAGAACACTCCTGTTAGAAGACATCTCTCTACAAAGGACAGTTTCCATTTCCGAAATTGTCATTTTGCTTATTTAGCAACTCTCTGGTAAGAGTACATCTCTCCCTAAAGGACACTTTGGCTCTGCAACTTGGTGTCCTTTACAGGGAGTTTCTACTGTAAGAGGACACCTTTCCCTTAAGGACACTTTGGCTCTGCAACTAGGTGTCCTTTACAGGGAGGTTCTGCTGTAAGAGGACACCTCTCCCTAAAGGACACTTTGGCTCTGCAACCAGGTGTCCTTTACAGGGAGATTCTGCTGTAAGAGGACACCTTTCCCTTAAGGACACTTTGGCTCTGCAACCAGGTGTCCTTTACAGGGAGGTTCTGCTGTAAGAGGACACCTCTCCCTAAAGGACACTTTGGCTCTGCAACCAGGTGTCCTTTACAGGGAGATTCTGCTGTAAGAGGACACCTTTCCCTTAAGGACACTTTGGCTCTGCAACCAGGTGTCCTTTACAGGGAGGTTCTGCTGTAAGAGGACACCTCTCCCTAAAGGACACTTTGGCTCTGCAACTAGGTGTCCTTTACAGGGAGGTTCTACTGTAAGAGGACATGACATGAACAGTTTGTAAATCTGTATTTTTAAAATAGAAGCAAAACTTGAATATGAAGGCTTTTCAGTAATTTTATTATATAAGGTTGAACAAAAAAGCTCTTTAACACCTGCGAAATATGCAAATAGGATGGGCTATTTGAGGCCTCTACTTTGCATTTTTTTTTGCTTATCCCTACTACACGTGGTACAGGCCATGATAATCATGGTGGGTAGAAGTAGACGACTGCTTTTACTGTAAGTGCACCACATGTCTACACATGTGAAAAGCAGTTCGACTTTGCACTTACAAATGTGCCAGAGCCCCGTTTGGTTACTTGCACTCGCTGGTGGGGTTGGACTTTTGCAAGAATCGGGGGCCATTAAAGTATTTTTTTTTTATCAGAAAAAAGTACCCAATGCGGGATTCGATCCCGGGTCGTAGTGGTTGAAAACCAACGGTTTAGACCATCCTTCAACCGACCCCCTATGTCTACTTTGCATATATACTGATAGTAGTACCCAGTCTCAAGCAAAACACGTTCTACAGGAAGAATGCCACTGGACAAACGGGAACTCCGGGTCGCTACTGTTGGAGGCGACATCTCTCAACAAGAGATGCCGCAATAGAAATTTGTCAAGGCGAGGGAGCAGTGATCCATGTGACTGTTACAAATTGGTACACACGCTTCAAATCAGGTGACTACAGCCTGGCAGATCAAATCCGCACAGGAAGGCCAACGACGTTGAAATCTGATCTCCGGGCTACGTTAGCGAATATGCCTGCATCGAGTAGCCGGGAACTGGAAGTCTCGCTTAATGTCAGCTAAATAACCATCGTAAACCATCTGCATCGTTTGGATTAGTTCACAAAAACCTTGTCAAGACCCCCATGAACTGACTACAGCACAGGCACAGCAACGCACTGACATTTGTCGTCAGCTGCTTGAAAACCCACGGGACGATCGTTTTTGGAAACGTATTGTAACGATTGACGACAAATGTGCCTTCCTTTGTGAACCACAAACGTCACAAAGGATGGGTTACACGAGGCCAAGAGTCGACAACCGTCGCCCACCAAGATCGCTTTGCCAAGAAGGTGATGATATCGGTATGGTAGAGCTTCGAGGGTGTCCTCCATTTCGATCTTGTCCCGAATAAACGATTCGTAGACGTTTATCTGTTCTGTAAGCAGCTGGAACGGGTCTAAACCAATTTGACGGAGAAATATCCATCACTGATTCGCCGTAACACGTATTGCTTCAGACATATAATGCCAGGCTACACACGGCAAGGAAGACGCGGGAGAAGCTTGCAGCGTTTGATGGCGTTGAAGTACTGCCCCACCCTGCGTACAACCCTGATGCCGCCCCGTCAGACTACGGTCCGTTCGATGGAACATGCATTTTGGGGGCGTCGACACTGTAGATGGTAGGTTTATTCTTGGTCATGATGTTCAATGAAACTACGAAAAGAGGCTTCTGTAGCTGTTGATATTTCACAGATTTTTTTGCTTAGCGTACAGCTCTTTGGCTCAGATGAATACACATCTACAAGAAACAGTTAAGGCAACAAGCCTCCAAGCCCGAGTCATGGTACCTTGGACGAATACGATTCCTTGCAGTTAGGTAACAAACCATCATAGATAGTGACGACCTGTATTTTGAAGAATGATTTTCATTAGCTTCTTCATAGTTTCAGTGAAATCGTATTTGTCTTTTTCTATTGCTTTTTATTGGGCTTTTCCCCCCGGATGTTAAAGAACTTTCTGATCAATCTAGTAAATACAGGATTAAAGATAAAATAATAGGAATCCTGGTCTGATATTAATTAGAGAATATACTGTCTAATTTTGATTAGAAAATTATTCCATTAAAACAAAATGGAGCAAATTGTACCAATCAATTAGCCCAGGAATTTACCCTCTTTTACAATAATCTAAATTCATAATTTCTTAATTAAGGATTGAATATGCGATAAAAATCAGCGCAGAAAATATAGCAAACATTTTTCCCATGTTGAAGACGGAACTTTTTTCAGCTCTATTTCATTTAATAAACAGGACTAATGTATACGATTAGTGAATTGAATATTCAATAAATTTGTGGAGGCATGGCTCATGAGTGATGAAAAATTTCAGAGATTCCACCAATTTAATCCACCAAATCGCTGCATTCTTTATGTTCTGTTTTATTATTGTTGCCTAAACTGTTTCTTGTATTTGTCGTGTAGTCCTCTGAACGGAAGAGCTGTGGTCGAAGCAGAAATATCTTTGAAATTCCAAAAATTACAGATGCCTCTTTTCATAGTTTCATTAAACATCATTACCAAGAATTAACCTTACATTAAAGATTACGTAATCAGAATCAACATACACAAGAGTTGTAGCTATCTGGTTGGTTCAAATTGGTAGAATGTGAAAGTCCACCATAGATTTAATCCATCAAATCGCTGAATTCTTTATATTCTGTTTACGATTGTAGCCTAAACTGTTTCTTGTATTTATCATGCAGAGTCCTCTGAACGGCAGACCTGAAGTCGAAGCAAAAATAGCTGCGAAATTTCAACAACTACAGAAGCCTTTTTTCATAGTTTCATCAAACTTCATTACCAAGAATTAACCTTACATTAAAGATTACGTAATCAGAACGAACATACAAGAGTTGTAGCTATCTGGTTGGTTCAAATTGGTAGAATGTGAAAGTCCACCATATATTTAATCCATCAAATCACTGAATTCTTTATGTTCGTTTTACCATTGTTTCCTAAACTGTTTCTTGTATTTGTCGTATAGTCATCTGAACTGAAGAGCTGTGATCGAAGCAAAAATATCTGTGAAAATTCAACAACTACAGAAGCCTCTTTTCATAGTTTCATCAAACATCATTATCAAGAATAAACCTTCCATTACAGATTACGTAATCAGAACCAACACACAAGAGTTGTAGCAATTTAGTGGATTAAATTGGAAAAATGGTGAAGCTTGACCAGTTTCAAGCCTTCCCAAATCTTATTAATATTCAGATCACTAATTCTAGAAATCCATCTTATATGACTGAACAAAATAGAACTAAATAATTTTATCTTAAACAAGCAGACAATGCTGCGTTATATTTACTTATTATTTCATCTTCTGTCTAAACAGACAAAGGTCGCCTCTCCCGTCAAAATAGACGTCAAAACCAGAAGTCATCTATTGACCGTCGCTGCAAACTAGCGGCCTCGGGTCGGTAACAAAGCCACAACACCAACTTTGGCAAACTTAAAAGCGTCCACCTAGAGACCATGGTTTCGGGCTAATGGCCCTTGTCAGCCTAAGACGGACTTTATTCCATGAGATCCACACAAGATCTAATGGAATATCACAATCTGCCAAAGTGGTGTTTAGCTGGCAAAGTGGCTGGGCCAAATCTATGGATAAAATGTAGATGGAAATTTTGTCGGGAGAATATTGATCTAAAGAGACAAAAGTCGCCTCTCCCGTCAAAATAGAGGTCAAAACCAGACGCCATCTATTGACTGTCGCCGCAAACTAGGCTGACGAGGGCCATTAGCCCGAAACCATGGTCTCTAGGTGGACGCTTTTCAGTTTGCCAAAGCTGGTGTTGTGGCTTTGTCACCGACCCGAGGCCGTTAGTTTGCGGCGACGGTCAATAGATGGTTTCTGGTTTTGACGTCTATTTTGACGGGAGAGGCGACCTTTGTCTCTTTAGATCAATATCCTCCCGGAAAAATTTCCATCTATATTCATCTTCTGTGTTACTACTCCACGCCATTATCTCAATGACGAGTGTTGCAATCGTCTGTAATACGGTACATAAAAACAAACCGTAAAAACGTCAGCAATTTTTTAACTTTTACCTCATTATTTAACTTTATTGACCTTTTTTGTGAGAAATACGGTGCGGCGTACGTGTTTTCTATCCATGGCATTCAACTTGTATTTAATAGTCATATACAAAACATGAATTCAAAGAGAAGTTTGAGAAGATTTTTAATCAGATTCACTATCTTCTAACGGAATGTTTATTATCTTCTTTCATATCTTGTAGATAGAGGTTGCCTGGCCCGCATTCATATTTCTGCAAAAATAAACACTACGTTCAGTTAAAGTTTTATTTTCTCAATGTTTCAACTAAATTCTTTTGTCTTCGTCAGGAAAAATAAAAATAAAGCATTTGGCAAGGCGTTATAATTGTTTGAACAATTTTTAACTCATTGCCAAATGCTTCATTTTTCATGACGAAGGCAAAATAATTTTGTTGAAACATTGAGAAAATAAAATTTTAACTCGACGTAGTGTTTATTTTTAAAGAAATCTTTCATATTCTGTTAAATTGACAAATCTACAATTTGTCATATTGCCCTAGCTGCCCCTCTATTATTCAAAGAGCATAAGATGTGATTGTTTTTCTGATGTTTATCTTTCCTCATTCTCTTCTTGGGTCTCCGATTTTATTTTGTAGGATCATTAATCACCACAGACACGGTTAGCCACTAAAAAGTTGTTTTTATTTCAAAAAGTCTCTCGACTTATTTAGGCATACAATTTTTAGTAAATGATATATATATTCTAACAAAAAAATATATATATAACATATTGTTTACAATAAAATATAAAATAATTTAAAAAAGAATAATTAAATATTTACATTTACAAAATGTAACTTTTATAACACACAAAGTTTAACACCGCGCCATCTAGGTGTGGCAATTAGAATTATTTAACCCTACAATTTTTATTTCAATTCAAAGCGCTATGCCCCCCTAGGGACAATTGCGTTGTCATACATGTATGCCTTTATATTTGTCTATACATATATATATACAATAATTTTAGGCCATGAATAGAATAGTCATATGATGTTAACAAAGGGAAAGAGAGAAGAAAAAAAAAAACGAGAAAATATAACTGTGTACAAATAAAGAAGTGTCTAGCAATATATACAATCAGTATAATATAAATTATCAGTTTCTTAAAAGATATTAGTTGCTATATAATACAATATAATATAATGCGGCCTGTGATTGTAAAACGACATTTAAAAATTATCCCGCATGAGTTCTTTTCAATGATAAATCAGTGGACATGGCATCTGCCCGGTGAGCGAAACACTGTGGGTTCGATTCCCATCCCTGGACACTTTTATTTTTCCGTTTATCATTACTCTTCACAATTCATCCTTTCATACCTCATCTTTAAGGTTAGAAATAATCGTTATTTCTCCTTTAAATAAATTTTGATTTTTCATTGAAAATAAACTCATGCGGGATAATTTGTAAATGTCGTTTTACAGTTGTAATATAATTTAAAATATATCTACAAAAGGTATTGAATTTAATATACATTTCTTTACTGGAAATAAAAATACTTGGATCTGTTACTATTGAAATATTTTCGATTCTATAGTCTTGAAAAACAGGACAATCTAGTAAAAGATGTATGAGATTCTGATGCTGAGTAGGATAGCGAAGACAAACAGAAGATCGCCAAGCAGACCTTGAGAGAATAGCAATGTTTACTTCACGATTCTTCCATAATCCTCAAGCCAAAGACTTTCTTACAAGAAAACGACAATTTCTATTGAACCTACTAACAGAGTATCACATCTCTGAATGCACTATTGTTAACGAGGAACGAAATAAGATTTTAAAGAACATTATCCAAGTCTACGTGAACCCAGTTCAGCTAATCAGAAAAATGTCCGAGAAAATATATATAGCGATAGAATTGTTTAACTTTCATAAAGCGCTAGAGAACAAGGTAATCTCTAAGAACTCAAATTACAGAACAATTTCCATCCATAGTTAATTTGTATAGTTATGTTGAATACTTTGATTTCCTTTTCATTTTCCCTTCTATCCTTTGTTTATGTTTTCCTTTTCTTCATGAAAATGATGTATGGCGAGTCCTTACAGGACGGAAATGTCCTAATAAAGCTGTTGTTGTTGTACTAACAGAGTATCTTTCTCGCCTCAAGAAAACTGCTACTGAAGACCAACAATGAAGACGCTGAGGGAATACTTGACAGAAAACCATCATATCAATGTTATAAACAAGATTTGCAAGCTGTGTGTAACATATTTACATGGAGAAAGAGTTAGGTAACATAATATTTAATATTTTATACACAACAGATTATTAATTTAAATATGTTAATAATATTTTTCGTGTTGCCTATCCGTTTTTTATTAAAATGTGAATAAGATGTATTTGTTTTGAGCGCAAAAATTTCCTTATCATTTTGATAATTTTCCTCACTCATTTTTCACGCTACAGAATAGAATCGATTGTGAAGGATTTGTTATTGTGATTTGCATCCATATAGTTTAGTAGGACTATAGCCATTAATACACATCGTTCTATATATATATATAGGGTTGGCCAAATATCAGGGAACAGGCTAAATCAATGTTTCGTTGATTTCTGTTCCACCAGATGGCGCTCTGCCTTCTGAAAAGCCCATATGCTCCTGGTCAGGATATGCCTTTTTATTTTTAATATATATAGAATACAAACAGATCGCCAAGCAGACATTGAGACAATAGCAATCTTTACTCCAAGATTCTTCCATAATCCTCAAGCCAAATACTTTCTTACAAGAAAACGGTAGTTTCTATTGAATCTACTAACAGAATAGCTTTCCCGCCGCAGGAAAGCTGCTACTGAAGACCAACAATGAAGACGCGGAGGTAATACTTGACAGAAAAACGTCATAATGGCAGAGCATGAGTACTACAGTGCTGGAAATAGAAAGTGTTACATCCAGAAGAAGCTGTGAAGAGAAAAAACATAGAATTTGACTCAAATTGTTATATGCAAGACAATAAGATAAAAGAGCTATGAAGAGAAAAAAAAGAACAGAGAATTTAACTCAAATTATTACATGCAAGATAATTTTTATATGCAAGACAATAGAGATAATTTTCATTTTTTAAAATCATTTGGTCTATATAATAGCTTGTACCTCTATCCCAGGGTTTTCATAATATTCCACCAGTTCCATTTAGAGGAGAAACACTTTTTATTTCCGAAAATTATGCGTACTTTTTATAAATATTCAAAATTTATAATAAGAAACACAAGTCAGGGAGAAGAGCTTCTTTTATAAAAGGACGATCGTACAAGCTTTCAGGTAAGACGTCCTTCTACGGGTACAAAAGGATCCGAGAGTGGCAATCCCTATATATATAAAAGTCAGTTTATGTATGTATGTGTGTTTGTTCCTATGTCGGCTATACACGTCCACAATACGTAACTAATCTGACTGAAATTTTAACAGTATATAGAGTAGAATCTGGAAAAACTTACAGTGAAAATTTCAGGTCTCTATCCCGAATATTCTTCGAGGTATTTGCAAATTGCGTTGCAAATTTGCCTTTTCGCTCGCAAGCAGCGCTTCTAGCGGTGAAGATGGGAAGTAATATCAGCTGACCTAATGTACATGTAAAACGTGTTTTGACAGGGCATAGAGAAAAATCTGGAAAATATATTTATCGGATTTTCAGCCAATAAAAAATAAAATTGACAGGTTCTGGGCAAAAATAGTTGTTTTTTTAGTCAGAAAATGATGATAACAATATTTCTGTATCATGTTTGATTATCAGATGCAAAATTATATCCGGAAAAATTCCAAAAAGCAGAAACCACGGGTGAAACCAGTTCATTTTAGTGTGCAGGAACAAAATTCTAACAGAAAAACATTTATTCGAGCAGAAAACAAAAGCCAAATCATCTTTCTATAAAAATATCGCTTCTCTGACACAAAGTTTGGAGCGGGACGTTTCACAAGAAGGACATCCACGGCGCCAATTTATAATTGTAACGAATAGTATTTGAAAAAAAAAATTTAATCGGGTAAAACCCGGGCGTTGCCCGGGTCATTCGGCTAGTGGTTTATATACGTATATACACAAGAAGGGCGTCTTGCCCGAAAACTTGTACGATTGTTCTTTTATAAAAAAAGCTCTTCTCCCTGACTTCTTTTATAGCGAATAGGAAAAAAAAAAAGATTACCGTTATCTTTTAATTAATACTTTATACTTAAAGGTTTGAAAATAATTATAAATATAGTGTAAAAATAAATTTCTGCTGTTTTTAGAATATTATTGAGATATATAATTATTACTTGCAGATTCTGATTATTTTTAGATACATGAGTATATTTGTGATATTGCTGTTGTGGTAGAAATAAAAAAAAACAAAACAATTTAAATCATTATTTGCTAGTTTGTTTTCATTGAGCTTATAAAATATAAAATACATAATCTGAGAAAGTATTGCCTGATTTAAGGCGTAAGAATAAAGAAAATGAAAGACTTATTTACATATGTATAAAAGAATTGAGCCGGCCAACGGTAAACAACAACACTACAACAACTATATAGGAAAAACGGCGATATCTGGCGGTCGACCCAATAGAGCAGTTTGCCCTAGAAATTATAATTTTTTTATAACATATATATATATGTGGTTATAAAATGTGGGGAAAGAAACACACCACAAGTTGGAAGAGGAACCCAGGCAACCAGAGAGAGAGAGAGAGACGGGACTGGCACAGCCGGGCGGCCGTTCGTGTCGCACACAATTCCCAACTGTCTTAAAATTCCCGAGGTGTTAACTAACGTGTGGTCTCCTCTTGGAATGTCGCTGGTGTCTCAAATGACCGGACTTTACCCTCCCGTCTCTCTCTGGGTTGTCTGTAGGTTGGATTTAATATTCCTGGAAGATTATATATTATGACATATGTATATTTTGCGCTTACCATTTAGATATGAAACATTTCAGTGTGCCTCAATTTTAAAACCTATTGGATGTAACCTTCAGTACTTTTGAAGAGACGTGCAAACTTCCTCATCCCTATATTTAGTTCTGCCATGTTGTAATATTTGAAAAACACTCATAGAGTACTCTCTGTGTGGTAAATTATTTTGTAATGTACTGTACTCCAATGTAAAAGTTGAAATAACAGACTGTGTGAAGTCCTTTTCAAATACAAAATGGGAAGTGCCGAATTATTAACCTTTGACCATGACGTTAACAAGACTAAACTACGTTCTGGTGGGGAAGATGGTGCAGCGGGAAGTTCTGACTAAAGAGAAGAAAGTTTAGGATTCCTAGACGGTTCTAGTTTCACCTTAAATTAAAGAAATTATAAAAATACATTAATTTCTTCAAAATAAAATTCGTATCTTTTGAATATAAAAACGAACTAATTTTTAATTAGAAAAGTTATATTTTTCCTTTATACTCATGACACCATTCATATATTCATAATGATAAATATATATTAAAAATAAAGAAGGCATCTCCTGACCACGAGCACATGTGCTTTATATATACAAGGTATGTCCCATAAGTTCCCGGACTGGGTCCATAAAAACATAAATAAATGAAAAATGTAAATGAATTTGACTGTTTATTATAGAAAAAATATCTGGCTACACGGTGGTACCAATATCGAGGCGGTACTTGCGCGCGCGCCAAGGTTATTCTAATTTATTTAAAGGTCACACCTAGCGCTGCGGCGATTTTACGATGGAACAAAAATTGAAGCAGAGGATTTGCATAGAATTTTGTGTGAAACTTCAAGTATCAGCAACCGAAACTTTTGAAATGCTTAATAAAGCATTCCCCAATGACGCCCCAAAGAGAACAACTGTTTTTGAATGGCATTCTAGATTTAAAGCTGGCAGAATTTCCATTGAAGATGATCCTCGTCAAGGACGCCCAAAATTTCAAAGGACTGATGAAAATGTGCAAAAAACACCGATTTGATAAAAGAAAATCCTCGAACCACTCTGCTGGAGCTAGAGCAAGACACAGGCATCTCTAAAACAACGATTGGAAGGATCGTAACCGAAGATTTGAAGCTCAAAAAGACTCCTGCAAAATTCATCCCAAGATTCCTCACCAATGAGCAAAAACTGTGTCGGCTTGCAACCTGTGAGGACATGATGGAAATGACAAGAACGGATCCAGAATGGAAAGACAAGATAATCACAGGCGACGAGACATGGGTCTATGGCCATGACCCTGAAACCAAACCTCAATCTGCCGAGTGGAGAGGTTAGGGTGAGCCTAGACCCAAAAATCCAGAAACAAGGTGTTGCTGGTCGCTTTTTCGGATAACAAGGGCATTGTTCATTCACGAGTATCTTCCTGCAGGCCAAACAGTTATTAAGGAAACGTATTTGGGCATTCTTCGCCGTCTAAGGGAAGCGATTCGAAAAAAAAGGCCAGAAAAATGGACTAATGGTGGCTGGATCCTACACCATGACAATGCTCGCCCTCACACAGCGCACTTGATGACTAGCTTTTTGGCGAAAAACGGGACACAAATCCTACTTCAACCACCCTATTTCCCAGACATCACACCAAATGACTTTTTCCTGTTCCCCAAACTTAAAGCAGTTCTAAAAGGAAGACATTTTGACACCAGGGATGACATAATAGAAAAATCGCCGTTAGTATTGAAGAGCATTCCAAAAGAGGCTTATAAAAACTGTTTCGACAATTGGGAGAAACGATGGCGCTGGTGCGTTGAAGCAAGGGGGGGTTACTTTGAAAAGTTTTAATAAAAAATTTAAAAAAAAATCTTACCTTTTTTTTATGGATCCAGTCCGGGAACTTATGGGACATACCTTGTATATATATACGAGGGGCATCCAATAAATAAGTTTCCCTATTTTTTTTTCGGCGAACGAAACGTTGTAAAAATTAGTTAGTAGGTAAGAAATGGTCACTATGATGCGTTGGAAGCTGGTGACCTTTCAAAATCACTCTACTCGTACGCGCAAGTCCGTAACGCTTCAGTTTCCATGGAGCTACCACTGGTGAACGTGTCCACTTGCGAACTCCGTTCTGTAATTCGTTTTTTCACAGCGAAAAATGAAACTGCGGTCAATATTCATCGCAATTTAGTGTCAGTGTATGGTGAAGGATGTATGAGCATCCAAATGGTTCGCCGATGGCGTTCATGGTTCTTGGAAGGACGACAAAACGTGCATGATGACTTGCGAAGCGACAGGCCCGTTACTGCTACGGACAATGCAGCCGTGGCTGCTGTTCGGAATGTGGTGGAAGCAAATCGCCGCGTCACCATTGACGAAATAATGATTCGACTGCCTCCTGGAATCGAAATTGGATGCTCTTCGATTGGAACAATCATGTCAGATGTTTTGAATTTGAATTGAAAACAGGCGGAGGCGAACCACTGGCTACGAAGACAGGACACGGCTTGGTACAACAGTGGTATCAAAAAATCGCTACAACGGTACCAAAAATGTTTGGACAGAAATGGTGATTATGTAGAGAAGTAGTCTATGAGTTGTATAATGAAAATAAAATAACTGCATAATTGTAAATAAAGTTCTTTATTTGTTACAAAATAGGGAAACTTATTTATTGGATGCCCCTCGTATATATATATATATATTTTGATTATCCCTAGTACACACGTGGTACAGGCCATGATAATCATGGTGGGTAGAAGTTGGCAACTGCTTTCACTGTAAGTACATCACATGTCTACACATGTGAGAAGCAGTTCGACTTTACATATACACATGTGCCAGAGCCCCGTTTGGTTACTTGCATTCGCTGGTGGGGTTGGAATTTCGCAAGAATCGGGGGCCATTGAAGCATTTCTTTCTTTAAATCAGAAAAAAGTGCCCAATGCGGGAATCGAACCTTGGTCATAGCGGTCGAAAACCAACGGTTTAGACCATCCTTCCACCGACCCCCTCATATATATTTTAAATTCATATAATTCAAAAATTACAACGAAAACTAATATTTCAAATCTTTACTTTCTAAATAAAACAGATAATATTATAAAAAATCCTAAACTATATCATAGTAAGCTAAATATGTAACATTCTTTGTATTTATTTATGTGAAATATTTAATTATTCTGTTATTTTTCTTCATAGTTAGGCAGTCGGCAACACTGTATTTTTTCTTTCTCTAATTTTGCATAATTTATTTTTGTTTATATATTATACTTAACTTTGTTCTAATTTAATATAAAAACTGAAAGTATTGTGACTATCCCTTATTTCTAAATAGGAAACGTTACAGAATAAAAAATAATCATTGATATATTGTAAATATTTTTGTCCAAATTAGAAAAAGATTTGAGAAAATTATTATGCAAATTTTGACATAAATCAGTATTGTTAACGTGAAAATTCTGGCGCAAATTTAGAAGGAAGAAGTAATATAAATTATGACAAAATATTACAAACTTTATTGAATTTATTTATCATATTGAAGAATGCAGGTAAGAAATTTTATTTTCACCCTGACAATCATACAGAAGAGATTTCAATTACACCAACAGAAACACTCTTGTATCAATATTACATGTTATCTCTGATGTCGCCTCTCTACCGATGAAGGCTACAATCTCTTTGTCAGATGGACAGAACAAACTTCTTGACCACCAAATCTTGATACCCCATCAGCCAATCATCTAGTTAGAAGTTGGATGATTATTATGTTATGTGAATTGGCTCAACTGATTGATTGGGCTGATAGAAATCAACGTAACGTTGATAGAAATCAACTAACGTTAATTAACATAAAGTTAGTTAAGATTCTTTTAGCCCAATCTTTATAATCTTTAAGAAATCTGTTACACATATTTGTACACTGATTTAACTTTGACCATTCCATAGAAGCTCTAACTCAGAGCTCTGTAATATTTAAGGAAAAGCTCTATACATAAGTGGATTTAAATTGAAACGGAGTACTATTATGTTAACACAACAACAAAAATAATTAAAATTTTAAAAATAACTTTGAAAAATGTGATTAGCTAAGCTAGATATGAGTATAGCCTTTAATAAATTATGGTTGAAAATTTGTGAATTTTAAACACTCATTTTTTTTTATTTTATTAATCAACCAGGCACGATATTGAAATATTTGCGCTAATTACACAGAGGAATCAAACAAAACAACAAATAAATTATAACGTAGAATTAAAATATTTACAAATTTACATGTCATATTCGACAGAGTTAATAAAATTTATATAGACAAAGTGGCAGATGTAGAATAAATGATTTAGATCAGGGAATAAACGATCTATCACTTCTGTAAATTTCAGACAGTCGTAAATAAGGTGAAGAGCAGTTTGCTCAGTTTCTACGCAGGAACATTTTGGTGTTTTTGATTGACCTCTTTTATGTAAGTATTTCTGGAATTTCCGTGATGTGACAAATTGTCTATAAAATTTGCAAAAATTTCTTTCCAGCTGTAAATTCCATGGTGTTTATAGTGTAGTTTAGGTGGGAAGGTATCTCTGGCTTCATGTTAGATGGGCGTAGAGAGAGCGCTACACGGCTCGGACTCTCGCCCAGCTGATGGACTATTGGGACCAGCTGTGTTAGAGGCGGCACCAGTAAAGGTGAAACCTCTGTATTTTATACTTGAGATTTCTCGATGTAGCATAACAATCGTGTAGCCACAATATTGTCAAATCTGTATAGATTACAACAAAATAGTTGTTGTTGTTGTGTCCAAAGAAGAGTCTCAGATGTCTCCATGCACATCTCCATCAGCAGCAGCAATATCCACTATCTAACTCTTCATTGGAAAATGGGTGCCGTTGCCACGTTAGTTACCTTGGAACGAACTAGAATTTGGTCGAATATTCCAAGGGTCCAGGGGGGACCGCAGGGAGGTGTGGTCGGACTTCTCCCCCCCCCCAACAAAATAGTCTTTGACATAGTAATTGACATGGGGTAGAAATGCCTGAAACAAAGAGAACCAAAGTGGTTGTTGAAGGTAAAAAGTGCAATCATTGCAGATGTATACCTCAAGTATAAAATAGCAACTACTTGGAGAAGTTGTATAAGACCAAAGGGTCATAACAGGGACTTTGTTGTTGTTATAACTGTTATTCTTTATGTACCCTACATTTTCGTGCTTGGAGAATCCGTATAAGACTAAAATGTCTTAATAAAGCTTTTTGTTGTTGTTGTATAAAATAGCATCGCAACACTAAGTGTTCTATTTCATTATTAAATCTAAATAAAGTGTAATAAAATTTATGTAGAAAATATAATCCTATTTTTCAATAAGTTTCTTTTATTAACTTTAACCGCGAGCTTTTGAGCACTCACTCTTCAATAAGCAAAAAAGGTTTTTATCCAATTATATTCACATCTTAAATGTGAATAATTAATTTTTATACATGTTTTCATTTAAGATATAGAATGTTATACTCCATGTTAGGAGCAGCTGTGCACATGTCGTCTGTTTCTCATGTCAGAAGCGGCCATTTCTTTTGGAGACAAGTCGGCCTGCCATTAAGTATTGCTCCCAGTCTTAATGACAAAGGCATTCTACTTCACCCAGTCATGATGGCTGTCAAACAGACATCATCAAGGGTCACAACTTGATAACCTAATATGATTGAGTGGAGATAAGAAAGAATAAGAAGAATGTATTGATTTTCAAGTTTGATAGCTCGCGATTAAAGTTAGTAATAGAAACTTATTGCGACAAAGGATATCTATATAAAGTTGCATGCTATGTAGAAGGCTACAGAAATACGTCGGTTTGAGATTATAATTCATTCCTGAGACATGCTCGTAAGACTAAACATTGGTTTGCAAAGCGAAATTTACTGTTTAAATATTTTATTTGCCTTCTCACAGATCAAATTCTGATTTACTGTATCACTATTGCTTCTCGTTTATCTGCACAAGAATCAATTTTCTTCTTATGAAAGAAGTGGACATTACTTTGATAGTCTTGCAACTCCTTTTGCTGCTGATAGTTTCCTTAATTATTTTTTCTCCTCCGATATTGTAAAAATCGTGGATGTTGACTTATTGTAAAATCTCCTTATATCTGCTACCCGTATGACTCGTTCGTATTTTTCAATCATTTTCTTATAAACTCCCTTCGAAATAATATTATTCTTTTTTAGATAATAAAAGGCATATATTAGATTTAATAAAATATTTATATTGACAATATTTTATTAAATCCAATATATGCCTTTTATTATCTAATGAATTAAGTATGGATTGCTCTATTTTCAAAAATATTATTCTTTTTGAAAGATTTTATTTACCTTGCTTCTATGTCTGTCTGTCTACAAATATTGTGTTCAATTTTTAACACGCAGAGCACCTAGAAGTATGAAATTTGGTACACTCAGTCAAATCTACAATGCAAGTTGACAAAACTTCATACTTCTGGGTGGTCAGGGAGTCGGTAATTGACTAAATTATTTCTTATTTTGTGTTCAATTTTTAACATGCAGAACACCTAGAAGTCTGAAATTTGGCACACTCAGTCAAATCTACAATACAAGTTGACAAAATTTCATACTTCTGGATGGTCAGGAATGAACAAATTTTCTTTCTTATTTTGTGTTCATTTTTTAACATACAGAGCATCTAGAAGTCTGAAATTTGGTACACTCAGTCTAATCTACAATGCAAGTTGACAAATTTTCATATTTCTGGATGGTCAGGAATGGACAAATTTCCTTTCTTATTTTGTGTTCAATTTTTAACACGCAGAGATATGGACTAATTTTATATGGAATTGGAATATAGACTAATTTTATTTCTAATATTGTGTTGAATTTTAACATACTTACATGGAACCTAGAAGTCTGAAATTTGGTACACTTGGATAAACCTGATTACATTGTAAGTTGACAAAATATCATACTCATGAGCGAGTCGAATATGGACTAATTTCCTTTCTCATATTGTGTTCCATTTTTAACATACTTACAGAGCACCCAGAAGTCTGAAATTTGGTAAACATGTTCAAATCTGGCAAAATTTCAGACTTCTGGATGGTCGTAAATGGGCTATTTTCTATATTCCCCATCAAATTTAGTGATCAATTTTAAATATACTTCTTGACTACCCTTAAAAGTTTGGTATTTTTATTGATTAGTTCAATCCTACTAACAAGTTTGCACAATTTCAGATTTCAAAGTGGTCTTGGTGGTCGGGAATATTTTAAACGATATTCTCAAATTTTTACTGAAATTTAGAACTTTAATACACTCATGGACAAAACTTTAGGAAGTTGTACCTTTTATCATATATATCGGGATTCAGACAATAACTCTGAAAGATATTTGATACACGCTGACCTTTATTATACACTCATGGACAAAACTTAAGGAAGTTGTACCTTTTATCATATATATCGGGATTCAGACAATAACTCTTGAAAGATATTACAGTCACCTTTATTGAAGACACACGAGATAACCAAGTGTGAAAAAATTTGCCTCTGTCTCCTTTAAACCAACAACAACAACAAAAAAGACAACCGGCGACATCAACGATTTTCCACTTCCTTAAGTTTTGTCCATGAGTGTATATAGTTTGTCGATTTGATAGATTTTATATTTGTAAATATATTTAGATTAAAGCAGTCAAAACTAGAGTAAAAGCCTTTTATTTAACCCACTTAAAAAAATCACAAATAAAATGTAATAAACACATTTCCAAAACATATAGTTGAAAGCAATCAAAAGAAATTCTTGTATAGACGATATTTATAACGATATATAAAACAAATATAAAATGTTGTACAAAGATTTGTCATAAAATGATAAAAATATATATGATCATTAAAATATTTTTAAATAATAAAAAAAGAATAATAAAATAATTTTTAAATATATAAAATACACATCAATACATTAAATGTTTAAATCACATAGAAAAATTGACAAAAGATTTGTAATAAAATTGAAAATAAAAATATTAAAAATATTTCGAAAATGAAAAATATGATCATTAAAAATATTTTTGAAATAAAAAAAAAGTTAATAAAAAGAATTTTTGAAAATATTTAAAATATACATAAAATACGTAAATAACATAGAAACATTTGAAAAAAAAAAGATTTGTAATTAGATTGAAAATAAAAATATTAAAAATATTTTGAAAATGAAAAATATATAATCATTAAAATAAAAAAATAAAATAAAAAATCATATCAATCCTATCAATAATAATTTAGCATATATAAATATAAAATAAAAATATATAAAATACACATTTATATATTAGAAAAAATGTTTTCAAATGTCATGAGAATAAAAATACATTTAGGAACATATACACCGTAGCTACCAACTTGAATCACAACTTGATCTTTTTTTTTTGGATGGTAATTTTACCTGGAGGATATTTATTTATAAAAAGAAAAGTCAACTCTCATGTCAAATAGATAATTAAACTGAGTACCGTCAATGTGATGGTGGTAATAGGCAATTTCTTATGATTTCATGTGGACCTCAAAGGAAGGCCATTAACCCAAAACAATGTCTACGGGTGGGCGTTATGTACTTTCCAAATGTGGCGTTGTGGCTTTGTCACTGACCTGATTCTACTAGTTTGTTAAGACGGTCAATAGATGACACTCTTCGTTTTTTCGTATATTTATTAGAATAGAGCGTGATATTATCTATAAAAGTAACGTCTTTTAATTCTAAATACACTTATAGACAAAACTTAAGGAAGTTGTACCTTTTAGCATATATAACGGGATTTAGACAATAACTCTGAGAGATATTACGGTAACCTTTATTAAAGATACATGAGATAACCAATATACACTCATAGACAAAACTTAAGGAAGTTGTACCTTTTAGCATGTATAACGGGATTCAGACAATAATTCTGAAAGATATTCCGGTGACCTTTATTGAAGATACAGGAGATAACCAATATACACTCATAGACAAAACTTAAGGAAGTTGTACCTTTCAGCATGTAGATCGCGATTCAGACAATAACTCTGAAAGATATTACGGTGACCTTTATTGAAGATACACGAGATAACCAATATACACTCATGGACAAAACTTAAGGAAGTTGTACCTTTCAGCATGTATATCGCGATTCAGACAATAACTCTGAAAGATATTACGGTGCCCTTTATTGAAGATACACGAGATAACCAATATACACTCATAGACAAAACTTAAGGAAGTTGTACCTTTTAGCATATATATCAGGATTAAGACAATAATTCTGAAAGATAGTTGATACACAGTGCCCTTTATTGAAGATACACGAGATAATCAAGTATGAATAAAATTGTCTTTGTCTTCTTAAAAAAATAGAAGGCGACATCAAAGACTTTCGATCCATTTTATCCATGAGTGTATATATAGAATCATAGACAAAATTAGAATAAACCACAGATTTTGTTAATTAGATCTTCATGTTATACAGTCAATAGCTGTCTTCCATTATAAGACGTTGATTTTGTTGACATTTATTTTTAGGTCGAATATATCTTTAGAGTTATCATATTGGTTAGGTTGCTGAGTGGAGATTAGCTGTCCTTTGGGGTAAAATGCTAAATGTATAGAAATACACTAATATCTCTATAATGTTCATTTCCCTCATTAATTCAGATTTCTTTTCTAGAATCTCTCCTTATCTCCGTATACGAATGTGAAGTAAAACTATAAAATTCGTATTCCTCCGTTTATAATCAATACGAATTGTATGATTTTTTTACGAATTGTAATTTTGAAATAAATGTCGTTTAACACAAACACAAAAAGAGAAATTCTTAGAATATTTAGTATTAATCTATTATATTAATTGTTTATGTGATCATCATTTGATTCAAAATTTGAAAAAAAAAGTAATTTCTAAAGTTAATTCTCAATAAATATAATGTCTTTTATTAATTTTGAACTTATATTGAAAAGAATAGTAAAAGTCTGGAAGGAGAGAAACCTGTCTTTATAATTTTAAATGAAAACAAGGAAGAGTTCAAATATAGGTTTGTCTGTATATATAAATAGGTAGAAAAACTTACATTGAAGTTCTGTAGAGAATTGAGATTTGAAATTCCGGTCACCATCATGTTGAAGTGAAGTATGAAAGGCTGCAGTAGGATGGAAGAAATTATTGAAAGTTTTTTACATCTTCGGCGCCGCGCAGATGTAGGAAGGATGAGAGCATTCTATGTTCCTAGCGCAGGGGCAATGGTCCACATAACGTCCAGCTTTGATCTGTGCTTCTGAGCATTTACGTCCGGGAAGAGACAAAGAAGAACATCTCTGTATTGAACCATGGTCAACTAAGCAACATCCAGATTTACATTCTCTGCTTGTATTACATGGTTCATTCAATTCTTTACTTGATTCTGGACTTTCATCAAGTGGTCGTTGTTCAATATGAGTTGAAACATTGCGATCAAAGAAGTTATCAACGGCATCCCAGACGACCCAAGAATCTTGTACTTGTCCCTGTGGGATCTTCACAGGCCTCTGGTCTGGTAGGACGAGGGCTCCTGCTAGAGCGATGCAGAACAGAACCGCGGCGAGTGGAGTCATGGCGAGTGTGAAGGCAAACCGGCTCGACTGACCTTCTCTTACGTCCTTCCGTTGTCCACGTCATCGGCGGATGTCACCAATCCCTCGTCCGGCAGATTTTGGAAGCTCTTCAAGTATTTTGAAACATACAGAGAAGATTAATATAAATGGTTAATTGTGTGTTGAGGGGAAATTATACCATTGTGATAGCTCTTGCATCAGACTCTTCAATGCAACTCCATCCGTCTAGTGACGTGACATATGAGTCAGCAAGGTGTTGGATGACTGTTTCAATGGACGGAAGTCGGACACAGCCTTTACATTCTTGTTCGTAAACAACGTAAAGAAGTGTGTTACATCCTGGTTTGTATAGTAAAACTACTCCAATATAACTTAAAACTCTATTTTTGAAACAATTGCTATTGATAAAACCATGATCTGGGGCATAAAAACTTGTTTTAGTTCCCATATATACATATAGGCGATAATAATAATAAAAAAGGCTAAAGTAATTAGTCGATGCAGTTGCTCGATGCAAATATTTATAAGTAATTCTACTGTCCTAAAAGCTTATGTCCATAGTTTGCTTGAATACTATTCTAAGATTCCACCCGTCATTGCAGCCTATATAAGCAGAATCGACCAATACAGTATTAGAGATCTAAAAGAAGCCGTCTTATAGATTAATTTGACGAAACCGCTTCGAGGGTTCACCTCTGATCAGCCAAGCCCTCCCAATATTTTCTCATCTCAGTAAGGACAGTAGAAGTTTGTTTTATATTTAAAAGAAACATCCGTGTTTAAACACTTTTATTTCGTATTCCAGGGATGAGTTAGTTTCCTGATTTTTTTTATATTCAGATTATAGTTTGTCAAAGATAGAGATCTGAATTAAATTTTAAAAGAAACTTATCCCTCGAATCCTCTGATGTTTTTACTTTAATATTGATGCACGAGATTATTTTATTGAACGTATTGATATTTATCATTGAATACGTATTGTATCACTCCATTGAAGAATCCTGATAGGGTCATAGATGGATCATGTCTTACCGATATCGTTGTTACCTAACTTTGTACTGGGAAAAGCATTGGTAGAAATGTTTCACTATTAACCCCTACTTGTTCCTAACTTTAAATACTCTACTGGTGATATTGATGGTTGAATTTCGACAACTACGACCCGGAATCGAATCCTGCATTGAGGAATTTTTATACTAAAGAAATAAAACCATAAAGCACAAATGTATATTTTCCAAATAAAACAAACTTCCAACTCCACCATTGCCGGTCCCAAGCATGAATGAAAAAGGAGAAGGGGGAGCAGTAACAAGCTTGCTAAAAAACCTGGACTCAGCTGGCCCGGCTGATAGTACCTTATAAAGGCTCTTGATCCAGGGATACAGGATGAGCAGCGTTTGTACTGCATGTTAGGAGCGGCTGCACATGGTATCTGTTCCTCATGTCAGAGGCGGCCATTTCATATTGGTGCTAGATTTGTCTGCTACTGAGTAGTGCTCCCAGTCTTAATGACAAACGCAGACGCATTCTACCTTACCCAATATATAAGAAAGAAGCATAAGACAAACATCTACTGTCTTTCTGCGATGAAAAATATTGGGAGCGCTTGTCTCATCAGTGTGGACCCTCCCAGCGGTTTCACCAACTTAATCCTCACGGACACTTTTTAGAGCTCCAATACAGTATTGAAGCTCTGAAAAGCGGTATAGTGGATTAAATTAGTAAAACCCACTGGGCGGGTTCCCCATTGATGATCCAAGCCATCCCGCTCACTATTTTTCATTGCTGTGAAGATGGTAGAAATTTGTTTTATTTGGAAAAGAAACATTCGTAATTTATAGTTAGATTTCTTATGTATAGATGGCGCGTTATTGCCTTTTATTTCTAATACTTTAATAGGTCTCAATTCTTGCATAAATCGAACCCTACTAGTCAATGCATGTAACCAAAGGGTCTCTGAGATCTTTTCAGCGCAAAAATCGAATTATTTCTACTTATGTAGATATAGTGGCACAGTAAATGTATCCTGATTATTGTGACCTGTACCTCATGTATACTTGAGATAAGTAAAAACATATTCTACCAAGTCCAGGATTACGCAACTAACATTTATAACAAACGCTCAAAGAGATATTTTATATGAACCTCAAGTAATATTCAAACTCATGTTTGAAAATAAAATTAGGAATATCCAGACCGCTTACTTGAGCATTTTTGGATAGCAGAACGCCATCTTGTAGAATAAAAATTAACTAAACGTTGAATTTTTGGTTATACCGTAATATTAGGCCCAACCACGTATGCCTTTCGGGCTGTTGGTCTTTGTCAGCGGTGTGCAGACTACACCTTAACAACCAAAATGTGGTTCAAGAGGCTTTCCGAGAAATCAAGAAATGGGTATTTTGTTCAAATTTGTGTGAATACGCTCTTAATGTGATAGTAACAAAAAATAAAAAAAGTTATGTAGTGATATTAAAAATGAAATAGATATATCCAGACAGAATACATGAGCAATTTTATATGCCCAATATTTGTATTCTTCACTTCTAGGATACCAAAATTATGCGTGGATTGGCAAAGGTAGTTAACCTCAATAAAATATGCATCCTGGCATGAGGGTATCTCAGGTCAACCTCATAGCATCACGTACTAGAGCTGAATTTGCATAACAACGTTCCTCATTAAGTATTCCAGGTCTTATCTAGTGCTTTCTCAAGGATTTCTGATTATAATACTGCAGCCCCCGTCAATTAGGTGCTTTCCCGGATACATTCATAGCACATAGCACAATGTACGATTAATTTCTTATTTGTTTCATAAGGATTTTTGAGATGTGAAAGATTGGAAATGTAAGATTGTCCCAAAATTTCGTAAACACCTGCAGCAAATTCCAAATATATATCCATGTACAGTAGAACTTGGATAATTTGAAATTCTTTAATTCAAATATTTATCTTGGTTCCTAGAATTTCTTATAAGTATAATTTCCGTTTTTAATTCAAATATTTTGGTCTCTTGAGCTTTGAATTACCCAAGTTCGACTCTGCAATATGCTATATTATTAAAGTAAGTAAGAAGGATAAATCCATAACCAATTTAACTTTGCATATTATTTATTATTAATAGCAATTATATAAAACAAATATTGGTATATGTTTTACGTGGAAAAACCATAAACAATAATTATATACATACAAGTTCCTTTTCAAACACGAGCTCATCTATAGCCATTGTTACTCTGTGTAATATTCCAACATAATATATATCCATATAATATACATATCCAAATTCAATTTTTTTTGCAAGTGTTTACGAACTTTTGAGACAACCTTGTATTTAGACAAAATGTGAATTTGAAAAAAAAAATAGACACCTCGACCAGATAGTTTTATTTTTCAACGTTTCAACAAAAATCTTTTGTCTTCGTCAGGAAAATAAAAATAAAACATTTAGCAAAGCGTTTAAAAAATATTTTTTAACGCCTTGCCAAATGTTTTATTTTTATTTTTCATGACGAGGACATATTTTTGTCGAAATGTTGATAAAAACAAAAGTTTATCTGGTCGAGGTGTCTATTATATAAAGAAATATGAATGCTGGCCAGACAACCTTTATCTACAAGAAAATGTGAAATTGTATGAGGAAATCTTTACATACAATGAAAGCTTTGAGAACAGTAGAAATATATATATGAAAAAAGGAAAAAACGCTGACGAGCGCCAACAAGGCGAAATGCGTTCGTGGATGGCTTTTCTTGATTTATCAAGAAAATGGGTTGGCCAAATATCAGGGAACAGGTTAAATCAATGTTTAGTTGTTTTCTGTTCCACTAGATGGCGCTCTGCCATCTAAAAACCAATGTGCTCCTGGTCAGGATATCTTTTAATTATTTTTAGATTTATTAAAATCAAAAAAGGCATATCCTGACCACGTTCACCAGAATTTTATATCGCAGATCGCCATCTAGTGGAACAGAAATCAACTAAACATTGATTTAACCTGTTCCCTGATATTTGGCAAACCCATTTTTTGATAAATCAAGAAAAGTCAACGACGAATGAGTGGCCAAATATCAGGGAACAGGCTAAATCAACGTTTATTTTATTTCTGTTCCACTAGATGGCGCTCTGCCATCTAAAAGTTCATGTGAACATGGTTAGGATATGCCTTTTTTGATTTTAATAACACCTAACCTTTTTATTATTTTTTCACACACGCATATATATTAAAATAAAAAAATGTATGTCCTGACCAGGAGCACATGTGCTTTTCAGAAGGCAGAACGCCATATGGTGGAACAGAAATCAACTAAACATTGATTTAGCCTGTTCCCTGATAGTAGGAAGTGTTTTATTAGAAAAATATGGGAAAAAAAGCTGTGAAAAATCGTTTCATATTTAATATAAATAGATAACACACATAACCTAATATCTTTTGATTTAAATTAGAGTTTAGAGAATATTTATCGATAATTAGTAAAATAATATAAATGCGATGTATATATTTAGGGCGTTTTTTAAATTAAACTTATACGCCTCATAAATTGTTCAAATATCCAATTAGTGAAATGCCAATTTTATCATTTTTTATTGTGAAGATAGAAATATATTTTCCACCAATATATACGCAAAAATTTTAAAGTTGAATAATAATTTGAAACACACATTTTTATATAAATTTCATCCTTTTTTTTAGAAATTTTACTCTAATTCTAAAAATGATCATTAGTTGAAGTAAACTTTTGTTTATGAAGACTTCAAAGAACAGTTCACTTTTTCGAATGGTATTAATATAGTGTCTAGAGGTGTTTATAATTGTCATAGACCTTCTAAATTGAAGAAGAAATATAGTTTTAGCGAACTGGGGGATCAAATAGACGAAATCTCTGAAAAGGTTAAAATCACTGATGAACCTAAGTCTTCCCAATTCCTTTTTCATATTCAATTCACTAATTGTAGTGTATTTCGCTCTTTATTTAAAAAAGATTTCGTGTTAAATAATTCCATCGTCAAAATATAAAGTTTGCTATGTGTATTGTTTACTCACACTCATGGACAGAACTTGAGGAAGTTTCATATTTTGCCATTGCCATCTAAAAAGCTCATGTTAACACTGTCAGGATATCTTTATTTTGTTTTTAATATCATTACCTGATCTTTTAGAGTTATTTTTACTTTTTAAAAGTATTTTTTTCAAACATGTTCAACGTATATAAACAAGTGCGGCCTTAAATACAAAGGGATAAAATTTGACAATAATAATAAAGTATTGCAAGCCTTTATCAATGCCGTAAATTCCATCCCAGAAGATGACTGGTGTAAATGCTTCGATAATCGGTTTTCACGGATGAAATCTTGCATAGGTGCTAAGGGTGAATATTTTAGAAACTCTGAAAATTTGAAAGTTGCAGATTTAATAAAAATAAGTGATTGCAAAAACCTTTGGAGTGACTCTTGTACCTATTTCTTTATTTCTCAAGAAGCCTCTGGAACCAAAAGATTTTTGGTCGTAGAGATATATATTAAAAACAAAGTAGGCATATCCTGACCAGGAGCACATGTGCTTTTCAGAAGGAAGAGCGCCATCTGGTGGAACAGAAATCAACTAAACATTGATTTTAATATCAACACTTGACCCACTTATTTTTATTATTTTTTTCTATTATTTTTTCATGTGTGTTAAGCGTACTTACGCAAATTTGGCCTTAAATACCCATTTCTTGGTTTCTCAAGAAGCCTCTGGGACCAAAAGTATTTTGCTCCACGCTGACGAGCGCCAACAGCACGAAACGCGTTCGTGGATGGCTTTTCTTGATTTATCAATAAATTGGGTTGACCAAATATCAGGGAACAGGCTAAATCAATGTTTAGCTGATTTCTGTTCCACCAGATGGCGCTCTGCCTTCTGAAAGACACATGTGCTCCTGGTCAGGATATGCCTACTTTGGATTTAATATCAACACCTGACCCACTTATTTATTTATTTTTATTCTATTGTTTTTTTAGAGATATATATGTAATGTATATATAATGAACCCCTGTACATAACTATTGATTGTACATTTATGGTCTAGGTATCTCTTGCTGAGCGGTACCTAATAAAGTTATTTTGAACTGGAAACTGGTCGTAGAGGTACAGCTTGCACCACGTTGACGAGGGTCAATGGAATCTATAGATGAGGTTTTAAATTCCTGATTCGTTCAGTAGTTTAAATCAAAGAATTCATGTTGTTTATCTCTAAAAATGCTCCAATGGCTACCGATTCTTGCAAAAGTCTAACCCCACCAGCGAGTGCAAGAAACCAAACGGGGCTCTAGCACATTTGTAAATGCAAAGTCGAAATGCTTTTCACATCTGTAGACATGTGGTGCACTTACAGTAAAATAATTCGCCTAATTTTGCCCACCATGATTATCATGGCATGTACCACATTTAAACAACAATTTTTTTTTATCTTGAATAATATTTTTACAAACTCTAAATTTCTCTTCTAGATTTAACGCAGCGTTAATTCCCTTCATTTATTTCCCAATTATTTCCGTGTCTGAGATAATTATATGATTAATTATTTCCTCATTATTGACCACTATTTGGTCCAATTAATGATCCTTAATTAGGCATTTCACTATGAAGAGGTAGAATATTTCAATGGTGATTGATTTACTTGTATGTGTAAACTTATACCTTCAACTTGTAGAGGTCATTTGAAAATTTCCAAACAGAAAATAAACGTGATATTTTGAAACATCTATTCAAAGACAAGCCATTGAAATTTGAATATGAAAAGAATGAAAACAAACACCAGCATAATGTCAGTCGGAACGAATAGTGAAAACCCTGAACAAAAATAGAAAACCTTAAAAAGACCATAAACGTGCCAAAACAATTAAAGTTTCCATTTCCTTCAATTTTAGCCTACGTCAGTGGAAAATAACTATCAACAATGCACCCAATGATACATTGTGGGAAATTTTTATTTCCTTTGTGTTGAATTGTTTACTTAGTGTTATACATATATATGCTGTGAAATTAGCTTTGATAAATTATAATTTTTCTAAGAGTGTGTTTATCGGCAATATTTTTAAAAATGTGTATATGATAAAAGATTATATTTTATTATATTTAATTATAATTATACTTATAATTATAAGTGATGACGGCCGTGTTTAATATATATATCTAAAGAGACAAGGGTCGCCTCTCCCGTCAAAATAGACATCTAAAACCAGACGCCATTTTTACGGGGGAGGCGACCCTTGTCTCTTTAGGTCAATTTCCTACCGGCAAAATTCCATCTATATATATTGATATAAAAAGACAAAGGTCGCCTCTTCCGTCAAAATAGACGTCAAAGCTAGACGTCATCTATATATAGATGGAAATTTAGCCATAGATTTGGTCTACCACTTAGCTAGCTAAACACCTCTTTGTCAGATTGTCAAGATTCCATTGACAACGTGGGGCAAGCTGTATCTCTACGACCTGTTCAAAATAACTTTATTAGGTGCCGCTCAGCAAGAGCTACCAAGATCATAAATGTACAATCAATAGTTATGTACAGGGGTTCATTATATATACATATTACGGTGCACTTAGCAGATGGCGCATCTATTATGAAAATTAGAAACTATTTTAGACGCGTAAGATTATTTTTGAAATCAAATAATTTCTACTGCCTTTACTGTAATGGACAAAAAAAAAAAAATTAATGAGAGGGCCTGGCTCATCAGTGGTGAACCCTCCCAGCGGTTTCGCCAGTTTAATCTACCATACCGCTGTTATGCATTTTTCGATCTTCCTTTTATAGTGATACTATTGTTAAACTCTTGGAATGGGTATTCTAGATGAACTATGGACATACCCATATAGAATACCCATTTCAAGAGTCTAACAACAGTATCACTATAAAAGGAAGATCGAAAAATGCAATATAACAGCGGTATGGCAGATTAAACTGGCGAAACCGCTGGGAGGGTTCACCACTGATGAGCCAGGCCCATCCATTAATTTTTCCATTACAGTAAGGGCAGTAGAAATTGTTTGATTTCAAAAAGAATCATACGCGTCTAAAATAGTTTCTAATTTTCACATATACCTCTGTAATGATTCCATATGCAAATTTAATTCTTAAAGAAAAAATGCAGCATATATGTAGATATGTATTAATTTTCTGATAGAAAATTGAATATGTAAAATGATTGAATGTATATAGAGTGTAAGAGGAGAGTGAAAGTATCTTATTTATAGAAATAAATGGCTTATACCTTATAGTGTTCGTCAAGTGCTATTTTTGTTAGGTAGAGAACACAACAACCTTTAAGACAAAAAAAATATATATTTATATATTTAGAAAAAGGCATCTCCTTATCGTGCAACTGATATAAGGAGATGCCTTTTTCTAAATTTATGCACCTTATCCCAGTACAATATCACATTTGTACTATTTTTTTCATATATATATGACATAATAAAAATATGATTTTTATTATTCATTAATATAATTAAAATTTTATAATCATAACTATAATATTTATTAATATTGTTTTCATAATATAACTAAAATTATAATTTAAATAATCAAAGAACTAAACACAGAGTTAATTTTTAAAAATGTAAAGAAATCCTTAACAAAAGGAATACAACCAAATAGTTTTTTTTTGTTTATATATAGATAATAACATCGTTAAATTTTAGGTATGCAAAAACCGTTTGTTTTAAAAAGTAATAAAAAAATAAATACAATTTTGGAAAATAAAAGTTATCATTCATTTCAATCCACGACTGCATGAATGAATTGGTAACGTACCTAGAATACGTCTTTTTTATGACATATATATATATATAAGGATTTTGTTATATATATATATATACAAGCATAATACAGTATAGATACAAGCATCTTCAAATTCAGACAAAAGATAACCTATATACCTGTAGTCCTAAACCATGGTATACAGGTTAGTTTTTGTCTGAATTTGCTGAAACTGGAGTGGTGGCTCATTCTTTATTACCACATTCTTTTGTGGTATTACCTCATTCTGTTGTATAATTAAAGGGAGAGATGCCTCTCTATGTATATATAAATATGTGAATGTGAAAAAATAATATGCAAATGTGTGAATATTATATATAATCAAGACATATGAAAGGTTATTTTATTGAATCCAAATACAATAGTTTGATTCGCATTTTCTATATTGAATAATTAAGAAAACATTTGAAAAAATATCATTTCATCTTTATAATAGACGTAGTTATTGACAGTTTGATCAGAAGCTTTGAAAGGAATTGCACGTATTTATATAAAGAATCAATTATCTACGGAGATTTAAGTAAGAAAGGAATATAAAATTGATATTTAAGAAAGTAGATGAGCAAATATGAAGACAGTATATATCTGGTGATTTGTGAAGCACGGGAGTGGCCAGAGAAAGAGTGCCTTCTTGAACATGGAGAAGAGAGACAGACTGTAGGAGCTTTATATATGATCATAAGAAGATCTTTGGATGGGCCATAGAAATTTCGTATTCTTGAACATGGTAGGGAGGGGATATTATGGTCAGATCAAGAGCAAAGCATGGGATGGGCCATAAAAACCTTGCCTTCTTGAATATGAGAAAATGGATATTGGTAGCTTTATACCTGATCAATAGCGAAGCAGGGGATGTGCCATAGAAATTTCTTGTTCTTGAACATGGTATGTAGGGGATGTTGTTAAGATCAATAGCGAAGCATGGAATGGCCTATATGATCGTTATGTTCTTGACCATGAGAGAAATGAGCAGTTAAAGTTTTATATATGATCTTTTGAGGAGCTTGGGATGGTATATATAGAAACGTTGCCTTCTTGAATATGAGAGAAAAGGATATTAGAGCTTTATATCTGATCAATAGCGAGGCATGGGATGGGCCATAGAAAAATATCTTCTCTAATATGAGAGAAAGAAATATTGGCATCTTTATGTGTGTTCAATAGCGAGATATTGGAAGACCATAGAAACGTGATCTTTTCCTGAACATACAGAGAAAGGGATATTGGGAGCTTTATATCTGATCAATAGCGGGGCATGGGATAAGTCATTGTGAAGTTGATTTCTTGAAATTGTAGAGATTGGGATATTGGGAGCTTTATATTTGATCAATAGCGGGACATGGGATAAGTCATTGTAAGGTTGATTTCTTGATCTTGTAGAGAATGGGATATTGGGAGCTTTATATCTGATTAATAGCGGGGCATGGGATAAGTCATTGTGAAGTTGTTTTTTTGATATTGTGACAAAGAAATATTTTATTATTTAATTTAATATTATTCAATGAAAATATATTCTACAGATTATAAAAATATATATATTAATCTGTATTTGTGAAATCATCTTTAAAATATTTCTTTGCTTGCTTGCTTAAGATTCTCTAGCTGTAAATAGTTTTGGGCCGACCCGTTAATAATTGTCGACTCGTCGCTGTGACGTTATCAATAAATACTTTTACAGCTTAGGATATTTCAAGGCTTGATTTCTACGTTACAACTGGTGGAGAGACTGGACCGATACCCATTAAGAAATAAAAGAAAAATTGATTCTGTTGAACCAGAAGAAACTTCTATGAATGTAAAGAAGGAAGGTACTCAGGTAAGCAACTACGTTGTTCAACATCTGCCAAGGAACCCTTCCATTTTCTCCGGGGAGAATGGTGAAGATCTCCAGAAATGGTTAAAAGGGTATGCACGTGTGGCAAGGTACAACCATTGGGACGAGACCCTTTGTCTTACTAAAGTTTATTTTTATCTGTCTGGAACTGCTCTCAAATGGTTTGAGAACAACGAAGAAAGCATCCAGACTTGGAAGGAATTCACATCTCAATTAGAGAATGTGTTCGGAAAAAAAGAAAATTCAAAATTGCAAGCGGAGAAGAAACTTAAAACACGGGCACAATTAAAAGGCGAAAGTACCGAATTTTACATCCAGGATGTCCTGTGCTTTTGCAAAGAGGCTGATCCTCAAATGAGCGAGGAAGATAAAATCTCCCACCTCATGAAGGGGATAGCTGAGGAGCTTTATCAAGCACTCCTACCGAGGGATGTACAGAGCACCGAGCAATTCATTACAGAATGTCGCCGTGTCGAAGCGCTCCGTTGTAGGCGAGTTACCCCAACCAGGTACGAGCGCCTACCAAATGTAGCCTCTCTCTGTGACCAGGATGACGGAGAAGATCTGTCATCTATGATTAGGCAAATTGTTCGCGAGGAGGTAGAGCGGGCATTAGGCTCTCCTCGGGAGGAACCAAAAAAGGCTACAATCGAAGAAATTGTAAAGGAGGAGATTGGAAGAACCCTGGCGCCAATCTCAAAGTCTAGGAGAAGTCCCCCTCAGAAGGAAAAACCCCGACAGTTTTTAAATACTAGATATGAGGCCGAAACGATAAGACCGCACCCTGAACCTCGATACCCAAAACAAGGAGGAAGACGCGATACCAATGATTGGCGTACAACTGAGGGAAGGCCAATCTGTTTCTACTGCGGACGCCCAGGTCACGTCGTCCGCTATTGCCGTGACAGGAAGAGACACAATGAGGAAAGGAGAAAAGAATATTTCCAAAGAAAGCAAGACGCAATGGTATTCTACAACTTTCGAGCCGAATCTCAGGACCCCAATGACGAATCATCGAGGAAAAATTTAACTCGCTACCGAAGCCCTACCTCATATCCCGGTCGAAACAGACAACATTTCTCACCTGCTAGAAGATCTAGCTGGACGCCCCGCCATTAAAACTAGATGATAGACCATATGGGAGGTAAGGCCGCAAATTTATAAAATCCTCCCTTGCCGACCACAGTGGAAATAAAAAAACTACATTGACGTAAACATAGACCTATTAAGCCCTCATGAAGAAGATATCTGAACTGAAAGAAGACATCCACCGCAGTCACCTGAAAATATCCCTGGCCATAGTACTAGTTCTTAAGACTGACGACGTAAGTCTCCTGAGCATCGGGTCGATGCTCTCTATAGGAGGAGGCTATGTGACAAAGAAATATTTTATTATTTAATTTAATATTATTCAATGAAAATATATTCTACAGATTATAAAAATATATATATTAATCTGTATTTGTGAAATCATCTTTAAAATATTTCTTTGCTTGCTTGCTTAAGATTCTCTAGCTGTAAATAGTTTTGGGCTGACCCGTTAATAATTGTCGACTCGTCGCTGTGACGTTATCAATAAATACTTTTACAGCTTAGGATATTTCAAGGCTTGATCTCTACGCTACAATATTGTAGAGAATGGGATATTGGCAGCTTTATATAGGATCAATAGCGGGGCATGGGATAAGTCATTGTGAAGTTGATTTCTTAAACTTGTAGAGAATGGGATATTGGGAGCTTTATATCTGATTAATAGCGGGGCATGGGATGGATCATTGTAAAGTTGATGAACTTGTAGAGAATGGGATATTGGGAGCTTTATATAGGATCAATAGCGGGGCATGGGATAAGTCATTGTGAAGTTGATTTCTTAAACTTGTAGAGAATGGGATATTGGGAGCTTTATATCTGATTAATAGCGGGGCATGGGATAAGTCATTGTGAAGTTGATTTTTTGATCTTGTAGAGAATGGGATATTGGGAGCTTTATATCTGATCAATAACGGGGCATGGGATGGATCATAGAAACGTTTTTTTTCGTGAACATTTATGAAAAAAGGGATATGGGCAGGTTTATGTCTGATCAATAACGGGGCATGGGATCGGAGATAAAAAAAGTTGCGTTCTTGAATATGAGCGAAAGAGATATTGGGAGAATATTTTATATCTGGTTAATAGCGGGGAATGTAGGACGGGGCTTTTGAAACGTTGTTTTCTTAATCAAGGAGAAAAAATATTATTGGGGACTTTATGATCAATAGCGGGACTAGAATGGGATATTTCGGAGCATTTAATATAATGAATAGTGGAGCATGGGATGGGCTATAGAAGCGATATTTTCTTGGACATGTAGAAAATGAGATATTGGCGTCCTTATAGAATAGTGGAGCATGAGATGGATGCTTGAAAATTTAATTTCTTCAACATTTAGAGAGAAATGGATATTGGGAGATATAAGATCTATAGCGGGACATGGAATGGGCCATAGAAAGTTTGTTTCCTTGAACATGAAGAGAAAGGGATATTTGGAGCTTTATATCTGTTCAATAGCGACGCATGGGATAGGCCATAGAAAGTTTGTTTCCTTGAACATGAAGAGAAAGGGATATTTGGAGCTTCATATTTGTTGTTCAATAGCGGGGCATGGGATAGGCCATAGAAAGTTTGTTTCCTTGAACATGAAGAGAAAGGGATATTTGGAGCTTCATATTTGTTGTTCAATAGCGGGGCATGGGATAGGCCATAGAAAATTTGCGATCTTGAACATCAAGAGTACTAGATATTTTGGCAGCTCTATATATGATCACTAGGGAAACAAGGGATGAGCCATAGAAAAGTTCCTTGAACTTGGAGAGAAGGGATCATTCATTAAGTATTATTCCCGAAATATGTCACAATATATCAATATAAATTTCAAAAGAATATTCTATATTTTCTATTTGTAGATTATTCTTGTCTAGTTGGGTATTTCTACAGACATTGTCAAAAGAAACCGATGCTAGTTACTCATATCAAACACTGAAAGAACAAAATGGTATTCTCAATCTATAATTTGCATTTAATAGGAATTTCAGATAATGTAAAAAACGCACAGATGGTAGTTCACTTTAAAATATCTTTTGGATGAAATCATAATGACAAATTTCAAATTACTATTTTCAAATTGCCTCAATCGTTTTAGAAGGATTTGTTAGCAATGAATCAAATATAAATTTATATTCGAGAGGAGTCCTTTCACGATATTCAGAACGACTGACTTGGGTGGACTTTATTCCACTTCCCTCCAGAGAAACGCCTCGATGATTCTTTGCTATTTATCAATGTCCAGGGAGAGATTTTGATCAAAGACTATGCTCAACGATATGTTGTTGTTTGTACAATAACAAATATCATTATAAGGATCTACAGAATGACAATTCTATGATTCACGGCCTTTCATCAGAGTCAAAAAGAGTTTCAACAAAAACTTCTTCTCAACGATATGAAGTAGCGGTCACACACGATGACGATGACAGATATAATGTTAAATACTTCCTGAGAGAGACGATTCCATCCATCCATGTCTAGAAGGATGTTTTGATCGCAAACGTCTTCTCAACGATATACTGATGTTGCCCCAATGACAGATACCGTTACAAAGGTGTCCAGAGAGACGTGAAAAGAACAGGAAAGTGTCGAAGACGTGCAGAGAGTCTTTCCAAGGACAAGGAAGGTCTCGATGACCGAAAGATGTTGCCGATGTTGTCCCAATGACAGATACCGTTTCAAAGATTTCCAGAGAGACGTGCAAAGGACAAGGAAAGGTTTGGACGACGTCAGAAAGACGCTGTATAGACAAACGTCGAATCATCAATATCCAGGTAGATGCCACGATGATAGACGTCGCTGCCATGGAGAATTGTCGACGAGGACGCCCCCATCTTCGTCGACGCTGCTCCTTGGTGCGACATCTCCAGAATGGTATCACCGCAAAGGTGTCACCGCTCCTAAACAACGAAAGAATTCAATCCATTTATTTTCATTCGAAAGATCTACCTAATCTTAATATACTGAAAACAATTTCAGGGTTCTAAAGCCCTGAAGCAACGCTTCACTTTGTTGCCCCTTCATCATAACACAGAAATTATAAATATATTTTTATGGAAATAATATGAGAAATCATTTTAACAATTTTCATAGTAATCAAATTTAGTGGGAAATGTGTTTCACTCTGAAGTGGTTTATCTTATAGGAAGTAGAAATATCTATCCAAGGTGTTCACCTGGCAAGGTGAAGTTAACGCCCTAGAGTGTCACGTCTGAAGAGACCAAACTGAGATGGGATAAATCTTCAACTAATCCTAATATTAAATAAGACATTTACTCACCTTTTAAGTTGGAAACAGCCTCTAGAAGAGGATATATATACAGAAAGTCCAGGAAACACCTGCATATTATATTTGTTACAAATTTATTCAATGAATACATTGGGGAGGCCCATGATCTCGAAATGATATATGTATATTAGAAAATAGATTGTTCTTACACCTCAGAATGATGACGAAACATCGAGGAGCCATCGTGTTGGTCGACGATGAGATTGCGGAGCTGGTAATATGGATGGCTGTGCTGGAGTAAACCTCCTTTTTTTGTGTCTGGATGCTCTATTTATGGCGAACTAAACAACTCAGTCCCTATTTCTGCTCCGCGCTTATGGAATTGAAGACCTAGGAGATGGCGTCGACCTTTCATATTAAATCTTACTTTTCTTTATTACTAATAATTGTATATAGTTGCGGAACTACTGGTTTCCTGTGCTGCTCTTTTCCTGATATTGCACCTTGTACGGAGAATCTGTATAAGACTAGTGTCTTAATAAAGGCTTTGTGTGTGTGTATATTAGAAAATAGGCCGTTCATCAAAATCAATGATTTCTGTAAATACCTTTCAATGAATATTTCATCGAAAAAGCAGATGCTTGATTATTTTGAGAAAACAAATTTTCAAAGTTATGTTTTATGGCATCAATTTGAAGATGTTTGACAATAAATTGAATTATCCCCTATTACCTAAATCATATCTGAAAGGCTCAATGAGTGGTATATGTTTTGAATCTTCACATTACTAAATAATGTCCTGTAAATATCATGTCTAGAACATTATATATTGAAAAATATATATGGCTTTGATATGGCATATCTTGCCAATGAAGTCTGGAGAATGCTCCAGTGTGGTTGGTTGCCGCCCCAAAGCAACACTTGAATTTTGTGCCCCTACACAATTACAAAGAAACTATCTATATATTATATAATCTAAAAATATTATATAATCTAAAAACTCAAATATTCCTATATTTTAAAAAATATATATTTTATTTTATTCATTGATATATTTACTTTGGTTATCATCGTTTTTTAGAAAGACTTTCAGTTTAGTTATATAGTTTTGTTGTAAATATGCGTAGTTAACCAATCAATCCTTTTAAATCACTAATATAGGATTAACTTATAAATTCTATATAATGTGAAAACTAACTAATGTGTAATATTTCCTCAAGTAATTGAAAATAAAAGCTACTTGACGGTAAATAATTATCTTTTTTTATCACGACTGCACCTCAACCCTTTATCTTATCGATCCTTTGTCTTATCAAGCCTTATCTAACAACAACACAAAATATTCATAACATATATATACATTCACATCATATATATATATATATACAGGGTGATCCAAAAGTCCCGCACAACTTTAAAAATTAATAACTCCGCGAATATTTGCGCTAGAGAAATGCGGTAAACACCATTGTGTTCAGGATGCAATGGGATTTTTTATAGCAAATAATGAAAAATTCGAAATTGATTTTAGTTACAACTTTATTAGCTAGATGGCGCTCTACCAGAATCAGAGATTCAGCGGCCAAATTGTTTGATAAATTGAAAAATATAACTGAACGACACGTATTTTTTCTTTTTGAATACCAGGAAAGAACCCTAATAAGATCAAATGAAAAATTAATAAAACACCATTTCGCCAAAAGTTAGAAGAAATGGTTAACGATTTTAAATACAATCTGAGATATGTAAAATAGGTATATGCAAATTAAACATGTAGCAAAAAATATTTATATTTTAGATGGAGTTTTGTGAAATAAATTGAATGTTTGAAAATAACTACTGATATCAATACACGATTTTTGAAATGTTAATATAGTACCAAAAATTATGATGGTACTACTAATAGGATTTCGTGCTATAAGGAATGTATAGTTTCTTGACTAATTGTCGACACTTGACTATTTAACTGGATATTTGTCATGATCCAAAAATGAAATATAGAGGGGAGTGACAAAATATATTTGTCGTACTTTATTCCAAATATCCTATGGGTTTGTCAAATGTTATCATTGTTTATTATACTGTACATAATTTTGAAAATGTATCCCCTCAAAAAAATAATTTTTAAATCGACCTTTTGCATTGAAAAACGTGGTAGTAAAATCATTTTATATTATTTTTTTGCGCAAAATATCTAAAGTTGGGGGGGGGGGGGGGGGGGGGGAGATACAGAGATTATTCCTTATGCTATTTCTTCTAATGAGCGAAAAGCGATAAACTAAACATAAGGGGTAAGATTGTGTATACCAGTGTTATTCGAGAAGTTATAACACTTTGGCCTGCACGACATAATATAAGATGTGGGCAAATGACAAACATAAAATTACTGTTTACAGAAAAAAAGAGTCAAGATGTGAGGACAGCATTTATTATTCCCATAGCCCAAATTAAAGAGCTGCAAAATATAACACATGAGGTAACTGCCTTCTCTCTTGTATTAGGTCACAATCCTTGCTCAATGTGGCGCCCTTCATTCTCAAACACCGCCTGCAGACGATAGATGACAGAATGGTCACAATTAAATAGTTGAAATTTATAAAACGTGCCATCTGATAGAAGCCTTCAACATGACCAATGTGGTAGGCCGGCATCGATAAAAACGCGACTTAATGTACCCCCATAACCGAAATTGTAAGGCGTCAAGTCTGGTGATATTGGAGGCCACTGGTATATAAAGTGGCGACTTATCAACGAATTCCACCGAACGTATCCTTCAGCAATTGTTTGGCACCGCGGAATATATGAGGAGGTCCTCCATCTTGCATGAATGTTATTTTGCTTAGTGCTTATCTGTCCTGCAATATGGGAATAACCTTTTCTCTCAAAAGTTGAACATAACGTTCACCAGTTACAAAAACGGTTTTAAAAGTTCTTCCATTGATTTTTCAAAGAAAAATGGCCCAATAATAAAAGAAGAAGTGAACCCACACAAAACTGTAACTCTGTGCTGATGAAGTGGTATTTCTGTAAAAATCCTAGGGTTTTCTGTTGCCAAAATGAGGCAGTTTTGAATGTTAAATTCTCCCTTTAGATAAAAGTGAGCATCATCTGTTCTTAGAACATTTGACAGCCAGTTTTCATCAATATCAATTTGCCGGAAACCCCATGCAGCGAATTCTTGACGCTTCTCAAATCGCTGACTTTCAACTCGTGAAAACTTTGAATTTTGTTAGGATATTTTTATAGAAAAATTCTAAATGTGTGTTCTCTCCAAACTGTTCCATACGAAATCCCCGTTTGTCGAGAAACTTGTCTAGCACTTACTTCTCCATACGTGGATAACGTTTCAATAGCTTCAGCATTCTGCAAAACCGTAACAGCCACTGACTTGCATGTCGATGGTCTTCCACTCCGAGGTTTTGCTTCCAGAGATCCAGTTTTCTCAAAACTTTTAATCAATCGCTTTAGAGAGTAGCAACTCATTGGTCCTTTACCGCTGACTACCGCTATCTCCAGTAATGTTACCGCGTCCGGGGTAACCGCCGCGTCAGGAGCTGCAGCTCGAGCTCATGATGAGAAATCTACTACGAGGACACAATTCAATCTACTACAACTCAAAATAAATGGTACCCAGAGGAAAATAAAGAGCTGACTTGTCTTCTCTGTGACAACAATGTACATATTAATTGTCCTCAGGAGACAAAATTGAATCAGAATCTGAGATTCAATATCAAAGATTATACAACACTACGAATGGACAGACCGGGAAAATTCGGAGGAGGACTTGCCGTTTTGATTAAAACTCTAGAAATCAAATTTAAGGAAATCGCCTATAATCAGAGTAAGCCTAGAGAAAGCACGACAGAAGCCCAGGTAATAGAAATCTATCTTACAGATAAAACAATTCCAATCATAAATGTTTATCACCACGATAATACTAGCATCAATACAGGCCTGATAGAGACATTAAGTGAAGCGTCTTCGGATATCGCAATCACACTTGGTGATTTTAACGCCGAAAGACCAACTTGGGGATCACCTGTCCAGGATAACAAAGGTCAGCAGGTTGAGGACATGCTAACCGACCTCGACCTTACGCCGTTAAATAACGAAAAGAACACCTATCTATCCAAGTCCACAGGCACAGAATCCGCAATAGACATCACAGCGATAAATTAAAACATCGCACCCACAACACAATGGAAAATTCTGAAAAGCGCAATCAGTGACCACAGACCAATTTTAACAACCCTAAAATTCAAAATTGTGAATTTCCAACAGAATAAAAGAACACTGGAAAAAAATTTACAGAAAAGCTTGAAGAACTGTGCAACGAAGAATTATATCACAGAACGATTGACAAAAATTGGAAAAATTCTCTTTGAACATATCCAAAGCTGCAAAAGTATCGATACCTAGAGGTAGACGTAAAGACCTTGAATACTTTACTGGAAGGACCACAATATCGAGGCAATGATTGCAGAGAGAGACAATAAAAATGAACTTCTTAAAAAAAATAAAACAGAAGAAATCATAAAGGAACTCATTGAAATTAGTCACAAAATAGAACAAGAAATTTGGATATTCAAACAAGAAAAATGGGCAGAATTCTGCGAAAAAATGGATCCAAAAAAGGAAAGCCATCACTGGAATATAATTAGTGTCATAAAACAATCAAAACCAACACTATTCCTACAATACTCTAACCGATATGAACAGCGAGAACGAACAAACAGATGGCTGACATAATTGCTGAATATCTTTCAAGCACTTCCAGACTCAGCTATACGAATGAAGGCAGGACTTTAAAAAATAATATAAACAAGTTAGTTAAACAAGCAATAAATTACCATCAACAAGATATTTACTCGAGAGACTTCACACTGAATGAGCTTAATTCATCAATAGGAAAGTTAAATCCAATATGTCACCTGGAGATGCTCAAATCTTTGGTCAAATGATTAAACACTTTGGAGACGAAGCTAAAAATCAACTCCTACAAATACTGAACATTTCATGGCAAACAGGTAAACTACCAAAGAATTGGAAGATATCAATTATAGTGCCAATACTGAAACCAAACAAAGATGCTAAGGAATGCAAGAACTATCGGCCAATTGCTCTTACCAGCATACTTTGTAAAATAACAGAATGAATTATCCACTCTAGGCTCATAGTCTGCCTCACTAACAATAATAAAATAAACTTCTACCAAACTGCCTAAAGATCCAGACACTGTACAACTGATAAACTGTTCTACTTCTGTCAATCAATAATAGATTTCTAGGAAAAACCGCCAAAGAAGACAACGGCCGTATTCCTGGATATGACCTCAGCTTTTGATCGAGTGTAGAAATTATTTGAAAGGCTGCACAACATCGGAGTAAGAGGAAAAACCTTAATCTGGATTGCAGACTTCTTAAGGGGAAGAAGGATAAGGTTCGGGTCAATGGAACATTTTCCAAGGACCGAAGAACATGGGCTGGTGTACCTCAGGGATCTGTGCTCAGTCCTCTACTCTTCTCGCTATATATTAACTGTTGTTTATGTAAATAGATGAATATTATTTGTATTATTTAAAGCCTCATTATGTAAAAATATATGTATATATAAATTGGACATTTGTTGTTGGCCATGGTCAAGTTTGAGCTCTTGTACGTCTAATTACGACACAACAAAATTGGCGACGAGGATGCGCGATCTACAGAGCCAGTAAAAAGCTGAGGAAAACGGCGTCTATGCAAGTATAACAACTACATCTTTTAAACAAATCTGACTCTCGGATTATGGAGAGGAAAAATAGGAAAATGGGTTAAGATTACAACTTTTAAACTATCTGGATCAAGAAAACAAAGGAGTAGAAAAGATCAGCATGACAAGTTCAAAGTTAATAGTACCTTTTAGATGCTATAGCACAGTAGAGGACACTTCGATCTTTTTGTACAAAAATTTGAGGCTTTCTTTTTGGCATCTGAAGGAGGAGTTAAAGTGCTGATTTTTACCTCGCTACCAGATTCTGAAACTTTGAAGCAGGGGAAACGACATTTTCTTCCTGGTCTAATGAAAGATCAACCCTATGATACTATCATTCAAAGAATTAAGCTGCATTTGGATCCAAAGAAGAAAGTGATACCACAGCGATGCAGATTTTTAAAGAAAATTCAACAGGAAGGAGAATCAATTTCGGAATATCTTAGAGAATTGAAACATTTGGCAATAAATTGTAATTTCGTCGATATGTTGGGAACCATGATGCGAGACCGTTTTGTGGCTGGAATCAAGTCGGAAATCCTGCAAAAGAAACGACTACAAGAGGACGACGATGTCACCCTTGATAAAGTTTTTGCAGTGGCGATCTCGTTCGAATTGGCGGAGATAAATACAAGAGAATTACAAGATAAATTAGTGGCCAAGATATCCCCTGTGAATTGAAAGGATAAAAAGGGTGAGTACAATAATAGTACGGCGCAGTATAGGCCTTTCAGGCAAAGTGGCAAAGGCAAAATAGTGTGTTATAGATGTGGTGAAAGACATTCACACGTGGCATCTGTTTTACCTCATAGAACAAAGACTTGTTTTAAAATGTAATAAACTGGGTCATTTAAGTAGGGTCTGCAAAGCTAGTAAAAGAATGTGGGGATGTAAATTTGTACAAGAGGACTCTATATATTCTGTACAGGGCGAAACTGATGCCACAATAAATTTAACAGTAGATAATTATTCTTTGTGCTTTACAATGGATACAGGAAGTCCAGTTACGTTAATACCTAAAGATATTTATAAGAATTATTGGCAAGGTAAAAGATTATTTCCAACAAATTTAAGATTAAAATCCTTTTGTGGTAAATCAATAGAGATTATAGATCAAAGAAATGTTTTTGTAAAAGAAGCCAACCAATATTTACGATTAATAGTTGTAAATGAAAAAATCCAGGTAATTTTATTAGGAAGAGAATGGCCTAAACAGTTGAAACTTGATTATTCTATATTGTTTAGCATTAAAATTTTAAATAATGAATATAATAGAAATATATTTAAGTATATAAAAATTGATGGATAGGTATGCAGATTTGTTTAACAAATATTTGGGCTGTCTAAAGGATGTTAGAATAAATTTTAATTTAAAAAAGGATGTGACTCCTGTGTTTTGTAAGGCCAGAAGTTTACCTTTCTCTCTAAAAAAACAAAGTAGAGAATGAAATTGATCGTTTAGTGAATTCTTGCATTTTATAACCTATAGTTCATGCATATTGGACCGCTCCAATAGTACCGGCATCAAAAAAGGATGGTAGTGTAAGGATATGTGGTGATTTTAGATGTACAGCTAATAAAGCAATAGAATTAGATAGGTATCCCATTCCATCGATCGATGAGATCTTTTCAAAATTATCTACAAGCACCGTACTTTCGACTCTAGACCTATCACAGGCTTACTTACAAGTAATGTTAGCGGAAGAAGCCAAAGCTGTTGTTGATATAAACACAACAAAGAGGTTGTTTTCTTATAAAAGACTACCATATGACGTAGCGGTAGCACCAAATAAATTTCAGAGGATTATGGAAGGCCTATTTTCTGATTTGCCAGGTGTGGCCTGCTACATAGATGATATTTTGGTTGCAGGAAAAGACTTTGAAGATCATGAACAAAAGTTGGATCTAGTGTTTAGATGATTGCTAGAAAAAGGTTTAAAGTTAAACAGATATAAATGTAAATTTAAAAAGAAATCGGTGGAATATTTAGGGTTTAAAATGGATAAATATGGACTGCATCCCTTAGAAAATAAAATTAAAGCAGTGATAGAGGCGCCTGAACCTAAAGAATGTTTCGCAATTGAGATCTTTCATAGGACTCTTAATTTATTATTATAGATTCACAAAGAATATAGCAAACATTTTATCGCTATTCTATCAACTTTTGAATAAAAATTGTAGATGGAATTGGACGAAAAAATATCGAATGTTATTTTAAAAATGTGAATCATTATTAATGGACTATGGACTAGGCGTAATTCTGAGTCATAGAAATGATAGAAAGGAAGAATGCCCTATAGCTTTTGCTTCTAGAACATTAACTGAAGCGGAAAAACGTTTCTCTCAACTAGAAAAGAAAGCGTTGAGCATAACTTTTGGCGTTGAGAAATTCAGACAATACTTACTGGGACGAAAATTTGTATTGGTCACAGACAACCGACCCTTAATTCATATATTTTCACCTCATAAACCAATTCCCATATGTGCATCATCCAGAATTAAAAGATGGACCTTAAAATTAGCTGCATTTAATTATACTGTGGAATTTCGAAAAACTAGTGATAATTCCAATGTTCACGCATTGTCACGTCTTCCTTTAGAATCGAGTGTCAGGGAGTCTCTTGATGAAGACCAGGTACTTCTTCTTAGGAAGTCGAATGAGGTACCGTTCTCTTTTATGGAGGTGGCTAATGAGACGCCCCAAGATAAAATACTGTCTATAGTATTAAGGAATGTTAGAGAAGGAAACTGTGTGTGTGTGTGGAAATTCACAAGGGTACCGAGAGAAAACCCACTAGCTCCTCATTATAAGATCAATGAGGAATTAAGTTTGGAGTTTGGTTGTCTTCAATGGCGTGAAAGAGTGGTAATTCCCAAAAAATTAAGATATTTAATTTTAAATGACTTGCATGAAATACACATGGGGATTGTTAAAATGAAGATGATTGCTAGACGGTATTTTCTGGTGGCCAGGCATAGACAGCAACATCGAGGAGTTAACTAGAGAATGTAGAGTATGCCAAGAATCGGCAAGCATGCCCCCGGCTACCATCTCGGAATGGACTTGGCCCGAAAAACCGTGGCATCGACTTCATCTTGATCTAGCGGGTCCGTTCATGGGAAGTGGATAGAAATTTTTATCATCAAAGATATTACCATAAAAACGATTATAAGTCATCTTAGAGAAATTCTCGCCAGAATTGGATTGCCCTAATTTTTTGTTACAGATAACGGAAGACAGTTTGTCTCCGGTGAATTCGAGCAATTTACCAAAATGAATGGTATACGGCACACTAAGACCAGTCCGTATAATCCTAGTACAAATGGTTTAGCTGAGAGATATGTAAGAGAGTTTAAAAACCTTTTGAGAAAGAATAATGGGAAGAATGATTTAGAGACGAATCTACAAAGTTTCCTATTTGCTCATAGAGCATTCCCCCAAACTGCAATAAAGGAATTCCCCGGCGGAACTGCTAATGAAGAGAAGTTTAAGATCAAGATTCTCGAATTTAATACTAAGATGGGAAATCCGCGAGAGGTATTTCATGAGGCCGTAAGAAGGCAGGAGCAGTTTACTACAGGTTGCGAGGTTTATTTCCGCAACTATGCAACTGGACCTAAACGGTAAAAAGGTACCATTTTGGAATTATTGAGATACCGTCACTACCTTATAAGTTGGGAGGGCGTCGTGTATAAGAGGCATATCAATCAATTGCGACCTGTGAGAAAGAAACAAGTGGAGACAAGAAATTTGATACTTCCTCGAACATCAGGAGAGAAGCCTGTAGGTGGAAGTCATAAATAAAGTGAAGAGGAGGTTCCAGAGGTTACATCAGGAAACAAGGAGGAGACTGCTTCTGTGCACGTACCCTCTTGTACTCCTATACCAGGGCCAGTTGCTGTGCACGTGCCCTCTTGCACTCCTAAACCGGAGGCTGCCGCTGTGCAAGTGCTCGTCCGCAGTCCTATACCTCAGAGAGCCAGGAAACCCCTAGACCGACTGGAGTATTATTAAGGGGGGAGATGTGTTGTGTATGTAAATAGATGAAGATTATTTGCATTCTTTAAAGTCTCATTATGTAAGAATATATGTGTATATAAATTGGATACTTTTTGTTGGCCAAACGAAAAGAATCTGAGGCTCTTTATTGGACACGACATAAACAACAACGGCATTCCTGAGTAAAATAAATCATCAGAGATAGATAAATATTTTTCAATGAATTAAAATAAATATAATCGATACTGAGAGAGAGTTGAATTTTAAAAAATAGAAAATTATTATTTTCGAAATATAAATAGCTGAGAGGATTCCAGCAAACCGCATTTAAAATATCAGATTTTTTTTTTTTGCTACATGTTTTAATTTGCATATACCCATTTTACATATCTCAGATTGTATTTAAAAATCGTTAACCATTTCTTCTAACTTTTGGCGAAATGGTGTTTTATTAATTTATCATTTGATATTATTAGGGTTCTTTCCTGGTATTCAAAAAGTAAAAATACGTGTCGTTCAGTTATATTTTTCAATTTATCAAACAATTTGGCCGCTGAATCGCTGATTCTGGTAGGGCGCCATCTAGCGAATAAATTTGTAACTAAAATCAATTTCAAATTTTTCATTATTTGCCATAAAAAATCCCATTGCATCCTGAACACAATGGTGTTTACCGCATTTCTCTAGCGCAAATATTCGCGGAGTTATTAATTTTTAAAGTTGTGCGGGACTTTTGGATCACCCTGTACAATTTGATTCTTGCAAAGTATATTAGTATATTAGGCATAATTTTGAAAATAGAGCAATCCATAAAAAGATCTTTAATTAGAAAGACATATATTGAATCAAATTATTTTTGATCAAATATATGCCTTTTTAATTATGAATAACTAGCCGAATGACACGGGCAACGACCGGGTTTTACCCGATTAAATGCTTTTATTCAAATACTATTCGTTACAATTATAAATGGGCGCCGTGGATGTCATTCTTGTATAATATATAAATGAGTTTTAAATTGTAAAAAAAAAAAAAAAATGCATCGGCTGGGAATCGAACCCGGGCCGCCCGCCTGGCAGACGAGCATTTTACCACTGAACCATCGATGCTTATGAGAAATGGCCATATTTGGGTATTTATTCCATTCACAAAAGCAACCGGTGACAGAATTAAGAATTGATTGATGACTCTGATACTTGTATATTTTAATACTTTTGAAAGTAATATAATATTATCGAAAATATATTAAATATATGTGAAATTGGTAAATTAAGACTTACCTGAATCAATAAATGCCCCAGAATAAATACAAGCTCTGGAGAATGCTCCAGTGTAAAGGGTTGCCGGCCCAAAGCAACGCTTGAATTTTGATGCCCCTACACAATTACAAACCAAAATAAATATGTATTCACATTGCTTGGAGTTTACCTAAATTTATTTTAAAGATATATTTAGTCATATTGAATTGCTATTAATAATGTTTAAAAATAATATATTATTTATAGAAATAAATATATATTCAATCTTAATATAAGTTATATATAATTTTTAATAATATTTATATGAACATATAAGTCGGTATATATAATATAAAGATAAAATTTTATATCAGTTATAGTCTTCATATATTCAATCACTCTACTAGATATGATATATATATATATATATTGAAATTATATAGAAAGATTTTATTTTGTATTTTCAAAGGTGTGATTATTTTTATTCAATTTTAAAATGTAAAAATATCTAAAGATGCATTCATAGAGTTAGAAAAATATATTTTGACTCTATTTGAATAAATTCTTTTATATCACATCATTTATATAAATTAATTTATCTATGATTTACTTTACAATTTAAAAATGGAACAGTTATCATTACAATGAACAAAATATTTATTGATATTTTATTTGAATCGCCGCCTGATTGATAAGAAATATTAAACTATAAGAAATGTGTTATCAGAATAATATCAATTTATTACCCTCTGGAGTAACTATAAAAACTAATTGGAAAAGGTGGTGGTGGTGTCTTGTCATTTTATTTATTAATGGTAAAATATATTTATATTCATATATTCCCAGCTATATAGGTACAAAGAAACGTTTCAAATTATTGCATATATGAATATATATATTTCTATTTGTGTAATAAAAAGAAAATACTCTTATGGTAAGAAAGAGAAGGGAAAAAGAGAAGGGAAAAAGACTCACCTCAATAAACAAGGGCCTCCGCCCCATGAAGAAGGAAGAAGGGTGTGTTGGTGTAAGTGTAGCGTGTTATGTAAACATGTTGTACTGTGAAGTGTACCGTTGAAACTAACACTGTGTATGTGGGGCCCTAGATAAGGGAGGGGACAGAGCCTGTCGTGCCCCAATCCACATCTCTGTGGAGAGTGACACGGCAGCACTCTGCCACCACCAGTCTGCCAGTGGAGGTGTTGCTATCAAATGTAGGAGAGTGAATGGCAGGTGTGAGGTGTGTTGGAAGTGACCCACCCAATATGTACTGGTTGTATATCCTAGTGTATCCGAACCCCGGCTCGTGGTACACTGGGTCTATGGCTCTAAAAGGTGGTGGTGGCGAGCCGGGGGTGGGGGGTGTACGTGGAGGTGTAGGTACGTAACCGTAGTTAATGTATCCGTGAAGCCCCTCCCATTAAACTTCCTGACAACACAATAAGGAAGCCATCAGAATATTTCGTTTCATCAATATTACACTATTTTACAGTAAAGGCTGTTTAGAGCCCTAAGCATTTTGTGATATCTACCTATCTACGAGTATAGCGTCAATTTATAATTTTTCAAGGCTTACAATCCTCTATCACGAAGTCGCCTCTCTATAGTGTTAGAGTTCAAATGTTTTAATGTTATTCAAAATAAACCTGCCTTTAGTATTTATCAAATTCATTCCAATAAGTTCTAATTAAGCCAAAACACCATTTAGAATTGTAGTCTGTGAACCAGTGGTATAAACTGTCGATTTCCGACAGCCACGACCCAAGATCGAATCCTGCAATGGGCACGCTTTTTCTGAAATTTTTCTCAAGAGAGAGAGAGGGCCCCATATTTTAGAAATAAGTTTTGCCACCACCAATGAATATAAGTAGTCAAACGGGCTCTTTTCAGGTGCAAAAGTCGAACTGCTTCCCATAGCCTAGACTAGTGCCTGATATAATACTATAGCGTCCTAAAACTAAAATGGCAAAACTATTGGAATAATTGACGACATATAAAATTTTCCATTCTAATATTTTCCTTCATTGCAGAAAGGGTAGTAGAGAATTATTATATTTACAATAAGAAATTCTCTCTAAAAAGCCATATATTTCACCCAGAGATGGCGCGCTTTGTCACGATATCCAATTTGTATGAATATTTACTTGTGATAGTTTTTTTAAGTTGATTAAATATATAAAAATGGTTGAAAATAAATTATTATCACCTCAAGCACGTTAAATTAATATATACCAAATAACAGAAAGGGAGTGCATTGAAAAATAATGTGATTGAAATATTTAATTCAGGTATGATTCTTTTTTGTTTGTATATGTTTCACTAAAAATGTTACAGTTCATGCTTTCGAAAATATTTTAAAATTGAATTGTTATTTTATTAGTTTCAATTTAATCATTTATACGAGGTGTGTTCAAAAAGTATCGCGAATTTCTGAATTTTCGTGGGTTACGTATATTCGAATTTCGATCTTTTTGTGGCTTTATGTTGGTACTCATGTCTCTCACTTATGCCGACAAGCTCGGCCATTTTGAATGTTCACTTAATTGTTGACAGCTGCTTTGCTTGCAGGTGTTTTGGATCGTCTTCGATTTTTACCTATTAAAAAATGGATCAAAGAACCTGTATCAAATTTTGTGTGAAAAACGAAATTAAGTGCGAGGATGCATTCAGAATGTTGACTGTGGCATACGGAGAAGCTACCTTGGACCGAAGCAACGTTTATCGGTGGTACAAAATGTTCTCAGAAGGCCGAGAAGATGTGAACGACGAAGAGCGTGCTGGACGCCCGAGCACTTCAACAACAGACGAAAAAATTAATGAAGTGGAGAAAATGATATTGGCCAATCGTCGAATGACCGTTAGAGAAGTTGCTGAGGACCTAAACATATCGATTGGCTCGTGCCATTCGATTTTTATCAATGATTTGGGCATGAGACGGGTCGCCGCGAAATTCGTACCAAAATTGCTCAATTGCGACCAAAAACAGCATCGCATGAACATTGCTAATGAGATGTTGGACTCTGTCCGCGACGACCCAAATTTTCTCCAGAGGGTCATAACTGGTGACGAAGCGTGGGTTTATGGTTATGACGTGGAAACCAAAGCTCAATCATCTCAATGGAAGCTGCCGCACGAACCAAGACCGAAAAAAGCGCGCCAAGTTAGGTCGAATGTGAAAGTTTTGCTGACAGTTTTCTTCGATTGCAGGGGCGTGGTGCATCATGAGTTCTTGCCACAGGGTAGAACGGTCAATAAGGAATATTACCTGCAAGTTAGGCGCAATTTGCGCGAAGCAATCCGCCAGAAACGCCCGGATTTGTGGAAGAACAAAAATTGGCTTTTGCACCACGATAACGCCCCTGCTCACACATCGTTGCTTGTGCGCGACCTTTTGGCCAAAAACAACACACTAATGATGCCGCAGCCACCGTATTCCCCAGATCTGGCCCCCTGTGACTTTTTCTTTTTCTCTAAACTGAAGAGGCCCATGAAAGGACGACGTTACGCTACACTTGACGAGATAAAGACGGCATAGAAGGAGGAGCTGAAAAAGATTTTAAAAAATGATTTTTTGAAGTGCTTCGAAGATTGGAAAAACCGTTGGCACAAGTGTATAATATCTCATGGGGATTACTTTTAAGGGGACAAAATAAATATTCATGAATAAATAAATAAATTTTGAAAAAACACAAAAGTCGCGATACTTTTTGAACACACCTCGTATGTGTATGTGTGTGAAAATATCTGTTCAATATATTCATGTATGAATGGATAAGAGTGAAGTGTGGGGGTTTGTTAATCAAGAGGTTTGTCAATATTTCATATTGTATAATGCTTGGTTGTATATAAATTCCATGTATTGAATATCCTATAACAGCAACATCAATATATTTGAATAGAAAATAGAGTTTCAGGTATTGACGAACCAAGCCTTATTTGATATGTTTTTATAAATCAATCTGTCTTATCAATGCAATTTTTACTGGAAACTCTCAAAACAAGTTTTACAGTTTTTATTATAATTTTCTATCATACTTGGGGATTGCTATTATTACAAGATGAATATTTAGTAAAAATTATGTATACTACATTACATATTGATTATTAAACATTAGTTATAAAGATGGAGCAGTATATAGGAGACTTATAAGAAAATTATATTCATTGATTAAACGATACTATTTTTTGGTGTGACGTCTTTAATATTGTATTTGTTTGACATTAAGCATCAGTTTCCAAATAATTTCCGCTATCTTATGTGGATTCCCAAGACTATAGTGTGTATCGTTTTCTATTCATTATAATATCATAGAGAAGGTTTTTTACCTTGTTTCACACTTTCTGTTTTAAAATTATCAGGTAAAACCTCAATTGTGAATCAAAAAAATAAAAATTTACATTCATTAGGAACCTGAATTGAAAATCATTTTATATAGGTGATTTATTATTGCCTAAATGTGTTTGACAACGTTGATGAACGCATTCAACCATAATTATTATATTATTTCAACGTTGTAATAAAACCTCACCGTTAATTATTAGTGAATTAATTTGAAGTCCAAAGAAATCATCTTCTTTAGAACAAATAATCTTTGGAAATTTAAACATTACACTTTTGAGAGAATATTTGTCTTTCGTTAAAGCCTTTGCAGAATTTTCATTAATTTTAATTTGATATTGAAATGGTGAGTTCAAATTTTGTATGGGAAAGGTGGTTCATTTTCAACGTTTTGTTTGCCTAAGCGAAATATACTTCTATCAGTCCATATTTTTCTTTTTTCATATAATGATTATTTCTATTTCTGTTGCTCCCTTGTTCAAAATACCAGAATCATTTGTGTTTCACTTCTGGAAACCCTATAAAATTATTAGATCAACACAAATATTCAATATTTCTTTCTGTATAATTCATCAATAATAATGTTTTTTAAGGAGTCAAATAGGTTTCTTACATTTGAGTTGAATAGACAACAGGTATGTATATATGTGTGGGAGGTAATACACTACCATCGTGTACACAACTTCATTTAGAGGAATTAATGAAGAGTCTAAAATCGGAACCATTGTATTTTAATTTGAATTTTTAAAAATGCTTACAATATACAACAACAACAACAATAGCCTTTATTGGGCACACGTGCCATACGGGATTCTCCCGTTAGGACAAAATAAATAAATAACAAATTAGCATCATAGTTATATACAAATATTGGGTATTGACCTCGACCAATTATCGAGTTGGATCCGGTATCTGTGCTAAACATTTTGATTGAGCTGATTTCCAGTATTTATAAAAAGCGAATATGCAAAGGGACTAGATTTTACGACTTTTGCCATTAAAATAAGGCGAATTGCTATTATAGCCGGTCTCTTGACGAATAATTTCTCTTTCTTCTTCCATTGCCGTACAGTAGAACATGTAGTGTGGAAAATCGAGACTAAATTCACCGTTGCATAAGGTGCATTTTATGGTCTAAGGTTTCAATAGTGAAACATGATTAATTCTCTGTACTACAAAAAGGCTTCTTACTTGTGCAATGATTCTCTTTAACGTTAGGGGGATATTGTCATTCAGATAGCATTCCATTGTAGGTGATGAATGAAAATATTATAGTGA
>CP092878.1:35039409-35055405 GCA_030710605.1 Cordylochernes scorpioides
GCACACACATATGCCAGAATTTAAAGATAGAAAAGTAATACTCTGTCTGTATGAAAAAAAAGGACATTGGTTAGTAGTAAAATAAGTTAAAGATGGGGTAATTTGATAAGAAATTGGTCATGATTTGTAAAAAAAGAATAAAAACAAGAGATGGGGGTTATAGTAAGTGTTAAATTATAGTTGGTCAAATTTTTGTGAGGTTAGAAGTGTATAGAAAATATCCTGGTTCAAATTCACATAAATAGGTACCGCTCAGCAAGAGCAACCTAGTTCATGATAATTGAACATTGAATAATATGTGAAGGTTATTCACATATTAAACAAATTTTAACGCAGGATTTAATCCCGGTTCATGACTGTCGGGAATCGAGGGGGTTACCCACTCGTCCACCGACTTATTGTTTGTATAGAAAATATCAAACTCCTTAAATGTATAAAAATAATTTTATACATTTAGTTTTGTTTTCATTCTTAAATTCTATATTTTATTGCTGCAATAAAAAAAAAAACCTGTCTTAAACAGGAGAACCCATGTTACACTTTGGTTTCACAGTACTTTTTCTTTTCTCCTCTCAATCACTTTAAGTTGGTGGGTCTTTTTGTCTTCTTCTTTCTTATCTCCACTCAATCATATTAGGGTATCAAGTTGTGACCCTTAATGGTGTCTGTTTGACAACCATCTTGACTGGGTGAAGTAGAATGTGTCTGCCTTTGTCATTAAGATTGGGAGCACTACTCACTATCAGGCCACTGACTTAGCTCTAAAATAAATGGCCGCCTCTGACATGAGGAACAGACGCCATGTGCAGCCGCTCCTAACATGGAGTACAAACGCTGCTCATCCTGTATCCCTGGATTAGGAGCTCTTACAGGGTACTATCAGCCGGGCCAACTGAGCCCAGGTTTTTAAGTGAGCTTGTTACTGCTCCCCCTCCTCCTTTTTCATTCGGGCTTGGGACCGGCAAAGGCGGAGTTACCACTTTACTATAGCAGTTGAATTCAAGTAGTTTAACCAGCTTGTTACTACTCTAAGTACAGTACTGTGTATTCCAGAGAGCCAAGCTGCCTATCCCCAGTTACACCAGTGGGCCCTCCATCCCTTCTAACACACAGTCCCAATTGATTGGACTCCTCTATTTTTAAATAAAATGTTATCTAATTTTTTATTGTCCGTGTGATAAAGTACTAATGTATTAACCTTTACTCTTTGACATGCCTCTGAATCTTGGCCTATTATTCAACACTGTTTCCTATTTGGTTCAAGGGTAGAGATATCTGTGTGTCTCTTCTATCCCATGTTGAAAGGTTTACACAATTTTTTGTTCAATATTCCTTCTTGGCATACATCATATTTTTTGGTTTATATGTTTCAATTGTACACCAACTTATTTCAACAGGAAATTTCGATTCATTTGGGTGTTGAATTAAAGAAGTTTAACTTCACATATACAGTTAAACCTGTCTATAGCGCCCCCTCTTGGGACTCACCAAATATAGGGTGCTATAGAGAGGGGGTGCTATAGACAGGTCACTTTTAATGTAAATAGCATCGTACTACATATTTAAAATCGGGCGCTATAGAGAGGGAGGCGTTATTTAGAGTGGTCGCTATAGACAGGTTTAACTGTATTTTCATTTAAAATAAAAAATGACATATCCTGACTATCAAATATGTGTGGATTTTTTACATATTTTCTTACCTTTTTTTCACATGTTTAGTGTAATTATACAAATTGGGTCTTAACTACCATTTCTTGAATTTATAAAAAAAGCCTCTTTGACCAAATTTTTGGTTGTTGAGGTACAATCTGCACCACACTGACGAGGGCCAACAGCCCAAAACACTTTTGTGGTTGGCTTTTCTTGATTTATCAATAAAATGGGTTGGCCAAATATTATATAATAAGCCTAAAACAACATCTTGACAAATTAAGGTAAATAAGACAACCTGTCATAATTCTAATGCCATCTATCGATAAGTTTTGCAATTATTGTTGGCGTTATGTTTGCTATGGTATATATTATTAAGGGGGGGTCAGTGGAAGGATGGTCTAAACCGTTGGTTTTCGACCGCTACGACCTGGGTTCGAATCCTTCATTGGGTACTTTTTTTATGATTTAAGAAAAAAAAATGCTCCAATGGCCCCTGATTCTTGCAAAAGTCCAATCCCACCAGCGAGTGCAAGTAACCAAATGGGGCTTTGGCACATTTGTAAGTGCAAAGTCGAACTGCTTTTCACATGTATAGACATGTGGTGTACTTACAGTAAAAGCAGTCGCCTACTTCTACCCACCATGATTATCATTGTACCGCGTGTTGTTGTTGTTTCTTATCCCCTTGTGTAAAGATTACACAATTCCATGAGTTCATGATCTCATGGAATGGGGTATAGGGGTGCAGCTTTCGTTGATCATGGCACCATGATCCAGGCACACTTTGGTGAAAGTCTGACTTTGCGTGTACCACGTGTACTAGGGATAAGAAAGAAGAAGAATATATTATTAAAGAGTATTCTCTGTTAGAGATTGCCTATTGCAATAATATAAATTATTAAATGAGAGGGTTGGCCCATCAGTGATGAAGTGGATTTACCAAACCATTCTCTAGACAGCTCTACTATTGTATTGGATTTCTTATTTACATTTACTAAATAAGGCAGCTTAGGGGTAGAACATAATGAAGAGGCATGTGTATATAATTATGTCAAATTATATTGACAAATATTTGCAGTTTTATCAGTTTTTAGCGGGAAGAATGTTGTTTTTGTTTGTTAGTGAACCAAACTCTCATGCCTTCTCATTGGACGAATGTGGCCATGTTTGTATATAAGAGGGGGCTAAGGGAATGTGAGGAAGCCAGTGTGGTGGATTATCGTGTGGAGACGCTTAAAGTATTCTCTGCGTGCTTTATCCATGTCTGGTGATCTCCTCGCATACCTGTGTGACCCCAGTCCTATCCCTACCAACGCTACAATAAAGGATAAGTACTGTTTTGTTTTTATATAACAAATCGTGAGTTTTATTTTGCTCCTTTTTATTGTTGCTGTTGTACTCTTGAGTGTACGCTTTTCTGTTTGTTAAGTTACTATTACTTTAGGCCCTTGTAAATTGCACTTTGTGTGTTATCCTGTGAAAGTTAACATTTGTCAATTATATGAAAAAGCAATGCTGTTTCACAAATATTTTTTGATATTAAAGCTAACATGTATACCATGGCTTTGGACTATGGCCCACATGATATTAAAGGAGTTATAAAATTGGTTGAATATGCCTAAAAGAGATGTTAGTGGATGAAAGTGGTAGGGTCGCTCCTGTACTAATGAGAGCCATAGGACAAAACCATGGTATATATATGGGTTGACTTATTTGTCTGAATTTGCCAAAACTGATGTTGTGGCATATTCTTCTTCTCTTATCCCTAGTACACATGGTACAGGCCATGATAATCATGGTGGGTAGAAGTATGCGACAGTTTTTTTTTACTGTAAGTGCACCACATGTCTACACATGTGAAAAACAGTTCGACTTTGCACTTACAAATGTGCCAGATCCCTGTTTGGTTACTTGCACTCGCTGGTGGGGTTGGACTTTTGCAAGAATCGGGGGCCATTGGAGCATTTTTTTTTTATATCAGAAAAAAAGTGCCCAATGCAGGAATCGAACCCGGGTTGTAGCGGTCGAAAACCAACGGTTTAGACCATCCTTCCACCGACTCCCCTTTGGTATGAATGTCCTTGTTTTGTACAAAAGAATATCCTGTTCCTAAATAACTTTATTAGGCCCGCTCAAAAAGAGCAACCTAGTTTATGGTATTTACAATGGATAATATGAACAGGTTTTAACATAAAAATGTGTACAATACGGGATTTGATCCCAATTCATGGCAGTCGGGAATCGAGGGTGGATAACTGCTTTATGCTTTTAAAACACTATCAACTAAATTCTGATTTTGCTGTATTTTTAATAAAGGGAGAGTCACATTTTTGCTAATGAATATCCTCCTACCATCCTTTTACAACAAATATTTAAAAAATGTGAAAATGGATCTCATGTTTATGAAGGTCAGTGTTGCTTCATTGTTTACAGGAATGAGGATGTACCAATGACATATCTCTTCCTTAATGATGTCAGCTGGTGAGCTGGCCTTGGTCTAATCAATGTCGTTCTTTGTTTGCCTATCTATTACTGCGTTCACTTGGGGCAATTAGCCTTAATACGCAGGAGAAAATACACAAGGAGAAAGATTGTTAGTTTATTTTTTTAAATATTATTTCAATTTAAAGCAATATGTCCCCCTAGGGACACTTACACTGTCATACATGTATGCCTTTACATTTGTCTATATATATTTATACAATAATTTTAGGTCCTGAATAGAATAGTCATATGATATTAACAATGAAAAAGAGAGAAAAAAAACGAGAAAAAAGAACTTGTGTACAAAAGAAAAGATATTTCTGGCAATATGTACAATGAGCAATATATAAATGATCAGTTTCTTAAAAGATATTAGATTAGAAAATATGAAAGATTCTTAGTTAATTACCACACATTTATACATGACACAGGCGTTTATGATAATCATGGTAGGCAGAATTTATATATTCAGAGTAATGCAGAAAATATATACATCTTTATAATACACATTACTCTCTTTTAATATACAACCTCCATGAGAGAACACTCCTGCTAGAGGACACCTCTCTACAAAGGACAGTTTCCATTTTCTTAATTATCATTTTCTTCTTCTTCTTCTTTCTATCTCCACATTGTGTGAAGTAGAATGCGTCTGCCTTTGTCATCAAGACTGGGAGCACTACTCAGTGGCAGGCCGACTTAGCTAAAAAAAAAAAATGGCCGCCTCTGACATGAGGAACAGATGCCATGTGCAGCCGCTCCTAACATGGAGTACAGACGCTGCTCATCCTGTATACCTGGATTAGGAGCCCTTACAGGGTACTATCAGCCGGGACAGCTGAGCCCAGGTTTTTTAGTGAGCTTGTTACTGCTCCCCTCTTCCTTTTTCACCCGGGCTTGGGACCGGCAAAGGCGTAGTTACTTGGCATTGTAATTTTTTTAAAGGACAAACACAAGGTCTTAAGCAGCTAAACAATTTATTATTACAAGCGAGGAACAATACGAAAACATTAACCGTTTGTTATGTTAAATTATCCATATGATTATTATTGATTTCAGAATAATTACATTTTTATATTTACAATTATTTTTTAATGTTCATTAAAATCTTATTTATGGAAACGAACTTTTGATACAGCCTGGTATATATAATACGCCATTTGTATGTGTGAAAGAAAAATTCGAGTTTTAATGTCTTCATTCGTTAAATATAGATGGCGTGTTATTGCTTTGTATTAATTTATGCCTAACTGGCCTTGTTCTTATTGTTTGCGGAAGACCATTGCTCGATGTAAATATTGAAATGTAATTCTACTGTCATAAAGATTTATGTCTATAATTATCTTGGATATCATTTCTGAGATTCCATCCTTCAGTGTAGAATGCATAAGCAGAATGATCCAATACAGTATTAGAGCTTTAAAGAAGCGGTCTGGTAGATTAAAAATTGGCGAAATCCCTGGGAGAGTTCACCATTGATGAGCCAAGCCCTCCCAATATTTTTAAATCTCAGTAAGGACAGTAGAAGTTTGATTGATGTGTAAATAATGTTTTCATTTGCTATATATAGATGGCGCGTTATTGCCTCATATTATATATATATACTTACTGTGTACAATGTATACTGTGCATAGTCTTATAACAAAACGTTTAAGAACAAAGAGATTAAAACATACTTTATTGATTTCCAGTAAACATAAAAACAAAGTTACAACAAAATTATAGCTATTGGCAATATAAATTAAATATATACATGACATCAGACTCGACGCCTTCCCCGAAGGACGTCTATACTATATCAAGGGTTACAAGCGGCCCTGAGTCCGTATATGCCTTTGATAAAATGGAGTTTTTGTTCCCAACATGCTCAATTGCCATGTTGAGGAATTCGCACAGAATGGTCTTGTTTTCTGGCGAGAGCTACCTGAGGGATTGCTTTAAGAACAAAGAAGAAATGTTTATTATAACGTTTAAACAAAAGCTTTCAAACCACATTCAACAGGTGAAACTCTAATGATGGGTCTTGACGTTTATTAGAGTTCCACCTATCGAAGAACCGTGTGGTTTGAAGACTTGTATCTCGTTATAATACAAAATAAACAAGTATTTCTACTTCACTCTCTCAAACCTTCTGTTCTATTCTATCTAGGGATCTACGTTTTCTTCGTAGATGGCGGAATGCGTGGTGTCGCTGGCGATTCTCCACCAAACTCTGCAGCAGTGGCAGAGGCGCCATATTCATTGTATATAGTGTTATAAAAAACGGGAACTCCCGGTCCTAATACGCTGCTGTTGGAGGCGACATCTCTCTACAAAAGATGTCGCAATAGATATTTGTGAAGTCGAGAGAACAGTGATCCATGTGACCGTATAAAATTGATACAAACGCTTCAAATCAGGTGACTACAGCTTTGCAGATCAAATCTGTACAGGAAGGCCAACGACGTTGAAATCTGATCTCCAGGCCACGTTAGCAAACAAGCCTGTATCGAGTAGCTGGGAACTGGCAGCCTCGCTTAATGTCAGCTAAATAACCATCGTAAACCATGTGCATCGTTTGGATTACGTTCACAAAAACCTCGTCAAGACTCTCATGAACTGACTACAGCACAGGCACAGCAACGCACTGACATTTGTCGTCAGCTGCTTGAAAACCCACGGGACGATCGTTTTTGGAAACGTATTGTAACGATGGACGACAAATGTGCCTTCCTTTGTGAACCACAAACGTCAAAAAGGATGGGTTACACGAGGCCAAGAGTCGACAACCGTCGCCCACCAAGACCGCTTTGCCAAGAAGGTGATGATATCTGTATGGTAGAACTTCGAGGATGTCCTCCATTTCGATCTTGTCTCGAATGGACGATCCATAGACGCCGATCTGTACTGTGAGCAGCTGGAACGAGTCTACACCAATTTGACGGAGAAAATCCATCACTGATTATCCGTAAACGCGTTTTGCTGCTGGCAGATAACACCAGGCTACACACGGCAAGGAAGACATGGAAGAAGCTTGCAGCGTTTGATGATGTTGAAGTACTGCCCTACCCTGTGTACAACCCTGATGCCGCCCCGTCAGACTACGGTCCGTTCGATGGAACATGCATTTTGGGGACGTCGACACTGTAGATTTTAGGTTTATTCTTGGTCATGATGTTCAATGAAACTACGAAAAGAGGTTTCTGTAGCTGTTGAAATTTCACATATATTTTTGCTTCGAGTACAGCTCTTCCGCTCAGATGAATACGCGACAAATACAAGAAACAGTTATGGCAACAAGCCTCCAAGCCCGAGTCATGGTACCTTGGACGAATACGATTCCTTGCAGTTAGATAACAAACCATCATAGATAGTGACGACCTGTATTTTGAAGAATGATTTTCATTAGCCTCTTCATAAATTTTTTCTGTGAAATCGTATTTGTATTATTCTTTTGATTTTTATTATTCTTTTTTCCCCCGGGTGTTGAAGAACTTTCTGCTCAACCTAGTAAATACAGGATTTAAGCTCAAATAGGAATTCTGGTCTGATCTTAATTAGAGACTATACTGTCTCATTTTGATTAGAAAATTATTCCATTAAAACAAAAAGGAGCAAATTGTACCAATCAATTAGCCTAAGAATTTACCCTTTTTTTACAAACTCAACTTCACGAGCAATCTTCTATATTTGAAATATATTCCTTAATTAAGGATTCGACATGCGATAAATGTCAGCCTAGGAAATATTACGAACATTTTGCCCATGTTAAATACAGAACTTTTTTCAGCGCTATTTCATTTTATCTTCTACAGGACAAATTTATACGATTAGTGAATTGAATATTCAAGAAATTTGTGGAGGCATGGCTCATGAGTGATGAAAAATTTCAGAGATTCCACCAATTTAATCCACCAAATCGCTGCATTCTTTATGTTCTGTTTTATTATTGTTGCCTAAACTGTTTCTAGTATTTGTCGTGTAGTCCTCTGAACGGAAGAGCTGTGGTCGAAGCAGAAATATCTTTGAAATTTCAAAAATTACAGATGCCTCTTTTCATAGTTTCATTAAACATCATTACCAAGAATTAACCTTACATTAAAGATTACGTAATCAGAATCAACATGCAAGAGTTGTACCGATCTGGTTGGTTCAAATTGGTAGAATGTGAAAGTTCACCATAGATTTAATCCATCAAATAACTGAATTCTTTAGGTTCGTTTTACCATTGTTTCCTAAACTGTTTCTTGTATTTGTCGTGCAGAGTCCTCTGAACGGCAGCCCTGAAGTCGAAGCAAAAATAGCTGCGAAATTTCAACAACTACAGAAGCCTTTTTTCATAGTTTCATTAAACATCACGACCAAGAATTAACCTTACATTACATATTACGTAATTAGAATGAACATACACAAGAGTTGTAGCGATCTGATGATTCAAATTGGCAAAATGGTGAAGGTCCACCATCGATTAGCCAAGCCTTCTCAAATCCTATTAATATTCAGATCACTAATTCTAGAAATCCATCTTATATGACTAAACGAAATAGAACTAAATACTTTCATCTTAAACAAGCAGACGATGCTATGTTCTATTTACTTATTATTTCATCTTCTGTCTAAAGAGACAAAGGTCGCCTCTCCCGTCAAAATAGACGTCAAAACCAGAAGTCATCTATTGACCGTCGCCGCAAACTAGCGGCCTCGGGTCGGTGACAAAATCACAACACCAGCTTTGGCAAACTGAAAAGCGTCCACCTAGAGACCATGGTTTCGGGCTAATGGCCCTCGTCAGCCTAGGGCAGCCTAGGACATTCTAATGGAATCTTGATAATCTGCCAAATAAGTGTTTAGCTGACAAAGTGGCTGGGCCAAATGTAAATGGAAATTTTGCCTGGAAGATATTGATATAAAGAGACAAAGGTCGCCTCTCCCGTCAAAATAAACGTCAAAACCAGACGCCATCTATTGACCGTCGCCGCAAACTAGACTGACGAGGGCCATTAGCTCGAAACCATGGTCTCTAGGTGGACGCTTCTCAGTTTACCAAAGCTGGTGTTGTGGATTTGTCACCGACCCGAGACCGCTAGTTTGCGGCGACGTTCAATAGATGGTTTCTGGTTTTGACGTCTATTTTGACGGGAGAGGCGACCTTTGTCTCTTTAGATCAATATCCTCCCGGCAAAATTATCATCTATATTCATCTTCTGTGTTACTACTCCACGCCATTATCTCAATGACGAGTGTTGCAATCGTCTGTAATACGGTACGTAAAAACAAACCGTAAAAACGTCGGCCATTTTTTTACTTTTACCTCATTATTTAACTTTATTGACCTTTTTTGTGAGAAATACGGTGCGGCGTACGTGTTTTCTATCCATGGCATTCAACTTGTATTTAATAGTCATATACAAAACATGAATTCAAAGAGAAGTTTTTTAATCAGATTACCTATTTTATAACGGAATGTTTTTATTATCTTTTTTTCATGAAGATAGAGGCTGCCTGGCCCGCATTCATATTTCTGTAAAAATAAACACTACGTCCAGTTAAAGTTTTATTTTCTCAATGTTTCAACTAAATTATTTTGTCTTCGTCAGGAAAAATAAAAATAAAGCATTTGGCAAGGCGTTAAAATTGTTCAATTTTTAACACCTTACCAAATGCTTTATTTTTCCTGACGAAGACAAAATAATTTTATTGAAACATTGAGAAAATAAAACTTTAACTGGACGTAGTGTTTATTTTTAAAGAAATATTCTTTTTATAGTCTATTAAATTGACAAATCTACAATTTGTCATATTGCCCTAGCTGCCCCTCTATTATTCAAAGAGCATAAGATGTGATTGTTTTGATAAAAATAACTTGTTTTTCTGATGTTTATCTTTCCTCATTCTCTTCTTGGGTCTCCGATTTTATTTTGTAGGATCATTAATCACCACAGACACGGTTAGCCACTAAAAAGTTGTTTTTATTTCAAAAAGTTTCTCGACTTATTTAGGCATACAATTTTTAGTAAATGGTATTCTAACAAAAAAGAAATATAACATATTGTTTACAATAAAATATTAAATAATTTAAAAAAGAATAATTAAATATTTACATTTACAAAATGTAACTTTTATAAAACACAAAGTTTAACACAGCGCCATCTAGGTGTGGCAATTGGAATTATTTAGCCCTACAATTTTATTTCAATTTAAAACGCTATGTCCCCCTAGGGACACTTGCGCTGTCATACATGTATGCCTTTACATTTGTCTATTCCTATATATATAATAATTTTAGGCCATGAATAGAATAGTCATATGATGTTAACAAAGGGAAAGAGAGAGGGAAAAAAAACGAGAAAAGAACTGTGTACAAAATAAATAAATGTCTGGCAATATGTACAATTGTTGCTATATAATTTAAAATATATCTACAAAGGTATTGAATTTAATAAACATTTCTTTACTGGAAATAAAAATACTTGGATCTGTTACTATTGAAATATTTTCGATTCTATAGTCTTGAAAAACAGGACAATCTAGTAAAAGATGTATGAGATTCTGATGCTGAGTAGGATAGCGAAGACAAACAGAAGATCGCCAAGCAGACCTTGAGACAATATCAATGTTTACTTCAGGATTCTTCCATAATCCTCAAGCCAAAGACTTTCTTACAAGAAAACGACAATTTCTATTGAACCTACTAACAGAGTATCACATCTCTGAATGCACTATTGTTAACGAGGAACGGAATAAGATCTTAAAGAACATTTTCCAAGTCTACGTGAACCCAGTTCAGCTAATCAGAATAATGTCCGAGAAAAAATATATAGCGATAGAATTGTTTACCTTTCATAAAGCGTTAGAGAACAAGGTAATCTCTAAGAACTAAAATTACAGACCAATTTCCATCCATAGTTAATTTGTATAGCTATGTTGAATACTTTGATTTCCTTTAATTTTCCCTTCTCTCCTTTGTTTATGTTCCCCCCCCCCCCTTTTTCCATGAAAATGATATATGGCGAGTCCTTACAGGACGGAAATGTCCTAATAAAGCAGTTGTTGTTGTACTAACAGAGTATCTTTATCGCCGCAAGAAAACAGCTAATGAACACCAACAATGAAGACGCAGAAGGAATATTTGACAAAAAAACGTCATGTGCATGTTATAAACAAGATTTGCAAGCTGTGTGTAACATATTTCCACAGAGAAAGAGTTAGGTAACATAATATTTAATATTTTATACACAGCAGATTATTAATTTTAATATGTTAATCATATTTTTGTGTTGCCTAGTCATTTTTTAAATTGTGAATAAGATGTATTTGTTTTGAGCAAACATTTCCTTGTCATTTTGATATTTTTCCTCACTCATATTTCACGCTACAGAATAGAAGTTGAATTTTGTTGAAACATTGAGAAAATAAAGCTTTAACTGGACGAAGTGTCTATTTTTAAAGAAATCTTCTTTCGTAGTCTTGAAAATCTGCAATCTGTCATATTGCCCTAGCTGTCCCTCTATTATACAACGAGCATAAGATGCGATTGTTTTGATAAAGATAACTTGTTTTTCTGATGTTTATCTTTCCTCATTTGATTCCTCATCATCAGACTATCGTCAGAATAGAAGTGATTGTGAAAGATTTGTTATTGTGATTTGTATCCATATAGTTCAGTAGTACTATAGCCATTAATACACATCGTTCTATATATATATAGGGTTGGCCAAATATCAGGGAACAGGCAAAATCAATGTTTAGTTGATTTCTGTTTCACCAGATTGCGCTCTGCCTTCTGAAAAGCCCATATGCTCCTGGTCAGGATATGCCTTTTTATTTTTAATATATATAGAAGACAAATAGATCGCCAAGCAGACCTTGAGACAATAGCAATCTTTACTTCAAGATTCTTCCATAATCCTCAAGCCAAAGACTTTCTTACAAGAAAACGGCAGTTTCTATTGAACCTACTAACAGAATAGCTTTTCCCGCCGCAGGAAAACAGATACTGAAGACCAACAATGAAGACGCGGAGGTAATACTTGACAGAAAAACGTCATAATGGCAGAGCATGAGTACTACAGTGCTGGAAATAGAAAGTATTACATCCAGAAGTAGCTGTAAAGAGAAAAAACATAGAATTTGACTCAAATTGTTATATGCAAGACAATAAGATAAAAGAGCTATGAAGAGAAAAAAAGAACAGAGAATTTAACTCAAATTATTGTCGCGAAGAAAAATAATTAAATAGGCTTTCGAATTACTTTGAATATTTATTCAATTAGTTATATGAAAGATTTTAAATATGAAAGTTACTATGTACATGAGCCAAATCGACCCAGTAGTTAGAGAAAGAGGGGAGAACTCTTCTTCTTTCTTATCTCCACTCAATCATATTAGGGTATCAAGTTGTGACCCTTGATGGTGTCTGTTTGACAACTATCATGACTGGGTGAAGTAGAATGCCTTTGTCATAAAGACTTGGAACACTACTCAGGGAAGAACTCAGTTTCAAGAAACTCTGTCCTCCTGACAATATACAAGACAATAGTTATATGCAAGATAATTTTTATATGCAAGCCAATAGAGACAATTTTCATTTTTTAAATCATTTGATCTATATAATAGCTTGTACCTCTATCCCAGGTTTTTAATAGTATTCCACCAGTTCCATCTAGGTATGACAATTTTTACTTCCGCTAATTATGCGTACTTTTTAATATTAATAATTTATAAGAAACACAAATCGAGGAGAAGAGCTTCTTTTATAAGAGGACGATCGTACAAGCTTTTAGGTAAGACGCCCTTCTACGGGAACAAAATGACACGAGTGGCAATTCTATATACAGTTACGAGCGTCATTCTTCATCTCTTAATCAGTCATCAGTTTTCATCTCTGTCACCGTTTGCTTTTTTTTTTTGGAATGGCGCCCTCCTATTGGTTGACAACGGTCACGCCACCTTTGCCCCCCCCCCCATCATGCCCCCCCCACTCGCTATTTCGTCTTTGTAACTATTGTGTTGGAGCGGGTCGCTCCCTAAATAAATGCATATATTAGATAATAACCAAATGGAATCCTCTCTTTCTTTTTCCCAGTAAGAGACGCCTACGGAAGCCAACAGTACATAGACAGATAAAGCACATAGGCTATAGTTATTAACTAATATATGCATTTATATAAGGCGCCAATTTATAATTGTAACAAATAGTATTTGAGTAAAAGATTTGAAGCGAACGAGGATTCCAACTTTCTATAAATAGTATTTGAATCAAAACATTCAATCGGGTAAAACACGGGCGTTGCCCGGGTCATTCGGCTAGTGGTTTATATATATATATATATAATAATGGCGTCTTGCCTGAAAACTTGTACGATTGTCGTCTTATATAAATAAGCTCTTCTTCCTGACTTGTGTTTGTTCTTCTACAGAGAGAAAGAGATTGAGATTGAAACTGATTTATTTCAAAGTCCATATAAGATTATATAAGATTAAATACAGAATAAATATAAATATGAATAAATGAGATTATATAATGATAAATATATGAATAATAGATATAAATATATAAAACAATTGATAAATATACATATATATAAATATATATACAAGTCGTCATTGGTGACGCCCACCGCGGGAAAGACTCCGCCACCGATGGACTGCGAGAGTTCTTTCCCACAGAGTGAGCAGGTCGATAAGATGGCTGGTGTTACCCACCTCAAGACCAAGATGATACTTGTAGATGGTAGCCTTCGCCACGCTGGTCAATTTCATTGCCTCGGGATGGAGGCCGACGCCGAACAGCCAGGCCTGCAGATCCAGGGGCACTTCGCAGTGAGAGATAGAGAGAGAAAGAAAATAGGGAGATTAGCGTTGTCTTAATTAACACTTTATACTTGAAGTTTTGGAAAATAAAGAGGATATATATCGCTTACCATTATCTAACATTTCAGTAATGCTTCAATATTCAAACCTATTGGATGTGACCTCAGTATTGTTGAAGAGACGCTCAAACTTCCTCATCCCTATATTTAGTTCTGCCATGTTGTAATATTTGAAAATCACTCATAGAGTACTCTCTGTGTGGTAAAATATTTTGTGTCAGATACTTCTACATCGATGATAATGGCTTGTTATTGAGTTGGTCATATTTGACGATGCCTGGATAATATTTATTAGAAAGAGATACTATAACTGATTTTATCTGTAATAACACTGCATAATGACACATCTAGATAGATAATGAATCGATTTTGTAGTACTAGCGTTTGACCATAACGTTAACACGACTGAACTACATTCTATGAGGAAGATGGTGAAGCGGTAAATTCTGACTAGAGAGAAGAAGGATTCCTAGACGGTTCTAGTTTCACCTTAAATTAAAGAAATTATAAAAATACCATTAATTTCTTCAAAATAAAAATCGAATCTTTTGAATATAACAACGGAGTAAACGAATTTTAGTTAGAAAAGTCCTATTTTTTCATTATACTTATGGCATCATCTATATATTCATATTAATGAATATATGTATATTGCTTATCGCTAGTGCACGTGGTAAAGACCATGATAATCACGATGGGTAGAAGTAGGCGACTGCTTTTACTGTAAGTACATCACATGTCTACACATGTGAGAAGCAGTTCGACTTTACATATACACATGTGCCAGAGCCCCGTTTGGTTACTTGCATTCGCTGGTGGGGTTGGAATTTCGCAAGAATCGGGGGCCATTGAAGCATTTCTTTTTTTAAATCAGAAAAAAGTGCCCAATGCGGGAATCGAACCTTGGTCATAGCGGTCAAAAACCAACGGTTTAGACCATTCTTCCACCGACCCCCTAATATATATTTTAAATTCATATAATTCAAAAATTACAACGAAAACTAATATTATAAATCTTTACTTTCTAAATGAAACAAATAATATTTAAAAAAAATCCTAAACTATATCATAATAAGCTAAATATGTAACATTCTTTGTATTTATTTATGTGAAATATTTAATTATTCTGTGATTTTTCTTCATAGTTAGGCAGTCGGCAACACTGTATTTTTTCTTTCTCTAATTTTGCATAATTTATTATTTTTATTTATATATTATACTTAACCTTGTTGTAATTAAATATAAAAACAGAAAATATTGTGACCACCCATTATTTCTAAATAGGAGAAACGTTACAGAATAAAAAATAATCATTAATATATTGTAAATATTTTTGTCGAAATTAGAAAAAGATATGAGAAAATTATTATTATGTAAATTTGAAATAAATCAAAATTATTAACGAGAAAATCCAGGCGCGCAAGTTTAGAAGGAAGAAGTAATATAAATTATGACAAAATATTACAAACTTTTTTGAATTTATTTATCATATTGAAGAATGCAGGTAAGATTTTTCTTATAATCACCCTGACAATCATACAAAAGACATTTCAATTACACCAACAGAAACACTCTTGTATCAATATTACATGTTAACTCTGATGTCGCCTCTGTACTGATGAAGGCTACAATCTCTTTGTCTGCTGGACAGACCAAACTTCTTGATCACCAAATCTTGATACACCATCAGCCAACCAGCTAGCTAGAAGTTGGATGATTATCATGTTATGTGAATTGGCTCAACTGATTATTTGGGTTTACAGAAATCAACGTAACGTTGATAGAAATCAATTAACGTAAAGTAAAAAACAAAGTGTCTCGCGTAGTGGCGGCGCCATCGTAGCCACGTGATCGTAGCCAACCAATAGGAGAGCGCCATTCCAAAAAAAAAAAAAAAAGCAAACGGTGACAGATATGACGCATGACGCTCGTAACTGTATATAGAATTCCTGAGACATGCTCGTAATACTAAACAATGGTTTGTAAAGTGAAATTTACTGTTTAAATA
>CP092878.1:35055505-35118240 GCA_030710605.1 Cordylochernes scorpioides
ATATCACTTTTATTTTCTGTTTGGAAATTTTCAAATGACCTCTACAAGTTGAAGGTTCAACTTTACACATACAGGTAAATCAATCACTATTGAAATATTCTACCTCTTTATAGTGAAATGCCTAATTAAGGATCATTAATTGAGCAAAATAGTGGTCAATAATGAGGAAATAATTAATCATATAATTATCTCAGACACGGAAAGAATTAGGAAATAAATGAAGCGAATTAAGGCTGCGTTAAATCTAGAAGAGAAATTTAGAGTTTGTGAAAATTTATCCAAGATAAACATTTTTTTGTTGTTGTTGTTTTTTACATGTGGTACAGGCCATGATAATCATGGTGGGCAAAAGTAGGCGAATTCTTTTACTGTAAGTGCACCACATGTCTACAGATGTGAAAAGCAGTTCGACTTTGCATTTACAAAGGTGCTAGAGCCCCGTTTGGTTTCTTGCCCTCGATGGTGGGGTTAGACTTTTATAAGAATCGGGAGCCATTGGAGCATTTTTAGAGATAAACAACATGAATTCTTTGATTTAAACTACTGAACGAATCAGGAATTTAAAACATCATCTATAGATTCCATTGACCCTCGTCAACGTGGTGCAAGCTGTACCTCTACGACTTGTTCCAGTTCAAAATAACTTTACTAGGTACCGCTCAGCAAGAGATACCTAGATCATAAATGTACAACCAATAGTTATGTACAGGGGTTCAGGATATATACATTACATATATATCTCTGAAAAAAACAATAGAAAAACAATAAATAAAAGTGGGTCAGGTGTTGATATTAAATCCAAAGTAGGCATATCCTGACCAGGAGCACATGTGCTTTTCAGAAGGCAGAGCGCCATCTGGTGGAACAAAAATCAACTAAAAAATGATTTAGCCTGTTCCCTGATATTTGGTCAACCCAATTTCTTGATAAATCAAGAAAAGCCATCCACGAACGCGTTTCGCGCTGTTGGCGCTCGTCAGCGTGGAGCAAAAGACTGTTGGTCCCAGAGGCTTCTTGAGAAACCTAGAAATGAGTATTCAAGGCCAAATTTGCGTAAGTACGCTTAACACATGAAAAAAAAATAGAAAAAAAATAATAAGTGGGTCAGGTGTTGATATTAAAACCAATGTTTATTTGATTTCTGTTCTACCAGAGGGCGCTCTGCCTTTTGAAAAGAAATGTGCTCCTGGTCAGGATATGCCTACTTTGTTTTTTTATATACATCTCTACGACCAAAAATCTTTTGGTCCCAGAGGCTTCTTGAGAAATCAAGAAATAGGTACAAGAGTCACTCCAAAGTTTTTGCAATAACTAATTTTTATTAAAGCTGCAACTTTCAAATTTTCAGAGTTTCTCAAAGTATTCACCCTTAGCACCTATTCAAGGTTCCATCCGTAAAAACCAATTATCGAAGCACTTACACCAGTCATCTTCGGGGATGGAATTTACGGCATTGATAAAGGCTTGTAGGCTTCATCATCAGTGTCAAATTTTATCTTTTTGTATTTAAGGCCCCACCTGCTTAAATACACTGAGTTTTAAAAAAACTAATTTTAAAAAGTAAAAATAACCCTAAAAGATCAGGTATTGATATTAAAAACAAAATAAACATATCCTGACAATGTTAACATGAGCTTTTTAAATGGCAATGGCAAAATATGAAACTTCCTCAAGTTTTGTCCATGAATGTAAGTAAACAATACACATAGCAAACTTTATATTTTGATGATGGAATTATTTAACACAAATTATTTTTTAAATAAATTACGAATTACACTACAATTAATGAATTTAATATGAAAATTAATTGGGAAGATTTAGGTTCATCAATGATTAACCTTTTCAGAGATTTCGTCTATTTGATCCCCCAGTTCACTAAAACTATATTTCTTCTTCAATTTAGAAGGTCTATGACAATTATAAACACCTCTAGGCACTATATTAATACCATTCGAAAAAAAGTGAACTGTTCTTTGAAGTCTTCATAAACAAAAGTTTACCTCAAATAATGATCATTTTTAGAATTAGAGTAAAATTTCTATTAAAAAAAGGATGAAATTTATATAAAAATGTGTGTTTCAAATTATTATTCAACTTTAAAATTTTTGCGTATATATTGGTGGAAAAAATATTTCTATTTTCACAAAAAAAAAATGATAAAATTGACATTTCACTAATTGGAAATTTGAACAATTTATGAGGCGTATAAGTTTTTTCTTTTTTTTTTAAGTCATAAATAGTTCCGAATTCCAATAATATATGGCACGCTAATACATCAAGTTTATATTATTTTACTAATTATCGATAAATATTCTCTAAACTCCAATTTAAATCAAAAGATATTAACCTATATGTGTGTTCTCTATTTATATTAAATATGAATAAATTTAGCATAGTTTTTTTCTATTTTTCAAATAAAACACTTCCTACTGTGCTTACTGAAATATATTATATATTATATAAAATAAAGATGAATAGAGATTTTCTGCTTGAATTTAGATCATGTTGAGGATTATTGTAATGGTGATGCAGTCGTGGTTGAATCTTTAAAGTATGATAATAAAATAATTTTGATCAGTAATTTAATTGAAATAAAGGAATATATAAAAGAACATAATTTGATAAAAGTAATGCCTGGCTTAAGGCTAGTAGAATAAGGAAAACAAAAGATTATTTACATAATGTACGAAGGTTTTGAGGCCGGCCAACGGGGAACAACAACAATGATTATTTATAGAAAAAGCGTGACCTCTGGCGGTCGATTTAAACAGATAATTTATATCTATGAAATTATAATTTTAAATAAAATAACATTTCAATATAACAATTCTAAATAAAATATTTTAATTTAACATATATATATCGTATATTTTAAACTATATAATAATGACACTTTTAGTATATGTCACATATCTTCCAATTAGTTAGAGCCGATACCTTATAAGATTCTACCCTTCTATTAAAATGTACACAGTTTCTAATTACTACCACTCCCATATTTTGCATATATGCTACTATATCTTTATTAATAATACCTGTAAACCCCTATTTGTATTTAAACTAAAATTGGTGACGTCAAAGTAAAGATCCAAAGAGCGGTCAGCTGGGGACAGCTGTGAACAGAGGAAGAAAATGCCAACGTCCAGACAGATGGGCCCCCCTCCCTCCAGGGATTTATATAGACAACCCCTGTAAACAGGACAGGTTTTGGCAGGGGGTCAGCAGATGTTCTAGGGTGTGGCCATCGGCAGACGGCTTCTGTCTCTTCGCAGTCTCTCTCTCCATGTCTCGGTGATAGGCATCCAAGTTTGTGTCATGGCCTCTACCTCTGTCCCGTGGGCTGTCCCCGATCACTCTCGGTGCTAACATTTAGCCCTGCCTCTACTTCTTGTTTTCCGCGTGTGGGAAGTACATCAACACTCGCCTCACGTACACGACTGCCAGCTTACCCATACGTCGGCACATTTGCAACAATATTACATATATATATATATATATAAAATAGAGAAAGCATATCCTGACCAGGAGCACATGTGCTTTTTAGATAGCAGAGCGCCATCTAGTGGAACAGAAATCAACTAAACATTGATTTAGCCTGTTTCCTGATATTTGGCCAACCCGTTTTATTGATAAATCAAGAAAGCCATATTTGTACTATTTTTTCATATATATATATATATATATATATATATATATTTGAAAAGATAATTTTAAAAAAAGGTCAGGTGTTTGTTATTGATATCAAAAAAAGGCATATCCTGACCACGTTCACATGAACTTTTAGATGGCAGAGCGCCATCTAGTGGATCAGAAATCAACTAAAAGTTTATTTAGCCTGTTCCCTGATATTTGGCCAATCCATTCGTGGCTGACTTTTCTTGATTTATCAAGAAAATGAGTTGGCCAAATATCAGGGAACAGGCTAAATCAACGTTTATTTTATGTTCCACTAGATGACGCTCTGCGATCTAAAAGTTCATGTGAACGTGGTCAGGATATGCCTTTTTTGATTTTAATATATATTTCTACTGTTCTTTACTGTGCTCACTCTCAGTACAAATAGCCATCTCCCTCGCCCACTCTTAGATTATAATTTTGCCCGTTGAAGAGTAAAAGCTCGAAAACTCGCAGTGTTCTTGTAATAAAGAAACATATTACGAAAGATTATATAAAAGGGCGTACCTGGATCTGTGAAGAAAAAAAATCAAATTTTTCTTAAAATATTTCGAGAGATTGCTCCCTCTTTATCAATTTATTGCACAGTGAATTTAATTTACAAATTATTGTACATCATATGAAAACAAATTTGTCATTGGTCAAAAATAATTATTGATAATGATACATAAAAAAATTAATAATAATAATAATATAATAAAATATTTTGAAAATTAAAGGCTTTTTAGTAATGCAGTATTTTATAATGTTTTTGAAACAAAATTTAAGGAAATAAAAATAAGAAACAAATGAAGTTGACTGCGATTATTAGAAAAAAAATTAAGGTAAAAGAGACAAATAAGGTTCGGGGATTTCTTCGTATCTACGGTATTTACACTAGCAGGGTCCTTTTATATAATCTTAATTAATGGATCGCCTTTTGACTCAAAATATTACGAAAGGTTTCTCGAATATTTTTAGAAAAGTAAATCACAAATTTCTAATATTTGACTGTTCTCAAAGCTCACGTTGGATATAAATATTTATTCGTATATTTCACATTATCTTGAAGATAGAGGTTGCCTGACCGGCATTCATATTTCTAAGAAAAAAAATAGACACTTCGACCAGATAAACTTTTATTTTATCAACGTTTCGACAAAAATCTTTGTCATCGTCATGAAAAATAAAAATAAAACATTTAGCAAGGCGTTAAAAAGTATTTTTTAAACGCCTTGCTAATTGTTTTCTTTTTATTTTTCCTGACGAAGACAAAAGATTTTTGTTGAAACGTTGATAAAATAAAAGTTTATCTGGTCGAAGTGTCTATTTTTTCAAAAATTTCACATTTTGTTTAAATACAAGGTTGTCTCAAAATTTCGTAAACACTTGCAAAAAAATTGAATTTGGATATATATATATTATATTATATGGATATAAATTACAGTTGAATTTGGATAAATCGAAGCTCAAGAGACCAAATAAATTTTCGAATTATCCAAAAATTCGAATTAAAAGCGGAAATTATATTGCCACGTGGAAAATTAGGGAAGACCAACTTCGGGATGAGACAACAATTTATTTCAGGCAAGAACAAACTATGAGTGATAAACAAAAGATAAGCAAAAGAGCGAAGTGTACAGAGTATAGCAAAATATAAACATAAAAAATAATACTCTGCTAATAAAATAATAAATACTTTGTTACATAATTTATAGGAAATTATAGGGCCAAGATAAATATTCGAATTATAGACTTTCAAATTATCCATGTTCTACTGTACATGGACATATATTTGGAATTTGCTGCAGGTGTTTACAAACTTTTGGGACAATCTTATATTTCCAATCTTCAACTTCGCAAAAATCCTTATGAAACAAATAAGAAATTAATCATACATTGTGCTATGAATGCATCCGGGAAAGCACCTAATTGACGGGGGCTGCAGTATTATAATCTGAAATCCTTGAGAAAGCACTAGATAAGACCTGGAATACTTAACGAGGAACGTTGTTATGCAAATTCAGCTCTAGTACGTGATGCTATGAGGTTGACCTGAGATACCCTCATGCCAGGATGCATATTTTATTGAGGTTAACTACCTTTGCCAATCCACTTGTCATTTTTGTATCCTAGAAGTAAAGAATACAAATATTGGGCATATAAAATTGCACATGTATGCTGTCTGGATATATCTATTTCATTTTTAATATCACTACATAACCTTTTTTTTATTTTTTGTTACTATCACATTAAGAGCGTATTCACACAAATTTGAACAAAATACCCATTTCTTGATTTCTCGGAAAGCCTCTTGAACGACATTTTGGTTGTTAAGGTATAGTCTGCACACCGCTGACAAAGACCAACAGCTGAAAGGCATACGTGGTTGGCTTTTCTTGATTTAACAAGAAATTGGGTTGGTCTATTATTACGGTATAACCAAATATTCAACGTTTAGTTAATTTTTATTTTACTAGATGGCGTTCTGCTATCCAAAAATGCTCAAGTAAGCGGTCAGGATATGCCTAATTTTATTTTCAAACATGAGTTTGAATCTTACTTGAGGTTCAGATAAAATATCTCTTTGAGCGTTTGTTATAAATGTTAGTTGCGTAATCCTGGACTTGGTAGAATAGGTTTTTACTTATCTCAAGTACTCGAGGTACAGTTCATAATAATCAGGGTAGGTAGTAAGGGTCTGTCTTTTAATGTACCCCCACTATATCTATTTAAGTAGAAATTAATTCGATTTTTGCGCTGACAAGATCTCAGAGACCCTTGGTTACTTGCACTCTGACTAGTGGGGTTCGATTTATGAAAGAATTGAGAAATATGGAAGTATAGGAAATAAAAGGCAATAACGCACCATATATACACAGGAAATCCAACTATTAAGTGCTTATCTTTCTTTTCCAAATAAAACAAACTTCTACTATCTTCACAGCGAAGAAAAATAGTGAGTGGGATGGCTTGGATCATCAGTGGGGTACCCGCCCAGTGGGTTTTACTAATTTAATCCACCAGACCGCTTTTAAGAGCTTTAATACTGTATTGGAGCTCTAAAAAAGTGTCCGTGGGGATTAAGTTGGTGAAACCGCTGGGAGGGTTCACCACTGATGAGAAAAGCCCTCCTCATATTTTTCATCGCAGTAAGGGCAGTAGATGTTTGTCTTCTTCTTTCTTATATATTGGGTAAAGTAGAATGCGTCTGCCTTTGTCATTAAGACTGGGAGCACTACTAAGTGGCAGGCCGACTTAGCTCCAATATGAAATGGCCGCCTCTGACATGAGGAACAGACACCATTTGCAGCCGCTCCTAACATGGAGTACAAACGTTACTCATCCTGTATCCCTGGATCAAGAGCCTTTACAAGGTACTATCAGCCGGGCCAGCTGAGCCCAGGTTTTTTAGTGAGCTTGTTACTGCTCCCCCTCCTCCTTTTTTATCCGGGCTAGGGACCGGCAAAAGCGAAGTTGAAAGTTGGTTTTATTTGTAAAATATATATTCGAGAGCTATGGTTTTATTTCTTTAGTATGAAAATTACTTTATGCAGGATTCGATACCGGGTCGTAGTTGTCGAAATTCAACCGTCAATATCACCAGTAGACTATTTAAAGTGAGAAACAAGTAGATTTAATATTGAAACATTTCTACCAATGTTTTCCCAGTACGAAGTTAGGTAAAAACGATATCGATATGACATGATTCATCTATGACCATGTCATACACAGGATTTTTTAATGGAGTGATACAAGACAAATTCAATGATAGATACCAATACGTTTAATAAAATAATCCCTTGAATCAATATTTAAGTAAAAACATCAGGCTTCCTTCAATGCCTTCCTCTACTGAGGGTAGGCCACATGGTCTCTCCATATCTCTCTCCTTCAGTACCTTCCTCTACTGAGGGTGGGCCACATGGTCTCTCCATATCTCCCTCCTTCAGTACCTTCCTCTACTGAGGGTGGGCCACATGGTCTCTCCATATCTCCCTCCTTCAGTTCCTTCCTCTACTGAGGGTGGGCCACATGGTCTCTCCATATCTCCCTCCTTCAGTTCCTTCCTCTACTGAGGGTGGGCCACATGGTCTCTCCATATCTCCCTCCTTCAATGCCTTCCTCTACTGAGGGTGGGCCACATGGTCTCTCCATATCTCCCTCCTTCAGTACCTTCCTCTACTGAGGGTGGGCCACATGGTCTCTCCATATCTCCCTCCTTCAATGCCTTCCTCTACTGAGGGTGGGCCACATGGTCTCTCCATATCTCCCTCCTTCAATGCCTTCCTCTACTGAGGGTGGGCCACATGGTCTCTCCAAATCTCCCTCCTTCAGTGCCTTCCTCTACTGAGGGTGGGCCACATGGTCTCTCCATATCTCCCTCCTTCAATGCCTTCCTCTACTGAGGGTGGGCCACATGGTCTCTCCAAATCTTCCTCCTTCAGTGCCTTCCTCTACTGAGGGTGGGCCACATGGTCTCTCCATATCTCCCTCCTTCAATGCCTTCCTCTACTGAGGGTGGGCCACATGGTCTCTCCACATCTCCCTCCTTCAGTGCCTTCCTCTACTGAGGGTGGGCCACATGGTCTCTCCATATCTCCCTCCTTCAATGCCTTCCTCTACTGAGGGTGGGCCACATGGTCTCTCCAAATCTTCCTCCTTCAGTGCCTTCCTCTACTGAGGGTGGGCCACATGGTCTCTCCATATCTCCCTCCTTCAATGCCTTCCTCTACTGAGGGTGGGCCACATGGTCTCTCCACATCTCCCTCCTTCAGTGCCTTCCTCTACTGAGGGTGGGCCACATGGTCTCTCCATATCTCCCTCCTTCAATGCCTTCCTCTACTGAGGGTGGGCCACATGGTCTCTCCATATCTCCCTCCTTCAATGCCTTCCTCTACTGAGGGTGGGCCACATGGTCTCTCCATATCTCCCTCCTTCAATGTCTTCCTCTACTGAGGGTGGGCCACATGGTCTCTCCATATCTCCCTCCTTCAGTACCTTCCTCTACTGAGGGTGGGGCTTATGATCTCTCCATATCTCCCTCCTTCAATGCCTTCCTCTACTGAGGGTGGGCCACATGGTCTCTACATATCTACCGCCTTCCACGCTTTAGTTGAATTCTATAATTTCACTTTAATACGACTGTGTGGAAAAAAAAACTATAATACAATAATTTAAAAACTTTCATAAATATGAAAATTTTAAAACACTAGAGCTTATAATTTTTCGTTTTGTTATTTCGATAAAACTCGGCGATCTTTTAAACCAAAAGGCTTTTTTTTTCATGGTCTTAATACCATACAGCAACCCTCAAGGAAACCCGCCTTTTATATATCTACCTAGGTGTATTTCCTTAAAAGCTGTTTTATCATATATAGGGTTTTAAATAAAAGGTTTCTGGCTTCAGGAAGCTCGTAGTCCAGTTTGATCGGAATAAGAAAATAAATAAGTTTCGTTCTCGTGGTTTAAATAGCATCATCTATTTGTCTATTTTATCGGAGTTTTTCAGGGGGATATTGACCTCACACGTCGAAATAGACACCAAAATTATCCACCATCGATTGACTGTATCTTCAAACAAGTAGTTTGAAGCTAGTTTAGCCAAAGTCACAGTACGTTTATATCCTGCAGCATGTTCGGTATTTCTCAAAAGTTGTATTCTTAGCAGTCTGCGCAGATATGGCGAAGAGTTTTTTGTGTCCATCACCATGAAACGCTTTTCTAATTCATAAAGATCTAATATTATATACTGTAATTTGTTGATACATTAATTGCTACCTATTTTATTTTGTAATACAATATATAATGCGGCTTATGATTGTAGAACGAAGTTTGACAATTATACCGCAAATGTTTCTTTTGAACGAAAAATCGAAATTTATTTTAAGGAGAAATAACAATTATTTCTAACCTTAGGGATGAAGTATGATAGGATGAATTGTGAAGAGTAATGATAGTTTTGCTTGTACCAAAAGTTCCCGAAGCACTGACCATTAAATCAATTGTAAAATCTTGCATTGCAAACACACTCCGAACCACATTACATCATAGCACATACACTAAATAAATTTCTAAATAGTTTCCTTGGACACTTTAAAGATATATAAATAATATACAAGATATAAAATACACTAGACTCTCCTATAACGCGAGTTTTTACAACGCGATTTCGTACAACATGATAAAAAAAATTGCGATAAATTTATTTATACAACGCGAATTTTCGTATAACGCGTTATAAAATAAAATACGGAAATTTCCATATTGACAACTGTACAATACATTTAATTTTTATGCACACGCGTTTTCCTTTTCTTTTTTTTTTTTTTTTTATTTTGAACGAAGTAGTGTTGTATACTTTGTCAATTTATTTGCACATGTATTTCTGTAGGTAATTTTTTTAAAATAGTGTTAAATTGAGTTTTAAAGCTTAAAATAATATTTTTTACGCATATAAGGTCTTAAATTAGAATTTACATGTAAATATTTTGCAAATATAAAAAATTACGAAACTTGCTCCCCAGGCATGATGAATAAAGTTGGAAAAAAAGAAAAATTGAAAAGGAGATATACTGTATCATGTAAAAATGTATTGTATAAAATGATGTATATAGGAAAAATAATTATATACTAAAAAAAAACTAAATGTTATATTATTTTATATGCAAATGTATATAAAAAACCAAATTATATACGTAGTGAATAAACTTTAATTTTTTTTTTTGTTTTTTATATATATATATATATCTGCATATAAAATAATATAACATTTAGTTTTGTTTTAGCATATAATTATTTTTCCTATATACATCATTTTATACAATACATTTTTATATTATATTTGTCACTAACAATTTACCCTAACAACATTCGCGTTATACAAGTTTTATTATTTTTTATACAACGTATTTATTATACAACGCGATTTCATACAACACGGAACACATTAATCGCGTTATAGGAGAGTTTACTGTAGTAGTGAAAGAATAGGATTCATTTCGTTGTATACTCCAGTAGAAAGGTTTATGATACCCAAAATATTGAAAGATCGTTTAAAAAAAGCAAAAAACTTATTCTAGGAAGCAGTGTGTTGTTACAAAAGACAACTTTCCATTCACAACATACCAGCGCCTTTTGTATTGTCTTTACATACTGATTTGATATGACTACTTTTAAGAAATGGAAGCATTATAGAGCATGAATGTTTTTTTTTTTTTTTTGTCAAACACAAAACGAACTCTTCTACTATCCTTAGTGTGATTTAAAATATATTGGGAAGGCTTGGATCATCAGTGGTGAATCCTCTCAGCGGTTTCGCCAATTTAATCTACCAGACCGCTTCTCTTAGAGTTCTAATACTGTATTGGTCGATTATGCTTATATACGCTGCAATGACGTGTGGAATCTCGGAATAGTATTCAAGCAAACTATGGACATAAGTTTTTAGGACAGTAGAATTACTTATAAATATTTGCATCGAGCAACTGCATCGACTAATTACTTTAGCCTTTATTATTATTATTATCGCCTATATGTATACATGGAGACTAAAACAAGTTTTTATGCTCCAGTTTATGATTTCTATCAATAGCAATTGTTTCAAAAATAGAGTTTTAAGTTATATTGGAGTAGTTTTACTATACAAACCAGGATGTAACACACTTCTTTACGTTGTTTACGAACAAGAATGTAAAGGCTGTGTCCGACTTCCGTCCATTGAAACAGTCATCCAACACCTTGCTGACTCATGTCACGTCACTAGACGGATGGAGTTGCATTGAAGAGTCTGATGCAAGAGCTATCACAATGGTATAATTTCCCCTCAACACACAATTAACCATTTATATTAATCTTCTCTGTATGTTTCAAAATACTTGAAGAGCTTCCAAAATCTGCCGGACGGGGGATTGGTGACATCCGCCGATGACGTGGACAACGGAAGGACGTAAGAGAAGGTCAGTCGAGCCGGTTTGCCTTCACACTCGCCATGACTCCACTCGCCGCGGTTCTGTTCTGCATCGCTCTTGCAGGAGCCCTCGTCCTACCAGACCAGAGACCTGTGAAGATCCCACAGGGACAAGTACAAGATTCTTGGGTCGTCTGGGATGCCGTTGATAACTTCTTTGATCGCAATGTTTCAACTCATATTGAACAACGACCGCTTGATGAAAGTCCAGAATCAAGTAAAGAATTGAATGAACCATGTAATACAAGCAGAGAATGTAAATCTGGATGTTGCTTAGTTGACCATGGTTCAATACAGAGATGTTCTTCCTTGTCTCTTCCCGGACGTAAATGCTCAGAAGCACAGATCAAGGCTGGACGTTATGTGGACCATTGCCCCTGCGCTAGGAACATAGAATGCTCCCATCCTTCCTACATCTGCGCGGCGCCGAAGATGTAGAAAAACTTTCAATAATTTCTTCCATCCTACTGCAGCCTTTCATACTTCACTTCAACATGATGGTGACCTGAATTTCAAATCTCAATTCTCTACAGAACTTCAATGTAAGTCTTGCTACCTATTTATATATACAGACAAACCTATCTTTGGACTCTTCCTTGTTTTCATTTGAAATTATAAAGACAGATTTCTTCTTAAATTTTACCTTTTTTTCAATTTTAGTTCAAAATGAATAAAAGACATTATATTTATTGAGAATTAACTTTTGAAATTACTTTTTTTTTCAAATTTTTTTTTTTTTTAATCAAATGATGATCATACAAAAAATTAATAATTAGAGTAATACTAAATATTCTAAGAATTTCTCTTTTTGTGTGCGTGTTAAACCACATTTATTTCAATTATACAATTCGTAAAAAAATCATACAATTCGTATTGATTATAAATGGAGGAATACGAATTTAATAGTTTTACTTTACATTCGTATACGGAGATAAGGAGAGATTCTAGAGAAAAATCTGAATTATTGGCAAAAATGAACATTATAGAGATATTAGTGTATTTCTATACATTTAGCATTTCACCCCAAAGAACAGCTAATCTCCACTCAGCAGCCTAACCGATATGATAACTCTAAAGATATATTTGACCTAAAAATAACAAAATCAACGTCTTAGAATGGAAGATAGCTATTGACTGTATTACATGAAGATCTTATTAACAAAATCTGTGGTTTATTCTAATTTTGTCTATGATTCTATATATACACTCATGGATAAAACTTAAGTCGAAAGTCTTTGATGTCGCATTCTATTTTTTTAAGAAAACAGAGATTTTTGTTCGCACTTGATTATCTCGTGTATCTTCAATAAAGGGCACTGTGTATCAAACTATCTTTCATAATTATTGTCTGAATCCTGATATATATGCTAAAAGGTACAACTTCCTTAAGTTTTGTCCATGAGTATATCGTTCAGAGTTATTGTCTGAATCCCGTTATACATGCTGAAAGGTACAACTTCCTTAAGTTTTGTCTATGAGTGCATATTGGTTATCTCGTGTATCTTCAATAAAGGTCACCGTAATATCTTTCAGAGTTATTGTCTGAATCCCGTTATACATGCTGAAAGATACAACTTCCTTAAGTTTTGTCTATGATTGTATATTGGTTATCACGTGTATCTTCAATAAAGGTCACCGTAATATCTTTCAGAGTTATTGTCTGAATCGCGATCTACATGCTGAAAGGTACAACTTCCTTAAGTTTTGTCTATGAGTGTATTTAGAATTAAAAGACGTTACTTTTATAAATAATATCACGATCTATTCTAATAAAATATACTGAAAAAAAACGATGAGTGTCATCTATTGACCGTCTTAACAAACTAGTAGAATCAGGTCAGTGACAAAGCCACAACACCACATTTGGAAGGTACATAACGCCCACCCGTAGACATTGTTTTGGGTTAATGGCCTTCCTTTGAGGTCCACATGAAATCCTAAGAAATTGCCTATTACCACCATCACATTGATGGCTCTCAGTTTAATTATCTATTTGGCATGAGAGTTGACTTTTCTTTTTATGAATCAATATCCTCCAAGGTAAAATTTCCATCAAAAAAAAAAGGTCAAGTTGTGATTCAAGTTGGTAGCTACGGTGTATATGTTCCTAAATGTATTTTTATTCTCATGACATTTGAAACCATTTTTTCTAATATATAAATGTGTATTTTATATATTTTTATATTATATTTATATATGCAAATTTATTATTCATTTTTTTATTTTTTTTTATTATATTATTTTTAATGATGATATTTTTCACACATTTTCAAAATATTTTTATTTTCAATTTAATTACAAATCTTTTTTTCAATTTTTTTTATGTGATTTACACATTTGATGTATTGATGTGTATTTTAGATATTTTTTATTTTATATTTTTATTCGTAAAAATATTTTTATTATTCATTTTTATTTCAAAATTATTTTCAATAATCATTTTTAAAAATATTTCTTTCAATTTTATTACAAATATTTGTACAACATTTTATATCGTCTATACAAGAATTTATTTTGATTGCTTTCAACTATATGTTTTGGAAATGTGTTTTTTATATTATATTTGTTATTTTTAAGTGGGTTAAATAAAAAGCTTTTACTCTAACTTTTGTTTTTGGCTGCTTTAATCTAAATATTTACAAATATAAAATATATTAAATCGACATACGATATATACACTCATTAACAAAACATAAGAAAGTGAAAAGTCGTTGATGTCGCCGGTTTTTTTTTTTTAAAGGAGAAAGAGGCAATTTTGTATACACTTGTTATCTCGTGTGTCTTCAATAAAGGTCACTGTATCAAATATATTTCAGAGTTATTATCTGAATCCCGATATATATGACTAGACGAATGGCCCGGACAACGCCCGGGTTTTACCCGAGTGCGTATATACAGGGTGATCCAAAAGTCCCGCACAACTTTAAAAATTAATAACTCCGCGAATATTTGCGCTAGAGCAATGCGGTAAACACCATTGTGTTCAGAATGCAATGGGATTTTTTATGGCAAATATTGAAAATTTCGAAATTGATTTTAGTTACAATTTCATTCCCTAGATGGCGCTGTACCAGAATCAGAGATTCAGCGGCCAAATTGTTTGATTAATTGAAAAATATAACTGATCGACACGTATTTTTCCTTTTTGTATACCAGGAAAGAATCCTAATAATATCAAATCGTTAATTAATAAAGCACCATTTCGCCAAAAGTTAGAAGAAATGGTTAACGATTTTTAAATACAATCTGAGATATGTAGAATAGGTATATGCAAATTAAAACATGTAGCAAAAAATATTTATATTTTTGATAGTTTTGTCAAATATATTGAATGTTTGAAAAACTTAGCTGAATTCAATACACGATTTTTTGAAATGTTAATATAGTACCAAAAATTATGATGGTACTACTAATAGGATTTCTTGCTATAAGGAATGTGTAATTTCTTGAATAATTGGCGACACTCGACTATTTAACTGGAAATTTGTCATGATCCAACAAATGATATATAGATGGGAGTGACAAAATACATTTGTCGTACTTTATTCCAAATATCCTATGGGCTTGTCAAATGTTATCATTGTTTATTATACTGTACACGATTTTTAAAAATGTATCCCCTCAAATAAATATAATTTTTAAATCAACCTTTTGCGTTGAAAAACGTGGTAGTAAAATCATTTAGTATTATTTTTTTTTGCCCAAAATTTCTAAAGGTGGGGAGTTACAGAGAATATTCCTTATGCTATTTCTTTTAATGAGCGAAAAGCGATAAATTAAACATAAGGGGTAAAATTGTGTGTACAGTGCTATTCGAGAAGTTATAACACTTTGGTCTGCACGACATAATATAAGATGTGAGCAAATGACAAACAAACAAAAATTACTGTTCACAAATAAAAAAGAGACAAGATATGAGGACAGAATTTATTAACCCATAACCCAACACAAAGAGTTTCAAAATATTGGTAGATAATATAATACATGGCAGCTTATATAACACATGAGGTAACTTGTCTCTTGGCGGCCTTGTCTCTTGTATTAGATCACAATCCTTGCTCAATGTGGCGCCCTTCATTCTCAAACACCGCCTGCAGACGATAGATGACAGATTGGACAGCATTAAATAACATATCTGTTGAAATTGATGAAACATGCCGTCTGATAGAAGCCTTCAAAATGGCCAATGTGGTAGGCCGGCATCGATAAACACGCGACTTAATGTACCCCCATAGCCAAAAATCGCAAGGCGTCAAGTCTGGTGATCTTGAAGGCCACTGGTGTATAAAGTGGCGACTTATCACACGATCTTCACCGAACGTATCCTTCAGCAATTGTTTGGCACCGCGGGAGATATGAGGAGGTCCTCCATCTTGCATGAATGTTATTTCGCTCAGTGCTTGTCTGTCCTGCAATATGGGGATAACCTTTTCTCTCAAAAGTTGAACATAACGTTCACCAGTTACAGAAACGGTTTTAAAAGTTCTTCCATTTATTTCTTCAAAGAAAAATGGCCCAATAATAAAAGAAGAAGTGAACCCACACCAAACTGTAACTCTGGGCTGATGAAGTGGCATTTCTGTAAAAATCCTAGGGTTTTCTGTTGCCCAAATGCGGCTGTTTTGAGTGTTAACTTCTCCATTTAGAGAAAAGTGAGCTTCATCTATCCACAGAACATTCGACAGCCAGCTTTCATCAATATCAATTTGCCGGAAAACCCATGCAGCAAATTCTTGACGCTTCTCAAAATCGCCGACTTTTAGCTCGTGAAATCTTTGAATTTTGTACGGGTATTTTTTAAGAAAAATTCTTAGAGCTCTCCAAACTGTTCCCTACGAAATCCCCGTTTGTCGAGAAACTTGTCGAGCACTTACTTCTCCATACGTGGATAACGTTTCAATAGCTTCAACATTCTGCGAAACCGTAACAGCCACTGACTTGCGTGTCGATGGTCTTCCACTCCGAGGTTTTGCTTCCAGAGATCCAGTCTTCTCAAAATTTTTTATCATTCGCCTTAGAGAGTAGCAACTCATGGGTCCTTTACCTCTTCGAATACCTTTAAAGTTACGAAACGCTCGTAAAGCTTCAGTGGAAGATTCTGAATTGCAATAATAAAATTTCACCAAGAGTACTTTATCCTGTAGTGACGGCATCCCAGGGTAAAATAAATGATCAGGGATAGTTGAATTTTTCAAATGAATTAAAATAAACATAAGCGATATATGGCTTCTGAAGCCAACTGTGCGGACGTGTTTGGCATCGCTTGTCTCGTACCGCGAATGGGATTTAACTCTGCATATCACAATATAGTATTAAAAGTAACTCCTAAAGTTTACCAATTTTAAGAAAAATGGGTAATGAGATATACACCGATTTTGAGCGATGTTCTACACAAGAAGAATATTTGTAAGACAATGCCAAAATTGTTTTGAATTTAATACGAACCATAAAACAAAAGACTGCCAAAACATTAAAATATGTAAAATATGCGGTGCACAGGGTAGCCACAACTGTACTGAAGCGCCAAATTGTCACAATTTCTCTAAGCACCCTAAATTTAAAAACTTTTCTACAAACCATAAATCAAATTCAAGTGAATGCCCGATTTACAAATCACAAATAGACAAAATTATCCAAAGGACACAATATTCTCAAATATACGTGGGAAATGATGTAGCAAATACAATTTAAAGCTCAATCTTAAATAGATTAATATCCTATATGATTGAAAATGTGAGATGTATTCAACAAAATGTAAGAAAAAGTTTTACTGCGATAAGTAAACTACAGGCCAACACTAGAGATGACCCACCTGACAAGGACGAGTGGGTAACACCCTCGTTTCCAGACAGTCATGAACCGGGATCGAATCCCGCGTTAACATTTTGTTTGATATGTGAATATCCTTCACCTGATATTCTTTTGATTCAAGAACCATATGTTTTACATGAAAATGTTATTTATGATATGGACTCTCAAATTATATGTTTGAATAAAACTGGGGGAAAATATACGGCAACTATAATTTTAAATGAAAATATAAAGTTCAGCAAAGAGGAAAAATTCACAAATTCTTTTGTACAACAATATCTATTTCTACAGTTAAAGCAAAATTAATTATTTCTAATTTCTACATTCATCCGAATACATTTAACCCTGTTCATCAAACATTCATTAGAGATCTGCTCAAAACGTATATAAATCAACCTGTAATCCTTTGCGGTGATTTTAATTCAAGACATACTATATGGTTTGTTATAAACTCTAATGGATATAGATTACAACCTATTATAGACGAATGTAACCTCTTTATACATAACCTGAAAAAACACCCACCTGCCGCGGAGAGTAAGTATAATTGATCTCACAATCTCGAATAAACACTCACTAAGTTTAATAAACAACTGGCATACCTCTGATTTGACTAATATTTCCGACCATGTTGCTGTTAAATTTGATATCAGGTTAAAGAATGGTCATTTATTCAATAATCAAATTTCCACTTTGAAAAAAATGCGAATTGGGCAAATTTTTCTAATAACATATCATTACAAGATACAAAAAACTGGGAATTGATATAAGCAGAGTGAAAGATGAGGAAGACATTGATGGGATAGTGAACGCACTCATGAATTTATTGAGAGAAGCAGTATATAAATCTTCGAAGGTAAAATCCCCCATTAATAAACATGTTTCCAAAATTGACTAGTGGACTAATGAAGAGGAAATAATAAAAAATCATTTTCATTATATTAGAAACTAGTATTATCGTCATAAAACAATCAGTTACAATACATTTAAGTTGGCTAGAAACAAATACACTAATGCAATAAGAAAAGCTAAAAGAACTAACTGGCGAAACGTTATTGAAGAAAATTACACAGATAATCCATTTGGTAATGCTTATAAGTTCTTCAATAAATTAAGATCCTCAAATGTAAAGAATGGAATTCCCATAATTGACAATTCACCAGAATATCTAAAAGAGCAAACAAGACCAAATTAATGGACGATTTAATTCCTGAAGACGATCCTAATTTGGACAATTTTCAACAACAAATAATTAGAAATTTTAAGCCACGAATGAATAATCCAAGCATAATTAATATCGAAGTAGAAGAAATAATGAACATCATTTCTAATTCTGAAGTTTAAAAAGCTCCAGGTTTAGACAACATAAGTAACAATATTGTAGCGTAGAAATCAAGCCTTGAAATATCCTAAGATATAAAATAATTTATTGATGACGTCACAAAGACGAGTCGACAATTATTAACACGTCAGCAAAACTATCTACAGCTAGGGAATCTTAAGCAAGCAAGCAAAGAAATATTTTAAAGATGATTTCACAAATACAGAGTAATATATATTTTTTATAATCTGTTGAGTATTTTCATTGAATTATATTAAATGAAATAATAAAATATTTCTTCGCCACAATATGATCAAGTGTGCTTACCCAAAAATTAAGCATATGTTATGCAAACTATTTAATAAATGTATTCAAAAAGGGGTATTATCCGGAGAAATGGAAAATAGCAGCTCTAAAGATAATTCCTAAACCACATAAATCTAATTTAGAATCAACAAAAAGTTATCGACCTATCTCATTGATTTCAAATCTTTCAAAAATTTTTGAAAAAATTTTGAAAAATCGAATTTATGAATTTTATGAAAGTAATAATCTTTTGAGCTCCAGACAACATGGATTTGTCAAATAAAAATCAACGACAACGTGCTTGAATAAAATATTTATCGATCGAGGATCAACAGCGATACGACTTGGATATTCCAGATATAATTGAAAATTTGATTAAATATAAAATTACACTATTGAAGAAAAATACTAACCAAACATTTCAAAGTTTCTTTCCCGCTAATATTCCGAATTATTTTCGGGCAAATTTCCACAACTCTCAATTTATTACAAATCACGGAAATTTTAGAAGCTTTTTAAAATTCATCAAAGCAGTGCAGGATTCAAGATGCTTCTGTGGATGTGAGGAACAAATTTCTATTCATCTGCTGCTAAATTGGCCCGTCTTTCAAGAGTATAGAGAGAGAAATAAGGATAACCCAGGCCCCTGGAGCGCAAGAAACGCCAACTGCCCGGGCTGTCAAGCTAACTAGTAGAAACCAGTTACTCTAGATTATATTTATATAGAGCCAATTGCAGAGCCGAACCAGCTGGTCAGGAAGTTCCATGCCTGCAGAGAACCCGGGAGTCCAGCCAACGAGACTGGGTCGAAGGAGGTCTTCCCAAGCAGCAGATCTGTCTTCATTCTGTGTTGCATGAAAGCAGAGCATTTGAATAGAAGGTGGTCCACAGTCTGTTGTTCCTCCATACAATGTGGGCAAGATGGGTCTTCCCCAGGACGCCAGAGAACCAAGTCTGCCCGAACATGGCCATGTCCTGTAAGTGAGGTGGTGGTGACTTCTCCAGGACAGACCTTAGGGAGGAATTGGAGCAGCCGGTCTGGAGTATGGGCTATTCTCCTCAGGTGTCTGTTGTAGTGGTCCTGGCAATAAACCTCCGTCCATGCGTCTAGGGCTGCCGCGCGTGAGTGGTTACGGGCCAGGCTTCTAGGCAGAATGGAAAATGATGGCTCTAAGATCAAAACGGCCGCGTTCTTAGCAGCTCTGTCTGCTCTTTCCTTTCCGTCGATGCCGCAGTGTCCCGGCACCCAACACAGATTTACGTTTTGGTTGGTGTTCAGTGCGAGAATAATCTTAGCTAATAATGTCGATCGAACTGGACCTGACGTACATATGGCTGACAGAGCTGATCTGCAGTCCGACGCGATAGTGATCGCATTTCTTGAATAACCTTCCTTCACCAGACGGACCGCCCAGCGGATTGCCAAAAGTTCAGCCTGGAAGGCTGTGCAGTCGGGATGGAGCCGTAAGAGAACGGGCTGCTGATCTTCTGATGAGGGAACAATTGCAGCGCCCACCCCAGCCTCATTTTTTGATCCGTCTGTAAATAATATGGGTGTTGTTATCTCCTCGATGTTTAGACTGAAAGACAATTGACGTCTATCTGGAGGGTATGGCAAAGAAGCAGGGCCTGGTCTAGATTCAAAATTTCCTTCATTGATTTCCTTCAGGAACGCCGTACGAGACCTAACAATAATATCGAAAGGAGGGCTGCCGGTGATGGAGATGGCTGAGACTGTAGGTGTGTAAGGACCTCCTCTCAGTACACGTTTCGCAAAATTCCAGTGAAGGCTCCTAAGTTGCCTAATGCCTTCGCTGGAGAGAGCACGACCTCCCCATGCTGACGCTCCGTCCAGCTGAAAAGAAGATTCCAAATTTACCCTGTATGGTGTGGGTGAGTCGCGGGTCTGGTAAAACTCCACTCCTAAGATTGTGATGATCTTCTTGATGTTTAAAGGTTGACCAAGGACTCTAAACCCTGTCTCGGAGTTGGGGTGGACATTACGCCATTGGAACAGGCAAGCTTGAGTCTTAATGGGGTTTATATTAAGACCATTTATCGTGCACCAAGATGTCAACCTCTCCAAGAAGGTGTTATTGGCAGAGACCGGCAGGCGACTACGAACCTGAGTCATAAGGGTGAAGTCGTCCGCGTAAGCTATTAATCGGCTATCTATGATGGAGGGAAGGGTGAAGATGGTCCGAGCAACTATGTTCCACAGGAAAGGACTTAGCGCTGAACCCTGGGGAGTGCCGAGTTGGGAGGACGTACATTCTGTTGCTGTCCAAGCTGAGTAAGAAACCGTCCGGTCTTCCAAAAAGCTTTTTACTAAACAGGTAATAGACTCTGAACAATTTAGACGTTCAAGATTTTGTATGATTGCCTGCCTCCAAACAGTGTCGAAGGCCTTACTGATGTCCGAGCTGATGACAAGAGTTTTCCTCCAGTGAGCTTGTCTTTCTTCAATTAATTGAGTGATACTCGCCAGTGCATCTTCCGCTGAACGACCATTTACGGTACCCAATATGGTTTTGTATTGATCTTCAAAGAACCATCCATGACGATCCGCGAGCCTCTGAAGTCGGGCCAGGATACATCTCTCAAATACTTTGGCCATAGTGTTCAATAAAGTAATAGGTCTGTATTTCTCCAGCTGACTGGTGGCTGAATTGGAGGATTTAGGCAGAAGTATGAGGCGGCCTTCTTTCCATTGACGGGGGAAGTGGCCCATACGAAGGCATTTGGTGAACAATTCGGCCAGCAGGAATTGCAAGAAAGGGCCGCCCAGGTCTAGGCATTTTGAACCAAGACCGTCAGGGCCCGGGGCTTTCCTTTTTCCACAGCGATGAATGGCTCGCAAAACTTCCCAGGGTTTGAATTCAGGTTCGTCTGAGTGAGCAGAAATTGCATTCCTTTGCGGGTGAGGTCTGGTGTCATGTAGGAAAAAGTGATTTTAACAGGGTCTGGCAAGTCTCATGAGGATTGTAAAGAGAGCCGTTATCATGTTTGAGAAGTGGCGGACCTCGGGGGGAGCCGCGGCCCCGGGCGATAAATCGATGTATGTCACTCCAGTATGCGGATGACACCTCCTCGCAGAGATTAAACCAGGATTTACTTTTAGCTTTCCGTATAGCCGCCTCCAGTCGATTATGGCTCGCTCGGTATAAACCGCGGAAGAAGTTCCTAATGGGACACCGGACACTCTGACTGCAACGGCGGAGGGAGATAACCAACCTTCTGATCCGACTCAGTTCGGGGGTCCACCACGGCTTTGACGGTCTTGTAGTATTGGAGCGTCTCCCCATGGAAGAGTCACAAGCTGATTGCAGGATGGAAGTCAGAAGGAGGACCACCCTGTCAATATCTTCTGGGCTAGAGGCCTCGTTTAATAAGGTAGTTACACCATCAAATTATAGGGGCATTACCCTTATAAGCAACTTGTCAAAACATTTTACATCCATATTAAAAAATAGACTAAGTAATTGGATTGAAAATAGAAAACTCATAGCGGAAAACCAGGCATGATTCAGAAAGGGCTACTCGTGCAAAGACCATATCTTCACGCTTACGTCACTAATTCAAATGACATTAAACCGCAAAAGAAGGAAACTTTACACATTCTTTGTTGATCTTAAAAAGCGTTTGATACAGTTCCACATCTACTATTATGGAGAAAGCTTGCGCTTGTTGGTTTAAGTGGGCGATTTAACAAACTTATACAGAACTACTATGCTCAAATGATGGCAGCGGTCAGATGGAGCGGCTCTTTTACAGAATTTATCAAAATACAATCAGGTGTTCTTCAGGGTGAACCTCTTTCACCGTATTTATTTATTATTTTCAATAACGATCTGGTTGCTACGCTGGATGATTCTGACCTGCCAGGTATATACTTACCGGGCCATGGAACTATACACCTGCTCCTGTTCGCGGATGATATAGTCTTCCGTGGTGAATCCAAGATAAATATCCAAATAAAGATTAATTTAATAAAAAATATTTTGAGGAAAATAGTTTAACTCTGAACCAATTTCAGTCTAAAATCGTAGCGTTTCTAAATGGAGGCCGCTTGGCTAGATCTGACGTTTGGTTTTGGGGCCAACAACCTTTGACAGTTACCTCAAAATATACGTATCTTGGCTACCCCTTAACAATCAAGAATCCAACTGCTCACGTGGCGCAGCACTTTAAGAGCAAAGCATTGATTGCTACAAACGCAGTATGGAGAATACTATCTAAGTCAAGAACCATATCGTTCGGAGCAGTGATGAAATTACTTGACTCCATAGTTTTATCCACGTTATTATACTCGGCCCCACTGTGGGCGACGAATCAGATAGAAGTTGTAAACCAGATCCAGGATATTTTTCTTACGGCGATTTCTTGACCTTCGCAAATTTACACTCCGGGCTATATCTTACGAACAGAAACCGAAAGGATGTCCCTTGAATTAAACATAACGAAATTGATTATAAAGTTCTAGATACGGATTTTAAAAATGGACAGGACAAGATTACCTTATGTTTGCTTGTTTCAGCTCTAGGAAGTTTCAATTTTGGGAAAAGCGGGAAACAACTTTATTTATAACCTGAATAACATCATTGACTCTTGGGGTTTTTCTTTTCTTAAGAACTGTGAAGATTATATGGTTTTGCGAGGAGAAATGCCTAGAATAGTTCAAACCACAGTGGACTAGCTACTCCAATTTGACCGAGCTAAGATACAAAACTCAACTCATTGTAGTAACTATCAATCTCTAAGTAGCTCCTTTATGACGGAGGACTACTTACTATCAAACCTCTCTTTGAAAATAGCCCGTCAAAGGATGCTATGGCTATTTTCCCCCGAGGATATCACGGGATTTTGGAACAGCGACCCTTTAAATTTCTACTTCTGCAATGCTGGCATCCAAAAAATTTGGTTCATTATCTATTCCATTGCCCATTCCTACAGGAAAAGAGACTGGAAATTCGCGAAATTTCGGGGCTAACTCACTATAATGAACAACATGTATATACAATTTTTACTACTCTCCAGCTGGATAAAACATTTGTTTATAAATATTTAAAATTTTTCAAGGCGATTGACAAAATGAGGGAAGAAGTGCTCAACTCCCCAGACAACGGCTGATTGCTCCCCCTCCCCTCTAAATTGCTTTTCCTCCTCACTCATGTACATATATAACCTCTTAGGGGAATCCCCTTGTAAGACAATAGTGTCTTAATGAAGGTTTTTGTTGTTGTTGTTGTAATAGGGTAGTTACCTGGTGGAGAGAAGAGTTGATGAAGGATTTAAAGGTCTGTTCTTTACATGAGGATTCAACCCAGGAGGATTTTGTCTCGTTATTGACCATGTCTAGGAATGTAATTCCAGATAGGTATATGGTCAGTGAAGGCCATCTCATCTAATAAACCTCTAGTGACATGGATAGCCAGTGAGCTGGATGCCAGAGTTACATCTATAGAAGAAGATAAAGGCCCATTTGACGAGGTCGAGTCCACAGGAGGTCCCAAGAAATGAAGATCATTGAAGCTGGCGAACTCTTCAAGATTAGCACCCTGGAAGTCCAACCTCGCACCGATGCCCCAGGTAGGAGAGTGGGCGTTAGTGTCCATACCCAGGATCACTGGAAGAGACGCCCGTCTTATCGTATCTTCCAGAAGAGGGATGAAATCATCGGCAGCTCTAAGGCCGTGCCAGTAGGCCGAGTGCACCACGATGATGCTCTGCTCTAGACATATGGCTATGGAGGTTATGGCGGTGTCTGGGGAGGTTAGAGGGATGGGATGAAGGTTGCTACATGCCACAATTCCCGAGGGGATGTAGGCGCCTGGGACAAAAAAAAAAGCCTGAAACCCACGTGTGGGCCAGAAGAAGTTAGTTGAGAGTTCTTGCAGGAGCACGATGTCGGCCTGTGTCGAATTTGCCAAATTTGCAATTTCAAGAATGACAGTTGGTGATTTTTTAGCGTTCACCTGCAGGACACGCAATGGCCTAGACATTGTTTCTTGTTCGGGCTATTCTCTCTTTTACAAAGGGACAGGTAGATAATGTGGCAAAGTGGTTGTGGGAGCTCCAGATTTTTTTTTTCTGCAGCGGCAGCAGCGGCTTTGGCTTGGCTCGACCGAGCATCGGATGCCCTCATGCTCTGCAGAGCCGCAGCGATAGCAGATTGGATGGGCAGCTGGACAGGCAGAAGCGCGGTGGCCGAAGCCACAGCAACGGAAGCATTGCTTTAAAGTATGACTGCGCTCATACCTGTGCACTAGACCCGACACAGGAATACGTCCATGTTGACCGAGGATTTCGGCGACTTGGTTGTCCACTTCGATGAACACTGTGCTAGTGCTGTGTGCCGCATTATTCGATCGATGGACTACCCTGATTTCACGCTTTTCCAGGAGTGACTGCACGGAGTGGTTGGAGTGGAAGCTCTCGCATATCTCATCGTCCCGCACCTCCCCGTCCACTCTGAAGAGGCAGTATCTTGGTAGGATAACCGGGCACTCGGGGCAGCTTAGGCCCGTTGGCAGGGAGGTCAGCCCAGTGGCCAGCTACTTTGCCATTTGGGTTGTTTTGGGGTGGAAAACCACCTCGCCGCTGGTGTTGATGGACGCCACCACGTGTTTTGATGACGCTAGGGAAGGATGAATCTTTTGAATTTCCCTCCAAAATTCCCTTGGGTTGCTTTGGGGTTAGCCGACCTGACGACGACATACGATTCGAAGGAAGGAGCCAGATTCACAAATGTGGATTTCGCTTTGGGTTTCGGAGGTGCAGGCTTTACCGGCTTGTCTTTCTCTGCCACAACCGAGGCGAAAGAGGTGGAGGGAATCGGGACGTTGGCTGTGGGATTGGGTCTTCCTAGACTGGCTCCCTTGAAGGCGTTCTTAAGAAGAAGTTCTGCCTCTTGGACGAGAGTCAGTATCAGTCCTTTGGTGGCCATCTGTATTTTTTCGGGGGAGTCCAGGCTGGTGTCGGCAATGATCGCTTCGAAGGTTTGGCCCTCAAAGTTGAACAATTTCGCCGTGCTGTTGAATTTAAATTGGTGATGGGAAGACGGGAGGAGGTCTTCGTCCTCAGAACGCGGCCGCTTGTTGGCCTGCTGACTTCCTCCACCACCGCCATCATACTGGTTCAGCTCCATAAATAAAAACCATCAAAAAGCAAATCTACTCCAAAGAGAGTAAAAAAAGGCAGACCAGACAAAGAACATTATTCCGTTAACGAGATGAGGTGTGTATGGTTATTGGTTCGGCCAACAACAAATATCCAATTTATATACACATATATTTTTACATAATGAGGTTTTGAAAAATGCAAATAATCTTCATCTATTTACATGCACAACAATTTATTTTACCATCACTACAGCATAAATCACTCTTGGTGAAATCTTTTTATTGCAATTCAGAATCTGCCACTGAAGCTTTACAAGCATTTCATACCTTTAAAGGTATTCGAAGCGGTAAAGGACCCATGAGTTGCTACTCTCTAAGGCGAATGATAAAAACTTTGGAGAAGACTGGATCTCTGGAAGCAAAATCTCGGAGTGGAAGACCATCGACATGCAAGTCAGGGGTTGCTACGGTTTCGCAGAATGTTGAAGCTATTGAAACGTTATCCACGTATGGAGAAGTAAGTGCTCGACAAACGGGGATTTGGTATGGAACAGTTTGGAGAGCACTAAGAATTTGTCTTAAAAAATACCCGTAAAAAAAATGCAAAGACTTCACGAGCTAAAAGTCGGCGATTTTGAGAAGCGTCAAGAATTCGCTTCATGGGTTTTCCGGCAAATTGATATTGATGAAAACTGGCTGTTGAATGTTCTGTGGACAGATGAAGCTCAATTTTCTCTGAACGGACAAGTTAACACTCAAAACAGCCGCATTTGGGCATCAGAAAACCCTAGGATTTTTACAGAAATGCCACTTCATCAGCCCAGAGTTATAGTTTGGTGTGGGTTCACTTCTTCTTTTATTATTGGGCCATTTTTCTTTGAAGAAATGAATGGAAGAACATTTAAAACCGTTTCTGTAACTGGTGAACGTTATGTTCAACTTTTGAGAGAAAAGGTTATCCCCATATTGCAGGACAGACAAGCACTGAGCGAAATAACATTCATGCAAGATGGAGGACCTCCTCATATCTCCCGCGGTGCCAAACAATTGCTGAAGGATACGTTCGGTGAAGATCGTGTGATAAGTCGCCACTTTATACACCAGTGGCCTTCAAGATCACCAGACTTGACGCCTTGCGATTTTTGGATATGGGGGTACATTAAGTCGCGTGTTTATCGATGTCGGCCTACCACATTGGTCATGTTGAAGGCTTCTATCAGACGGCACGTTTCATCAATTTCATCAGATATTTTATTTAATGCTGTCCATTCTGTCATCTATCGTCTGCAGGCGGTGTTTGAGAATGAAGGTCGCCACATTGAACAAGGATTCTGACCTAATACAAGAGAGAAGGCAGTTACCTCATGTGTTCTAAAAGCTTCCATGTATTATATTATCTACCAATGTTTTGCAGCTCTTTGTGTTGGGTTATGGGTAAATAAATTCTGTCCTCATATCTTGTCTCTTTTTTATTCGTGAAAAGTAATTTTTGTTTGTTTGTCATTTGCTCACATCTTATATTATGTCGTGCAGACCAAAGTGTTATAACTTCTCGAATAACACTGTACACAAAATTTTACCCCTTATGTTTAATTTATCGCTTTTCGCTCATTGAAAGAAATAGCATAAGGAATATTCTCTGTAACCCCCCACCTTTAGAAATTTTGGGCAAAAAAAATAATACAAAATGATTTTACTACCACGTTTTTCAACGCAAAAGGTTGATTTAAAAATTATATTTATTTGAGGGGATACATTTTAAAAAATCGTGTACAGTATAATAAACAATGATAACATTTTACAAGCCCATAGGATATTTGGAATAAAGTACGACAAATGTATTTTGTCACTCCCATCTATATTTCATTTGTTGGATCATGACAAATTTCCAGTTAAATAGTCGAGTGTCGCCAATTATTCAAGAAATTACACATTCCTTATAGCAAAAAATCCTATTAGTAGTACCATAATAATTTTTGGTACTATATTAACATTTCAAAAAATCGTGTATTGAATTCAGCTATGTTTTTCAAACATTCAATATATTTGACAAAACTCTGTCAAAAATATAAATATTTTTGCTGCATGTTTTAATTTGCATATACCTATTTTACATATCTCAGATTGTATTTAAAAATCGTTAACCATTTCTTCTAACCTTTGGCGAAATGGTGCTTTATTAATTAACGATTTGATATTATTAGGATTCTTTCCTGGTATACAAAAAGGAAAAATACGTGTCGATCAGTTATATTTTTCAATTAATCAAACAATTTGGCCGCTGAATTTCTGATTCTGGTACAGCGCCATCTAGGGAATGAAATTGTAACTAAAATCAATTTCGAAATTTTCAATATTTGCCATAAAAAATCCCATTGCATTCTGAACACAATGGTGTTTACCGCATTGCTCTAGCGCAAATATTCGCGGAGTTATTAATTTTTAAAGTTGTGCGGGACTTTTGGATCACCCTGTATTTTAAAAACGTTTTAATTCAAATACTATTCGTTACAATTATAATTTGGCGCCATGGATGTCACTATTGTGAAACGTCCCGTTCCAAACTGTGTGTTTTTAAAATGTTTTAATTAAAATACTAGTCGTTACAATTATAAATTGGCGCCGTGGATGTCTCTCTTGTGAAACGTCCCGCCCCAAACTGTGTGTGTCTTGAAAATATAAAAATAAAAATGTGAATTTTCATAAAGATTTCATCATGTCGATTTTTTTTTTTTTTTTTTGCATTTCACCTACTAAATCGATAGAGATAATTACATTTGCAACATGAACTTAGGTATATTGACTAAATAAAAACTGCATAGTAATAAAGATCATTTTTTAAAGGCACCATATCGTTTTTTTTTTCAATAAAATCGAAACAAAAATTAACGATAAATAACGATAATTGCCTTAAAAAGAAATTCCCTTAAAAAAAAGAAACATTCGCGGTGATTTTGTCTTGCATTCGTTTATACAATTATTATATACGAATGACCCGGGCAACGCCCGGGTTTTACCCGATTAAATGCTTTTATTCAAATACTATTCGTTACAATTATAAATTGGCGCCGTGGATGTCATTCTTGTATAATATATAAATGAGTTTTAAAAATTGTAAAAAAAAAAAAATGCATCGGCCGGGAATCGAACCCGGGCCGCCCGCGTGGCAGGCGAGCATTCTACCACTGAACCACCGATGGTTATGAAAATTCCCATCCGTGAGCTTCAGACAAACAAACAGACAGAATAAGGCAAATATATAAGTAGATACGAATGACCCGGGCAACGCCCGGGTTTTACCCGATTAAATGCTTTTATTCAAATACTATTCGTTACAATTATAAATTGGCGCCGTGGATGTCATTCTTGTATAATATATAAATGAGTTTTAAAAATTGTAAAAAAAAAATGCATCGGCCGGGAATCGAACCCGGGCCGCCCGCGTTGCAGGCGAGCATTCTACCACTGAACCACCGATGGTTATGAAAAATCCCATCCGTGAGCTTCAGACAAACAGACAGAATAAGGCAAATATATAAGTAGATTAAAGGTAAAAATTCCTTAAGGTTTGTCCATGAGTGTACTAACAAGTTCAGAAAAAAAGTTGAGAATATCGTTTAAAAAATTCCCGACCACCACGACCACCTTGAAATCTGAAATTGTGCAAACCTGTTAGTAGGATTGAACTAATCTATGAAATACCAAACTTTTAAGTGTAGTCAAGAAGTATATTTAAAATTTATCACTAAATTTGATGGGGAATATAGAAAATAGGCCATTTGCTACCCTCCAGAAGTCTGAAATTTTGCCAGGTTTGAACATGTTTACCAAATTTCAGACTTCTAGGTGCTCTGTATGTTAAAAATGGAACACAATATAAGAAAGGAAATTAGTCCATTTCCGACTCGCTCGTGAGTATGAAATTTTGCCAACTTACAATGGCATCAGGTTTGAACAAGTAAATCAAATTTCAGACTTCTAGGTGCTCTGTTAAGTATGTTAAAATTCAACACAAAATAAGAAAGTAAATTAGTCCATTCCTGACCACCCAGAAGTATGAAATTTTGTCAACTTACATTGTCATCAGGTTTGACCAGTGAATCAAATTTCATACTTCTAGGTTCTCTGTAAGTATGTTTAAAAAAATGAACACAAAATAAGAAAGGAAATTTGTCCATTCCTGACCACTCAGAAGTATGAAATTTTGTCAACTTGCATTGTAGATTTGACTAAGTGTGCCAAATTTCAGACTTCTAGGTGCTCTGCATGTTAAAAATTTAACACAAGATAAAGAATTTTTTCCATTACCGACTCTCTGACCACCCAGAAGTATGAAATTTTGTCAACTTGCATTGTACATTTGACCAAATTTCATACTTCTAGGGGCTCTGCGTGTTAAAAATTGAACACAATATTTATGGACAGACAGACATGGAAGCAAGGTAAATAAAATCTTTTAAAAGAAGGATATTTTGCTAAGGGAGTTAATAGGAAAATGATTGAAAAACACGAACGAGTTATACGGGTGGCAGATATAGCGAAATTTTACAATAAGTCAACATCCACGATTTGTAAAATATTGAAGAAGAAGAAAAAATAATTAAGGAAACTATCAGCAGCAAAAGGAGTCGCAAGACTATCAAAGTAATGTCCACTTCTTTTATAAGAAGAAATTTGATTCTTGTGCGGATAAACGAGAAGCAATAGTGATACAGTAAATCAGAATTTGATTTGCGAGAAGGCAAATAAAATATTCAAACGGTAAATATCACTTTGCAAACCATTGTTTAGTATTACGAGAATATCTCTCGAATGAATTATAATCTCAAACTGAGATATTTCTGTAGCCTTCTACATAGCATGGAACTTTACATAGATATCCTTTGTCGCAATAAGTTACTTTTACTAAATTTAATCGCCAGCTATCGAACTTGAAAATCAATGCATTCTTCTTCTTCTTTATTATCTCCACTCAATCATATTAGGATATCAATGTCTGTTTGACAACCATCATGACTGGGTGAAGTAGAATGCCTTTGTCATTAAGACTGGGAGCAATACTTAGTGGCAGGCCGACTTAGCTCTAAAAGAAATGGCCGCCTCTAACATGAGGAACAGATGCCATGTGCAGCTGCTCCTAACATGGAGTACAACATTCTATATCTTAAATGAAAACATGTAGAAAAATTAATTATTCACATTTAAGATGTGAATATAATTGAATAAAAACCTTTTTTGCTTATTGAAGAGTGAGAACTCAAAAGCTCGCGGTTAAAGTTAATAAAAGAAACTTATTGCTAAATAATATTATATTTTCTACATAAATTTTATTGCCCTTTCTTTAGATTTAATAATGAAATAGAACACTAAGTGTTGCGATGCTATGTTATACAACAACAAAAAGCTTTATTAAGACATTTTAGTCTTATACGGATTCTCCAAACACGGAAATGTAGGGTACATGCAAGAATAACAGTAATAACAACAACAAAAGTCCCTGTTATGACCCTTTGGTCTTATACAGCTACTCCAAGTAGTTGCTATTTTATACTTGAGGTATACATATGCAATGATTGCACTTTTTACCTTCAACAACCACTTTGGTTCTCTTTGTTTCAGGCATTTCTACCCCATGTCAATTACCTTAAAGACTATTTTGTTTGGCGGGGAGAAGTCCGACCACACCTCCCTGCGGTCCCCCCTGGACCCTTGGAATATTCTACCAAATTCTGGTTAGTTTCCAAGGTGAATAACGTGGCAACGGCACCCATTTTCCAATGAAGAGTTAGATAGTGGATGTTGCTGCTGCTGATGGAGATGTGTGGAGACATCTGAGACTCTTCTTTGGGCACGACAACAACAACAACATCAATAACTATTTTGTTGTAATCTATAAAGATTTGACATTATTGTGGCCACACACCACTATTATGTCACATCGATGAATCTCAAGTATAGGTTACAGAGGTTTCCATCTTCACTGATGCCGCCTCTAACACAGCTGGTCCCAATAGTCCATCAGCGGGCGAGAGTCCGAGCCGTGTAGCCATCTCTCTACACCCATCTAACATGGAGCCAGAGATACCTTCCCACCTAAACTACACTTTAAACACCATAGAATTTACAGCTGGAAAGAAATTTTTGCAAATTTTATAGACAATTTGTCACATCACACGAAAAATTCCAGAAATACTTACATAAAAGAGGTCAATCAAAAACACCAAAATGTTCCTGCGTAGAAACTGAGCAAACTGCTCTTCACCTTATTTACGACTGTCTGAAATTTACAGAAGTGATAGATCGTTTATTCCCTGATCTAAATCATTTATTCTACATCTGCCACTTTGTCTATATAAACTTTATTAACTCTGTCGAATATGACATGTAAATTTGTAAATATTTTATTCTCTAAGTTCTAATTTGTTTGTTGTTTTGTTTGATTCCTCTGTAATTAGCGCAAATATTTCAATATCGTGCCTGGTTGATTAATAGAATGAAAAAATGAGTGTTTAAAATTCACAAATTTTCAACCATAATTTACTAAAGGTTATACTCATATCTAGCTTAGCTAATCACATTTTTCAAAGTTATTTTCAAATTTTAATTATTTTTGTTGTTGTGTCAACATAATAGTATACTCCGTTTGAATTTAAATCCACTTTTATATAAAGCTTTTCCTTAAATATTACAGAGCTGAGTTGAGCTATCTTATAACTGTTGCTATCTCATCATTTGGAATGGTCAAGTTAAATAAAAATCAGTGTACAAATATGTGTAACAGAATTCTTAAAGAATATAAAGATTGGGCTGAAAGAAGCTTAACGTTATGTTAATTAACGTTAATTGATTTCTATCAACGTTACGTTGATTTCTGTCAACTCAAACAATCAGTTGAGCCAATTCACATAACGTGATAATCATCCAACTTCTAACTAGATGATTGGCTGATGGTGTATCAAGATTTGGTGATCAAGAAGCTTGGTCAGTCCAGCTGACATTGTGGCCCTCATCAGTAGAGAGGCGACATCAGAGTTAACATCAAAAATTGATACAAAAGTGTGTTTCTTTTGGTGTAATTGAAATGTCTTTTGTATGATTGTCAGGGTGATTATAAGAAAATTCTTACCTGCAATCTTCAATTTGGTAAATAAGGTTTGTAATATTTTGTCATAATTTATATTTCTTCTTTCTTCAGAGTTAACATGTAATATTCATACAAGAGTTTGTTTCTTTTGGTGTAATTGAAATGTCTTTTGTATGATTGTCAGGGTGAAAAGAAAAATCTTACCTGCATTCTTCAATATGGTAAATAAATTTTGTAATATTTTGTCATAATTTATATTACTTCTTCCTTCTAAACTTGCGCGCCTGGATTTTCTCGTTAACAATTTTGATTTATTTCAAATTTACATAATAATAATTTTCTCAAATCTTTTTCTAATTGCGACAAAAATATTTATAATATATCAATGATTATTTTTTATTCTGTAACGTTTACTATTTAGAAATAATGGGTAGTCACAATAATTTCTGTTTTTATATTTAATTAGAACAAAGTTAAGAATAATATATAATATTAGTTTTCGTTGTAATTTTTATATTATATGAATTTAAAATATATATTAGGGGGTCGGTGGAAGGATGGTCTAAACCGTTGGTTTTCGACCGCTGCGACCAAGGTTCGATTCCCGCATTGGGCACTTTTTTTCTGATTTAAAAAAAGAAATGCTTCAATGGCCCCTGATTCTTGCGAAATTCCAACACCACCAGCGAGTGCAAGTAACCAAAGTGGTGCACTTACAGTAAAAGCAGTCGCCTACTTCTACCCACCATGATTATCATGGCCTGTACCACGTGTACTAGGGATAAGCAATATACATATATTCATTAATATGAATGATGCCATAAGTATAATGAAAAAATAGGACTTTTCTAACTAAAAATTAGTTCGTTTTTATATTCAAAAGATACGAATTTTATTTTGAAGAAATTAATGAATTTTTATAATTCCTTCAATTTAAGGTGAAACTAGAACCGTCTAGGAATCCTAAACTTTCTTCTCTCTAGTCAGAACTTCCCGCTGCACCATCTTCCCCACCAGAACGTAGTTTAGTCTTGTTAACGTCATGGTCAAAGGTTAATAATTCGGCACTTCCCATTTTGTATTTGAAAAGGACTTCACACAGTCTGTTATTTCAACTTTTACATTGGAGTACAGTACATTACAAAATAATTTACCACACAGAGAGTACTCTATGAGTGTTTTTCAAATATTACAACATGGCAGAACTAAATATAGGGATGAGGAAGTTTGCACGTCTCTTCAAAAGTACTGAAGGTTACATCCAATAGGTTTTAAAATTGAGGCACACTGAAATGTTTCATATCTAAATGGTAAGCGCAAAATATACATATGTCATAATATATAATCTTCCAGGAATATTAAATCCAACCTACAGACAACCCAGAGAGAGACGGGAGGGTAAAGTCCGGTCATTTGAGACACCAGCGACATTCCAAGAGGAGACCACACGTTAGTTAACACCTCGGGAATTTTAAGACAGTTGGGAATTGTGTGCGACACGAACGGCCGCCCGGCTGTGCCAGTCCCGTCTCTCTCTCTCTCTCTCTCTCTCTCTGGTTGCCTGGGTTCCTCTTCCAACTTGTGGTGTGTTTCTTTCCCCACATTTTATACCACATATATATATATGTTATAAAAAAATTATAATTTCTAGGGCAAACTGCTCTATTGGGTCGACCGCCAGATATCGCCGTTTTTCCTATATAGTTGTTGTAGTGTTGTTGTTTACCGTTGGCCGGCTCAATTCTTTTATACATATGTAAATAAGTCTTTCATTTTCTTTATTCTTACGCCTTAAATCAGGCAATACTTTCTCAGATTATGTATTTTATATTTTATAAGCTCAATGAAAACAAACTAGCAAATAATGATTTAAATTGTTTTGTTTTTTTTTTATTTCTACCACAACAGCAATATCACAAATATACTCATGTATCTAAAAATAATCAGAATCTGCAAGTAATAATTATACATCTCAATAATATTCTAAAAACAGCAGAAATTTATTTTTACACTATATTTATAATTATTTTCAAACCTTTAAGTATAAAGTATTAATTAAAAGATAACGGTAATCTTTTTTTTTTTTCCTATTCGCTATAAAAGAAGTCAGGGAGAAGAGCTTTTTTTATAGAAGAACAATCGTACAAGTTTTCGGGCAAGACGCCCTTCTTGTGTATATACGTATATAAACCACTAGCCGAATGACCCGGGCAACGCCCGGGTTTTACCCGATTAAATGATTTTATTCAAATACTATTCGTTACAATTATAAATTGGCGCCGTGGATGTCCTTCTTGTGAAACGTCCCGCTCCAAACTTTGTGTCAGAGAAGCGATATTTTTATAGAAAGATGATTTGGCTTTTGTTTTCTGCTCGAATAAATGTTTTTCTGTTAGAATTTTGTTCCTGCACACTAAAATGAACTGGCTTCACCCGTGGTTTCTGCTTTTTGGAATTTTTCCGGATATAATTTTGCATCTGATAATCAAACATGATACAGAAATATTGTTATCATCATTTTCTGACTAAAAAAACAACTATTTTTGCCAGAACCTGTCAATTTTATTTTTTATTGGCTGAAAATCCGATAAATATATTTTCCAGATTTTTCTCTATGCCCTGTCAAAACACGTTTTACATGTACATTAGGTCAGCTGATATTACTTCCCATCTTCACCGCTAGAAGCGCTGCTTGCGAGCGAAAAGGCAAATTTGCAACGCAATTTGCAAATAACTCGAAGAATATTCGGGATAGAGACCTGAAATTTTCACTGTAAGTTTTTCCAGATTCTACTCTATATACTGTTAAAATTTCAGTCAGATTAGTTACGTATTGTGGACGTGTATAGCCGACATAGGAACAAACACACATACATACATAAACTGACTTTTATATATATAGGGATTGCCACTCTCGGATCATTTTGTACCCGTAGAAGGGCGTCTTACCTGAAAGCTTGTACGATCGTCCTTTTATAAAAGAAGCTCTTCTCCCTGACTTGTGTTTCTTATTATAAATTTTGAATATTTATAAAAAGTACGCAAAATTTTCGGAAATAAAAAGTGTTTCTCCTCTAAATGGAACTGGTGGAATATTATGAAAACCCTGGGATAGAGGTACAAGCTATTATATAGACCAAATGATTTTTAAAAATGAAAATTATCTCTATTGTCTTGCATATAAAAATTATCTTGCATGTAATAATTTGAGTTAAATTCTCTGTTCTTTTTTTCTCTTCATAGCTCTTTTATCTTATTGTCTTGCATATAACAATTTGAGTCAAATTCTATGTTTTTTCTCTTCACAGCTTCTTCTGGATGTAACACTTTCTATTTCCAGTACTGTAGTACTCATGCTCTGGCGCTATGACGTTTTTCTGTCAAGTATTACCTCCGCGTCTTCATTGTTGGTCTTCAGTAGCAGCTTTCCTGCGGCGGGAAAGCTATTCTGTTAGTAGATTCAATAGAAACTGCCGTTTTCTTGTAAGAAAGTATTTGGCTTGAGGATTATGGAAGAATCTTGGAGTAAAGATTGCTATTGTCTCAAGGTCTGCTTGGCGATCTGTTTGTATTCTATATATATTAAAAATAAAAAGGCATATCCTGACCAGGAGCATATGGGCTTTTCAGAAGGCAGAGCGCCATCTGGTGGAACAGAAATCAACGAAACATTGATTTAGCCTGTTCCCTGATATTTGGTCAACCCTATATATATAGAACGATATGTATTAATGGCTATAGTCCCACTTAAATATATGGATGCAAATGACAATAACAAATCCTTACAAATTAATTCTATTCTGTGGCGTGAAAAATGAGTGAGGAAAATTATCAAAATGACAAGGAAATGTTTGCTCAAAACAAATACATCTTATTCACATTTTAATAAAAAACGGATAGGCAACACGAAAAATATGATTAACATATTAAAATTAATAATCTGTGTATATAAAATATTAAATATTATGTTACCTAACTCTTTCTCTGTAGAAAGATGTTACACACAGCTTGCAAATCTTGTTTCTAACATGGACATGACGCTTTTCTGTCAAGTATTCCTTCTGCGTCTTTATTGTTGGTGTTCATTAGCTGTTTTCTTGAGGCGAGAAAGATACTCTGTTAGTAGGTTCAATTGAAACTGTCTTTTTCTTGTAATAAAGTCTTTGGCTTGAATATTATGGAAGAATCTTGGAGTAAACATTGACATTGTCTCAGGGTCTGCTCAGCGATCTTCTGTTTGTGTTCGCTATCCTACTCAGCATCAGAATCCCATACATCTTTTACTAGATTGCCCTGTTTTTCAAGACCATAGAATCGAAAATAATTTAATAGTAACAGATCCAAGTATTTTTATTTCCAGTAAAGAAATGTATATTAAATTTAATACCTTTTGTAGATATATTTTAAATTATATAGCAACAAATATCTTTTAAGAAACTGATAATTTATATTATGTTGATTGTACATATAGCCAGACATTTCTTTCTTCTGTACACAGTTTTTTTCTCGTTTTTTTTTTCCTCTCTCTTTCCCTTTGTTAACATCATATGACTATTCTATTCATGGCCTAAAATTATTGTATACATAGGTATAGACAAATGTAAAGGCATACACGTATGACAGCGCAATTGTCCCTAGGGGGACATAGCGCTTTAAAATGAAATAAAATTGTAGGGTTAAATAGTTCCAATTGCCACACCTAGATGGCGCTGTGTTAAACTTTGTGTGTTATAAAAGTTACATTTTGTAAATGTAAATATTTAATTATTCTTTTTAAATTATTTATATTTTATTGTAAACAATATCAATTGAAAAAGCCCTGTACGATTTATAAGTAAATAAAACAAAGCATCAAGGGCTGCGTTTCTTTATTAAAACAAATATAAACGAGCTTTCGGGCACATACGCCCTTCTACAGGAATTAATAAAACAGTAATCCAACTAGTTTGAAATAAGATTTGTTTATAAATTTAACGTGCATATCCACGATACACATGCATTTCAACTTGCAAGGTATCCCATCAGACATTCAATAGACTTAAATAAAATAAGATAAAAATAATTCAATCACAGTATAAGATATCACATGTCTGATGGGATACCTTGCAAGTTGAAATGCATGTGTATCGTGGATATGCACGTTAAATTTATAAACAAATCTTATTTCAAACTAGTTGGATTACTGTTTTATTAATTCCTGTAGAAGGGCGTATGTGCCCGAAAGCTCGTTTATATTTGTTTTAATAAAGAAACGCAGCCCTTGATGCTTTGTTTTATTTACTTGTAAACAATATGTTATATTTCTTTTTGTTAGAATACCATTTACTAAAAATTGTATGCCTAAATAAGTCGAGAAACTTTTTGAAATAAAAACAACTTTTTAGTGGCTCACCGTGTCTGTGGTGATTAATGATCCTACAAAATAAAATCGGAGACCCAAGAAGAGAATGAGGAAAGATAAACATCAGAAAAACAAGTTATTTTTTTATCAAAACAATCACATCTTATGCTCTTTGAATAATAGAGGAGCATCTAGGGCAATATGACAGATTGTAGATTTGTCGAATTAATAGACTATGAAAGAAGATTTTTTTTTAATGACACTACGTCCAGTTAGAGTTTTATTTTCTCAATGTTTCAACAAAATTATTTTGTCTTCGTCATGAAAAATGAAGCATTTGGCAATGAGTTAAAATTTGTTCAAACAATTATAACGTCTTGCCAAATGCTTTATTTTTATTTTTCCTGACGAAGACAAAAGAATTTTGTTGAAACGTTCAGAAAATAAAAATTTAACTAGACGTAGTGTTTATTTTTACAGAAATATGAATGCGGGCCAGGCAACTTATATCTACAAGCTATGAAAGAAGATAATAAACATTCCGTTAGAAAATAGGTAATCTGATTAAAAATCTTCTCAAACTTCTGTTTGAATGCATGTTTAGTATATGGCAATTAAATATAAGTTGAATGTCATGAATAGAGAGAAAACACGTACGCCGCACCGTATTTCTCACCAAAAAAAGGTCAATAAAGTTAAATAATGAGGTAAAAGTAAAAAAATGGCCGACGTTTTTACGGTATGTTTTTACGTACCGTATTACAGACGATTGCAACACTCATCATAGATGTAATGGCGTGGAGTAGTAACACAGAAGATGAATATAGATGGAAATTTTGCCGGGAGGATATTGATCTAAAGAGACAAAGGTCGCCTCTCCCGTCAAAATAGACGTCAAAACCAGAAACCATCTATTGAACGTCGCCGCAAACTAGCGGTCTCGGGTCGGTAACAAAGCCACAACACCACGCCACAAAGCGTCCACCTAGAGACCATGGTTTCGGGCTAATGGCCCTCGTCAGTCTAGTTTGCAACGACGGTCAATATATGGCGTCTAGTTTTGACGTCTATTTTGACTAGAGAGACGACCTTTGTCTCTTTAGATCAATATCCTCCCGACATAATTTCCATCTACATTTTATCCATAGATTTGGCCCAGCCACTTTGCCAGCTAAACACCACTTTGGCAGATTGTGATATTCCATTAGATCCTGTGTGGATCTCATGGAATAAAGTCCGCCCTAGACTGACGAGGGCCATTAGCCCGAAACCATGGTCTCTAGGTAGACGCTTTTAAGTTTGCCAAAGCTGGTGTTGTGGCTTTGTCACCGACCCGAGGCCGCTAGTTTGCGGCGACGGTCAATAGATGACTTCTGGTTTTGACGGGAGAGGCGACCTTTGTCTCTTTAGACAGAAGATGAAATAATAAGTAAAGAGAACATAGCATCGTCTGATTGTTTAAGATGAAATTATTTAGTTCTATTTCGTTTAGCCATATAAGATGGATTTCTAGAATTAGTGATCTGAATATTAATAAGATTTGGGATGGCTTGGCAAATCGATGGTGGACCTTCACCATTTTGCCAATTTGAATCATCAGATCGCTACAACTCTTGTTGTATGTTCATTCTAATTACGTAATCTGTAATGTAAGGTTAATATTTGGTCGTGATGTTTAATGAAACTATGAAAAAAGGCTTCTGTAGTTGTTAAAATTTCGCAGCTATTTTTGCTTCGACTTCAGGTCTGCCGTTCAGAGGACTCTGCATGATAAATACAAGAAACAGTTTAGGAAACAATGGTAAAACGAACATAAAGAATTCAGCGATTTGATGGATTAAATCTATGGTGAACTTTCACATTCTACCAATTTGAACCAACCAGATAGCTACAACTCTTGTATGTTCGTTCTGATTACGTAATCTGTAATGTAAGGTTAATTCTTGGTAATGATGTTTAATGAAACTATGAAAAGAGGCTTTTGTAATTTTTGAAATTTCAAAGATATTACTGCTTCGATCACAGCTCTTCCGTTCAGAGGACTACACGACCAATACTAGAAACAGTTTAGGCAACAATAGTAAAACAGAATATAAAGAATATAACAATTTGGTGGATTAAATTGTGGAATCTCTGAAATTTTCACTACTGATGAGCCATGCCTCCACAAATTTCTTGAATATTCAATTCACTAATCGTATAAATTTGTCCTGTAGAAGATAAAATGAAATAGCGCTGAAAAAAGTTCTGTATTCAACATGAGCAAAATGTTCGTAATATTTTCTAGGCTGACATTTATCGCATGTCGAATCCTTAATTAAGGAATATATTTCAAATATAGAAGATTGCTCGTGAAGTTGAGTTTGTAAAAAAAAGGGTAAATTCTTAGGCTAATTGATTGGTACAATTTGCTCCTTTTTGTTTTAATGGAATAATTTTCTAATCAAAATGAGACAGTATAGTCTCTAATTAAGATCAGACCAGAATTCCTATTTTAGCTTAAATCCTGTATTTACTAGGTTGAGCAGAAAGTTCTTTAACACCCGGGGGAAAAAAGAATAATAAAAATCAAAAGAAGAATACAAATACGATTTCACAGAAAAATTTTATGAAGAGGCTAATGAAAATCATTCTTCAACATACAGGTCGTCACTATCTATGATGGTTTGTTACCTAACTGCAAGGAATCGTATTCGTCCAAGGTACCATGACTCGGGCTTGGAGGCTTGTTGCCTTAACTGTTTCTTGTATTTTTCGTGTATTCATCTGAGCGGAAGAGCTGTACACGAAGCAAAAATATCTGTGAAATTTCAACAGCTACAGAAGCCTCTTTTCGTAGTTTCATTGAACATCATGACCAAGAATAAACCTACCATCTACAGTGTCGATGCCCCCAAAATGCATGTTCCATCGAACGGAAAAGACCGTAGTCTGATGGGGCGGCATCAGGGTTGTACACAGGGTGGGGCAGTACTTCAACGTCATCAAGTGCTGCAAGCTTCTCCCGCGTCTTCCTTGCCGCATGTAGCCTGGCGTTATATGTCTGAAGCAATACGTGTTACGGCGAATCAGTGATGGATATTTCTCCATCAAATTGGTGTAGACCCGTTCCAGCTGCTCACAGAACAGATCAACGTCTACGAATCGTTTATTCGGGACAAGATCGAAATGGAGGATATCCTTAAAGTTCTACCATACCGATATCATCACCTTCTTGGCAAAGCGGTCTTGGTGGGCGACGGTTGTCGACTCTTGGCCTCGTGTAACCCATCCTTTTTGACGTTTGTGGTTCACAAAGGAAGGCACATTTGTCGTCCATCGTTACAATACGTTTCCAAAAACGATCGTCCCGTGGGTTTTCAAGTAGCTGACGACATATTTCAAAGCATTGCTGTGTCTTTGCTGTAGTCAGCTCATGAGAGTCTTGACAAGGTTTTTGTGAACTAATCCAAACGATGCAGATGGTTTACGATGGTTATTTAGCTGACATTAAGCAAGACTGCCAGTTCCCAGCTACTCGATACAGGCTTGTTTGCTAACGTGGCCTGGAGATCAGATTTCAACGTCATTGGCCTTCCTGTACGGATTTGATCGGCAAGGCTGTAGTCACCTGATTTGAAGCGTGTGTACCAATTTGTAACAGTCACATGGATCACTGTTCCCTCGCCTTGACAAATTTCTATTGCGGCATCTCTTGTTGAGAGATATCGCCTCTAACAGCAGCGTATTAGGTCCCGAAGTTCCCGTTTGTCCAGTGGCATCCTTCCAGTAGAACGTATTTTGCTTGAGACTGGGTACTACTATCAGTATATATGCAAAGTAGACATAAGGGGTCGGTGGAAGGATGGTCTAAACCGTTGGTTTTCGACCACAACGACCCGGGATCGAATCCCGCATTGGGCACTTTTTTCTTATTAAAAAAAAATGCTCCAATAGCCCCCGATTCTTGTAAAAGTCCAACCCCACCAGCGAGTGCAAGTAACCAAACGGGGCTCTGGCACATTTGTGAGTTCAAGTCGAACTGCTTTTCACATGTGGTGCACTTACAGTAAAAGCAGTCGCCTACTTCTACCCACTATGATTATCATGGCCTGTACCACGTGTAGTAAGGATAAGCAAAAAAAATGCAAAGTAGAGGCCTCAAATAGTCCATCCTATTTGCATATTTCGCAGGTGTTAAAGAGCTTTTTTGTTCAACCTTATATAATAAAATTACTGAAAAGCCTTCATATTCAAGTTTTGCTTCTATTTTAAAAATACAGATTTACAAACTGTTCATGTCATGTCCTCTTACAGTAGAACCTCCCTGTAAAGAACACCTAGTTGCAGAGCCAAAGTGTCCTTAAGGGAGAGGTGTCCTCTTACAACAGAACCTCCCTGTAAAGGACACCTAGTTGCAGAGCCAAAGTGTCCTTAAGGGAGAGGTGTCCTCTTACAACAGAACCTCCCTGTAAAGGACACCTAGTTGCAGAGCCAAAGTGTCCTTAAGGGAGAGGTGTCCTCTTACAGTAGAACCTCCCTGTAAAGAACACCTAGTTGCAGAGCCAAAGTGTCCTTTAGGGAGAGGTGTCCTCTTACAACAGAACCTCCCTGTAAAGAACACCTAGTTGCAGAGCCAAAGTGTCCTTAAGGGAGAGGTGTCCTCTTACAACAGAACCTCCCTGTAAAGGACACCTAGTTGCAGAGCCAAAGTGTCCTTAAGGGAGAGGTGTCCTCTTACAACAGAACCTCCCTGTAAAGGACACCTAGTTGCAGAGCCAAAGTGTCCTTAAGGGAGAGGTGTCCTCTTACAGTAGAACCTCCCTGTAAAGAACACCTAGTTGCAGAGCCAAAGTGTCCTTAAGGGAGAGGTGTCCTCTTACAACAGAACCTCCCTGTAAAGAACACCTAGTTGCAGAGCCAAAGTGTCCTTTAGGGAGAGGTGTCCTCTTACAACAGAACCTCCCTGTAACGAACACCTAGTTGCAGAGCCAAAGTGTCCTTTAGGGAGAGGTGTCCTCTTACAACAGAACCTCCCTGTAAAGAACACCTAGTTGCAGAGCCAAAGTGTCCTTTAGGAGAGGTGTCCTCTTACAACAGAACCTCCCTGTAAAGAACACCTAGTTGCAGAGCCAAAGTGTCCTTAAGGGAGAGGTGTCCTCTTACAACAGAACCTCCCTGTAAAGAACACCTAGTTGCAGAGCCAAAGTGTCCTTAAGGGAGAGGTGTCCTCTTACAACAGAACCTCCCTGTAAAGAACACCTAGTTGCAAAGCCAAAGTGTCCTTTAGGGAGAGGTGTCCTCTTACAACAGAACCTCCCTGTAAAGAACACCTAGTTGCAGAGCCAAAGTGTCCTTAAGGGAGAGGTGTCCTCTTACAACAGAACCTCCCTGTAAAGAACACCTAGTTGCAGAGCCAAAGTGTCCTTTAGGGAGAGGTGTCCTCTTACAACAGAACCTCCCTGTAAAGAACACCTAGTTGCAGAGCCAAAGTGTCCTTTAGGGAGAGGTGTCCTCTTACAACAGAACCTCCCTGTAAAGAACACCTAGTTGCAGAGCCAAAGTGTCCTTTAGGGAGAGGTGTCCTCTTACAACAGAACCTCCCTGTAAAGGACACCTAGTTGCAGAGCCAAAGTGTCCTTTAGGGAGAGATGTACTCTTACCAGAGAGTTGCTAAATAAGCAAAATGACAATTTTGAAAATGGAAACTGTCCTTTGTAGAGAGGTGTCTTCCAACAGGAGTGTTCTCTCATGGAAGTTCTACTGCATATTAAAAGAGAGTAATGCGTATTTTAAAATGTATATATTTTCTGAACTACTCTGTAAATATAAATTCTGCCTACCATGATTATCATACACGCTTGTACCATGTATACATGTGTGGTAATTAGCTAACAATCTTTCATCTTTCCTAATCTAATATCTTTTAAGAAACTGATCATTTATATATTGCTTATTGTACATATTGCCAGAAATATCTTTTCTTTTGTACACAAGTTCTTTTTTCTCGTTTTTTTTCTCTCTTTTTCATTGTTAACATCATATGACTATTCTATTCAGGACCTAAAATTATTATATATATATATATAGACAAATGTAAAGACATACATGTATGACAGTGCAAGTGTCCCTAGGGGGACATAGCGCTTTAAATTGAAATGAAATTAAAAAAATAAACTAACAATCTTTCTCTCAGTGTATTTTCTCCTGCGTATTAAGGCTAATTGCCCCATGTGAACGCAGTAATAGATAGGCGAACAAAGAACAACAGTGATTAGACCAAGGCCAGGGGACATCATTAAGGATATGTCATTGGAACATCCTCATTCCTGTAAACAATGAAGCAACTATGACCTTCATAAACATGAGATCCATTTTCACATTTTTCAAATATTTGTTGCAAAAGGATGGTAGGAGGATATTCATTAGCAAAAATGCGACTCTCCCTTTAATAAAAATGCATCAAAATCAGAATTTAGTTGATAGTGTTTTAAAAGCATAAAGCAGTTATCCACCCTCGATTCCCGACTGCCATGAACTGGGATCAAATCCCGTATTGTACACATTTTTCTGTTAAAACCTGTTCATATTATCCATTGTAAATACCATAAACTAGGTTGCTCTTTTTGAGCGGGCCTAATAAAGTTATTTAGGAACATGGAACAGGATATTCTTTTGTACAAAACAAGCACATTCACACCAAAGGGGAGCCGGTGGAAGGATAGTCTAAACCGTTGGTTTTCGGCCGCTACAACCCGGGTTCGATTCCTGCATTGGGCACTTTTTTTCTGATATAAAAAAAAAAATGCTCCAATGGCCCCCGATTCTTGCAAAAGTCCAACCCCACCAGCGAGTGCAAGTAACCAAACGGGGATCTGGCACATTTGTAAGTGCAAAGTCAAACTGTTTTTCACATGTGTAGACATGTGGTGCACTTACAGTAAAAAAAACAGTCACATACTTCTACCCACCATGATTATCATGGCCTGTACCATGTGTACTAGGGATAAGAGAAGAAGAATATGCCACAACATCAGTTTTGGCAAATCCAGACAAATAAGTCAACCCATATACCATGGTTTTGTCCTATGGATCTCATTAGTACAAGAGCGACCCTACCACTTTCATCCACTAACATCTCTTTTAGGCATATTCAACCAATTTCATAACTCCTTTAGTATGGTGAGGGCCATAGTCTGAAACCATGGTATACATGTTAGCTTTAATATCGAAAAATATTTGTGAAACAGCATTGCTTTTTCATGTAATTGACAAATGTTAACTTTCACAGGATAACACACAAAGTGCAATTTACAAGGGCCTAAAGTAATAGTAACTAACACACAGAAAAGCGTACACTCAAGAGTACAACAGCAACAATAAAAAGGAGCAAAATAAAACTCACGATTTGTTATATAAAAACAAAACAGTACTTATCCTTTATTGTAGCGTTGGTAGGGATAGGACTGGGGTCACACAGGTATGCGAGGAGATCACCAGACATGGATAAAGCACGCAGAGAATACTTTAAGCGTCTCCACACGATAATCCACCACACTGGCTTCCTCACATTCCCTTAGCCCCCTCTTATATACAAACATGGCCACATTCGTCCAATGAGAAGGCATGAGAGTTTGGTTCACTAACAAACAAAAACAACATTCTTCCCGCTAAAAACTGATAAAACTGCAAATATTTGTCAATATAATTTGACATAATTATATACACATGCCTCTTCATTATGTTCTACCCCTAAGCTGCCTTATTTAGTAAATGTAAATAAGAAATCCAATACAATAGTAGAGCTGTCTAGAGAATGGTTTGGTAAATCCACTTCATCACTGATGGGCCAACCCTCTCATTTAATAATTTATATTATTGCAATAGGCAATCTCTAACAGAGAATACTCTTTAATAATATATTCTTCTTCTTTCTTATCCCTAGTACACGTGGTACACGCAAAGTCAGACTTTCACCAAAGTGTGCCTGGATCATGGTGCCATGATCAACGAAAGCTGCACCCCTATACCCCATTCCATGAGATCATGAACTCATGGAATTGTGTAATATTTACACAAGGGGATAAGAAACAACAACAACACGTGGTACAGACCATGATAATCATGGTGGGTAGAAGTTGGCGACTGCTTTTACTGTAAGTACACCACATGTCTATACATGTGAAAAGAAGTTCAACTTTGCACTTACAAATGTGCCAAAGCCCCATTTCGTTACTTGCATTCGCTGGTGGGGTTGGACTTTTTCAAGAATCAGAGGCCATTGGAGCATTTTTTTTTTCTTAAATCATAAAAAAAAGTGCCCAATGTGGGAATCGAACCCAGGTCATAGCGGTCGAAAACCAATGGTTTAGACCATCCTTCCACCGAACCCCCTTAATAATATATACCATAACAAACATAACGCCAACAATAATTGCAAAACTTATCGATAGATGGCATTAAAATTATAACAGGTTGTCTTATTTACCTTAATTTGTCAAAACATTGTTTTAGACTTATTCCATAATATTTGGCCAACCCATTTTATTGATAAATCAAGAAAAGCCAACCACGAAAGTGTCTCGGGCTGTTGACCCTCGTCAGCGTGGTGCAGGCTGTACCTCAACAACCAAATATTTGGTCAAAGAGGCTTTTTTAGAAACTCGAGATATGGTATTTAAGGCCAAATTTGCTTAATTACACTAAACATATGAAAAAAAGGTAAGAAAATATGTAAAAAATCCACACATATTTGATAGTCAGGATATGTCATTTTTTATTTTTAATAAAAATACAGTTAAATCTGTCTATAGCACTCCCTCTCTATGGCACCCTATTTTGGTGAGTCCCAAGAGGGGGGTGCTATAGACAGGTTTAACTGTGTATGTGAAGTTAAACTTCTTTAATTCAACACCCAAAAGAATGAGAATTCCCTGTTGAAATAAGTTGGTGTACAATTACATCATATAAACCTTAAAATGTGGTATATGCCAAGAAGGAATATTGAACAAAAAAATTGTTTAAACCTCCTAACAGGGGATAGAAGAGACACACACTCTACCCTTGAACCAAGTAGGAAACAGTGTTGAAAAACAGTGTTGGCCAAGATTCAGAGGCCTGTCAAAGAGTAAAGGTTAATACATTAGTACTTTATCACACGGACAATAAAAAATTAGATAACATTTTATTTAAAAATAGAGGAGTCCAATCAATTGGGACTGTGTGTTAGAAGGGATGGCGGGCCCACTGGTGTAACTGGGGGGTAGGCAGCTTGGTTCTCTGGAATACACACACAGTACTATATTTTATTTACAGTAGTAACAAGCTAGTTAAACTACTTGAATTCAGCTGATATAGTGAAGTGGTAACTCCGCCTTTGCCGGTCCCAAGCCCGGATGAAAAAGAAGGCGGAACAGTAACAAGCTCACTAAAATACAGCTGGCCCGGCTGATAGTACCCTGTAAGGGCTCCTAATCCAGGGATACAGGATGAGCAGCGTTTGTACTCCATGTTAGGAGCGGCTGCACATGGCGTGTGTTCCTCATGTCAGATGCAGCCATTTCATTCGGAGCTAAGTCAACCTACCACTGAGTAGTGCTCCCAGTCTTAATGATAAAGGCAGACGCATTCTAATTCGCCCAGTCATGATGGTTGTCAAAGCTTGATACCCTAATATGATTGAGTAGAAATAAGAAAGAAGAAGAGTAAAGTGGTCTCATGGTCTCCCAAGAACGACCATAGCCTAAAAACATGGCTGAACTGTCCTGGAGGTAGTTTCCTATCACAGACTCTCATGTCAGGCTGAGAGTCTGTGATAAGAGGCCAGGAGATAAAGACATGTTTCTAGGCTATAGTCTCTCATGGGACACTACTGTAGGACCCACTCTATAAGAGGGACATAGGATCTGTACTCCGAAAAATCGCCTTCAATGGATACCCTCACACGTTGGCATTGAAGGCAATGAAGCTGCTGATGTGCTAGCAAAAAAAAGGCACAAGAGAGCCCTTGCCACGGAAAATTAATTTACATTTAAAGAACTAGAGACAGTAGTCAAAACAAAAATTAACAAGAACTGGAGGATCCCACCTAAGCACAATTGGTACAATGGAGTGGACCCAGGAGGAGCTCTGAACCTCAGAAAAAGACAGCATCAAACAACACTAACAAGATTTAGAACAGGCCATCTCAAGCCATTGAAGATAGAAAATAACAACAAAATCTACCCCACTTGCCCAAAATGTAGTTTGGCACCTGCAGCTCCAGAACACATTTTGGCTTGCATTAGATGCACTAAACAGGACCTTTGGGAGAGGCCGCTGCTTATCATAAAACAGCTCGAGGAGCATGAACTCATGGAATTCGTGTAATCTTTACAGGGGGATAAGAAACAACAACAACTCCAAGTTAGAAGTAACTTCTGCACATGGCAACTGTTCCTATACCATTTTATATTGTAGTAGATGAATTCTGCTCCTCTCTCTAATGCTGCAGGCCTATAACTACCATCGCAAAATAGGAGAGGAGTGGACTTCAGGAATTGGTTTAACCATGGAGATAAGCACCACCACCATATTGTAGTAGTGTTGTCCTGTTACTGAGGAGGACTCCCAATCTTAATGACTTCTCTCAATCACAAAGACCCACCAACTTTAAGTGATTGAGAGAAGAAAAGAAAGAAAGTACTGTGAAACTTAAGTTGACAGTCAACAGGGGATTTGAATGGAAATATGATAGGGGGAAAATGAATGGATAACATAGGTTCTCCTGTTTAAGAAAGGTTTTTTTTTATTGCAGCAATAAAATATTGAATTTATAAAAAATGAAAACAAAACTAAATGTATAAAATTATTTTTATACATTTAAGGAGTTTGATATTTTCTATACACTTCTAACCTCACAAAAATTTTACCAACTATAATTTAACACTTACTATGACCCCCATCTCTTGTTTTTATTCTTTTTTTACAAATCATGACCAATTTCTTATCAAATTACCCCATCTTTAACTTATTTTACTGCTTAACCAATGTCCTTTTTTTCATACAGACAGAGTATTACTTTTCTATCTTTAAATTCTGGCATGTGTGTGTGCAATAACAACCTAAACAAAATTGACCTAGTAATAAAAATGAATAAACATTAATCTTGCCTTATGTTCTAAGACAATGGACAAGTGACAAAACAGTGGTAGAGTCAAGTAGAAAACCACCAACCTCAGGACTTGTAAGAGTCAATCTTCTCAATCATCTCGGGCACAGCCTTGAAGAGGTCCTCCACCAGACCGAGGTCAGCCACCTGGAAGATGGGAGCCTCAGGATCCTTGTTGATGGCCACAATGGTCTTGGAGTCCTTCATGCCTGCCAGGTGCTGGATGGCTCCGGAGATACCCACCGCAACGTACAGGTTCTGGAGCAGTGGTCAACATTGGTTAGCTCTCTCTCTTCCCACGATTGTAATTGTAGAGAGATAATGATAAGGCACAATAAACGGTGGAAGGACAGCTCGTTCCGAGACATGGTTTTGGGGTCAGCAACCCCTGACAATAGTAGCTAAGTATACATATCTGGGTTACCCTCTGACTACAAAAATTTCGACCCAAAATGCTTCCCAATACTTTAGAAACAAAGCACTGAATGCAATTAATGCACTTTGGAGAATCCTTACAAAGGCGCGAATAAAGTCCTTTACCTCGGTGATGAAACTTCTTGACACTATTGTTCTTCCTACGTTACTATATGCGGCACCAATGTGGGCAATTAACCAGCTGAAGACAATCAATAATACCCAAGATGCATTTCTTCGTCGTCTCTTAGACTTACCAAACTTCACACCAGGATATATCCTCAGAAGAGAATGTGGAAGAATATCAACTGAACTTAATGCTGTAAAACTCACATTAAAGTTTTGGGTCAGGATCTTAAAAATAGAGACGAGCAGATTACCACATGCTTACTTAAACTATCTCTGGAAAGTCACTGCGAAAAAGGAAATAGAAAACAGTTTTACTCAAAATTTAATAAAAATTTTAGACTCTAAGGGATATTCCTTTCTTAAGGGCTGCGAAGACTACTTAGCCATACAGAAAGAATTGCCAGGCATAATTAGAACCACCACAGACCAACTAATTCAAAACGATCAGATGAAAATCATTGATTCAACCCACTTTGCTCACTACAAATTTTTGAGTGAATCATTCATGACAGAGGAGTACCTACGATTAATTATCTCGCTTCCCAACAAAAGACTAGTTGCACAACATAGAGTTTTATGGCAAATTTTCAGGGAAGAAAGAAAAGACTTCTGGAAAGAAAATGGCCGGAACTGTTTACTTTGTAAGGATCTCATGGATGATAATTTGGTTCACTATTTCTTCCAATGCCCTCTCTTAACAGAAAAACGTACTGAAATTTTCCCAAGCCCTAACTTTGGTCAATTTAGATACCATCGCATATGTCAACTTCTCTCTTCAGCTCTGGATGATGAATTACTGATTGTTAGATACTTTAAGTTCTGCACAGAAGCTGGGCGCATGAGAAAGAATGCAGGGCAAAGGATACTGGAGGATGACCTATCTGTAAATAGGTAACTGAATGTGAGACAAACTTTATTTTGTTGTAAATGTTTCCTCTTCCCTCTCCTCTTGTTGACGTGTAAATACGGCGAATCCTATATGGGGCGGAATGCCCTAAATAAAGGCTTTTGTTGTTGTTGTTGTTGATAAGGCACAATTTGAATTAAAGATTACAAACACAAGGTAATAAGACCAAATCCAAATAAATAAATAGTGTGTGACATTTCGGTAACAGCGTTGTTACCATCTTCAGACAAAAGTACTGAATCTACTGATATCATTCAGTACTTTTGTCTGAATGATGGTAACAACGCTGTTACTGTAACGTCACAAACTATTTATTTATTTGGATTTGGTCTTATTACCTTGTGTTTGTAGAGATATAACTTCAGCAGTTTTTTTTTTGCTTATCCCTAGTACACGTGATACAGGCCATAATAATCATGGTGGGTAGAAGTAGGGCGGCTGCTTTTACTGTAAGTGCACCACATGTCTACACATGTGAAAAGCAGTTCAACTTTACATTTACAAATATGCCAAAGCCCCATTTGGTTACTTGCACTCGCTGGTGGGATTGGACTTTTGCAAGAATCGGGGGCCATTGGAGCATTTTTTTTTTTATTAATCTGAAAAAAATGCCCAATGTGGGAATCGAACCCGGGTCATAGGGGTCGAAAACCAATGGTTTAGACCATCCTTCCACCGACCCCCACTTCAGCAGTAACCAGTAGGATTGATAAGAGGCAGAATGGCTCCTGACTAGAATAGTCTGACATGGCTAAAGTATTCTCTTTATTTAAAAAATGCTCCAATGGCCCCTGATTCTTGCAAAAGTTCAACCCCAACAGCGAGTGCAAGTAACCAAATGGGACTCTGGCATATATATATATATATTTTTTTTTGTTTATGGTACAGGCCATGATAATCATGGTGGGTAGAAGTTGGCGACTGCTTTTACAGTAAATGCACCACATGTCTACACATGTGAAAAGCAGCATTAGAAGTGCAAAGTCGAACTGCTTTTCACATGTGGAGACATGTGGTGCACTTACAGTAAAAGCAGTCACCTACTTCTACCCACCATGATTATCATGGCCTGTACCACATGTACTATAGGGATAATAATAAAAAAATGTTTTAATTCTTTATGGTTCTCCAACACTGTGTGTGGAAGGAGCAACAAGAAACCATCACATTGCCTCAAGAAAGAGGGAATTCTCTAAGGAAGAATAAGATATGTTGTTCTTTATTCTCTTGTGCAAAGATTACATGAATTCCATGAGTTCATGATCTCAGCAGTAATCAGTAAAACTGATAAGAGACAGAATGGCTCTGGCAAGGCTAAAGTATATCTCTTTATGGTCCCAACACTGTATGTGGAAGGAGCAACAAGAAACCATCACATTGCCTCAAGAAAGAAGGAATTCTCTAAGGAAGAATAAGATATGTTGTTCTTTATTCTCTTGTGCAAAGATTACATGAATTCCATGAGTTCATGATCTCAGCAGTAATCAGTAAAACTGATAAGAGACAGAATGGCTCTGGCAAGGCTAAAGTATATCTCTTTATGGTCCCAACACTGTATGTGGAAGGAGCAACAAGAAACCATCACATTGCCTCAAGAAAGAAGGAATTCTCTAAGGAAGAATAAGATATGTTGTTCTTTATTCTCTTGTGCAAAGATTACATGAATTCCATGAGTTCATGATCTCAGCAGTAATCAGTAAAACTGATAAGAGACAGAATGGCTCTGGCAAGGCTAAAGTATATCTCTTTATGGTCCCAACACTGTATGTGGAAGGAGCAACAAGAAACCATCACATTGCCTCAAGAAAGAAGGAATTCTCTAAGGAAGAATAAGATATGTTGTTCTTTATTCTCTTGTGCAAAGATTACATGAATTCCATGAGTTCATGATCTCAGCAGTAATCAGTAAAACTGATAAGAGACAGAATGGCTCTGGCAAGGCTAAAGTATATCTCTTTATGGTCCCAACACTGTATGTGGAAGGAGCAACAAGAAACCATCACATTGCCTCAAGAAAGAAGGAATTCTCTAAGGAAGAATAAGATATGTTGTTCTTTATTCTCTTGTGCAAAGATTACATGAATTCCATGAGTTCATGATCTCAGCAGTAATCAGTAAAACTGATAAGAGACAGAATGGCTCTGGCAAGGCTAAAGTATATCTCTTTATGGTCCCAACACTGTATGTGGAAGGAGCAACAAGAAACCATCACATTGCCTCAAGAAAGAAGGAATTCTCTAAGGAAGAATAAGATATGTTGTTCTTTATTCTCTTGTGCAAAGATTACATGAATTCCATGAGTTCATGATCTCAGCAGTAATCAGTAAAACTGATAAGAGACAGAATGGCTCTGGCAAGGCTAAAGTATATCTCTTTATGGTCCCAACACTGTATGTGGAAGGAGCAACAAGAAACCATCACATTGCCTCAAGAAAGAGGGAATTCTCTAAGGAAGAATAAGATATGTTGTTCTTTATTCTCTTGTGCAAAGATTACATGAATTCCATGAGTTCATGATCTCAGCAGTAATCAGTAAAACTGATAAGAGACAGAATGGCTCTGGCAAGGCTAAAGTATATCTCTTTATGGTCCCAACACTGTATGTGGAAGGAGCAACAAGAAACCATCACATTGCCTCAAGAAAGAGGGAATTCTCTAAGGAAGAATAAGATATGTTGTTCTTTATTCTCTTGTGCAAAGATTACATGAATTCCATGAGTTCATGATCTCAGCAGTAATCAGTAAAACTGATAAGAGACAGAATGGCTCTGGCAAGGCTAAAGTATATCTCTTTATGGTCCCAACACTGTATGTGGAAGGAGCAACAAGAAACCATCACATTGCCTCAAGAAAGAGGGAATTCTCTAAGGAAGAATAAAATATGTTGTTTCTCATTCCCTTGTGCAAAAATTACACAAATTCTAAGAGTCTGTGCTCCTTGAGCTTGGAAATCAACATTTAAGAATGAAACATGCATAGAAGGAATGAGCTGCCCTGAAAAAGATATCAGAAGATAGAACTGGGAGCTCACAACCAGCCAAGAGTAGGTGTGAACTCTCCAAATAATAAGAATGACAAAAGTAGGAAAGAATCCATCAAGAAATAAGTGTTATATTTAAGTGTAGAGAAAAAAAAAGTGCTGTGGTATTGCCATCTGCTGGGATTGGAATGCACACTGGCCCCTATTGTAAATATAGGGAAGTCTAAAAATAAAATTACAGCTGATTTTATAATTCATGTTTCTTACACGAATTTTCTACAGTACACAGTTCTCTCCTGGCACTCTACAATCCAACATTACACAGCAGGGAGTACCTATTACAATCGCCGGATATCATTACTAAAAAAATATATATAAAAGCTGAAGATGAGTTTTACAAATGAAAAGGTATAAGCTTGGTGTATTCAGTCTGTTGAAGGATGTTATTGTCTCAAAGCTTACCAAGCTTATACCTTTTCAACAAAGAAACTCGTTGTCCTTAGCTTTTATCTCTTCCTATTAGGCGTACAAATAAGTTTTGAGGGATTTTTTTTTATAAATTCGAAGCTTTATTCAGAGAAATCAGTACAATATATTTCATTCAAAGTATTGTCTATCTTTAGCTACGACATTTTCCCATCTTTCAGGCAGCATACGGATTCTGTGTTGAAAAAATTCCTCATCTTTTGAGGCGATCCAAACATTGACCCAATTTTTCGCCTCTTCGTAAGAAGTGAAGTGCTGCTCGGCCAGGCCATGTGTCATCGAACGGAACATGTGGTAGTCTGAAGGAGCAATGTCTGGTGAATACGGCGGGTGGGGTAGGACATCCCATTGAAGCGGCTTCAAAGTCTCCTTGACAACTTTTGCAACATGTGGCTGAGCGTTGTCGTGCTGATAGATCACCTTGTCATGTCTTTTGGCATATAGTGGGCGTTTGATCTTCAATGCTTGGCTTAATCGCATCAATTGTTGTTGGTAACATTCTCCAGCAATGGTTTCGTTAGGTTGAAGTAGCTCATAGTAGATCACTCCGAGCTGATCCCACCAGATGCACAGCATTTGCTTCTTGCCATGAATATTCGGTTTGGCCGTTGAAGTTGATGCATGACCGGGCTTACCCCACGATTTTCTGCGCTTTGGGTTGTTGTAGTGAATCCACTTTTCGTCCCCGTCACGATTCGATGCAAAAAACCCTTCCGATTTTGTCTTTTGAGCAGTAGTTCACACGTGCAAATACGGCGCTCGATGTTTCTTGGCTTGAGTTCATATGGAACCCAATTTCCTTGTTTTTGCACCATACCCATGACCTTGAGACGGGTCGAAATCACTTGTTGAGTCACTCCCAAGGTTTCAGTGAGCTACTCTTGAGCTTGGCTTGAATCTTCGTCCAATAAAGCCTCCAACTCAGCGTCTTCGAACTTTATTGGCCTCCCTCCGCGTTCTTTGTCTATGGTGTCAAAATCGCCACTTTTGAAATGCCAAAACCAGTACTCATATGCTTTTATTGATAGAGCATGTTCCCCATATGCCTCACACAGCAATTGATGTCCATCAGCTGGACTTTTCTTCAAATTAAAACAAAAAAGCAGCGCTTCCCGCAAACTGTGTTTTGTTGGCACAAAGGTTGACATGGTTAGAGCACCAAAAATAATGTTCCTTGCACTTGAGTGAAAAGACTCCTTCTGAAATTTTTGGGGAAATGATGAAGCCTTAACATGAAACCTTACACAAGGTCCGATGCTATTTATATAATATTTGTTGTAGCTTCTTTTGCAAATCCCTCAAAACCTATTTGTACTCCCAATAGAAGAGATTTTTTTTTGCTTATCCCTAGTACACGTGGTGCAGGCCATGATAATCATGGTGGGTAGAAGTAGGCGGCTGCTTTTACTGTAAGTGCACCACATGTCTACACATGTAAAAATCAGTTCGACTTTGCACTTACAAATGTGCCAGAGCCCCGTTTTGTTACTTGCACTCGCTGGTGTGGTTGGACTTTTTCAAGAATCAGGGACCATTGAAGCATTTTTTTTTTTATCAGAAAAAAGTGCCCAAAGCGAGAATCTAACCCAGGTTGTAGCGGTCAAAAACCAACGGTTTAGACCATCCTTCCACCGACCCCCATTCTTAGAAGAGATAATACCTATATAGGCACCAACAAATCTATCTGTTATGAAAATTAGAAACTATTTTAGATGCGTAAGATTCTTTTTGAAATTAAACCATTTCTACTGCCCTTACTGCAATGGAAAAATTAATGGGAGGGCCTTTTTCCATTGCAATAAGGGCAGTAGAAATTGTTTTAATATCAAAAAGAATCTTACATGTCTAAAATAGTTTATAATTTTCATAACAGATGGCGTGCTAGTGCATCATAATATAAATCTATCTATTGCATCTTTGTATGGGTGTTGTGAAGCACACAATGTTGGATAACGTACAGGGGCCACAATCTTGCCAGTCTGGCCAACTTGCATGTCATTGGGGACATAGCCGGCGTCCACAGCTGCCCTGGAGGCTCCCACAGCTGCTCCCATCTTGTCTGCCAGGTCATACAGCAGCTTGAAGTTGTCTCCACTCTTCAGTCCCCGGCCTGTAGCACAGGGGTCACACCTCCACTGAGAGGTCACATAGGAACTGACACCTACCTCCAGAGATGACCTTCTCGGCACTGGTCAGTTCTGGACGGTCACTCTTGGTCAGTTCTTGGCCCAGCCAGGACGACTGGTCGTTCTTCACATCTGCTGACACTGTAGACAACACCACGTTAGTAGTACTGGTTCTTCGGGGCTCTGGCACATTTGTAAGTGTAAAGTCGAACTGCTTTTCACATGCGGAGACATGTGGTGCACTTACAATAAAAGCAGTCGCCTACTTCTACCTACCATGATTATCATGGCCTGTACCACGTGTACTAGGCATAAGCAAAAAAAAACTGGTTCTTCTTCATTACTTTTTAGAATTAATTTTTTTAAGTAGCCACTCAGGGATTAGAGACAAAATACTTGAATAGCAGAAGTTACCACTATTTAAAACAGATAGGTCCTAAGTGGACACTTTTCAGTTTGCCAAAGCTGGTGCTGTGGCTTTGTCACCGACCCGAAGTTGCTAGTTTGCGGTGACGGTCAATAGATGGTGTCTGGTTTTGACTTCTATTTTGACAGGAGAGGCGATACCTTTGTCTCTTTAGATTTTTTTATTACAATTATAAAAATGAGAACTTTTTTTTTTCTTTCGCAACAAACAGGTCAAGAACAAATATCCATTTCCTCCTTAGCCATCCCCCCCCCCCCCCCTCTTATCTTTCCCTCAGGCTCAAGTTTCATCAATCATGCTGAGGCCCCACCAACTCTGCCATTTCCTTGTTTTTGCGCAACTCTTTCATCCTTAGAACCATTGGCTGTAAAGACAGGGAAGTCCCAATGCTTTAATATACACAATGCCCATGTGAATGATCAGGATATACCTCTTTCTTTAAATTGAAATAAACATATAAAATTTATATTACAATTATAATCCTCTGTATCAATTAGATTAATCAAATATAAATCTCCAAGTATAAATTTCTCTAATATACTATTAACAAGTTTACTGGGGGGGGGGAGAAGTCTGACCACCCCTCCCTGCGGTCCCCCCTGGACCCTTGGAATATTCAACCAAATTCTGGTCCAAGGTGACTAACGTGGCAATGGCACCCATTTTCCAATGAAGAGCAAAACATAAACCCAGTACAGTAGCTTTACACACCCAAGATAGAGGACATTGCTGCTGCTGTGATAGAGATGTATGGAGACATCTGAGGCTCCTCATTGGACACGACAACAACAACAAGTTTACAAGCTTTCTGGTTTTAAACGAACCTTCTACAGGTCAAAATTTTTTAGAAAAGGAAACTATGCTGTATTGTAGTTGCTGTAATGTATATAAACAACTAAAATACAGCAAAGTTTCCTTTTCTCAAAAATTTTTACCTGTAGAAGGGTCGTTTAAAACCCAAAAGCTTGTAAACTTATTAAAAATGTAATATAGAAACTTATCCTCGGAGATTTATATTTGATCAATCTATAAAATTTGTAACAAATAAATTTACTTGCAATGTGTTTCTTTTAAAGTGATGTAAACCACCATTTTTCGACAGCTGGGATCGTATTCTGCATTGGGCCATTTTTTTCTGAATAAAAATTGTTCTGATGACCTCTGATTCTTGTAAAATTCTACCCCACCAGTGAGTTTAGGTAATCAAACGAGGGTTTTGGCACACCTATGCCATATGTGCAAAAGTCAAACTGCTTTCCACATATGCAGTGCATTTAGAGTAAAAGCAGTCACCAACTACTACCCACAATGATTGTCCTGGGCCCATGTGTATAAGTACAGTTAAACCTGTCTATAGCATCCCTCTAAATAGCGCCTTACTCTTTATAGCACCGGATTTTAAATATGTAGTATGATGCGATTTACATTAAAAGTGACCTGTCTATAGCACCCTATTTTGGTGAGCCCCAAGAGTGGGTGCTATAGACAGGTTTAACTGTATAATAGAAAAAAAAAAATTATTGAGTATTCTCCAGAGGACAACTTTTCTGCATCTTTCCACTTTTATTATTGGTAGCCACCAAACAAGTAGGTATGCTTATAACTCCGCCTTTGCCGGTCCCAAGCCCGGATGAAAAAGGAGGAGTGGGAGCAGTAACAAGCTCACTAAAAAACCTGGGTTCAGCTGGCCCGGCTGATAGTACCCTGTAAGGGCTCCTAATCCAGGGATACAGGATGAGCAGCGTTTGTACCCCATGTCAGGAGCAGCTGCACATGGCGTCTGTTCCTCATGTCAGAGGCGGCCATTTCTTTTGGAGCTAATTCAGCCTGCCACTGAATAGTACTCCCAGTCTTAATGACAAAGGCAGTCGCATTCCACTTCACCCAGTCATGATGGTTGTCAAAGCTTGATACCCTAATATGATTGAGTGGAGATAAGAAAGAAGAAGAGGTATGCTTATTTTCCACACTTGATTAGCCATTGAAATGTTACCAAACAACAATTCATTCAATTTATCAATTCATCAATACCTTTATTAGGGGGGGGGGGGGGGAGCCTTAGTCCAACATATAGATTCTTCTGAGAGATAAAGAAAAGGAGTGGAGAAAATAAATTTTAATTTACAAATTTACATGGGAAACAAATTCATATATTTTCAGATATAAGAAATTTGCGATTTACTTTTATAAAAATATTCGAAAACCTTATGTTTCTTTATTTATGTATATACAGTAAAACCCTGCTAAAACGAACCAGGGATATAGAGAACCTTCCCTTATTACGAACCTGAAATAATTTCCATTTTTATTTTATAATATAGTTATTTTTTTGCTTATCCCAAGTACACGTGGGACAGGCCATGATAATCATGGTGCGTAAAAGTTGGTGAGTGTTTTTACTTTAGGTGCAAAAAATGTCTACATGTGAAAAGCAGTTCGACTTTTGCATTTACCAATAAACCAGAGCCCCACTATGGCTATAGTGAACTAAAGGTTCAGTCCTATGGGGGTTCGCTATAGAGGGATTTTACTGTAAATACCTATAATTATTTTTTTGACATTATATACCTAGGGGGGTTATTAACGACGTTTGACAATTTTACCGTAAATGTTTCTTTTGAACGAAAAATTGTAATTTATTTTAAGGAGAAATAACGACCATTTCTATCCTTAGGGATGTAGTATGAAAGGATGAATTGTGAAGAGTAATGATAAACGGAAAAATAAAAGTGTCCAGGGATGGGAAATGAACCCACAGTATTCCGCAAACTGGGCATATGCCATGTCCACTAATCGATTCCCATCCCTGGACACTTTTATTTTTCCGTTTATCATTACTCTTCACAATTCATCCTTTCATACTTCATCCCCTAAGGATAGAAATAGTCGTTATTTCTCTTTAAAATAAATTATGATTTTTCGTTCAAAAGAAACATTTGCGGTGAAACTTGTCAAATGTCGTTCTATAATCATAAGCCACATTATATTGTATTATACCTAGGTTTAAGATATGTTCTCATTGAATCTAAAAATATAAAAGATATTTCTATCAATCTCCACACAATTACAAGTTTCAATGAAGTCTCAAGTTTCAAGTCTTAAAGACAAAAGCAGACGCATTCTACTTCACCCAGTCATTATGGTTGTCAAACAGACACCATCAAGGGCCACAACTTGATACCCTAATATGATTGAGTGGAGATAAGAAAGAAGAAGAAGACAAGTTTCAATAGTCTTGTATAGACAAAACAAGGTTTTATATAAAAAGGCATCTGCCCCACACACACCAAATCATAGTTAAGATAACCCAAAAAAGGTTAAATCAACTTATCCCCAAGCCTGGAAAAAAAATATTTTGATAAGTTGGGGCTTATCTGTGGAGAAATACCAGGTCTTCCTGATAGCTGCATAGAAGAGGATGAAGATTTTTTTTTAGGAAATGAAGACGACAAAAAACTTATTGGGACTATATTTTAGTTTTTTTTTTTTTTTTTTTTTTTGTTGTTGTTGAAAATTGAAGCTTTATTGTGAAAAATTAGTTTGACCTTCAATGTTCAAAGTATTGTCCTTCGCTAGCCACTACTTTTTATCATCTTTCTGGTAATTGATGGATCCCATTGAAGAAAAAGGCCGGCTCTTTGGCTGCTATCCATTCATCGATCTATTTTTTGACTTCATTGTAAGCCTTATTTGGGGCAACAGAAATTCCTCTGATGAACAAAACCTGAGTATAACGACTCTGACAAAATAACCTATTAAGAACATATCCAACCATCAATAAACAATACTTCTAGAAAAAAAGAAGACCAGAACTACTGTCCAGCTTCTTTAATTTGACACCCCAAGGGATCAGAAATTTCAGCTGAAATAAAATCTGTAATGAATTATAGGCAATTATGATAAAGCACAATTTGGATTCTAGATTATAGATACAAGAAAATAAGACCTAATCCAAATAATTTAATAGTGTGTGACATTTCGGTAACGGCCTTGTTACCATCATCAGACAAAAGAATAAAATGTTTTTTTATTTTTATTTTTTTGTCTGATGATGGTAACAATGCTGTTACCAAAACGTCGCACACTATTAAATTATTTGGATTAGGTCTTATTTTCTTGTATCAATAGCCAATTATGATTATTATTATTAATTCATCAGTGCTAGTGGGACTTTGGGGATGTTGAATTGAAGAGTTTCTACTGTATTTCTGTGTTGGGAAGGTTCCTCTATATCTTCCTTTGAAAAACTGAACAAGGAAGTCTTCTAATTATTCATCCAGTCTCTGATGAACTAAGGTGAAATCACAAGTACACATGCTTTAACAGAGGTCTTCTTACAAGAGGTATGTATCATTATTTGGAAAAACAGAAGAAAAAAACATAAGAAATCCTCAAATATTTGAATTCTCAAAATATATGTGGGAAAGGGAGAGGAGAAAAATCACTCTAGAAATTTGTTTTGTACTTGTTATTAAATTTTAAAACACATTTAAACTTTATATATTTTATCCAATGAAGATCAAAATTACATAACCATCACAATTAATTATATATCTTAACTATATAACATTAAGCCATCTATTTTCATTTTGTTTGGTCACCAGTCCAATATTTTTATTTTCACAGACTAAATTATGAGATTAATTTATAAATGAAATATTATACAAAACAATTAAACAACTATATATACATCAAAAGTGTTTAGTTATTTCTCAATATTGTAGCATATCCCAATTTACTAAAAAAAAGGAAATTTTGGTTGCTCATGTCACTTGTGCTTATACTAGCCGAATGACCGGGCAACGCCCGTGTTTTACCCGACTGTAGATGTTACAACGGTGATCCTTAGGTCGCTGGTTCAAATCCGGCTCGAGGGAGCCGGCGAGCACGTAACCTCCCTGTGCGCGCGCATCCGTGACAGAGGCCGATGAGGAAAGACGGTCGTGACTATTATATATAATAATATATGTATGAGTACATTTTGTGTAGAAATAGGATTAGTTGACTTTATAAGGTAAATTTATTCATACAGTTTGTATCCCTCGATAGCTCAGTTGGCAGAGCGGAGGACTGTAGATGTTACAACGGTGATCCTTAGGTCGCTGGTTCAAATCCGGCTCGAGGGAGTTTTTTTTTTTTTTTTTATTGGCTGCCAGCGAGCACGTGACCTCCCTGTGCGCGCGCATCCGTGACAGAGGCCGATGAGGAAAGACGGTCGTGACTATATATAGGGATACAGTGAAGTATAAAATATTTAAGTGAGTACAAATTGTGAAATCAGCAGAGTATCAACTAAGGTATTCATCTCATTTAACAAGTAATTCTCAGGCTGGCACAAACATATAGCCATTAATGAATGTTTTCAGTTGATAAGACCTCAGCAAGGGTTCCTCTCCAGGGATTACGGAAGTGCTGCATCTGTACTCATGTTAGAGTCAGCAGCAAAGGCTTCCATGTTAGAAACAGCCTCAAAATACAGGCAAAGTCAGACTTTCACCAAAGTGTGCCTGGATCATGGTGCCATGATCAAT
>CP092878.1:35126445-35277293 GCA_030710605.1 Cordylochernes scorpioides
AACACTTGGTTATCTAGTGTATTTTAAATAAAGGTCACTGTGTATCCATCCATTCCTATAAGTGATCTAAACATGTCTCTATTCACATTCGATCTGCTGGATTCTGTACAAAGATTTCCCACCTTCTAGCCCTAGATACAATTCTTTGTATGCGAATGCTACAATTATAGTGCAATATTTTCTTTTATGAATAAAACATCTTTCCTCCGTCTATACTTCGATCAAAAATATATTGATAGGGTTTGGTTCATCAGTGGTAAACCTTCCCAGCGGTTTCGCCAATGTAATCCACCAAACCGCAGTGATATTGCATGCTTGATTCTAAAATGATATAGACTTATGAGTCTCTACCCGGAACTAGAAAAGTGTTCTTGGTTAAGGCATTTAAAGAATCTATAAGAGACACTTCGGCCAGAAAATTGTTTTATTTTTTCGACATTTCGACAGAGCAGCCCGTAGAACTTCTTCTCTGCTGGGGTTCGCCAGCCCCCTGACGCAGAGGATCGGTGGAGTTTCTCCCCTGCTGGGGTTCGCCGCCCCCTGTTCCAGAGAATCCGTTGAGGTTCTTCCCTGCTGGGGTTCGCCAGCCCCCTGACGCAGAGGATCCGTGAAGTTTCTACCCTGCTGGAGTTCGCCAGCCCCCTGACGCAGATGATCCGTGGAGTTTCTCCCCTGCTGGGGTTCGCCAGCCCCCTGTTCCAGAGAATCCGTGGAGTTTCTCCCCTGCTGGGGTTCGCCAGCCCCCTGTTCCAGAGAATCCGTTGAGGTTCTACCCTGCTGGAGTTCGCCAGCCCCCTGACGCAGAAGATCCATGGAGTTTCTCCCCTGCTGGGGTTCGCCAGCCCCCTGTTCCAGAGAATCCGTTGAGGTTCTTCCCTGCTGGGGTTCGCAGCCCCCTGACGCAGAGGATCCGTGGAGCTTCTCCCCTGCTGGGGTTCGCCAGCCCCCTGTTCCAGAGAATCCGTTTAGGTTCTCCCCTGCTGGGGTTCACCAGCCCCCCTGTCCCAGAGAATCCGTGGAGGTTCTTCCCTGCTGGGGTTCGCCAGCCCCCTGTTCCAGAGAATCCGTTGAGGTTCTATCCTGCTGAGGTTCGCCAGCCCCCTGACACAGAAGATCCGTGGAGTTTCTCCCCTGCTGGGGTTCGCCAGCCCCCTGTTCCAGAGAATCCGTTGAGGTTCTTCCCTGCTGGGGTTCGCCAGCCGCCTGACGCAGAGGATCCGTGGAGCTTCTCCCCTGCTGGGGTTCGCCAGCCCCCTGTTCCAGAGAATCCGTTGAGGTTCTCCCCTGCTGGGGTTCGCCAGCCCCCTGTCCCAGAGAATCCGTGGAGGTTCTTCCATGCTGGGGTTCGCCAGCCCCCTGACGCAGAGGATCCGTGGAGCTTCTCCCCTGCTGGGGTTCGCCAGCCCCCTGTCCCAGAGAATCCGTGAAGGTTCTTCTCTGCTGGGGTTCGCTAGCCCCCTGTTGCAGAGGATCCGTGGAGGTTCTTCCCTGCTGGGGTTCGCCAGCCCCCTGACGCAGAGGATCCGTGGAGATTCTCCCCTGCTGGGGTTCGCCAGCCCCCTGACGCGGAGTATCCGTGGAGATTCTTCCCTGCTGAGGTTCGCCAGCCCCCTGACGCAGAGGATCCATGGAGCTTCTTCAGAGAGCAACATCAGTGGTGGAGGATCATCTTGGCATTAGAAATCTATTGTTAGGGGGTAATGTAATTATTTTATTAATAATGAGCTATTTATACTCATATATCAACTAAAGATATTTTAACCTCCAACATTAAAATCAGAAAATTACACATGCACACGAAGACTATTTAAATCTCTATTACTACCAAGATATTTCTTTCAGTGTCAATTTCTTAAAAATTAATTTTGTAAATGAAAATTTTTATTTTTATCTGAGATTAAATTGGTATGTTAAGTTTAGATCACCGATTATAAAGTTTCACAAATGTATTTTAAATGTAAAACCAACTAGGTATCTTCTTTGTAGAAGTGTGTGAAATAATTACCAATAAATTCTTCTTATTGAAGCAAATGATTAACCATTTGATTCTAAGAACCTGTTACACAATGTTTCAAATTGGGATAAATTGTTTTTCTTTTTTTTATTTAAATATTTCTCTTACAATATTTAATGAAAAATATTGAGGTAAGAAACACCCCCTATTAATTATTAAATGCGCTATTTCATAACCTCTCTGTAAATCATTGAAAAAGTTTCTCAGTTTACCTACCATATGGGTATTTAGGTATAAATAGCAAATTATCAGTGTCCATAGGTTATGTTTATGTCCATAGGTTCAATAAACACTCCTAAGCTGCATTCCATAGAGAATGCAGGGTATATCCTAAAATCAATCCAATACAATAATAGAGCTGTCTAGAGATTAATTTGGCTAAACCGCTGAGAGGTTTCACCACTGATGAGCCCAGCCCTCTCATTCAATAACTTTTATCATTGCAGTAAGGTCTGTTGAGATAATTTTTGATGATATTATTGTAAAGAAACACATTGCCAGTAAATTTATTTGTTACAAAAGTATCAGTGTGTTGGTAGGAAATTAAAAGCTAATTTTTATTAGGTTAAGGGCATCATTGGTGATACATACGAAGTGTGCTCAAAAAGTATCGCGACTTTTGAATTTTCGCAGGTTACGTATATTCGAATTTCGATCTTTTTGTGGCTTTATGTTGGTACTCATGTCTCTCACTTATGCCGACAAGCTCGGCCATTTTGAATGTTCACTTAATTGTTGACAGCTGCTTTGTTTGCAGGTGTTATGGATCGTTTACGATTTTTACCTATTAAAAAAAATGGATCAAAGAACCTTTATCAAATTTTGTGTGAAAAACGAAATTAAGTGCGCGGATGCATTCCGAATGTTGACTGTGGCATACGGAGAAGCTACCTTGGACCGAAGCAACGTTTATCGGTGGTAAAAAATTATCTCAGAAGGCCGAGAAGATGTGAACGACGAAGAGCGTTGCGGACGCCCGAGCACTTCAACAACAGACGAAAAAATTAATGAATTGGAGAAGATGATATTGGCCAATCGTCGAATCACCGTTAGAGAATTTGCTAAGGGCCTAAACATATCGATTGGCTCGTGCCATTTGATTTTTATCAATGATTTGGGCATGAGACGGGTCGCGGCGAATTCGTACCAAAATTGCTCAATTGCGACCAAAAACAGCATCGCATGAACATTGCTAATGAGATGTTGGACTCTGTCCGCGACGACCCAAATTTGCTCCAGAGGGTCATAACTGGTGACGAGGCGTGGGTTTATGGTTATGACGTGGAAACCAAAGCTCAATCATCTCAATGGAAGCTGCCGCACGAACCAAGACCGAAAAAAGCGCGCCAAGTTCGGTCGAATGTGAAATTTTGCTGACAGTTTTCTTCGATTGCAGAGGCGTGGTGCATCATAAGTTCTTGCCACAGGGTAGAACGGTCAATAAGGAATATTACCTGCAAGTTATGCGCAATTTGCGCGAAGCAATCCGCCAGAAACGCCCGGATTTGTGGAAGAACAAAAATGGGCTTTTGCACCACGATAACGCCCCTGCTCACACATCGTTGCTTGTGCGCGACTTTTTGGCCAAAAACAACACACTAATGATGCCGCAGCCACCGTATTCCCCAGATCTGGCCCCCTGTGACTTTTTCTTGTTCCCTAAACTGAAGAGGCCCATGAAAGGACGACGTTACGCTACGCTTGACGAGATAAAGACGGCATCGAATAGGAGCTGAAAAAGATTTTAAAAAATTATTTTTTTGAAGTGCTTCGAAGATTGGAAAAACCGTTGGCACAAGTGTATAATATCTCATGGGGATCACTCTGAAGGGGACAAAATAGGTATTTCCTGGCCTCTGTCACGGATGCGCGCGCATCATCATTATGATCATTATCATTATCTAATGATAATAATTATTATATTATTATTATTAAATAATATAGTCACGACCGTCTTTCCTCATTCCTCATCGGCCGCCTCTGTCACGGATGCGCGCGCACAGGACGGTCACGTGCTCGCCGGCAGCCAACGGGCGCGCGCCGCCGGCATTACGTCATAGATTATAAACACAAGGTAATAAGGCCACATCCATGATAAGGTACAGTTTGGATTATTACTATATTAATATATATAGTCACGACCGTCTGTGTCGTGTCCTCTGTCACAGATTAATATACAGTTATCATCGTCATGCGTTCTTAATTCTGTCACCGTTTGCTTTTGGTTCAGTGGTAGATGCTCGCCTGCCACGCGGGTGGCCTGGGTTCGATTCCCGGCCGATGCATTTTTTTTCTTTTTTACAATTTTTAAAACTCATTTATATTATTATCCCTATATAAATATATAAGTCAGCGTATGTATGTATGTATGTTTTTCAACTATACACGTCCACAATACGTAACTAATATGATAATTGTAACAAATAGTATTTGAATAAAAACATTCAATCGGGTAAAACACGGGCGTTGCCCGGGTCATTCGGCTAGTTTTTGTAAAAACACAAAAGTCGCAATACTTTTTGAACACACCTCGTATTGGTAATACATATTATAGATTAGTAATACATATTATATATTGGTAATGCATATTATATATTAGTAATACATATTATATACGGAGGGTGTTTCCTTTCAAATGAAACGATTTCAAACGTCCGTTAGAACTTTATTTTTCGAACGTGAATTTTTTTCATGTGTTCTATGTGCTTCCCCTTCTTCTTGGCTATCTCCCTGCATCGGACTTTCCAAGCTGCGAACACTTCCTTGACTTTGGAGAGCGAAACATTCGACCACTCCTCTTGTGCGGCTTTCCAAAGAAGGAAACAGTTATAGCGTTATAGTGAAAAAGCTAAAAGCAGAAGGACTAGATGTTGGCAAAGCTACAATATGTAGGGTAGTAAATGGCATCGGAAAGAAAAGGGAAGCTGAATCCAATGGGCAAAAATTTCAAGTCGATCGACCACGTCCGGTGCGGACCCCCGCCACGGTTTCCAAGGTAAAGCGGCTAGCAACTACTGAAAATCCACCATCTCAGCGCCAACTTTCCAGAATGTGTGGAACATCGCTAAAAACGATAAATAACATCATTCACAAAGATTTTGAACTGGATACCCGACGAAAAGGCAAGGTTCACAAGCTCACCCCTTTCCACATGAAAAACCGTGCAACGAATGCCCGGAAGCTCTACGAGGAACACCTGGCCGGTTCCAGATCGGAATATACTGCAACATTGGACGAAGCATGGATGTATGTGACGTATTGCAATGGAATCCGGAAGATCTGTTACATCAAAAGAGGCAATCAGGTCCCGGATAATTGGGTTCACCAATGCTCCGAAACTTTCCCTAAAGGTCATGGTTGTCGGGGTAATGACTGGCCGTGGAGTCCTTCCGCTCATAAAGGTTCCATCGAAGGTGAAGGTGAACTCAGAATTCTATATAGAATGCGTTCTGAAACCTGTCATCGAACAACTGAAGGACGTTTACCCAGGGGAAATGGACAAAGTGTTCCTTCATCACGACAAAGCCTCTTCCCATACCTCCAACAAAACCCAACAGTTCCTACAAGAAATGAAGGACACCCTAGGCCTAAATTTCATCAGGAACTCGGACATTCCAGTGAAGTCTCCCGACGCCAGCCCACTGGATTTTTACGGGTTCGGTATGTTGAAACAACGGCTCTTCAACCGACGTCCCAAAACTGAGGCCGGACTTTGGAAAGCCGCACAAGAGGAGTGGTCGAATGTTTCGCTCTCCAAAGTCAAGGAAGTGTTCGCAGCTTGGAAAGTCCGATGCAGGGAGATAGCCAAGAAGAAGGGGAAGCACATAGAACACATGAAAAAAATTCACGTTCGAAAAATAAAGTTCTAACGGACGTTTGAAATCGTTTCATTTGAAAGGAAACACCCTCTGTATTGGTAATGCATATTATATATTGGTTATATGTATTTTAATTTCTTAACTTTAACCACGAACATTCAAGCTCTCGCCCTCCAAACGGGAAAAAAAATGTTATTAAGAGTGAATGGGGAAGGAAGCTATATTGTATATATTATTGTTTTAGGCAACATACGGCAGATATATGCCTTTTTAATAAAAAATCTTTATGGATTTCTCTATTTTCAAATATATATGAATATTTCTAAAAACCTTACTCAATAAGTTCCTTTATTTCAAAAACACTGCGAGCTTTCATTGGGCGAGAATAAATCTTGATTTGGAGTGTGACAGAATTGCTCTGGTATTCCTTTGTAGATACTCTTCTTATAAATTTCGCTCTATGTAGGATTAAATAACTTATTGCGTTTTTAGATATTTCATAAAATTATATCACAAATTTCTTATATCTGTTTTATTTAACATTATTTTAATATTTAACGAATTTTCGAAGATTTTTCTGAAACGAATTCAATGATGATTGATTCCTGGTGTGGAACTAACACCTACCCACATATTGTCATGCCCAGCCCAGCAATGGCCGCAGAAAATTGAAATGGAGCCAGAGCAGCATCATTAAACCCTCAAGATAAAGGACATTGCTACACGCTGTGATAGAGATACATGGCGACATCTAAGGCTCTTCTTTGGACACGGTAACAACCACAACTGATAATTAACATGGAAGAACAGCAGTTTTACACAATAGAACATCAAACACGACAACAACATCAACAATAGAAAATTGGCATGGACCCAGAACAGCAGCTTTACACACCCAAGGTAGAAGACAATGCGACTGCTATGATTAGAGATGCATGGGGACATCTGAGGCTTTTCATTGGACACGGCAACAACAACAACAATAATGATTATAAAAATTCTTATTTGACCACAAATCAAGATTAGAATCATGTAATTCTTTTCGGTTGTTATTGAACTGATTGATATCAAATCAGTGTTAAATGTTTTCATTGAATAATGAAATTAAATAATAAAATATAATTTATTTCTTCACCACAAAATACGAGGGCCATCCAATAAATAAGTTTCCCTATTTTTAAACAAATAAACAACATTATTTACAATTATGCAGTTATTTTATTTTCATTATACAACTCATAGACTACTTATCTACCTAATTACCGTTTCTGTCCAAACATTTTTGGTACCGTTGAAGCAATATTTTGATACCACTGTTGTACCAAGCCGTGTCCTGTCTTCGTAGCCAGTGGTTCGCCTCCGCCTGCACTTCGTCATCATTCGCAAAGTGCTTGCCTCCAAGGTGCAACTTGAGTGCTGGAAATAGATGGAGGTCGCTTGGGGCAAGATCCGGAGAATAAGGTGGATGTATTAAAATTTCCCATTTGAAGTTTTCCAGCAACGTTTGGGTCGTTCGACCTGCTTGAGGGCGAGCATTGTCATGGAAGAGTAACACTTTCCGAGACAAAAGTCAAGGACGTTTCCGTTTTATTGCAGCTCTGAGTTTAGTGAGGACTTCGCAGTACCTCGCAGTGTTTGGGGGCAGGTAGTCAACCAATAAAACACCCTTACAGTGCCAAAAGACGATAGCCATAACTTTGCCTGCTTCCACCACATTCCGAACAGCAGCAACGGCTGCATTGTCCGTAGCATTAACGGGCCTGCCTCTTCGCTCGCCATCATGCAGGTTTTGCCGTCCTTCCAAGAACCATGAACGCCATCGGCGAACCATTTGGATACTCATACACCCTTCACCATACACTGACACTAAATTGCGATGAATATTGACCGCAGTTTCCTTTTTCGCCGTGAAAAAAACGAATTACAGAACGGAGTTCGCAAGTGGACACGTTCACCAGTGGTAGCTCCATGTAAACTGAAGCACTATGGACTGGCGCGTACGAGTAGCTTGATTTTAAATGTCACGCGCTTCCAACGCATCCTAGTGACTATTTATTACACTACTAACTAATTTTTACAACGTTTCGTTCGCAGAAAAAAAATAGGGAAACTTATTTATTGAATGGCCCTCGTATATTGTGGTTAGGAAATAAAATGTGTGTTAGTTATGTAATACCAGTGCTCAAAGGGTGGTTATTTAGAACTTGGAAACCCCGCTACATTCGTAGGGAAGACTCCAACTATACCTCGAGTTTAAAATTTAAAATTGGATTACTGAAACCAGCGAGCAGAGATTTACCGAACACAACTAAACTGACGTAATCGCTGTGGGGGTTCACCATTGATGAGTCAGGCCCTCCTAATATTTGTCCAATATCAGTAATGTGAATAGAAAATTGTATTAATAATAAATATTTTGCGTCATCTAGAGAGAATAATCTCAATTTTTGATTATAGACGACGTATTAAGAGAGTTTTAGTATTGTTATATTTTCTGAATTTTCACAGTTACAAATTAAATTCCATCATTCCTATAAGTGTGAAAATAGCTATTGAACTATATAACTATCATAAAACGGTCTTGGAAAAAATATCCTTACAAAACATAAATCAAAACAAGCATATATATGTTATGAATATAATATTTTGTTGTTTGAATGATATAGAATTGAATATGCTGTCGTTGATACAAGAAAAATTTAAAATTATTATTTACTATCAATTATGTCACAAGCTGGAATGCTGCGCACTTCAAAACTAGGTGACGAGAGGTCAAAACCATGGTTTGATGGGGAATGTTACCTTGCAAAAAAAGACAATGAAGGAGAGTTTAAAAAGGTTTATGACAAAAAATGAAGCTGAAGACAGGGATTGTTATGTGAAAATTAAAAAGAAGAAATATCAGGCACTAATCAAATTAAAAAATAAAAAATTCTATGAAGATATATGCCTAGCCCTTCAGAAGACCAAAGATTCTGCCGGAATTGGAAGGCAGTATCTCTGTTTAGAAAACGGAGCAGCATAACAGGCAAAATATCGATTGCAGAATGGCAAACTTTTTATGCTAAACTTCTCTCTACAACCTCAAATCCAGAGATATATATATCACTTTATATTAGATATTCTGATCCTCTACTAGACGGTAAATTACTTATGCGGAAATAGAGACAGAAATCTTGAAACTAAAAAACGGTAAAACTCCTGGAATAGACGATATTCCCAATGAGGCGATCAAGGCCCCCCATAAAGATCAACTAAAAAGGCTAGTATGCATATTCAACCAAATTTTAGAAAACGGTTCTTTTCCATCGTTATGGTCCAAATCAATTATTCACCCTATCTTTAAAAAAGGAGATATGGAAAAACCCTCAAATTAACGCGGCATTGCACTTGTTAGCAACCTCTCCAAGCTTTTTTCATCAATTCTTAAGAAAAGAATGACTAAATGGATAGAAGACAAGGGAATATTATTTGAAAACCAGGCTGGGTTTAGAAGGGGACACTCTTGTCTGGACCACATATTTACTTTGACTTCTTTGATACAACTTACATTAAGAAAGAAGAGAAGGAAACTTTTTGCTTTCTTCGTTGACCTGAGGAAAGCGTTTGATACAGTCGCACATTCACTCTTATGGAGGAAATTGACCGAATTGGGCATAAGTAGCCGTTTTATTACTGTGATACGGAGTTTCTATTAAAAAAATGGAAGCGATTGTGAGATGGGAAGGCTCTTTTACAGAACCAATTAGGATTCGATCTGGAGTGCTGCAGGGAGAGCCGTTGTCTCCATATCTTTTTATCTTATTTATTAACGATCTAATCAGCACGTATAACGGCTCTGATTTACCGGGTATTTGCCTTCCGGGTTTTGGAGAGGTCTACTTGCTTTTGTATGCTGATGACATCGTTCTCTTGGGGGAGTCCAAAATAAATCTGCAAACCAAGATTAATATACTAAAGAAATACCTCGAAAAAACTATTTAATACTTAATGAAAATAAGTCTAAAATAATGGTTTTTTGCAATGGAGGTCGACTCGCAATATCTGACAAATGGTTCTGGGGCGAAAGACCACTGGCTATTTCATCAAAGTACAATTATCTTGGCTATCCTTTGTCAACAACGACTTCATATACACAAGTTGCCAAGCATTTTCAGGGCAAGGCACTGTCTGCAATAAGTGCGGTGTGGACAATCATGACTAAGACTAAAGTTAACTCCCTTCAGGCACCTTTAAGACTATTGGACTCAATGGTTGTAGCGGTACTCTTATACGCAGCTCCGATCTGGGCTTGTGATCAAAAGGAGTTACTGGACAAGACTCAGGATGTTTTCCTGCGTCGGCTTTTAAACCTGCCCAGGTATACCCCAGGATATATCCTTCGAATGGAGTGTGGACGAACTTCTCTTGCAGTCACCTCCATAAAACTTACAATGAAATACTGGATCAGAATCTTCAATATGGAAGCTAATCGATTACCATTTATATGCTTAACTGAACTAATGAATTTGTCCCGAAATTCAAATATCCACATAGGTCTTGTTAAAACCATTAATGACATTCTGAATTCCACTGGTTTTTCTTATCTATTGCACCGATAAGGACTTTCTTCAACATGAACTGCCACTGATTACTAGAACAGCAATAGACCAATCCATACAAGGTGACCGAGCGAGAATCAATAATACAAAACTATATCCTCACTATAGAAACCTGAAGAAAACATCCCTTCCTGAAGGATATCTGTCGGACAATCTTCCATTCATTGTTAAACGACACATTGCCCAACTGCGAGTACTTTACACATTCTTCCGGGAAAATCACAAGAACATTTTCGGAGAAGCGGAACTGTTATGTAAGTTTTGTAAGCAGAAAATGAACTCCGAAATATCTCATTATTTTTTCCACTGTACAAGTATTTCAGATGGAATAAAAACATTTATTTCGAAACAGGATAATAGATTCCCGGACACAGTGGAGGATATCTTAACAAACTACATAACAGATAGAAAGTTTTCACTGGATCTATGTGGGTTTTACAAGGCAGTGAATAAAAAGGCATCGTTACTGTTATTTTGAATTGAATGAATGTGTATATATGTATGACATAATAAAAATATCATTTTTATTATTCATAAAATAATTAAAATTCTATAATCACAGATTTAAATTTTAAAATGAAAAGGATTGCTTAACGAAAGGAATATAACCTAATATTATTTTAATTTGAAAATAGATAATAACATTGTTAGTTGTATGTATGCAAAAAACTGTTTGCTTTAAAAAAATAATCAAAAAATAATAAATATTTTTTGGGACAAAAATTATCATTTATTTTTACCATCCACGACTGCATGAATTGGTAACGTAACTAGAATACGTCTTTTTTTTATGACAACTAAAATTTAATAGTCGACAGGATGTATTTTAACCCTGTACGAGAAATATTCCAGTAGATTTCAATTACGTATATATATAAAAAAGATTATTTGAAAATTGAAATTTAAAGACGTTGTGGCGACTACACTTTGCTTCAGCGAGCCGAACTAAGACGGCCTCGGCAACGGCGGGCGTCAACACTTCACTACGCATGCGCGTGGGACGTCATCAGAGACGCTGGCCACTTAGCGGTAAACAACAAGGCTAGTGCGGCGGCCGTTATTTCAACCGTTGCTTCTTTTCTCTTTATAATTTCTCTTGCTTTAAATAAATTAATTTTAATTATAATTTTAACAGCAGCCTTTCCACAAGCCACACCAACACAGCACATCAACAACCATCCTACAAATTGGTGAGCCGGACGTGATGCAAAAGTTATTTTAATCACACTTCTATATATTTTTTTATTTCATCCACGAAACTTTCAAAAGCCACAGAATGCAAGACGCAACTACGGAACATCCGGAAGGGCCAACATCCGCGGCACCCTCCCAAATATCAAGATTGGCTTTCCGTGCACCACCATTCTGGCCCAACAACGTTGAACTGTGGATAAGCCAGCTAGATGCCGCTTTCGGTCTAGCCGAGATCTCCCGCGACGAAACTAAATTCCAAGCAACGGTAACGGGCCTAGACCAGCCAACCCTTACTTACGTCGCGGACATCGTAACGGCCCCCCCACCCTCTGGTAAATACGATGCGCTGAAAGCAGGCCTTCTCCAACGACTCGGTAAATCAAAACAAACTAAAATCTTACAGGTTCTGGATGGGCATCCCATGGGAGATCAGAAGCCATCAACAGTCCTTGCCGCAAAGCAACATCAGGCAGGAAGAAATTTCTCCGATACAGCACTGAAAATGCTGTGGACTCGACGCCTACCTCAGGACATAAGGGCCGCTCTCGCAGCATCCTCTGAAACAAGTTTGAGTAAGCTGGCGGAAATGGCAGACAACATACACGAAGCCATACTGCCAACGGTCTCAGCAGTGGACCAACCAAGCACAGGTCATAGCGCGGAAGCCCACCAACAGCTGATGACGCAAATCCAAGACCTGCATACGCAAATCGAAGCTTTGAAGTCATCCATGGACACCCCACACAATCGCTATCCGAACGCTAGGTACCCGACCCACAACAAAAAAGGAAACGCAGGAACTTGCTGGTACCATATGAAGTTTGGAGCGCAAGCTAGGAAGTGCCTTCAACCATGCAACTTCAAGGTCCAGGGAAACGAATACGCCCGCCGTCAGTAGGAGCCACTGACGGCGCAGGCCTTACTCGCCGGCTCTTCATTACGGACCGACGCAGCGCCTATTTGTTTTTGGTCGACACTGGAGCCGAAGTCTCAGTGATTCCACCACCAGTAAAAAACGCTAGGCCCTCGCACAGGCAGCTTTTCGCAGCTAACGGATCTATCACCCACACTTACGGGGAACGACATCTTGAGCTTGACCTCGGTCTCGGACGATTATTCCGTTGGCCTTTCATCATAGCCGACGTCGGCGTGTCCATCATCGGCGCAGACTTTCTCCGACATTACGGGCTGACAGTAGACCTGCGTAATCACCGGCTGAGCGACCCAGTATCTTCCCTTCACTCCATTGGACAAGTTTCCCCTTCCCCCGCTGTTAGCATTCACCTTACAATCGCCAATTCGCCTTACTCCAGAATACTCAGACAATTCCCAGAGCTCACTAGTCAGAATCTTGTAAAAAGCCCTCCCCGTCACTCAGTGACTCATCATATCGTCACAAAGGGCCCCCCGATTGCAGCAAAACCGCGACGACTCCCCACGGACAAACTCGCCGCGGCAAAGAAAGAATTCGCCTTCATGATGGAGAAAGGCATCTGTCGTCCATCCAAATCACCGTGGGCTAGCCCTCTCCACCTAGTACCCAATAAAGACGGCTCGCTACGACCATGTGGAGACTACAGGAAACTGAATGCCGCTACCGTCCCCGACCGATATCCAGTCCCTAACATTATGGACTTTGCATCGCATCTGCATGGTAAGAAAATATTTTTCTACTATCGATCTGGTTAGAGCGTACCACCATGTGCCCGTAGAATCTAGAGATATCCCTAAGACTGCCGTTATTACGCCTTTCGGCCTTTTCGAGTTTCCCCGCATGTCCTTTGGCCTATGTAACGCAGCCCAAACCTTTCAAAGGCTCATCAACGAAGTACTCAAAGGTTTGGATTTTGCATATGTCTACATTGACGACGTGCTTATCGCATCCGATTCAGAAAATCAACATGTATCCCATCTTCAACAACTTTTTGGTCGCCTTCGAGACTACGGCCTGACGATCAATGAAACCAAATGCACCTTCGGCCAACCTTAAGTCGTTTAGTCCCCCAGACGGAAGGTTTAGTCATGTTCACATTGACCTGGTCGGACCATTACCACCGAGTGAAAACTATCGGTACATATTCACCTGCGTCGACCGATTCACTAGGTGGCCCGAAGCCCTACCCATACAGGACATCACCGCCAAAACAGTAGCAAATGCCTTCCTATCGGTCTGGATATCTCGTTTTGGCGTGCCAGCAAAAGTGACTACAGACCAAGGCAGGCAGTTTGAATCAGCACTTTTCGGTGAGTTGACACGGCTTCTGGGAATCAACAGAATAAGGACATCACCCTACCACCCAGCAGCAAACGGCCTGGTAGAAAGATTCCACAGACAGCTGAAAGACTCCCTTCGCTGTCACGATTCCACGAGCTGGTCCTTGAAACTTCCCCTGGTGCTCCTAGGGATTCGTTCGTCGCTAAGGGAAGATCTCAACACCACAACCGCTGAGCTGGTCTATGGGAAGCCCCTACCCCTTCTAGGAACATTTTTCGAGGACCCCCCCTCTGCAAGCTCGCCTACCGAACCGTGGCTGGAGGACTTCAAGCGCGCCATGGCATCTCTGAAACCTGCACCAAGCAAACCACATGGGAACCGCCACGTTTACGTACCCAAACCACTCGAGACATGTTCCCATGTCTATCTACGTCGGGACCTGATATTGCCACCGCTAGCTCCCCCATACGACGGTCCATATGAAGTCCTTTTTAGGAAACCCAAAATTTACAAACTGAAAATTAAAAAGAGATCCACGTGGGTGTCAATCGACCGCCTCAAGCCTGCTTTCACATCAGAAGGACCGATGTTTTCCCAAGACCCGAACTTGACAAGCCAATAAGATTGCATAGGATCGCTGGAAAGATCCTACTGGAGGGGGAGTAGTGTGGCGACTACACTTTGCTTCAGCGAGCCGAACTAAGACGGCCTCGGCATCGGCGGGCGTCAACACTTCACTACGCATGCGCGTGGGACGTCATCAGAGACGCTGGCCACTTAGCGGTAAACAACAAGGCTAGTGCGGCGGCCGTTATTTCAACCGTTGCTTCTTTTCTCTTTATAATTTCTTGCTTTAAATAAATTAATTTTAATTATAATTTTATCAGCAGCCTTTCCACAAGCCACACCAACACAGCACATCAACAACCATCCTACAACGTCTTACGTTAAGACGGAAATGGAGTTGCTTTAAAGATGTAAATTTTTAACTATAAAATTCAAAATTACAACTTCTTTATATATTAAATATATATAGTCACGAGCGTCTTTCCACCGTCAATCAATTCCTCATGTCACGGATGCGCGCGCATCATCATTATGATCATTATCATTATCTAATGATAATAATAATAATTATTATTATTATTATATTATTATTATTATTATTAATATATATAGTCACGACCGTCTTTCCTCATCGCTGTCCTCAATTCCTCATTTCACGGATGCGCGCGCATCATCATTATGATCATTATCATTATCTAATGATGATAATAATAATAATAATAATTATTATTTTATCAATATATATAGTCACGACCGTCTTTCCTCATCGCTGTCCTCAATTCCTCATGTCACGGATGCGCGCGCATCGTCATTATGATCATTATCATTATCTAATAATAATAATAATAATTATTATTATTATAATATTATTATTATTATTATTAATATATATAGTCAGGACCGTCTTTCCTCATCGCTGTCCTCAATTCCTCATGTCACGGATGCGCACGCATCATCATTATGATCATTATCATTATCTAATGATAATAATAATATTATTATTATCAACATATATAGTCACGACCGTCTTTCCTCAATTCATCATCGCTGTCACGGATGCGCGCGCATCATCATTATGATCATTATCATTATCTAATGATAATAATAATTATTATTATATTATTTTATTATCAACATATATAGTCACGACCGTCTTTCCTCAATTCCTCATCGCTGTCACGGATGCGCGCGCATCATCATTATGATCATTATCTTCTATAGAAGCTTCTATCTTTATAATTATGTATATTTACAAAAAGTCAATTCGCTCGCGCCTCTAGCGGGGAAAATGAGGGGTAATACCAGCTGACCTAATGTACATGTAAAGTTTGGAGCGGGACGTTTCACAAGAGTGACATCCACGGCTCCAATTTATAATTGTAACAAATAGTATTGGAATAAAAACTACAATCGGGTAAAACACGGGCGTTGCCCGGGTCATTCGTCTAGTATTAAATATAAATGCCAGAGTTAAAAGACAGAAGCAAAAGTAACATATTACAAATAGAAAGAAATGTCAGATAACACTAAATTAAACGTATGTAAATTTAACCCTAACGGAAGTCTAGCCCTAAAATCGTGGCTCAAATATTTCAATCAGAAGACTTTCTTAGAAGAATTAAACGATACCTGGTAAGTGAAAAATGTTGGAGTTTTTTAGTAGAAGAGGCTTTTGATTTTTATGTGGAGACTTGCTTGGATATCACAAATTGGCCTGAACTGGAAAATAAATTATTGTTTCCTTTCTATAAACAAGAAGTTAATCCATTCAAAGCTTTTTATTGAATTGAAATATGATCCAGAAAAGGAGATTGAAAATTATTTTAAGGAAAAAACGTCCCTAGCTTCTAAAGCAAAGATTACAAAAGAAAATTTAATGGAAGGCCTGACAAATGGGTTAACAACTGATTTTAGAAAACTGGTTATCACATCTGAAGTGGGCACTCCAGAAGAATGGATAGCGTTAGTATCTAAATTAGAAATGATTGATCGACATAAGGAAATGGAGGAGTCATCTTTTAAAATGGAATGGAGATATCCAGGTAGAAGCCCTATGGACTATGGTTCTAAAAGATGTCCCTGCCAAATATGCCTGAACCGGGGACATGCCGGACGCTTCCATACTGAGAATAGGTGCTGGTTTCGGGAGAAGGCCGTACAAGCCTCCCCAGCTGCAAGCTTCATGTCCGTGCCGTCTCGATCCATGGATACCTTGACGCAGACAGCAGCCCCTTCGAGCGAATGCCGACCAGCTCCGCCTCAACACTCCTGACGCCAAGGTCTGTATATAAATCTAAATATGAATAATATCGGTATTATAGCTCTCATAGATACTGGCTGTACATTCTCTATAATTCCTCAACAAATGTTAGATAAGATTCAACCAAACTATGTTGCTTTTAATAATTTACCTCTTATTAATCAGACATCCGGTATGCTAAATATAAATTCAAAAATTAATATTAATACAACGAGTTTTAGGATCTATTAACATTTACTCGAAATTTATCCCTAATTATGCTAAACTCAGACTCCCTTTGAATAATTTGTTGAAAAAAGATGTAAAATGGAAATGGGACGAAGAATGCGAAACCGCATTTTCTAAATTAAAAAAATATAATAACCTCAAAACCTATATTGGCTAACTATAATCCTAAATATCCTATACATATTTACACGGATGCTAGCCAAGAACAGATCGGATCTATCCTAAAACAAGAACAACCCGATGGGCTTTTAAAGCCAATAGCATATAGAAGCCGTAGAATGACATCTTATGAATCAAACTATTGTGTAACTGAGCAAGAATGCTTTGCTATTATTGATGCTGTGGATTTCTTTTTACCCTACTTAGATGGCGTGCATTTCACCATCCATACAGACCATGCTTGTCTTAAGTACTTGAAGAACATAAAGAACCCAAAAGGACGATTATTTAGATGGAGCTTAAAGCTCTCAATGTTTGATTTTGAGATAAAACACATAAGAGGAACTGAAAATAAAGAAGCTGATTTTCTCAGCAGATACCCCATAGCTCATTTTGTCTCTGACCCAGAACTAAAACAAGCTCAATTTCATGATAACATTAATGAAAGGAAATAAACTAAATTTAATGGACTTTTAACAATAAGGAAAAAAGGATTAATCAAAAGTGTTGTTCCACCATCATTAAGAGAAAAAGTATTAATAATAGCTCATCAAGATTACGGCCATATAGGAGTATCTAAAATGTTAAATCTAATTTCCCCTATCTATTATTGGCCCTACCTAATTCAAGATATTTCTAATTATGCAAAACACTGTGAGGTGTGTCAACCCAATAAGATATCTCACCAGAAGAAATTTGGTCTGTTGGAAAGTCTCCCCCCCCAGCTACGGATCCTTTCGATCTCGTGTCTATAGACACAGTAGGTGGACTAAATTACTATAATTCTACAAAGAAATTCCTTCACATCATCGTAGATCATGCTACTAGATACATTTGAGCTTTCCCCTCAAAATGTCAAACTACTGACTCATTTATAAATTGCCTAAACAAAATTTTTCAAATACAAATACCAAAACAATTTTTAAGTGACAGGGCACCATCATTTACTTCACCAAGATTTAGAAAATATTTGATTAACAATAACATTAAACAATTATTGACTTCATCATCAAGACCTCAGTGTAATGGGTTAAATGAACGACTTAACCAAACCATAATAATCAGGTTAAGATGTAAATTCAATAACTTGAAAGGAAAATCTATACCATGGACGAAATTGTTAGATTCAGTACTAAATGAATATAATAATACTCCCCATTCCATAACAGGCTATACTCCTACTTATATTTTGTATGGTAAGCTCCCTTATGATCCCCCCTTAAAAGAATCAGAATTTTACCCCCTATAGAAACTGCCAGAACAAATGCCTATAATAATACATTAAAATTCCATCAAATAAATAAAATTAGATATGATCAACATTATCAACCTTCCACCTTTAAAGTAGGCGATAAAGTTTGGTTGCAAACCTTGTTACGTTGTCCAGATAACCGAAAATTAATGCCTCCAATGTCTGGGCCATTTACAATTTTAAAACAGATATCTCCAGTCAATTATGAAATTGATAAACCCCAATCTAATTTAGGAAAAACTACCATGGTTATTCATTCATCCAAATTGAGGCCATACTACCCAAAAGAAGGATTTGTATTAAAACTGACAAAAAGTAAAATACCCACTTTAGAGAAAAATCCAAACCAACAAGTGGCACCTAAAGTAGTGAAAAGTAGAATCCCTCTTCTTACTAAATGATGGCAGGAAAATCTTAACATAAATAACACAATACCAAAAATAACTCCGCCTAAAAATTAAACCTTGAGAATATATTTTTTGTGCACAAATAAGGTATCATATTTCAATATAAAACTGAGCTTTTAAAAACACTCAAGGACTATAGAGGACTATATATTTTTGAGTTATCAATAATATATTAGATATAACTTGACACTTTTTTTTTCAATTGTTGTAAATATTTTACATTTTGATTTTATTTGTTGAGAAATTTACTCATCTGATACTATATATTTTTCCCTCACAAATTTTATATGGAACATTTCATATTCGAACATTCTTTTTTTTTATATATATAAATAATAAAACTTCATGTGTAAATATTTTTTTTATTATATGGAAGTAAATAACCCATTATTTTATGTTTTTATTTTGATCAAATCAAATAAATGTGAAACAAGATGTTGGATACCAATTTGTCATTATGAGAAATAAATTTGTGATTTTCAAAAATATATATATATTTTGGCATGTGGCAAAATACCTTTTGAATCTTGAGAGCCCTGAGAAGGCCTACTCAATTCATGAGGTAAATCCACTTATGAATTATAGAGAGGAGACACCTATAAATTCAAATAAGATTGGATAATTTTCAGCTACTGTCAAAAACAAAGGTACCAATAAGAATATGTAGAAGGAATAAAGAGCATCATTGATATAGTTTCAATTGGTATCCTCCATCTTAATTGAAAAACTATGTAAATAATGATACTTTTTTTTTTTTTAACTTTGAAAATTACTCCCAAATTTTTATTCTTGGAGGGAAGAAATGGTGCCGAAACCCGGGATCGAACCAGGGATATAAATATATTTTTTTAAATTATTTTTTTTTGTTCACTTCTTTATCTCTTTGCTTCTTGGATCCTGCAATCGAGTCTTTTGTAAGACTTTGGGTCTTAATGGGGGCTTTTGTTGTTTTGTTGTATATGGGTATGTGTATGTATATATCACACACATTTATTTCAGGTATTGAGTCAAATCGACGTCCTTTTAATATATATTTTTTTAATTTTAGGGTAAAGGAAAGAGTCGTTTGAGCAAGGTCAGGATAATAGGGTGGCTGGAGTAGTAAAACAATTCCATGTTTAGCCAAATAGAGTTGTACAGTGACGGCCGTATGTGGCCGTGCGTTATCATGATGCAAGAGCCAATTTTTCTGATGCAATTTTTCGGGTCGTTTCTGACGCACAGCCTCCCTTTAACGTTTCAATACATCAATATAGTAATGTTGATTAATGTTCTGACCTTCGGGCACAAATTCATAGTGTACCAATCCCTTTACATCAAATAAAGTGATAAGAAGACACTTAGGCTTCGATTTGATCATTCTTTCTTTCTTGAAACTTAGTTCTCCAGGCTCTAACCGCTGGCTTGATTGCCCCTTAGTCTCGGAATCATATCCGCACACCCATGTTTCATCTCCCGTGATAACATTTCTGAGCCAATGGGGATCAGAATTAAACATTTCGACCATGTTTTTGCACGTTTCTTTGCGATGCTCTTTCTGCTCATTCCTTAAGAGATGTGGAACAAATTTACTGGGGATCGTTTAAGATGCAGATCATTCTTTATGATGGTTTGGCATGTTCTAAAAGAGATATCCAAGTCTTCTGATAGCTCTCAGATAGTTATTCTTTGGTTTCCTTTGATCGATGACTTGATTTTGAGTGAATTTTCAGTTTTTTTTACCGATAAAGGTCTGCCAGTGTGTAGATCATCCTTGACGCTTGTTCGACCAGCTTTAAATCGTGCAAACAATTCAAATGACCTCGATTGTGATAGGGCGTCTTTTTTAAAAGCCTTCTGCAACATTTGAAATGATTCGGAAGCTGTTTTCCCTAATTTAAACCAAAACTCTATGCAGACTCGTTGTTTTCAATACAGTCCATACTGAAGTTAGAAAATATTCTGATATACTCGAGCTTATAAATTCTAAAAAGAAAAACGTGAGCGCGTGCGTCTGTGTGATCAATTTTTTTTTACGTGTTGATAAATGTTTTATCTATAAGGTCCTTATTAAATTATTTCATTATTTTGAATATTTTACGTGATCCAGTCTCATTCCTGGAATTTATTGATCACACGTTGTATATAAGGTCCTTATAAAATTATTTCATTATTTTGAATATTTTACGTGATCCAGTCTTATTCCTGGACATTATTGATCACACGTTGTATATAAGTAGTGTTCAAAGGCTTCTAAGGGAGTACTTGCATTTTTGTTTATCTTGTGAGTCTAGAAAGATAAATAATTGTGTTAATTGATCTAATTCTTATAGTATGATGCTTGTTTGTTTCTTTTTGTGATTGACAACTTTACGACAAAATATATCATTTTGTTCATTAGAGAGGCCCCTACGTTTCTCACATTAAAGAAACATGTAGGGGAGGGTTGGGTGGAATTAGAGCACGTGACATTGCCTGACATCGGAGAGAGCTTACTGCGACCTGAAGTCGCATGAGAAATAAAAGGTATTTCATTAATTTTTATTCTGTCTCCCTGTATATATAAGCCTATATGTGACTAACATTACAACATGGAATGGGGATCTTTATTGAATGCTAAAACAGCTATTTCGTGTGAAAAATGGTTCTTCCAGTGGTGTTTTAACACTAAAATAATATAAATAGTTTTTATTTATCTCATTCTAGCGGTAAAAAAGCTAGCAAAAGATCCGTTTTTTACTCAATATCTTTACCTTCCTACAAAGATACACATACAATGCTGTAATGTTAATCAAATAAACAAGGTTGGGTCAATATGTAATGTGCAATTATCAATAATAATTTTATTTGAAAAACCATAAAGATACAACTTTGTAAATATGAATACCTAACTATTAGCTACATATCAGTCAATATATCCACCTTCCTTCTGTACACATTTGGTTCAGCGTTCTTTCCAACTCACAAAAACACTGGTAAAATGCTACATCTTGCTTTCTGAACCACCCTCTAACTTCATTGAGTAACATTTATTCATTTTCAAATTTTCCACCGCGTAGAGAATTCTATAATTTACCAAACAGGTAGAATTCGGAAGGAGCCGGGTCAGGATTGTAAGCTGAGTGAGGCATCAAAGTCCTACCATATATGGGAATTTGATCCAATGTCTGTTGCGCGGTGTGAGATCTTGCCTTGTCCTGATGAAATTTGATTAAACAGTCTTTTAGGCGCGGAATTTTTGTTTAAATGGCTATTTTTAGCTTTTCTAATGATTTACAATATTTTTCTTTGTTGATAGAAGTATTTTTTCCAACAATGTCCATGAGCCCATCTTGGTCCCAAAAGACCGTTATTATTATTTTGTCTTTAGAAAGGGAAAGACTTTTCTTGACTGGAGACATTTTATGGGCCCATTGCATTGATTGACGCTTTGGAGAAGGGTTATAATGATAAACCCAAGTCTCATCACACGTTATGACTCCTTTAAAGGCCTCAGAAGCTGGTCCTGGGTAAGATTCAATGAGGTCTAAACAAATTTCTTTCCGAGTTTGCATCATTTCTCGTGTTAGAAACTCTGGCACCCATTTTGAGCACAATTTTCGATAGTCAAGATCTGAAAGTAGTTCAAGAACACTTCCTTTAGAGATTCAAAGTTTTTTCATCAATTCATATGTCGTTATTGTCTGGTTATTCTTGACAATTTCCTCAACAAGATCCAAATATTAGTCTGTTGTGACAGTTGAAGGTTTACCTGGCCTCTCTTTGTCATCAAGATCAAAATCACCTTTCTGGAAACACTGTACTCATTTCTGTATAGTGCTTCTATCCAATGTTTTGTTTCCATATACTGGCCGAAGATTTGAGTGAATTGTTGTGGCTGAAATGTCACCGAACTTAGAAAGGAACTCGGTCATCGACCGTTGTCGGATTCTTGTGTTCACATTAGGCTCCATATCTGAAATAAATACAAAATATGAATCAATTCTGATTGCAGCTATGCAGTGTTTTATTTACCATAAAACATGTATTTTATCATAATATATTATTTATATATTTTGCTAGGCGCAATTGTGCATTACCTATTGACCCAACCTAGTAGCTGGACATTTTGTCGAGTAAATAAATTGATCTTTAAAAATAAATGTTGCCTCTCCCATCAAAATAGAGGTCAAAGCTAGACGCTATCTATTGACCGTCTCCACAATCTGTCGGTTTCAAAGCCACAACACCAGCTTTGACAAACTGAGAAGCGTTTACCTGGAGCCCATGGTTTCTGGTTAATGGCTCTTTAGTCCTGGGCGGTCTTTATTCCATGAAATCCACAAATGAAATCTTCTCAATTTACAAAAGAGATGTTTAGCTAGTAAAGTGCTTAGACCAAATCTAAGGTCAAAATATAAATGGGAATTTTGCCGAAAGAATATTGGTCTATAAAAACAAAGGCCACTTTCTCGGTAAAATAGACGCTAATTCTATTTGGCCTTGCCATTCTTCTATCTCAACATATCTCGGTAGATTGTGATGATTTCATTTGATTTCTTGGGTTCTCACACACATAGAATAAAGTTCGCCCTGGACTTAACAGGACCATTAGCCCCAAACCATGGTCTCCATGTAGACGCTTCTCAGTTTACCAAAGCTGGTGTTATGGCTTTGTGACCGACCTTAATCCGCTAGTTTGCGGCGAAGGTAAATAGAAGGGGCTTTGTTTTAGCGTCTATTTTGACAGGAGAAGCGTTCTTGGCTTTTATAGAGAGGCTGTTGTTATTAGTACCCATCAGGTAAATTTCAACCTTTTGGTGACTCTATGGACAAATATTCTCCAATATAATCTGTTGGTGGTCATCACTAGTTTTCAGAGACGGCGTTTAGTTTTATCGTCTTTTTGACAGAAGAGGCGACCTTTGCTTTTTATAGTTAGTGGAATATTTTCTTAATATCCTATGGTATAGATAGAGACTACCTGGTCGGCATTCATAGTTCTTCAAATTAAAGCTACTTCGGCCAGTAAATCTTTTTATTACTTCGACGTTTCGACAAAAAAAAAATTGTCCTCGCCAAGAGCGAACAAAAATTAAAAAATTAGGCAAAGCGTTAAAAATTATTCAAAATATTTTTAACGCTTTGCCAAATGTTTAAATTTTTGTTCGCTCATGACAAGAACAATTTTTTTTTTGTCGAAACGTCGAGATAATAAAAATATTTACTGGCCGAAATATCTTCAATTAATATCCTATGTTTATTATAAAAATATTGTTTTATGTAGATACCAGTTCTTGGAGTCATCAAGTTTTTGGAAACATTAATCTTTCTTATTTTAGTTTTATAACTACCCTCATATATATATATATACCTAATTCATGTTGTACCGAGCCCAGTTGGATCTGTAAAATAAGATTTTAGTTGTGTTTAATTTTCAAGGGTAAAAATTGTTTTACTTCTTTTCACAAATATTTTGGTATTCACACACTTTTTTTTTTTTGAACTCAGTGAAGTATACAGCTTTAAACCGTGTATGTGCTATGTCCATATTTTAAAAATGATATTTCCTATTTGAAAATTGATTGGAAGGAAAGAAAAAAATTCCTATATTTGAGGCAGCCTATAGTAACCAAGCACAATTCCATTGTTACAGTAGATTCAAAGTTCCTTTAATTGAGTGCGGCTAATTTTGGAGATGAAGTTTCCAGGTTTTTTAGTGTTTTGTTTTTGGATAGGGTTTTTTTATCTTTTGATTTCGGTTAGCGTTTACGGGTTAGTTTTTCTTACTAACCATTTTTTAGATAGGTTGTTTAGGTTTAGTTGGTGGCTTATAACTAACCCATTTTATTTCTATAAGTTTCACAGTTGGGGGGTGACAGTGGTATGGGGGGTTGGGGTTTATCTTAGTGCTAGGGAATATAGGGGGAGTTATTTAGAGTTTTTTAGAGAGAGATTTTTTTAGAGTTTTTTTTTTTTTTTTTTTTCATAGCATTGGCATCACTTTCAAAATTATTTTTTTATATATAATTGGCTTTTTTGAATTTCTAAATTGTTTTATATTTATTTTATATATTCAGTTTTTATAGCATTGGCGATTTTATCAAAATTATTTTTTTATGGATTGGCATTTTTATCAATTATTTTTTTAAGGATTGGCTTTTTTTATTCAAAATTCATCTCCCTTATTAGCCAACCTCATTTGCATTCTAATGGTTACTATTCCTACTCGAAGCTGTAGTCAGGCAGTCTGCTCCCACGCTCATGATGCTCTCGCTTAACGCCTTGATGATCAAATTGGAACCCAAGAAATTTATCTTAACGCGATCATATTGATATCAAGAAATGGCTTTAAACGCTAACTATCTGGAACTTTTGCTGTGGATGCTGAGTATATGGACCCCTCAAGAAATTCCCATAATCTATGATCAAATGGACCTGAGAATCTCTGAAGAGTTGGAACTAAGTCTCTTTCTGTTGCAAGATCATCAAACGTATCTTAAGATTCTTCTCATCTCTGAACATATGCAATTAAAGTTATTGCTGTTGCTATTGAATATCTGGAACTAAGCCCTTTGCTGTTGTTGCTGAGCATCTGCAACATGATACTAACCTCTGATTTTGAAAACCAATTTATTACTTTTGCTGCTGTTATCTTGAAACCCTCTATATTCCCGATGTACACCTGGGATTCAAGCTTATCTTCACCGATCCCTCATCCCACTTTCCCAAGGCCGATCTTCTGACCAACCATCCATCAACCTAACCAACCTGTACTCCTCACATCATCATCTTGGAAACTGATCTCTGCTGGAGCTGCCTGCCCTCTTCTCCTATGTCCAATCCTGACAAAATGGCCACTCGTCTAATTCCCGTTTCTTTCTTCAGCATCTACTCAACTGTCTCTTCTCCACCCAGTCCTATATCACTGTAGAAATAAATAAATTTAAAATTAATATTTCAGTTTTCCTATATTTCAAATACATACATTTTCTATATATTACCAAATTGTCTTCAGTTTATTTCAATGTGTATATATGGTTCAATTTAAAATAATATTTAGTGGGTACTTGTTCTTATTAAATATGATTTTATATATCTATATAATAGGACTTCTTAAAACATTATAAATGTAAACCCACTAATTACTGTATTATATAATATTTATAAAAAATACTATTTAATTGTTACGGCACTCCTCAGCCGTCGATGTTTGGGTAAGGTTTCTAAGAAAACAATGTGGGTTATTTGAGCTTATAACGAGATATAATTTGTTAAAAGAACTTCTTAAAACCTAAAGTGTGAGCGGACCTTTTAAACAAAAGTGCGAGCGGCACGAGAAGCTCGCAGACGCAATCTCACTAGCTGACTCAGCTTGTTATACAGAAAATAGGGGAGTATCTATTTCACGCTATTTTTAAAAAGGTAGTGTGTGAAAGGATCTTGTATTCATAATATTGTATCCTGGTAATATTGCCTCAAAATAGTTATTTTGAACACTCTGTTGTTTATCATCATAAATATTTGCCTAGTCATCAACCCTTACCATGCTTGTATATTATCACTTGTAAATTAAATTATAAAATAGTTGTGCATTTGAATCAATAAATTATCCTTACTCAAACGTTTGTAATATTCGTCATCCCTACCGTGACAATATATAGGTTTCAATAGTATTTAATATTATACAGAGTATATAGAATGCTGCAATATATGTTTTATATAATTACATCACATGCTGGAATATATTATAGTAGGACATTGTGGAAAGATGGCTGTTTCTGTTTAAACTCTAAGTACACCAAATTACATAGATTTCAGTTACAATAAAACTTTGTTATAATGATCCCACTTATCAGTGTCATTCCGCTTATTGTGCCTCTTCTATAATGGTCCCAAATTAGATTTTGCGATATAAAACAACCCGCTAATTACGCTCTTTCCAATTTGGGAAGCATTCATTCTACATCAGCATTTAAGTAGAAATATCTCTAAGTCTATGAATTTCAAATTCCTGATACCAGCCGACTATCACAGGAGACAACAAATTATAACAAATCACAGTAATCAAATCATAACAAAATATTGTATTTATGCGATTTTTGGGTTCTTTGTATCGCCAACTTTCGTGTTTCTTCTATGGATTAATAGGATTATATATTTCAGTCATTTATTGTTTTTATAAAGGCAAAGATTGCCTCTCCCGTTAAAATAAACGAAAAATTAGACGCCATCTATATTTTTACGCAAGAGGCGATCTTTGCTTTTATAGATCAAATTCCTCTCGGCAAAATTTCTATCTATATTTTGACCATAGATTTGGCATAGCCACTTTGCCAGATAAACACCTCTTTGGCAGATTGTGAAGATTCCATTTTATCCCTCGTGGATCACATGAAATAAAGTCCGCCCTGGGCTAAAGAAGGCCATTAGCCAGAAACCATGGTCTCTAGCTGGACACTTTTCAGTTTGCCAAAGCTGGTGTTGTGGCTTTGTTATCAAACCGAGGCCGCTAGTTTGCGGCGACGGTCAATAGATGCGGTTTAGTTATAACGGGAGAGTTGACCTTTGCTTTTATAGATCAATTTCCTTCCTGGAAAAATTTCCATCTGTACCTATTGTTCTGTCATAAGTAAGGATGCCCTGAAAGAGACACATATTGATAAATCCTCTAATAGTTTGAGGATGTCTTATATTCTCTCTTACTACTTCTATTAGGTGCTTTATTCACGGTACAATCCGGTGTTTGTCAAGTGCAGAGGACAGGAGAGAGTGACAGAGGAACAGAGGCTAGTGCGGAATAGGAACTGATGGTATTAGAGAAACAAGGACGGATGCTAGCCGAGTAGGTCTGTTGACTTCAGGTATAAAGAGAAGTCACTACAAAGGGAACGCTAAGACTGGAATCTGAATGTTACTCTAGATATGTTCAATGATCCACAGATTCCTAATGACTTTCATAGTTCTGCAGTGTCCTCGGCGATTGCAGTAGGAACATTCCATTCCATAGGAAATAAAGGGCAAATATGTTCCTATATGAATTGGTATACACGAATGCAGGTAGGTGAGAGACTTTACACAGTCGTGGAACAAGATGAAGGCCTCCCGCTTGCTGTTCATCCTTCGAAGATAGAATGTTTCTGGTCATTGAAGATGATAGTTGCCCTTTAGAAATATTGCCGAGATGATTTCTCCAATTTCACGAAGAAAGTAGAAGGAGAGGATCCCGAAAGTGATCATTTTGCCTTCTTCTTGAATGGAAAAGTTTCTACCTGACATCTTCCAGAGCCAGATCTTCCTGCCAGAGCCAGATTCCAGAGCCAGATCTTCTGTTATGCGAGGTTTTACTGCATAGCGTCAAATCTGTTTAATCTTTAAAAAAGTAGAAGTAATTCAGTGCTCATTTCTGCTCTACAATATTTACATATTAATCCCATCGTTAGCCCATATACATTTATGGAGGATTGTCGTGAATACACACGTGTTACACTTCTTTTAAATATGCAAAGGTTCAATAAAAGCAGTTATTTCAAAGGAATTGACGCCTTTAGCTCTACGTTTTCTAATATATATTTCTTTGATTTCTCATAAAAATATTTGTTAGTACAGGTATTTCATATACGTATATAAGTAGTGTTCAAAGGCTTCTAAGGGAGTTCTCCCAATTTTTCCTGATCTTTTGAGTCTATAAAGATAATTAATTGTATTCATAGGTCAATTTTTCATTGTAATTATGCTTTTTTTGTTTCATTCTGTGATTGACAACTTTACGACAATATGATTATGTTCATTAGAGAGGCCCCAAGATTACGTTTCGTACATTAAAGAAACATGTAGGGTGAAGTTGGGTGGATTAGGGCACTTAGCTGAGATAGCCTGACAACGAAGAGAGTTTACTGCGACCTGAAGTCGCCTGAGTTAAGAGGCATTTCATTACTTTTATTCATTCCCGTATTTATAGCCTTCATGTGACTAACATTACAACATGGAATGGGGATATTCATTAAATGCTTAAAACAGCTAGCTTCGTATGAAAAATGGCTCTTCCAGTGGTGTTTAAACGCTAAATAATATAAATAGTTTTTATGTCTCATTCTAGCGGTAAAAAAGCTAGAAAAAGACCCATTTTTACTCTAAATCTTTATCTTTCAACAAATATACCCATACAATGTTGTAATGTTGATCAAATATGCAAGGTTGGGTCAATAGGTAATGCACAACCATCAATAATAATTTTATTTAACAAACCATAAAGATAAAACTTTGATGCACTAGCGCGCCATCTGTTATCAAAATTCGAAACTATTTTAAACGCGTAAGATTCTTTTGAAATTAAACAATTTCTAATGCCCTTACTGCAATGGAAAAAGGAAACAATGTCCAGGAGACAACTTGCCGCGTCTTCTGTGACTGACGATATCACCAAAACTCTGTCCTCTCTCACGCTGGAATGCCGTCCTGGCGCCTGTGTCCCTCACACATGGGCCATCCCCCCGCAGAGTTCATCCATCTTTTCCCAACTTCCCTGGGATCTTTGTCTCTCGGATAGCTTGTCATACAGAAAGGAATGGATTATCCATTTCACAATATTCTACATATTGCCTAACAGGTTATACACACAAGCCTTTATCAAGACATTCCGTCTTATACAGACGATTCTCCTGTAAGAAATAAATCTAAGAAGAAATGAGAGAAGCAGGGAAAGAAATTGAATCCTCGCTCAGAAAATATAAAAAGAAGGAAAGAATATTTATGTACAAAGGTTGATACTATATACATCGTTTTTCGTGCATAGAACACAGTGAAGAAGTAGATTATTGCCTAACAGGTCAATTTTGTGTGATACAAATTTGCAATTAACTATATTTATACTTATACAGTAGAACCTCCCTGTAAAGGACACCTAATTGCAGAGCCTTAGTGTCCTTTAGGGAGAGGTGTCCTCTTACCCGAGTGTTGTTATATACAGTAGAACCTCCCTGTAAAGGACACCTAATTGCAAATTCAAAGTGTATTTTAGAGAGAGGTGTACTTTAACCGGAGAGTTGCTATATAAAGTAGAACCTCCCTGTAAAGGACACCTAATTACAGAGCCTTTGTGTCCTTTAGGGAAAGGTGTCCTCTTAAAGGACAGTTGCTAAATTGTAAAATTGGTAATTTTTCTAATGAAAACTGTCCTTTGTAGAGAGGTGTCCTCTAGCAGGAGTGTCCTCTCATGGAGGTTCTACTGTAAATGTTATATAAAAATTGTATTTTTATTCTGAATTATATATTTATATAGAACAAACTGTGATGTCAACCGCCATATAGCACAGTTTTACATTTTATAAATTTATTATTGTTGTTGTTTTTCTTCTGCTGGTATAAAACCTTTGTAAATATGTAAATTCGTTAATCAAATATTTTATTTTCTTCCTTCTTCACACGTCTCAAGTCAGGTATTTATTCCTCAATTATTTTATTAGCTCTTTTGAGCAAATATTTCTCTAAAATTGATTTTATTGTATTTTTTTACAAAAAAAAAAGATGTACAACTGCAAAACATTGGTAAAATGATCTTGTATTAAAAAATAAGCAAATAATTCCTATAACACAATTTCATTATAATATATATGTGATATCTTGGGACCTCTGGGACCAGTATTACCTGATGCTAGACGAACCTCGATGTCAACTCTACCGTGCAGTCGTGGTGGAAGGCGACACAGCTGGGCCAAAGGTGAAATAAACAAACAGAGATTCCACTAAGAAGCGTCTGACGTCAAGAAGGAATGGGATGAGCGGAGAGAGAGATCTTTAGAGCAAGTGTTACCTTGGTGGGATCTAAGCGCATACTGCCTAACCTAGGTTCTCGATTTAACACCAAGACCTTACTTCTTTCTAATTGGTAGGAAAATGTCACGTGGCCGTTTTCTATTGGCTGACCTACTTAGATATTGTTTCCTAATTGGTAGGAATATGTCACGTGGCCGTTTGCTATTGGTTGACCTACTTAGGTGTTACCTTCTAATTGGTCTTTGCTGATGTCTTTGTCGGAATATATTACCGGCCTTGCCCAGGAAATACTGGCCGTTAAACTCAACTTTTATGATTTCCGCGATCATAAAATTAGCTGTAATTTTATTAATAGTTGTTCTAACTTTAAGCCTCTTTGCTAGGCCTTACTTCTACTCTCACCTAAGCCTGATTAGTTTTAACCTTAATTTTCTCCTGTTAGTCTCCATTCCTTCTATCTGTACAGTTGCTATACTTTATTAGATTCTTACGCGCTACAGATTGATGTTAGTTGAGGCTTTCTATTTGCAGTACATAAGAGGTTATATACAGTCATGGGGTGGAACATGTGGTAGTAGATATCTAGACTATTTACAACAATTCCATGGTCTTAAATCATCACATATACATGTGTAAGAAATGAAAGTATTATAAAGTAATAAAATGTTTCTCTCTTTTTTTAACACATAACAAACTTCTACTGTCCATACTGCGATGAAAAATATATTTGTTGAATATTGCTATGTGTTTAAACATTCGTGATTTATAATGCTTTCATTTATTATATAGATTTGGCATGTTTAACCTCATAATTAAATATACACTAGCCGAATGACCCGGGCAACGCCCGTGTTTTACCCGATTGAATGTTTTTATTCAAATACTATTTGTTACAATTATAAATTGGCGCCTTAAATAAATGCATATATTAGTTAATAACTATAGCCTATGTGCTTTATCTGTCTATGTACTGTTGGCTACCGTAGGCGTCTCTTACTGGGAAAAAGAAAGAGAGGATTCCATTTGGTTATTAACTAATATATGCATTTATTTAAGGAGCGACCCGCTCCAACACAATAGTTACAAAAACCAAAAAGCGAGTGGGAGGGGGGGCAAAGTCAAAACAAAGTGTCTCGCGTAGTGGCGGCGCCATCGTAGCCACGTGATCCCAGCCAACCAATAGGAGAGCGCCATTCCAAAGAAAAAGGAAACGGTGACAGAGATGACGCATGACGCTCGTAACTGTATATAGAATGAGTGCTTCTGTGATTTTGAAGCGCAGTTGATGTGATAATGGTACTAATACACCAACAGGAGTCCATAACTTTTTTTTTCATTTAGTAAGACCTTCGATAGGACATAAGGGTAGAACTATAATTTATTTTATTATTATTATCCCTAGTACACGTGGTACAGGCCATGATAATCATGATGGGTAGTTAGCTACTGCTTCTACTGTAAGTGCACCACATATCTACACATGTGAAAACAGTTCGACTTTGCACTTACAAATGTGCCAAAGCCCCGTTTAGTTACCTTGCATTCGCTGGTGGGGTTGGACCTTTGCAAAAATCGGGGGGTCATTGGAGCATTTTTTATCAGAAAAAAGTGCCAAATGCGGGAATCGAACCCGGGTCGTAGCGGTCGACAACCAACGGTTAAGACCATCCTTCCACCGACTCCCCAGATGGCACGTTTTACCTTTTAATTAAATATATTTTTGTGCTTCTGTGATATTGAAGCGCAGTTGATGTGATAACGGTACTAACACGCCAACAGGAGTCCAGAACAAGAAGTGACAAAGTGTGGATGAAGTGGAAAAATGCCAAAGACCAGTAAAAGGATGAGTGATGTTCAGAACGTCTATGATAATTCTGCTTTTAATTTTATATTACTGGTTATATGGTTATATAAGCTTAAAGGATCATATAATTAACATTTCATCAACCAACCTGGAATCTATAAATATAAGTTGTGTCTTTTAACTTGAATTCTTATTTTTTAAACATCATTATATATTATAATCTTTTCATTTTATATATATAGATGGCGCGTTATTGCTTTGTGTTAATTTATGCCTAACTGACCTTGTCTTTATTGTTTTCGGAAGAGCATTGCTTGATGCAAATAGTTGAATGTAATTCTACTGTCCTATAAGCTTATGTCCATAGTTTTCTTGAAAACCATTTCTGAGATTCCACCCTTCAGTGCTGCGTATATAAGCAGAATCGTCCAATACAGTATTAGAGCTCTGAGAAGCGGTCTGGTGGATTAAATTGGCGAAATCGCTGGGAGGGTTCACCACTGATGAGCCAAGCCCTCCCAATATATATTTCCATCGCAGTAAGGGCAGTAGAAGTTTGTATTATGTATAAAAGAAATAATTGTGCTTTTAAATCCTTTCATTTTATATGTATAGATTGCGCGTTATTGTTTTGTATCATTATATATTGTTGAAACACCAGAGCATCTTTTGTTGGCTTGACCTCTGACTAACCAAATTGTACTTGCTTACTTTGACATAATGCCAAATCATCTTTCTGTATATACTCAATCTTATGAAAACTTTGACAAGTTTAGAGCTATTTGTACACATATTTATAAATCACTACTAATTCAGCTTGTAAATAATTAAAGATATATATTTAAATAATTTTAATATAGCACAATAGTCTGATAGACCTCGTGCTTCTGTAATAATAAAAATAAAAATCCCTATATATTTAATTAAAAAGGCATATATTGGATAAAAAATATCATTTATTTTACCAATAAATCAGTTGACTGAACGCCAACCTTAATGTGTGTCAACAACAAACTCAGCTAACTGAAATATTGGTAAAATAAATGATATTTTGATTCAATATATACCTTTTTAATTAAAGGTTTATTTATGGATTGATCTATTTTCAAATTCTTATATATATGGTATTTTTATTTTAAATAATTCGTTGAGATATACATTGTAAAACGACGTTTGACAGGTTTTGCCGCAAATGTTTATTTTGAACGAAAAATCGTATTTTATTTTAAGTTCTTCCATTCATCATTACTCTTCACAATTCATCCTTTCATACTTCCTCCCTAAGGAAGTAATAGTCGTTATTTCTCCTTAAAATAAATTATGATTTTTTGTTCAAAAGAAACATTTGCGGTTAAAACTTGTCAAACGTCGTTTTACAATCATAAGCCGCATTATATTGTTATTATAGATATACATTGTGATTAATAGGGGTTTACAATAATATGTCTTCTTTCTTCACTCAATCATATTAGGGTGTCAAGCTTGTAAAGCTTGAGCCTTTTGATGGTGTTTGCTGACAACCATCATGATAGGGTGAAGTAGAATGCGTCTGCCTTTGTCAATAAGACTGGGAGCACTACTCAGTGGCAGGCTGACTTAGCTCTAAAATAAATGGCTGCCTCTGACACGAGGAACAGACGGCATGTGCAGCCGCTCCTAACATGGAGTACAAACGCTGCTCATCCTGTATCCCTAGATTAGGAGCCCTTACAGGGTACTATCAGCCGGGCCAGCTGAGCCCAGGTTTTTTAGCGAGCTTGTTACTGCTCCCCCTCCTCCTTTTTCATCCGGGCTTGTGACCGGCAAAGGCGGAGTTTACAGTACACTAATATGTGATCTACAATAATATCTCTTTAATATGTATCTTGATATTATGGGATCTGTGATCCCATCTTATAACATTCCATGTTCTAAAACCTCCCTGAAATTGAAGATAAACAAATTTATATAGCAATGATAATCCAACCCAATATATGCAAATATTCGAAACTATTATAGACGCGTATAATTCTTTTAAACATTAAACAATTTCTACTTTTTGAATTTTCATAACAAATGGCGCGCTAATGCATCATTATATGCAAATATATCTAACAAAATCTGAAAGTCAAAATTTATATATATATATATATATATAGGTCTACAAAACGATATATATATATATATATATATATATATATATATATATACACATATATAACGCGAAAAACGGTCTTTATTCAGTTAAAAAGTGGCAAATACAGTCGGCAGTCAGAAGGGAAGGGGTATCAAGAGGGCGTCGATCTAGCTGTTGTAGTCTCTCCGTCTATTTCCATTTCTCTACATGGCAGAGGGGTTGTCTTCGCTTCTAGGGGAGTGGGCTTAGGTTTTTTATCTAGGTTCCTGTCTTCTTGTTGGTCAGAGTTGTCGTGCTGAGACGCATTAAGCGGTCTCTTCTTCGTCGGATATTTTGCATCAAGGATTGCATCGTATACTGCATCATACTTGTCGATCTCTGTTAAATTAGTCTCAATTTGCCTATTTTGTCGTTAAGTGCTTTTCTTTGGTCGGTGTTGAGGTCTCTGAAGTTTTTTGACTTAAAATCTTCATTTTTCTTGAGGTAGCAGGAGGTCCTGTACTTCAGGTCGGGGTGCAGTTCAAGCTGTTGAAGGACTTTGGTCTGTCTAGAAATACCTGCCCTTTTGAATACCAACGCGATGATCCTTTCCATTTTAGGGTTGTCTCTGTGCTCGCAGTCTATCAACTCCCTCTGGAGCTGAGAGGAGTCCATCGACCACTGTGAGCATCTGGCTGATGTGTCTTCGTCAGAATCTTCGGTTCCTGCGTCGGTCCTCGATTCAGAACACGGGTGAATGGCTGTTCCTCCACCAGGGGGGACTGGTTTTGTTTCTTCGTAGAATTCGGTTTCGAATTGCAAGGAAGTCATTGATAAATCGGATTTGATGGAAAGAGCGTCGTCATCTGAATCGTTTCCGTCTTTCATTAGAATGGATTGTACGACAGGGATTTCGTTGGGGGGAGTCTCGAGATTGTCAGTTTCAGCAGAACTAGCGACGTTAATCCTTTTCCCTTCAATATTCATCGGGATGTTCTTGGGAAGTGGGGTTTTGATTGTTGGTGGACTTGGTTTTGGCCTTTTGCCCTGGTCAGTACACTCCTCTACGGTGTTGTCGTTAGACGTCTCAGGCAGTGTTCTTTTCCTGCCCAAGGTTTCATCATTCGCGGTGGTTTTCACTGTAACTGATTCTCCTGATGGGCCTGGCACAGCGGGCAGGGCTGTGGGATTGATGACTTCTGAATAAGTTCTTGTGATGTTGGCTCTGATTTCCGGGTTGAATGGACATTTGGATTTAATATGTCCATGTCTCTTACATCTCAGGCAGGTGATATCTTCGCCCACAAAGATCTTAAAAGTCCTTTTCATGTAGACGATTGGGATGATAGCCGGCATGTCAGTCGATTCCTTTCTCTTCAACACGACCTCTCTTCTAATAGATGAAAGGTGTTTGAAAAGGGGGTTCTCGGTGGGGAAAGGCAGGGGTCTGACGCTAAGGATCTCTCCAAAGGGCGCTAGGGCTTTGGTGACCTCTTCATCTGGGATGAAGGCAAGTATTCCTGAGAGAATATATTTCTTTGGGGGGTTGAATAGGGGCGTTGGGTAGATGGTGTTGCCTCTTACAGCAAAGCCGTTATTAATGAGTAGTAGGGCCTGTTCACCATCGGCAACCGACACAACGGCCTGGCCATTCATCTTTCCAACCGAGTGGATGTTTTCGTGTCCAATGATTTTGGCTATAGAGGATAGGTGCTCCTCAGCACTGCAATCCGAGAGGGGGATGAATTGGATGGTGGAGTTAATGTTTTTACTTCTTTTTTCGTATGTTTCTTTCCGTGATTCTTCAAATTTCTTCCATTCTTGAGGCGTAAATTGTTTTCTTTGGGTATGCAAATTGCCTTGCTGTTTGTTTTTCTCTAAAGATGGTAATTCAGCGATTAATTGTTTAGATGTAAATGATTTTTCTTCATGAGGGTGAGCGACCAATGAGACCTCAGCAGCAGATGACGTGTTTGATGACGCAACGACCAACTTGGCCGTTGCCATGGTAATGAGGCAAAGCTACAACTTGTAGCTTTGCGGATTTATGAAAATTATGAAATAAGAAATATTTTAAACTTGATGAAATTCGATGAGTGATGGCTCTAAATGAAGCCTGAGTAGAGATGAGAAGAATGATACAATTTTGAAATAGCAAAACAGACTTTAAGCTGGCGAAAAAGCGAAAGACTCAGGAGCTCGCGCGACGCGCGGCCGCACGGCCATATATATATATACAGGGTGATCCAAAAGTCCCGCACAACTTTAAAAAGTAATAACTCCGCGAATATTTGCGTTAGAGCAATGCGGTAAACACTATTGTGTTCAGGATGCAATGGGATTTTTTATGGCAAATAATGAAAAATTCGAAATTGATTTTAGTTACAATTTTATTCACCAGATGGCGCTCTACCAGATTCAGATATTCAGCGGCCAAATTGTTTGATAAATTGAAAAATATAATTGAACGACACATATTTTTCCTTTTTGAATACCAGGAAAGAACCCTAATAATATCAAATAACAAATTAATAAAACACCACTTCGCCAAAAGTATGAAGCATTGGTTAACGATTTTCAAATACAATCAGAGATATGTAAAATAGGCAAATGCAAATTAAAACATGTAGCAAAAATATTTATATTTTATATGGGGTTTTGTGAAATAGATTGAATGTTTGAAAAATACTGTTGATATCAATACACGAATTTTTGATATGTTAATATAGTACCAAAAATTATGATGGCACTACTAATAGGATTTCTTGCTATAAGAAATGTGTAGTTTCTTGACTAATTGGAGGCCCTTGACTATTTAACTGGATATTTGTCATGATCCAACAAATGAAATATAGAGGGGAGTGACAAAATATATTTGTCGTACTTTATTCCAAATATCCTATGGGCTTGTCAAATGTTATCATTGTTTATTATACTGTACACAATTTTAAAAAATGTTTCCCCTCAAATAAAAATAATTTTTAAATCGACCTTTTGCGTTGAAAAAACGTGGTAGTAAAATCATTTTGTATTATTTTTTTTTTCACAAAATTTCTAAAGTTATTGGTATACAGAAAATATTCCTTATGCTATTTCTTCTAATGAGCGAAAAGCGAAAACTAAACATAAGGGGAAAAATTGTGTGTACCAGTGTTATTCGAGAAGTTATAACACTCTGGTTTGCACGACATAATATGTGAGCAAATGACAAACAAAAAATTACTGTTCACAAATAAAAAAAGATAGTCAAGATGTGAGGACAGCATTTATTATCCCCATATCCCAACACAAAGAGCTGCAAAATATTGGTAGATAATATAATACATGGCGGCTTATATAACACATGAGGTAACTGCCTTCTCTCTTGTATTTGGTCACAATCCTTGCTCAATGTGGCACCCTTCATTCTCAATCACCGCCTGCAGACGATAAATGACAGAATGGACAGCATTAAATAACATATCTGTTGAAATTGATAAAACGTGCCATCTGATAGAAGCCTTCAACATGGCCAATGTGGTAGGCCAGCATCGATAAACACACGATTTAATGTACCCCCATAAACAAAAATCGCAAGGCGTCAAGTCTGGTGATCTTGGAGGCCACTGGTATATAAAGTGGCGACTTATCACACGATTTTCACAGAACGTATCCTTCAGCAATTGTTTGGCACCTCGGGAGATATGAGGAGGTCCTCCATCTTTCATGAATGTTATTTCGCTTAGTGCTTTTGCCCTGCAATATGGGAATACCCTTTTCTCTCAAAAGTTGGACATAACGTTCATCAGTTACAAAAACGGTTTAAAAAGTTCTTCCATTGATTTTTCAAAGAAAAATGGCCCAATAATTAAAGAAGTGAACCCACACAAAACTTTAACTCTAGGCTGGTAAAGTGGCATTTCTGTAAAAATCCTAGGGTTGTCTGTTGCCCAAATGCGGCTGTTTTGAATGTTAAATTCTCCGTTTAGAGAAAAGTGAGCATCATCTGTCCACAGAACATTCGACAGCCAGTTTTCATCAATATCAATTCGCTGGAAAACCCATGCAGCGAATTCTTGACGCATCTCAAAATCGCAAACTTTCAGCTCGTGAAATCTTTGAATTTTGTATGGGTACACACAATAGAGACATTAAGTGAAGCGTCTTCGGATATCACAATCATACTCGGCGAATTTAACTCCAAAAGTTCAATTTGGGGATCACCTGTCCTGGATAACAAAAGTCAGCAGGTTGAGGACATGCTAACAGACCTCGACCTTACACCGTTAAATAACGGAGAGAACAGCTATCTATCTAAGTCCACAGGCACAGAATCCGCAATAGACATCACAGCGATAAATTACAACATCGCACCACAACACAATGGAAATCATGAGAGGTGCAATCAGTGACCACAGACCAATTTTAACAACCCTAAACTTCAAAATTGAGAACGTCCATTAGAATAAAAGAACATGGAACTTTAGGAAAGCCGACTTGAAAAAAATTCACAGAAAAGCTTGAAGAACTGTGCAACGAAAAATTGAATTACAGAAACGCTTGACAAAAACTTGGAAAAATTCTCTTCGAACATTTCAAAATCTGCAAAAGCATCGATACCTAGAGGTAGGCGTAAAGACCTGTGGATACCTTACTAGAAGGACCACAACATCGAGGCAGTGATTTCAGAGAGAGAGAGACAATATCAATGAACTTCTTTAAAAAATAAAACAGAAGAAAACAGAAAGAACTCATTGAAATTAGTCACAAAATAGAACAAGAAATTTGGATATGCAAACAAGAAAAATGGCAGAATTCTGCGAAAAAATGGATCCAAGAAAGGACAGCCAACACTGGAATATGATTAGAGTGTTAGAGAACAATCAACACCAACACCAATCCTCCAATAATCTAACCGATATGAATAGAACAGCGCGAACGAGAACAAACAGATGGCTGACATAATTGCTGAATATCTTTCAAGCACTTCCATACTCAACTATACGAATGAAGACAGGACTCTAAAAATAATATAAACCAGTTAGTTAAAAAAGCAAGAAACTTCCATCAACAAGATATTTTCTCGAGAGACTTCACACTGAATGAGCTAAACTTATCAATAAAAAAAATCCAAGAGGTCACCAAGAGATAATCTAATCTTTGGTTAAATGATCAAACACTTTGAAGACAAAGCTAATAATCAACTCCTACGAATACTGAACATTTCATGGCAAACTGGTAAACTACCAAAGAATTGGAAGATATCAATTATAGTGCCAATACTGAAGCCAAACAAAGATGCCAAGGAATACAAGAACTATCGGCCAATTGCTCTCACCAGCAAACTTTGTAAAAATACCAGAACGAATTATCCACTCTAGTCTCATAGTCTGGCTCACTGACAATAATAAAATAAACCTATACCAAACTGCCTATAGATCCCAGCACTGTACGACTGATCAACTGTTTTACTTCTGTCAATCAATAAAAGATTCTTTCCAGGAAAAACCGCCAAAGAAGACCACGGCTATATTCCTTGATATGACCTCAGCTTTTGATCGAGTGTGGAGGGAGAAATTACGTGAAAAGCTGCACAACATCGGAGTAAGAGAAAAACCTTAATCTGGATTGCAGACTTCTTAAGGGGAAGAAGGTTAAAGGTTCGGGTCAATGGAGAATTTTCCAAGGAAGGAAGAACATGGGCTGATGTAACTCAGGGATCTGTGCTCAGTCCTCTACTCTATCTGCTATATATTAACGACATCTATCCTTACCTCACTGAAGACACAAAGGTTGTCTGTTATGCAGATGATATAGCCATATGGCACACAAGTAGCAGCATAGAAAAATCGTAAAAAATACTGAACACATCAATGAGAGGACTGGAGAAGTGGGCAATGGAACTCCAAATGACCATAAACCCAATAAAACCAAACCTATGCGTCTTCTCCACTCACAGGGAAAAAGGCATACATATAACAAAAAAATAAGCATAAACAAACAAATAATTGATAAAATTAGAAATCCATAATACCTAGGTGTGATACTGCAGTCCTGTATCTTTCAAGTTGGTCTCGAGGACCACGCCATCACCATCTCCTAAGTGGCAAAGTACGCGATCTACGTATTCATCGTAGATCGCAAAATGCGTGGTGTCGCTGGAGACCCACTGGCGATTCTCCACCAAATTCTGCAGCGCTGGCAGAGGCGCCATATTCATTGTACATAGTGTATATAATGCATATTATATTTTTTTTAAAGTGCAGACTGTGCATGTATTGACAAGATGTCAACAAAATTATTTTAATTATTATTGATGAGGAATTGGAATTTTCAGAACACATAATTAGCACCTCAAATAGAACTATCAGAAAACTAAACATTCTGAGAAGGCTATGTGGAACAAATTGGGGAGCAAAACCCAGAATTCTCAGAACAACATATACCACCTTAATAAGGCCGATAATGGAATATGCAACACCGGTCTGGGCTCCCTCAAGCTCATCACTAAAAGTAAGACTAGACAGTGTTCAAGCAAAAGCGGCCAAAATAATCACTGGTGCTGTTTCATCCACCAACAATGAGAAAATTCAGAGAGAATGTGTTCTAGACCTACTCGCTCGAAAGCAGAAGACAAAATAAAAACAAACTTGGATCGGCACTTCGGAAACGAGGAACCAAAGGACGAGATCTCTCTGACCACTTGTGGTTTGGTAGATCCGCCCTTTTCTGAGAATGAGGTGAAACTGACGGCTTTCAAGTTCGGGAAAAGGAAATCTCCTGGTCCCGAAGGGATCGATAACACGGTCGTGAAAGCCCTGGTAAGGATGCACCCATCGCTTCTTTCCAGGTTATTTAATAGGTGCCTGGACACTGGTACTTTTCCTGAGGCATGGAAGGTTGCCCGAGTAGTGCTTCTCGAAAAGTCTGGTAGAAAGGGTAATTCTCCTAATGATTATCGTATGCTTTCTTTACTAGCGTGTCTAGGTAAGGTCCTGGATAGCCTACTAGCTCAGCGACTGAAGCACTGTCTAGAAAGTAATGAGCTCCTTTCCTCTTTCCAACATGGTTTTAGGGAAGGGAAGTCCACAACCACAGCTCTGAACGAGGTGTTAGAGGGGGTTGAGATGGGCTTAAATAAGGGTGCTTGGGTTCTTTTCGTGGCCCTGGACATTGATGGCGCGTTCAACTCCATGAACTGGAACAAGCTGATGAGAAATTTGATGGACATGGGTTGTCCTGATAATTTGTGCAGCTTGGTTCGTGACTTCCTGAGGGATAGACGGATTAGCCTCAGTTTTGGTGGGCGGAAGTTGGAAAGAAACTGTGTTAGGGGTTGCCCCCAGGGCGCTTGCTGCGGACCTATTCTGTGGAATATCCTGGTAAACACCGTTTTCCAGGAGGAGCTCCCTGAGGGAGCCAGGCTGGTTCTCTATGCTGACGACCAGTTCCTCATTGTTGAGGCTGCTTCGAGAGCGAAGGCTGAGAAGTGTGTTGAAACTTCTCTCCAAATTCTCTCGAACTGGGCCCATGACTCTGGCCTTAAGTTCAATGTCTCCAAAACTAAAGCCCTCAGCTTTAAGCCTAGGGACATAAGAACTAAATGAAAAGGGATCAAATGGGAACACAAGCCGGCTATCGGGATCGAAGGACGGAGGGTAGCGTTGGTCAATAGGATGACCATCCTGGGGGTGGTCATTGATGACAAGATGGGTTGGCAATACCAGGCGGAGGAGATGGTGGCGAGAGGCAGGGAGGCGTTGTGCAGGCCTGTCCTGGTTGGCTCTCAACAGGGGGGGGAGAAGGAGGGTACTATTTTTAGGAACCTCTGCCTCTCCTGTGTCGAGCCAATCCTGCTATATGCTTCCAGGGCTTGGCGTCGCCGAAACAGGGACCAGAATGTGGCGACTACTCTAGAGAGAGTGCAGAGGACAGCGGCACTCAGAATCACAGGGGGATAACGTACTACCAGCAGTGAGGCCTTATTGGTCCTCGCTGGTCTTATTCCCCTGGGGTTGAAACTAGAGGAGGAGACCATCAGACAGAAGATCTAAGAGAACAGGGAAGATGCCCTGGGACTTGAAGCGGGTGCCCTGGAATGGAAGAGGGACCCAAGAAAGCCTCCGCAGTGGTTCCCAAAGTGGAATTGGAGTCCTGGAGAGCCGACAGGGATTGGCACGGAGGTTTTCACTGATGGGAGTAAGTCTGGAACCAATACTGGAGCTGGGGTAGTGATTTTCACTAATGGGGAGCTGATTTTCCAAGAAAGTTTAACACTCAGAGTGGACGAATTGGTCTTTTCAGCCGAGCTGGTTGCGATCAGGGTAGCCCGCAGAGTGTGTGCCGAGAAGAACTTCAGCCCGGACCGCCTCTATTCAGATTGTATGTCGGCCCTCGTCGCCATCAATCTGGAGAAAGGGCAACTTGCGCATCAAATAATCCAGGAGCTGGAGATGATGACGCGGGCTCCGGAGCTCCCTTGGTTTAGGAGACACAGCCTCATCGAAGGTAATGAGTTCGCAGACAGGATCTCTAAGGCAGGATGCTTAAAAGGTAGATCACTGAGGACCACAGTGACCAAGAAAGAAGTTTATAGGAGGATCAGGGGGTACGTCCAGGACTTATGTTTGGACAGATGGAGGAACATTGTGAAGGGGAGAGAGTTATTCAATGGGGTAACAACACCCAAGTACCTCTGTAAGGTAATGTCCCAAAAACTCATTAGGGTAGTTCGGGACATGGGCTCTTCCCCAAGTCTCCACAGATTTGAAATTAAGAGCAATCCTGATTGCGTCTGTGGAGAAAGGGATGTGAATGCACGCTACTACGTCTTGGATTGTCCAAGGGTAGTGGGTGTGCAGGAAGAGAGAAGGAGGGCGAGGTGCGCGATCGAGAGTGAGCTGCTGAGAAATCACAGCAAGCTTCTTGAGAAAGTCCACGACGTGGCAGCTGAGCTTTTCCTCAGCTGTGAGTGAACAGAGTCGACTGGGATCTGCCTCCCCGCGGTCCCTGCTGGACACAGTAGATAGTTTCCTATTTTGCTGTGATTAAAGGCCACCGGTATAGAAATCCTTCCAGACACGTTGTCTGGGAGGTGGTGTTTCAAGGTACAATGTCCAATCACTAGCTTGGATACCGTTACTTGGCTTATGAGTTGAACAGAATAGCAGCGAAGGCATGCTTCGCATGCCGGCTTGTGGACCGAAAGGTCTAGGTGGCCATCTGCTTCTAGGGTATACCAACTGTGCTTAGGTGGGATCCTCCAGTTCTTGTTTATTTTGGCTACTGTTTCTATTTCTTTAAAAGTAAGTTTATTTTTCTGTAGCAAGGGTTCTTTTGTGCCTTTTTTCGCTAGCGCATCAGCAGCTTCATTGCCTTCAATGCTAACATGTAAGAGTATCCATTGAACGTGAATTTTTGAGGTATTGAGAGTTTTTGGAGATAACCAATTATGTTCCTGCTTACTTTGTCTCTAAGTTCCCCTGTGTGACTCAAGTGTTGTATGGCACTTCTACTATCAGTAAGAATCCATATATCGTGATGTTTAATGTTTCTGATGGATTTTAAGACTTCATAGATGGCTATAAGTTCTGATCTGAAGACTGAGCAAAATTCTGGGTTTCTTCTGTTTATTTTCTCACTGCCATTTGTGGTTTTAATGAGAGAGCCACTGCCAGTGTGTCCCAACTCATCTCTGCTACCATCGGTAATGATAGTTATTGCATTTTTAGGAATTTTATTAATTATTTCTAATGATAATTGTTTTAAGTATTCTGGATTTTGGTATTGTCTTTTGGTGGTTTCATTTAAAGTGGCATTAAAAATAAGATTTTGTTAGTGGTTCGCATGGAGATATTTTTTTCAGCTAAATAATATTTTTCCACTTTATATTTTAAAAATCCATTTCTTTTGGCCAGGTGGAGAGGGCCTTCTTTTTTGAGTCTTAGATTGGATTCCCAATTAAGTATGTAATTGAAAGTTCTGTGATTGTTTTCATAACTCTTGATTTTGTTTATATATTTTGGCAGATTGTAGCTTATTCTATTCTTTAAGGGCATAATGTCTGCCTCGTAAAGTACAATATCATTAGGGCAGGGTTTTCGAAGACCTGTAATAATTCTAGCTGCACTTAGTTGTATCCTTTCCAGTGATTTTAGATTTGTTTCAGATGCTGTACCATATATTTGATATCCATATTCCAGGATAGGTCTCATTAGAGATGTGTAAGTTAATTTTATTGTTGTTGCTTCAACTCCCCACTCTTCCTGAAATATATTTCAAGATTTTTAGTCGGTCTCTTCCTTTTCTAACAACTCCTTCAATATGCTTACTGGAGTTGATTTCTGGATCCAGGGTGTAGCCGAGATATTTAGGATGTTTATTATATTGCAATTGTTGTTCTTTCAGAATAATATTTGGTCTTATTTGTATAGTTTCTTATCGGTAGTAAAAAGACAGGTTTCAGATTTTTGGGGGTTAAATTCTAATTTATGTTTATTAGCAAATTTTTCTAGGTGGAGAAGAGTCTTGTTAAATCTCTTTCAGCTTTTTTCCAGTTAGTGCTGCTGCTCCATAGAATAATGTCATCAGCGAAACGTCCAATATTGGTTTTATGTGAAATTTATTTTTCTATGCCTGCAATAAATAGGGTGAAGAGAGTTGGGCTAAGGACTGATCCTTGTGGTAATCCTTGGTACAATTTGAAGGTTTTAGATAGAGTGCCATTATATTTGATCCTGATTTATATATTTTAAGAGAATCATTTATCCAAGTGATAGCTTTTCCATCAATTTTGGAATGTTTGTATAATTTTGTAATTAACTTGTTTTTCCATACCTTATCAAAAGCTTGTGTAAGGTCTAAAAAGCAGCTATGGTGTGGTTAGTTGGTTTTTCGTTTTGTGCATCTTTTACCTTTTGTGTGAAAAATAAGAGTTGGTCTATTGTCCCATGTCCTTTCCTAAATCCATATTGTTCTTCTGGTAAGAGATTTCTTGTGTCGGGGTGGTAGGTGAGTCGTCTGAGTATAATTTTTTCCATTAATTTGCAGCAAATATTTGTTAGGGAGATAGGTCGGTAGTTTTTTGGGTCATCAGCAGATTTGTCAAGTTTTTTAATGGGAATTATTGTTGCATTTTTACAAGTCTTGAGGCAATTTTCCAGTTTTCCAGGAGTTATTGAAAATATTAAGAAGTCTTTCTTTGCCAATTTTGCCCAAGTTTGATATCATTCGGCCATGGATTCCATCTGGCCCAGGAGTCTTGTTTAGGTCAGTGTTTTCTAATGCATAAGCTAGCTCTTTCATATTGATTTTTTTCCATGGAAAATAATATGAGTGCTGGTGACATTTTTTACAGTCATGAATAATCTTTCGGGCCTTTTTTCAACCTTGATTTTACTACTTATTTGATATGAATTACCTAAATGATTGGCAGCAATTTTGTCATTAGTTGCTGGTGTACCATCTGTATTCTTAATCATATTTGTGTTTTCAGTTTGTGGCTGGACTCTGTCAATTTGTTTTGCCCAATTCCAAAGTTTTGTATTTGGGTTTCTTGGGTTCAGGTTTTCACAAGTTTGTTTCCATTTTTCCCTTTTCACATTTACGCATAATCTTTTTTTATTTTTGCAATCACAATGTTCAGTTCAGTTCTACAATATTTTTGGTTTTGGGTGCACTTTTTTTGTAGTTCATTTCTTTTAGTTATAAGTCTTTGAATATTTTTTGCCTGGTGTGTATAATTTGGAATCCATTTCTTAATATTACCTCTTGGTATTGAAACCTTGGCTGCTTTAATAATGGTGTTTTCGAAAGATATCATATTAGCCTTTTTGAAGTTCCAGAATTTTTCTTAATTGAGCTAGTTTTGGTCTAGGTGCTAATTTCTATCAAATTAGGCAAATGATCACTTCCAAAACTTTTTAATATTTTCTATTTGCATTTGTGGAAAATGTCAGGATAGTAAAAACTTATATCAAGGGCTTGTGCAGTATTATAGCTTGTAGGAATGATGGGTAGGATTCCCATCATTTAAGCACATGAGAAGGCATTGTCGTCAAATATGTTTGATAGTATTTTGCCTCTTGGGTTTGGCGTAGAACATGCCCATAGTTGATGTTTGGCATTAAGGTCACCTACAATAATAGTGTTGTCTGTAAGAAATTGAGCCATTGTTCCATCGTCAATAAATGTATTGTTTGGAGGGTGATACATATTGTATATGTGGATGGCTTTGTTTTGATTGAGGTAGACTTTGATACCTTGGGCTTCGAGGTCTAATGTGTTTGTAATATTAACGGCTATGTCCTCATAGTACAAATTCTTGATTAAAATTGCTAGGCCACGCCCTTCAACAGCATATACAGATGGATCTTCAGACCTTACCCTGAGTAATGGAGGGGCCGGAATTAACATAATACTGCAAGATGGAACAAACATCAAAATCAAAGAAGGAGCAGGACAGATTTCGTCAAACTTCACTTGTGAACTGACAGCTATCTGGAAAGCCCTTGATGTATGCCTTAACCAACCATCCCTGCATCAAGCAGAAGGAATTTTAATATACAGCGACTCCATATCCGCTCTAGAAGAAATTCAGAAGGGCAATACTAAAATCACACAGAAAATACACTCGTTACTTACCCAACTGGAACCATTGGAGAATAACTGCATTCTACAATGAATCCCTGCCCATGCTGGGATCAGGGGTAATGAAATGGCATTCGAATTGGCAAAGGAAGCCAGAAAGTTGAGCCAAAGGAAAGAACAAATGTCATTATTTGACGCTGATTCTTTGTCAAAATACAAGATAATTAAACGAAAAAATAAGAAAAGATCAAAATGCGAAATAAACTCTGAGAGAAAAATGACAAAAACTATAACAAGACTTAGAACAAAACACTATAAAGGAATGACAATACATCCAGATGGCACAAGAACCTATAGGGCATGAAACAATTGTCCTGGTGTGGAACTTACACCTACCCACATATTCTTATAGCCAGCAATGGCCGCAGCCTTGCAAAAATTAGACATAGACCCTGAGCAGCAGCTTTACACACCTAAGATAGTGGACATTGCTGCTGCTGTGATGGAGATACATGGATACATCTGAGGCTCTTTATTGGACACGACAACAACAACGGCATTCCAGAGTAAAATAAATTATCAGAGATAGATACATATTTTTCAAATGAATTAAAATAAATATAATCGATACTGAGTGAGAGTTGAATTAAAAATATTAGAAATTTATTATCTTCGGAAACAAACCGTATCTAAAATATCAATTTTCTTTTTGCTACATGTTTTAATTTGCATTTACCTATTTTACATATCTCTGATTGTATTTGAAAATCGTTAACCAATTCTTCATACTTTTGGCGAAGTGGTGTTTTATTAATTTGTTATTTGATATTATTAGGGTTCTTTCCTGGTATTCAAAAAGGAAAAATACATGCCGATCAGTCATATTTTTCAATTTATCAAACAATTTGGCCGCTGAATCTCTGATTCTGGTAGAGCGCCATCTGGCGAATAAAATTGTAACTAAAAGCAATTTCGAATTTTTCATTATTTGCCATAAAAAATCCCATTGCATCCTGAACACAATGGTGTTTACCGCATTGCTCTAGCGCAAATATTCGCGGAGTTATTAATTTTTAAAATAGTGCGGGACTTTTGGATCACCCTGTATATATATATATATATATATATATATGTAAATTAACAAAACAACAAATAATCTATGCTAAAATTTGACCAATATTATCTAAAGAATGGCGTAAACCATCAGGAATTTTAAAACTAATCAAATCTTTTTCCATTCAGTAAGACCTTCAATCTACTTATATAATTGCCTTATTCTGAAGCTCACGGATAGAATGCGTGCCCATTGGCTGCCGCCGGCGAACACGTGACCTCCCTGCCCCCCCTCTAGACAACCCTGTTATCAGCTGTGTGATACATACACCTGTCTATAGCGGCCATTCTAGACAACCCTGTTATCAGCAGTGTGTTACATCCACCTGTCTATACAGACCACCCTGTCTATAGCGGACACTTTAGGCAACCCTGTAATCAGCAGTGTGTTACATCCACCTGTCTATACAGACCACCTTGTATATAGCGGCCATTCTAGAAAACCCTGTTATCAGCTGTGTGATACATACACCTGTCTATAGCGGCCACTATAGACAACCCTGTTATCAGCTGTGTGATACATCCACCTGTCTATACAGACCATCCTGTCTATAGCGGTCACCTTAGGCAAACTGTTATAATTAGTGTGTTACATTCACCTGTCTATACAGACCACCCTGTCTATAGCGGTCACCTTAGGCAACCCTGTTATCAGCAGTGTGATACATACACCTGTCTATACAGACCACCCTGTCTATAGCGGCCACTCTAGACAACCCTGTTATCGGCTGTGTGATACATACACCTGTCTATACAGACCACCCTGTCTACAGCGGCCACTCTAGACAACCTGTTATCGGCTGTGTGATACATACACCTGTCTATACAGACCACCCTGTCTACAGCGGCCACTCTAGACAACCCTGTTATCGGCTGTGTGATACATACACCTGTCTATACAGACCACTCTGTCTATAGCGGCCACTTTTAAGAACACACAGTTTGGAACGGGACGTTTCAAAAGAGTGACATCCATGGCGCCAATTTATAATTGTAACGAATAGTATTTGAATTAAAACGTTTTTAAAATATATTCGCACTCGGGTAAAACCCGGGCGTTTCCCCGGCCATTCGTCTAGTAGGACATAAGGGTAGAACTATAATTTTTTTATTATTATCCTTAGGAAACGTGGTACAGGCTATGATATTCATAGTGGGTAGTTATTTACTGCTTCTACTGTAAGTGCACCACATGTCTACACATGTGAAAAGCAGTTCGACTTATGCAACACAACTAACCAATTACAACAAGGTTAGCTGCACCATTTAACTAGAAACCAACAAGTATTTTATTATGTTCAGTTACAAGCCAGTACAGATAGCGTGGCTATCTCAAAATTCAATAATTTAATTCACTGAGGTATGTTTCAAGGTTCACGATATCGCCAATCGAAAAATTTATCCAATATGGTCCACTTATTTACAAATCAAATTACGGTAATTTTAGCAGACAGATAGTTTGATATTAGAAAATACCGCTCAAAATAATGGTTCGATCAAGATTGGTACTTGCCTAAATGGACAAAATTTCAAAGTTTGACAATTATACCGCAAAGGTTTCTTTTGAACGAAATATCGAGATTTATTTTAAGGAGAAATAATGATTATTTCTAACCTTAGGAATGAAGTATGATAGGATGAATTGTGAAGAGTGATGATAAACGGAAAAATAAAGTGTCCAGGGATGGGAATTAAATTATTTAATATTTTTCCGTTTATCATTACTCTTCACAATTCATCATTTCATACTTCATCCCTAAGGTTAGAAATAATCGTTATTTCTCCTTAAAATAAATTTCGATTTTTCGTTCAAAAGAAACATTTGCGGGATAATTGTCAAACTTCGTTCTACAATCATAAGCCACATTATATTGAATTATAAAGAAATCAAAGCCTACAGTACATATCCCTAAATAAAAGTGGAATATATAGTAACGCTTTCAAGTAGAAGTATATATGCAGCTTGATTGAATTTCAAGAGAACTATTTAGCAAATTCAGTTTAAGCGTATTTTTGACAGGAGAGGCGACCTTATTTATTTTATAGTTAGTCGAATATTTTTTTAACTATCCTATGATTTTTTAAAAACTGAAATACATTTAAACCTGTCTATAGTGCCCCCTCTTGGGACTCGCCAAAATAGGGTGCTATAGACAGGCCACTTTTAATGTAAATCGCATCATACTACGTATTTAAAATCGGGCGCTATAGAGAGGAAGGCGCTATTTAGAGGTGGCGCTATAGACAGGTTTAACTGTATATAGTTTTATGTAGATACCAAGTCTTGGAGTCACCAAGTTTTTTTGGTGATATTAATCTTTATTATTTTAATATAAAAAAAGAAGGTACCTGGATCTGTAAAGAAAATAAACAATTTTATTTCTCAAAATATTTCAAGAGATTGCTCCCTCTTTATTAATTTATTGCACAAAAGTAATCTTAATTTACAAGAGAATTTTTAGTTCTTCACAGATCCAGGTACACCCTTTTTAATTAAAGATTTATTTATGGATTGCTCTATTTTCAAAACCCTTTTTTATTATAAACTTATTTGATGGGTTGACTTTTGACTCAAATTTATTATTTTCGCTTTTAACTACCCACATATATATTTTTTTAATTAAAAAGGCATATATTGGATCAAAAAATCATTTTTTTTTACCAATATTTCAGTTGGCCGAACGCCAACCTTTATCAAGGTTTAGAATATTGGCTCGAGGAAGTTTACGGCGACCACACTCTGAGCAAATCGCAGTATTACAGGTGGTTTAAAAAATTCCAAAGTGGCGATTTCGAACTTGATAATGAACCATGTGGAAAACCGCCCCAAAAGTTCGAGTACGCTGAACTGCAAGCTTTGTTGGATGAGGACAGTTCCCAAACGCAGGAGAAACTCGCGAAACAGCTCCAGGTATCTCAAGGTGCTGTTTCCCTACGTTTAAACAGCCTCGGAATGACCCAAAAGCTTTCCAGATGATTCCCCCACGAGTTGAGCGAAAGGCAGTAATAACGGCGTCTGGTAACCTGCGAAGGGCTGTTCGCCAGGCATGAAAAGAAGTCATTTTTGCACCGAATCGTAAATTCTGATGAGAAATGGATTCATTTCAGCAATCCTACGCGCCAAAAGTCGTGGGGCCTGCCCAGCCAATTTCCAAAACAGACGCCTAGACCCAATCGCTTCGGAAAAAAAAGGCAATGCTTTGCGTATGGTGGGACCAGACCGGCGTAGTATATTTCGAGCTCCTGAAACCTGGCGAAACGGTCAATACTAGTCGCTTCGAACAACAAATGCATAGTTTGAGAGAGGCGTTGAATAAAAACCCGGAATGGCGTGAAAAGCACAACAAGCTAATACTGCAGAATGACAACGCTCCAGCCCACAACGCCGTACTCACCTGACTTTGCGCCGTCGGAATACCACATTTTTACATCTTTAGGACACGCCCTAAAACACGCTTGTTGATGGTTCGACTCAAAAAGAATATAATTTTTCAGACAAGGATTTCGAAAATTGCCTGAAAGGTGGTCCGAGTGTATAGCTAATCAGGGCAATTACTTTGAATAAAAATTCTTTTGTTGTAAGGAATCGGTGAACTTTTGAATTCACTGAAAATTATCGCGTTTCATACTGATAGACCTGGTATATATATGTCGCAATATCGTTGCGGAATTTCTTGTTGTTGGATGAGAATGGTGTAGATTGTTTGAAGCGCAGTCGTTTGAGTGGAAAGTGAAGCATACAGTGGGGAATAACCAGGACACGTGATGAGGTTTTGAAAATAAAAGGCAACTGGTCGGAGGAAAGAAAGGCTTTGGAGAAGATAGAGCGGATTGTCTCTTAACTATCTGATCACATGGCGGTGATTGACTTAGCTGAGGATGAACGGGGGATTTCTCTAGAGCAGGTGTTACCTCGGTGGGAGCGAAGCGACAACTTACGGTGCTATCTCGATGGGAGCGAGTCGATGATTAGGTGCTATCTCGGTGGGAGCGAAGTGAAGACTTCTAGGTGCTTACTCGGTGGGAGCGAAAGAACCACTGTAGGTGCTATCTCGGTGGGAGCGAGTCGATCTAGGTCCGAACTCGGTGGGAGCGAAAGAACAACTCTGTAGGTGCTATCTCGGTGGGAGCGAGTCGATCTAAGTCCTAACTCGGTGGGAGCGAAAGAACAACTGACAATCCTTGGTTCTCGATTTAACACGAAGGCATTTCTTACCTCCCATTGGTGGAAAGGTGTGACGTGGCGGTTCTCTATTGGCTGACCTTCTGAGGTACTACTCTCTGGTTGGTCTACGCTACTTCTTTTGTCTTAAGACATGTCCTAACCTGACCAGGAAGTAATAGTTCGTTCAACTCGACTTTTATTAGTTCCGCGATAATAAAATTGGATGTAATTTTGCTAATGGTTGTGCTAACTCTTAAGCCTCTTTTCTAGGCCTTGCTTCTAGGCCTTTCTGTCCTCCAGTGTTACCTTTGTTCTTTTTATTGAAACAAATCATACATTTCATACATATTTGGATTAGGTTGGCATCTAATTATACAAATATGACATATACACCTAATTCATCTCTTGTACTAAGTCCAGTTGTATTTGTAAATTCATATTTTTATATTCTGAAGATATCAGTTTGTATTCAATTTTCAAAGGTATAAATTGTATTTTACTTCTGTTTTTTCACAAATATTTTGGTATACACACACTATTTTTATTTTATTATTTGTACCTATGTGAGGTATACAGCTTTAAACTGTGTGTAAGTTTTGTCCCCATGTGTGTGTCGAAAATTTTTCATATTTATTTAAGAATTAATTGAAATAAAAGAAATAAAATTCCTTAATTTGAGAAGGCCTATAGTAACCAGGCACTATTCCATTGTTACAGTTTAAGCATAGTTCCGTGAATTGAGTACGGCTAATTTTGGAGATGAAGGTTCCAGGGTTTTTAGTGTTTTGGTTTTGGGTAGGGTTTTTCTATCTTTTGATTTCGGTTAGCGTTTACGGATTAGTTTTTCTTACTAACCATTTTTTAGATAGGTTGTTTAGGTTTAGTTGGTGGCTTATTACTAACCCTTTTTATTTCTATAAGTTTCACAGTTGGGGAGTGACAGTGGTATGGGGGGTTGGGGTTTATCTTAGTGCTAGGGATTATAGGGGGGGTTATTTAGAGTTTTTTAGAGAGAGGTTTTTTTAGAGTTTTTTTATTATTTTTTTATAGCATTGGCAATTTATATCAAAATTATTTTTTATATATATTATTGGCTTTCTGAATTTCTAAATTATTTATATATATATTTGATTGGCAATTTTATCAAAATTCTTTTTTTATGGATTGGCATTTTTATCAAAAACTTTTTTTTAGGATTGGCTTTTTTTTTCAAAATTCATCTCCCTTATTAGCCAACCTCATTTCCATTCTAATGGCCACTATTCCTACTCGAAGCCGTAGTCAGGCAGTCTGCTCCCACGCTCATGAAGCTCTTGCTTAACGCCTTGATGATCAAATTGGAACCCAAGAAATTTCTCTTAAAGCGATCATATTGATCTCAAGAAATGGCTTTCAACGCTAAATATCTGGAACTCTTCCTGTGGTTGCTGAGTATCTTGAACTCTCAAGAAATTTTCTAATCTATGACCAAATGGACCTGAGAATCTCCGAAGAGCTGGAACTAAGCCTCTTTCTGTTGCAAGATTATGAAACGTATCTCAAGATTCTTCTTATCTCGAACATATGCAACTAAAGCTATTGCTGTTGCTATTGAGTATCTGGAACTAAGCCCTTTGCTGTTGCTGCTGAGCATCTGTAACATGATCCCAACTTTTGATCTTGAAAATCAATATATTACTGTTGCTGCTGTTATCTTGAAACCCTCTATATTCCCGATGTACAACTGGGATTCAAGCTTATCTTCACCGATCCCTCATCCCCACTTCCTCAAGACCGACTTTTCTGACCAACCATCTATCAACCTAACCAGCCTGTACTCCTCACATCATCATCTTGGAAACTGATCTCTGTTGGATCTGCCTGCCCTCTTCTCCAATGTTCACGGAGGATCCTGACAAAATGGCCACTCGTCTAATTCCCGTATCTTTCTTCAAGATCTACTCAACCGTCTCTTCTCCACCCTGTCCTATATCACTGTGGAGATAAATAAATTTAAATTTAATATTTCAGGTTTCCCATATATCAAATATATACATTTTCTCTATATTCCCATATTGTCTCCAGTTTATTTCTATGGATTTATTTATAGAGTTTACCTTTCTTAAAAGAATATTCTGTGGAAACTTGTTCTTAATAAATATGATTTTCTATATCTATATAATATGGTTTCTTAAAACATTATAAATGTAAACCCGCTAATTGATGTATTATATAATAATTATAAGAAATACTATTATATTGTTATGGCGTTTCTCAGCCGTCGATGTTTGCGTAAGGTTTCTTAGAAATCAATGTGGGTTCATTGAGCTTAGAACGAGATATCATTTGTTATAAGAACTTATCTAAAAACAAAAAGGGGCGCGGACCATCTAAACAAAATTGCGAGCGGCACGAGACGCTCGCAGACGCAATCCCACAAACTGACTCAGATAGCTTGTTATACAGAAAAGAGGAGAGTATCCATTTTAAACTATTTATAAAAAGGTAGAGTGTAAAAGAATCTTCTATTCCTAATATTGTATCCTGGTAATATTGCCACAGAATAATTATTTTGAATACTCTGTTGTTTATCATCATAAACATTTGCCTCATCACCCTTTACCTTACTTGTATATTATCACTTGTAAATTAAATTATAAAAATAGTTGTACATTCTAATAAATAAATTATGGCTTTACATAAATTGCTGCGCCATTCTGAAGTTTGTCTTGTGAAAATAAAGAGCTAAAAAAGATGCAGCCTATTGTAATCAAATCAACGATCGGCCCAGCTGGCGAAAAGATCAGTATAATCGAAACCAACATACTTTTGAAAATTCTTGAAAGATGTGGCATCGAGTACAAAGTAGAAGAAACTCCTTCAACAAAGAAACGAACTCGCGAATCCCCATCAGATTCAACATCACGTAGCCAAAATACACCGAGAATGGAAGTTGTCTCACAGCATAATGAAAACGATGTCTCCATGAACGAGGTAACTGAAGTCCCTCAAAAAACGTCCGCAGCTACCCCTCCTCAGGTTAACGAGGAAAACATTGATGAAGATGGTCCTTGGACAACAGTTACACATGCAAAAAAGCCAAAAATACCACCTGTAATAGCAGAAAATGTAACAGACTGGAAGATAAATTCCAATGCACGATCTCAGGAAATAAGCACATTATCAAGGCCAAAAATATTTCAGACTTCAAAAAAATCAGGGAATACGTTCAAAAAAACAATGGCGGCTACTCTTATAGACTCCAAGGAAAAAAAAACGCTCAAAGTGGTATTAAAGGGCGTGACAACAGCCTACAAGACTAGAGATATAGCAATAGAACTTGCAACAATGGGCTTTACTGAGACCTCTGTGAAGAGACTTCATAAACAATCAACTAAAAGGCCAATTATTATAGTACTGGTAGAATTACCGAAAAATGAACATATCAAGAAAATTTACGGAATAACTGAACTTCTCTATCAGAAAATTGCAGTAGAATCTTTCAGAATAACAAACCGTGTGACTCAATGCTTCAATTGCCAGGGTTTCGGGCACGGTCAACTTAACTGCTTCCTGAAACCAAAGTGCGTCAAGTGTGCCGAGGAGCACCATTCGAAGGACTGTCCAAGAAAGTCAAGACAACTTCCCCCAAAGTGTTCAAACTGCGAAAAAGCGCACACAGCCAATTACCGCGGATGCCCTAAGTTTCCAAGAGTACATCAGCAACAGCCAAGATACTCTGGTCAGTACAAACCTAACAACCCAATTCCGATTTCAGAAAGATCTGAAACACTGCCGAACATTGTAGAACAACAAAACCAAAGCAATGCTGAGGTTGCGACAAGAAAAACTTCTCGTTCTGAGACTAAGGACCTGTGTGTAAAATTGATGCAAGTAATCAAAACATACCTACAATGAATTGCAAATTACCATTCAAAATTATTGCTTGGAATTGTAACAGAATCAGATCAAAGAAAAAAGAATTATTGAACCTTTTAGAAGATAACTCAATAGACATTGCTCTGCTCAGTGAAACTCACCTTAAACCCTCAATTGATCTAAAGTTCAGGAAATATCAAACCATTAGAACTGACCGAATTACAGGAAAAGGTGGAGGAACAGCCATCATTATAAAAATCCTTTTTTTAATATAAAATATATCGATTCATACTTCAAACTTAGAAAATACTTCAATTTTGATAAAACCAGATGGAAAAACCCTCTTGCAAATCTCAGCAATATATAAGAGCCTGATGCACCATTATTGGAAGAAGATTTGAACCAACTGATAAAACACAACCACGCAATGATCGTTGCAGGAGACTGGAACTCCAAACACCCTCTTTGGGGATCGAGGACTTCTAATAACAGCGGAATCGTGCTGCACAATTTCTATGAAAGAGAAAGCCTCGACATTGTCACACCTTCTTCACCCACGCATTACAGTCCACTCGGCAATCCCGATTTCCTAGACTTTGCTGTCTTTAAAAACATTCCCAAAGGCCAGAACCACCGACGATTTATCATCTGACCATCTCCCTGTAATCGTGGAATTCAATTGTCCAAAGGATGAATTCACAACTCAGCTCAGCCGAGTAACTAATTGGGTTCATTTTCAACAAGATCTAATCTTCACCACGCCTCCCAGACTCCCCTTGAAAACTGAAGTAGAAATTGATCCAACAGTTGGAATTTCAAACGAGAAAATTAATAATAGCTACTCGAAAAACACCATAGTCTCATCTTCCAAATTAATGAAGAACCCAAATACCAAAGCCTTAATAAGGGAGAAAAATAAAGCTCGGAAAAGATGGCAATCAACCTGGGATCCAGCTCAAAAAAAGTGCTACTTACCTCAATCTTCAAGGAAAGGTAAACCAAGCCCTTGAAGCAGAGAAATCTGAAAATTGGAATAGTTTTATAAGCAAACTCGAATCGAGCCCAACAGACTTATGGAAAAAAACAAAACCCATCAGGAAAAAAAAAAACTGACAAAATCACTAGTTTAAATGCAAATGGAAAAACCTTGCTGACCGACAAAGAAATTGGAAATGATCTTTCAGAGCATTTTTCCGAACACTTTTCCAAGGCGGAGGATGAGGTTCCGTCTTACCTAACAGATAACACTTGCCAACATCCCCAAGAGAATATACTATCAATGACAACGCTAAATGAAGTCAAGAAAGTGATTAAAAACCTAGGTAATCACAAAGCTCCAGGCCACGACAATATTACGCCGCAAGTGACTAAAACCTCCCCATCAAATAGATGGTTTTCCTCGCTGGGATCTTCAATGCCGCATTACACCTGTGCTACTTCCCGAAGACATGGAAACACGCCATTATCATAACCATTCCAAAAAAATCACCTGTCAAATCACCTGAAGATCTCAGACAAATCAGCCTTCTCTCTACCATCGGTAAGGTATACGAGAGGATTGTTCTTCGCAGATTGCAGACATACATGGATTCTATTAACTTCATCATTCCTCAACAATTTGGATTCAGAAAAGGACACTCCACAACCCAGCAGCTAATCACAGTAATAGACTATATCCAAATAATAAAGTCCCACAAAGAGGCAGTAGGTGCTGTTTTTCTAGACTTTACCAAAGCCTTTGATAGAGTATGGCATGATGGCTTGATAACAAAAATAACAAAAAAAAAAAATTTTCAAGGGATTTTTTCGAATTATTGAAAAACTATCTTCAGTATAGGACCTTTTCAATTAAGCAAGGAATTATATAACCACGGCAAAACCAACCCAGATTGGAGTCCCTCAGGGTTTATCCTTGGACCCTACCTATTCAACATCTACATCAACGATTTCCCTCCACATCCAAAATATCAAACAAAACTTTTCGCAGATGACGCAGAAATTTTAGCAAACTCCAAATCAATAGAAATAATAACTACACAACTCCAAAAATTACATAAACAGTATAACCAAATGGTGCAATGATTGGAAATTAGACATCAACCCAAAAAATCTCAGGCAATAATTTTTCCTCCACTAGACAATAAAAAATTCAAGCCACAATCCATCCTAAAGGTAAACCAGAGCCCTATTAACTCGACTGACAGGGTTAAATATCTTGGAGTTACCTTAGACTCCAAGTTGAAATTCAACATGCATGTCAAAAATATCATAAAGAAAGCAAAAATTACATTATCAAGCCTGTTCAAATATAGTAGCAAATTGACTACAAAACAAAAGTTTACTCTATACAGAAGTTGTATCCTCCCGATAGTAACATACGCACTCCCAGTTTGATGCAAATATATTACAACCACAGATAAAAATAGGATAAACGCCTTTATGAGAATCTGCCTTCGGACAAGTATAGGAGCTCCATTCAACCTATCAAACAAAATACTGAAGGAGGACTTGAACCAACCCGATCTAGAAGATATGTATGAAACTTCCGTTAAGAAATTATACCTTCAGATGCAAAATTCGAATAATCCAACCATACAAGATATTCTACAAAATAAAGGAGATATCAATCCCCGATTCCGACGACCCGGCCCTGACACTTAGTTAAGAGCTCATCGCCCAACAGCTGCCCTCCTGCAAGGTCCGGGGGGACCACCTCTACTCCACCAACTCGCCATGTGTAAATAGCCAGGACAAGGTGACTCGAATGTAACACCTGTAAATTGAGACGAATTAAATAAATTATTCTTACCCAAACGTTTGTAATACTCGTCATCACTACCGTGACAATATATAGGTTTCAATAGTATTTAATAATATACAGAGTATATAGAGGGCTTCAATATATGCTTTATTATATTACACCACATGTTGAAATATATTATAGTTGGACATTCTGGAAAGATGGCTGTTTCTGTTTATACTCTAAGTACACCAAATTACATAGATTTCAGTTACAATAAAACTTCGTTATGATGATCCCAATTATCAATGTCATTCCGCTTATTGTGCCTCTTCTATAATGGTTCAAATTAGATTTTGCGATATAAAACAACCCGCTTATAACGCTCTTTCCAATTTGGGAAGCATTCATTCTACATCAGCATTTAAGTAGAAATATCTCTAAGTCTATGAATTTCAAAATCCTGATGCCAGCCCACTATCACAGGAGATTACAAATCCCTGTATTCAAATCATAACAAATCATTGTATTTATGCGATTTTTGGGTTCTTTGTATCGCCAACTTTCGTGATTCTTCTACTGATTGATACGATTATATATATTTTAGGTACTTATTGTTTTTATAAAGGCAAAGGTTGCCTCTCCCGTTAAAATAAACGTGAACACCAAACGCCATCTATAATATAACGCAAGAGGCGACCTTTGCTTTTATAGATCAAATTCCTCCTGGCAAATTTTCTATCTATATTTTGGCCATAGATCTGGCTTAACCACTTTGCCAGCTAAGATTGAGCGTGCCCTGTGTAGTTACTGCTCCCTCTACACCTGTAGTCAACAGGCCTACTCGGCTGGCAACCGTCCCCGTTTCGCTAATACCATCAGTTCCTATTCCGCACTAGCGCCTCTTCCAGTCCTCAGCGCCCGTAAAACACCGGATGTGTACTGTGGACAAGTGTCTAATAGAAGTAGAAAGAGATACATTCCCATACTCTTAGAGAATTTATCGCCATGTATCTTCTTTATGGTATTCATCCTTATGACAAAACAATAAGCATAGATGGAAAATCTGTTGGTTGCATTATATCCCTCGTGGATCTCATGGATTAAAGTCTGCACTGGGCTGAAGAGGGGTTATTAGCCCGAGACCATAGTTTCTATGTGGACGCTTCTCAATTTGTCAAAGCTGGTGTTGTGGCTTTGTCACTATTACGAGGCCGCTATTTTGCAGCGACGGTCAATAGATGCCATCTAGTTATGACGGGAGAGTCGTCCTTTGCTTTTATAGATCAATTTCCTTTCAGGAAAATTTTCCATCTATGCTTATTGTTTTGTCATAAGGATGAGTACCATAAAGAAGATACATGGCGATAAATTCTCTAAGAGTATGGGAATGTATTATGTTCTCTCTTACTACTTCTATTAGACACTTGTCCACAGTACACATCCGGTGTTTTCCGGGCGCTGAGGACTGGAAGAGGCGCTAGTGCGGAAGAGGAACTGATGGTATTAGCGAAACGGGGACGGTTGCCAGCCGAGTAGGCCTGTTGACTACAGGTGTAGAGGGAGCAGTAACTACACAGGGCACGCTCAGACTGAGCTCTGAATGTTACTCTAGATATGTTCAATGATCCACAGATTCCTAGTGATATTCACAGTTCTACAGTGTCCTCGCCGATTGCAGTAGGAACATGCCATTCCAATGGAAATAAAGGTCCTTTATATGTTCCCTTATGAATTGATATACACGCATTCAGGGGTGGTGAGGCAACTTCACACTGTCGTGGTACAAGATGAAGGCCTCCCGCTTGCTGTTCATCCTTGGAAGATAGAATGTTTCTGGTCATTGAAGATGATATTTTCCCTTTAGAAATATTGCCAAGATGATATCGCCAATTCCCACGAAGAAAGTATAAGGAGAGGTTCTCTAAAGTGATTATATTTTGCCTTCTTAAATTAAAAGGTTTCTACCTGACATCTTCCAGAGCCAGATCATCTTTAAAGAAGTGCATGCTCAGCATGTTATAGAGGTTTTAATGAATAGCGTTACTTCTGGTGGATCTCAAAATAAACGGAAAGCATTTATTCCTGCTCTACAATATTTACATATTAGTCCCATTGCTAGCCCATATACATTTATAGAGGATTGTCGTAAATACAAACGTGTTACATTTCTTCTAAATATGCAAAAGATCAATAAAAGGAGTTATTTCAAAAGAATTGGCACTGTTAAAACTAGTTTAATTTACATTGTGTAATTTGCATAAAATCATCCACAGATCACATGACAAAGAGAATCAATTGGGGTGAGACTTTGCGAAAGCAAAGTATATTTCTCATGGATATTAAAGATAAACATAATGGTAGTATTACCATTATCATTAATAAATCAAAGCAATGAAGCAAAGTATAGTATAAAAGGCACTGCGGTATGGCGGGTGCGGGGATTAGTAAGATTCATGTTGAAGAAGATAGCAGTGCCAGAGCCTAGGAGATAAAAAAACTCGAGCTTGGAGGAAACGTTTTTTTATTAGTTCCCGGGCCTAGGAGATAAAGAACTCGAGCTCAGATGAAAAGAATAAAAGTATAAAAACGTTTATAAGAAGCCTGCTATAGAAACTGAAGAAGTAAAAGAAGTGATAAAGGACCCATTGAAAAAGTCTGTTAAAGAAAGTGAAAAGGCAGAAGTTGATAAAAAGCGCACTGTAGAAACTGAAGAAAGTTAAGAGGCTAAAGTTAACAAAATGATTATTGGCATAATAGCAGGATACTTGCTCCAACTGAAATAGTTTGGTTAGTCTTATGTATCATTTCATCATAGAAAATAAAGCCCATTGTATTTAAACTCATCAAACGCTCAATACCTTCAGAAAACCACCTGCCTATCGCTAGAGTAGGAAAAATAGTTAAACAGAAAAATGATTTATTTGAATTTATTCATTTTTTTTTTCTCAATGCTTTCTCTTTTTTTTATTTCTATTCTCTCTTATATCCAACAGGCACCTTTAGCTCTACGTTTCTAATAAGTATTTCTTTAATTCCTCATAAATACATTGGTTAGTACAGGTATTTCGTATACATATATAGTGTGATCAATAATTTCCAGGAATGCTAAATATTTAAGGAAATACAAAAGTATAATAAAGTCTCATTTAAAATTTCTCAAAATAATCACCGTCACTATCCATACACTAGTTCCATCTTTTTTTCCAGATATCAAAATACCTCATCTTTCAGGTTTTTTCAAAATATTCTTCGTATTCTTCGAATAGAATAGTCAATGAATGAAAATAAGATATACGTTTTTTTAAAAAAATGTATTTTTAGATTATATAATTTTATATAAACCCTCTTTTCACCTTTATGTAAATATTTGGTTTCATTTTTCCTTTTTATCTTTTGTATGGCGAATCATTACAAGGCGGAATAAAGGTTTTGTTTGTTGTTGTATATAGAACGTTCTTAACCTTCCAGAATGAGAAATAACTTTAAACTAGGTAAATATGTAAATAAACATACACTCTTGGACAAAAATTAAGGTGGTGGAACGTTTTTGATGACGCCGGTTGTATATATATATATATACTTTTTTTTAAGGAGACAGAGTAAATTTTGTTAAACACTTGGTTAACTCGAGGGTTTTCAATAAAGACCAGGTGTGTATCTGTTCCTATAAGTGATCTGAACATGTCTCTATTTACATTCGATCTGCTGGATTCAATACAAAGATTTCCCACCTTCTAGCCCTAGATACAATTCTTTGTATGCAAAATGCTACCATTATAGTGCAATATTTTTTTTATAAATTAAACATCTTCCCTCTGTCCTTACCTCATTTAAAAATATATTGATAGGGTTTGGTTCATCAGTGGTAAACCTTCCCAGCGATTTCGCCAATGTAATCTACCAGACCGCTGTGATATTGCATGCTTGATTATAAAATGATGTTGACTTATGCCTCTTTACCCGCAACTAGAAAAGTGTTCTTGGTTAAGGTATTTAAAGAATTTATAAGAGACACTTCGGCCAGAAAATTGTTTTATTTTTTCGACATTTCGACAGAGCAACCCGTGGAACTTCTTCTCTGCTGGGGTTCGCTAGCCCCCCTGGCCCAGAGAATCCGTTGAGGTTCTTCCCTGCTGGGGTTCGCCAGCCCCCTGACGCGGGGGATCCGTGGAGCTTCTCTTCTGCTGGGGTTCGCCAGCCCCCTGTTCCAGAGAATCCGTTGATGTTCTTCCCTGCTGGGGTTCGCCAGCCCCCTGACGCAGAGGATCCGTGGAGCTTCTCCCCTGCTGGGGTTCGCCAGCCCCCTGTCCCAGAGAATATGTGGAGGATCTCCCCTGCTGGGGTTCGCCAGCCCCCTGTCCCAGAGAATCCGTGGAGGTTCTTCCCTGTTGGGGTTCGCTAGCCCCCTGTCTCAGGAGATCCGTGGAGGTTCTTCCCTGTTGGGGTTCGCCAGCCCCCTGACGCTGAGGATCAATGGAGCTTCTCCTCTGCTGGGGTTCGCCAGCCCCCTGTCCCAGAGAATCTGTGGAGGATCTCCCCTGCTGGGGTTCGCCAGCCCCCTGTCCCAGAGAATCCGTGGAGGTTCTTCCCTGTTGGGGTTCACTAGCCCCCTGTCCCAGGAGATCCGTGGAGGTTCTTCCCTGCTGGGATTTGCCAGCCCCCTGACGCAGAGTATTCGTGGAGCTTCTTCCCTGTTGGGGTTCGCCAGCCCCCTGACGCAGAGGTCAATGGAGCTTTTCCTCTGCTGGGGTTCGCCAGCCCCCTGACGCAGAGGATCTGTGGTGGTTCTTCCCTGCAGGGGTTCGCCAGCCCCCTGACGCAGAGGATCCATGGAGGTTCTTCCCTGCTGGGGTTCGCCAGCCCCCTGACTCAGAGGATCTGTGGAGAATTCTCCCCTGTTGGGGTTCGCCAGCCCCCTGACGCAGAGGATCCGTGGAGGTTCTTCCCTGTTGGGTTCACTAGCCCCCTGTCCCAGAGAATATGTGGAGGATCTCCCCTGCTGGGGTTCGCCAGCCCCCTGTCCCAGAGATCCGTGGAGGTTCTTCCCTGTTGGGGTTCGCTAGCCCCCTGTCTCAGGAGATCCGTGGAGGTTCTTCCCTGTTGGGGTTCGCCAGCCCCCTGACGCTGAGGATCAATGGAGCTTCTCTGCTGGGGTTCGCCAGCCCCCTGTCCAGAGAATCTGTGGAGGATCTCCCCTGCTGGGGTTCGCCAGCCCCCTGTCCCAGAGAATCCGTGGAGGTTCTTCCCTGTTGGGGTTCACTAGCCCCCTGTCCCAGGAGATCCGTGGAGGTTCTTCCCTGCTGGGATTTGCCAGCCCCCCTGACGCAGAGTATTCGTGGAGCTTCTTCCCTGTTGGGGTTCGCCAGCCCCCTGACGCAGAGGTCAATGGAGCTTTTCCTCTGCTGGGGTTCGCCAGCCCCCTGACGCAGAGGATCTGTGGTGGTTCTTCCCTGCAGGGGTTCGCCAGCCCCCTGACGCAGAGGATCCGTGAAGATTCTTCCCTGCTGGGGTTCGCCAGCCCCCTGACGCAGAGGATCCGTGGAGATTCTTCCCTGCTGGGGTTCGCCAGCTCCCTGACGCAGAGGATCCATGGAGCTTCTTCAGAGAGCAACATCAGTAGGAGAATCATCTTGGCATCAGAAATCCATTGATAGGGGGGTAATGTAATTGTTTTATTAATAATGAGCTATTTATACTCATATATCAACTAAAGATATTTTAACCTCCAACTTTAAAATCATAAAATTACACACGAACACACACACACACACACAAAGACTATTTAGATCTATATTGTCGCGAGGGAAAAATAATTAACTAGGCCTTCGAGTTACTTTAAATATCTATTCAATGAGTTATATGCGAGATTTTAAATATAAAATAAGAGTTACTATTTACATGAGCCAAACCGACCCAGCCGTTAGAGCAAGAGGGGTGAACTGAGAAATTTCCTCCTTCCACGTGACGCCACTGTTTACCCCGACCGGTCGGTCCAGATAAGAGGGAATACCAGGAAACTCTGTCCTCCTGACATCACTCCCTCCACAAGAGAAACAGCGTCCCGCTGTTTACTAGTCGGTCACATGACCCTGGGCAATCTGTTCTTGGACTTCAGGGTCGTGGTAGGGCTTCATTCTCACTACATGGACGATATCTTGGGTTTTTCGTCTTCTCCTAGTATTCGTCACGCTTTCTACTTGATAATTTACACTTGATATTTTTCTGATCACTCGATAGGGTCCGAAATATCTCTTCAATAACTTCTCCGACAAGCCAACGGTACGGACTGGGTTGAACACCCACACCAAATCACCTTCCTTGTACGTCACCTCCTGATGCTTCTTGTCGTAGCGTTATTTGTCTTTGCTCTGAGCCTGCAGGATGTTAAGACGGGCTAACATTCGTGCGTCTTCAGCGTTGGTCACAAGATGGCCCACATAATCTTCTGCAGTTCTTGCCGGCTGGTACGGCAGTATAGAATTCAGCGGTGTTTCAACTTCTCGGCCGTGGACGAGGAAGAACGGGCTGTATCCTGTTGTCTCTTGTCGAGCGGTATTGTAGGCGAAGGTCACATATGGTAGGATGCTGTCCCAATTTTTCTGATCAACGTCAACATACATCGAGATCATGTCAGTTAGGGTCTTTTTGAGTCTTTCTGTCAAACCATTCGTTTGAGGGTGGTATGCCGTGGTGAATCTGTGAATTGTTCCGTTTAGATTATTTATTTCTTGTATGGTCTGAGACATGAAATTTCTTCCTCTGTCCGTGATGATTTCCCGAGGAGCGCCGTGCTTGAGTATGACCTCTTCAATAAGGAAGGTTGCTAATTCAGTAGCTTCCGCTGTTGCCGCGGCCTTTGTTATCGCAAAATCTGATGAGATAATCAGTCGCGACTATTATCCATCTATTTCCCGCGTGATATATGGGAAATCTTCCCAGATAATCAATTCCTATCTTTTGAAAAGGCGAGGTCGTTAGAGGTATTGGGACTAGTAGTCCAGGGGGTTTCTGAGGCACGCCCTTCCTTCGCTGGCATTCTTTACAATGATCAATGTATTGGGAAACTGTCCTATAAAGTCCAGGCCAATAGAATCTCTTTCTAACGCGGTCATAGGTCTTGGCAAATCCCAAATGACCGGCCATTGGAGTGTCGTGGACATCTTTAAGAATTTCGTGCTTCATCTGTTTTGGGACTACTAGCAGCCATGGTTTGCCCTCAGGGTCGTAATTTTTCTTATAGAGAACGCCTCCAATCATCTGATACCCTTTTAAATTTTCATTTGCAAGTTTTTCACGGATCCCAACCAAATGAGGGTCTTTACTTTGTTCTTCTGCAATGTCTTGGATGGAAGTAATGTGCCCTTCTATCTCTGCGGTGTCAGCCAAGGTGCTTCTTGACAAACAGTCAGCGTCTTTATGCTTGCGTCCGCTTTTCTAAACGATGTTTATGTCGTATTCTTGTAGTTTGAGGGCCCAACGGGCTAAGCGGCCGGAGGGATCTTTCAAGCCTACCAGCCAACATAGCGAGTGATGGTCGGTAACCACAGTAAAGGGTCTGCCATATAGGTACGGGCGGAATTTACCAAGGGCCCAAACAACTGCGAGGCATTCCTTTTCTGTAGTGGAATAATTCTTTTCCGCTTTGGTTAGTGTTCGTGAGGCATAGGCTATAGGTCTCTCCGCCTCATTCTGGATTTGAACAAGAACTGCCCCTAAACCATAACCGCTTGCATCAGTATGGACATGAGTTTCCGCACATTCTACGAAATGTCCTAACACAGGCGAAGATCCCAATTCCTGTTTGAGAATCCGGAAAGATTCATCTTGTTCTTCTCCCCAAATGAATTTTTCGTCTTTCTTTAAAAGGCTATTCAAGGGTCGAGACTTGTTAGCATAAATTTTGATGAATCGTCTATAGTACGAACTTAACCCAAGAAAACTTCTGGTCTCACTGATATTACGGGGTTTTGGAAAGTGGACAATGGCTTTCACTTTTTCTGGGTCTGGCTGCGTTCCAAATTCATTAACGACGTGCCCGAGGATAGTTATTTGTCTCGAGGCGAAATGGCACTTTTTATAATTCAGGCACAGCCCGGCCTGTTGAATGCATCTCAAAACTGTATAAACGTGTTAAATGTTCTTTAAAGGTCGATCCATAGACTACAATGTCGTCTAAGTAGCATAAACACAAGTCCCATTTCAATCCCCGTAGGACGTTGTCTATCATTCGCTCGAAAGTTGCTGGTGCATTGCATAGACCGAATGGCATTACATTAAATTCATAAAGCCCATCTGGAGTGATAAATGCCGTTTTCTCACGGTCCTTATCGTCTACTTCGATTTGCCAGTAACCCGATCTCATATCCATAGTGGAGAAGTACCTGGATCCAGAGAGGGTGTCCAGCGCGTCATCGATACGAAGGAGAGGGTGACCATCCTTCTTTGTAATTTTGTTTAGACGACGATAGTCGACACAGAATCTCAACGAGCCGTCCTTCTTCCTCACTAATATAACGGGAGAGGCCCATGGACTTGATGATGGCCGGATGATTTTAGTCTCCATCATTTTCTCCACTTCACTCTGAATGACACGTCTTTCGGCGGGAGACACTCTATAAGGACGCTGTCTGACAGGCGGATAATCACTCGTATCGATTTTATGCTTTATTTCGCCAGAGACAGGGAAGCTCTTTTTCTCAAAGTCGAATATATCAGCAAACTCATTTAGGCACGTGAGTAATCTGTTTTTCTTTGTTTCCTCCAAATCAGTAGAAATCATTGAAATTAAACATTCTCTCACATCTGGGGAAGTTACTTCGTCTTTTCCAGCTATTTCAGAACAAGCGTCAAGATTAGATATGCTCCCTACTTCTAGATCTTGCATTGTTCCTACCTTCATGTCCGAAGGTATCACTTGAGACTGGTGAGTACTGTTAGTCACCCACATCACCGCTCTGCCATGTAAGAACCTAACGAGGGAAGAGGGAATAAAAAGTCATTTTTCCAACTGCAGGCGTTTGGAACCTGTAACGACTACATCTCTGCTGCCAAATACATCCTGGTAGGTGACAACTATCTTTCCAAAAGATTTCGGCGGTATGACACAGTCCAAAGCAGCACAAAGTTTCAGGTCTTTCCATTCGTAGGATTTTTCAGCTTCGCTTAAATACAATTTGTTTTTCCCACAATCTATAATGGCATCTGTGGCTCTGAAGAAATCCCAGCCCAGTATAACATCGTGGCTACATTCAGCGGCTACTACAAAATCAAAAATAATATCAAGTCCTTTGATTTGAACTTCTAAAGAGCACTTACCAAGGGTCACGATAGGCTTCTTGGCCGCGGCTCTTAGAAGTGGTCCATTTTCTTTAAAAACTGGAGCCTTTATAGAACGTCTGAAAGCTTCAGAAATTACTGAGTAATCAGCGCCGGAGTCCACAAGAGCTTGTACATATCGTCCTTGTATGTTGACAGATACCCAGTTCTTTTCCATTGTAGCGGCTATACGGCAGGGAGGATTTTCGTCTGTGGCGGCCACACCTCCAGAGGGCGCGCCATCTAGTTTTCCTCACTGCGGCGACTGGGTGAGCGGCTGGGACGGCGAGCAGGGGATTGTGAGGTTCTTCTGGGAGCTTGGAATCTTCCGCGGTGGTGATATGGCGACGGGTTTCTAAATCTTCCTTGGGATAGTTCGCTTCCTGATTCGCCCATGGTGTAATTTTCCGTTCTTGGTCTTCCGAAATCGACTGTTTCTCTTCCAAGTCTGGCATCCGCAAAAGCTTGGCGTCTGTCTCTGCAATAACGTGCAACGTGGCCAGGGCGCCCACAGTGGAAGCAGATCGGTCTGTCATCTTCAGTACGCCACTGAGTCCTTTGATTATTTGGTGGCCCTTCGGTTCTTCGTCGGTAACCTTAATCGTTCTGGGGGAGGTATTGTCGCCGAGGGCGGAAGCTCTCGGGCTGACGAGGGGCAGAGATAGGAGCCAATGTTTGCTGGATTTCACTACGGATGACATCCCGTAGGTCGGGAGGTGGAGTGTCGATATCCTGGGCGGCAAATGTAGATGGAGGAGCCATAAACTTCTGAACCTCCTCTCTTACTATTCTTCTAATCAGGGCTTCTAGGTTCTCAGGTTCAGCGGTCGAGATGGTGGTCACATTGGGCAGTCGGTTGAACCTGGGCGGTGCAACATGCATCCTCTTGAATGCCTCGAATCGGCGGCAGAACGCAACAAATTGGTCCACCGTGCTGATGTCCTTCCCAAAAAGTGCCTGATACACTTCCTCCGCTACGCCTTTAATCAGGTGGCTCACCTTTTCTCCTTCCGACATTCTGGGGTTGCTCTGTTTACAAAGAAAGAGGATTTTTTGTATGTAGCTCTCGATGTTTTCCCCACTCGTCTGCGCTCTAGTTCGAAGAATGTTCTCGGCTTTTCTAGCCGTGTCTTCCCACAAAGACTATTTAGATCTATATTACTACCAAGATATTTCTTTAAGTATCAATTTTTTTAAAATTAATTTTGTGAATGAAATATTTTTATCTGAGATTATTTTGGTATGTTAAGTTGAGACCACTTATTATAAAGTTTAAATATGTATTTTAAATTTAAAACTTACTGGTTAACTACTTTGTTGAAGTGTGTGAAATAATTACCAAAAAATCTCTTTGTTGTTGTTGTCGTGTCCAAAAAAGAATCTCAGATGTCTCCACGCATCTCCAACACAGCAGCAGAAATATCTACTATCTTGAGTGTGTAAAGCTGCTGCTCTGGGTCTAAGTCAATTTTCTGCAAGGCTGCGGCCATTGCTGGGCATGAGAATATGTGAGTAGATGTTAGTTCCACACCAGGACAGTTGTTGCATGCTCTATAGGTTCTTGTGCCATCTGGATGTATTGCCATTCCTTCATATTGTTTTCTTCTAAGTCTTGTTATAGTTTTTGTCAGTTTTCTCTCAGAGTTTATTTCACATATTTGATCTTTTCTTATTTTTTGTTTGATTATCTTGTATTTTGCCAAAGCGTCAGCGTCAAATACTGACATTTGTTCTTTCCTTTGGCTCATATTTCTGGCTTCCTTTGCCAATTCATCTGCCATTTCATTACCCTCGATCCCAACATGGGCAGGAATCCATTGTAGAATGCAGTTCTTCTCCAATGTTTCCAGTTTGGTAAGTAATGAGTGTATTTTCTGCGTGATTCTAGTTTTGCCCTTCTGAATTTCTTCTAGAGCGGATCTGGAGTCGCTGTATATTATGATTCCTTCTGCTTGATGCAGGGAAGGTTGGTTAAGGCATACATCAAGGGCTTTCCAGATAGCTGTCAGTTCACAAGTGAATTTTGACGAAATCTTTCCTTCTTCTTCTTTTATTTTGATGTGTGTTCCATCTTGGAGTATTATGTTAATTCCGGCCCCTCCATTTCTCAGGGTAAAGTCTGATGATCCATCTGTGTATGCTAATAAATAATTTTTCTGATCATATAAATTAATTGTGTCAAGTCCTTTATTTTTAAGTATGATTTTGTTCTCTTTTTTATTGCAGGGTTCATTCAGGTTCAGATTGATGATTATATTTGATGGTAATGGGGTATAAAATGTTGGTTATTCTTGAATTTGAAAGTCATTGTGCTTCATGTTTATGCCCTTTTAAATATTTTTGTCGTACTGAAGTGTTGAAGATCTTTTAAGTCTTTCTTTTTGTGTCCAGTGTAAATAGGTTCTATGGGATATGTGCTTGGTTTTTTTACTTTTTAGGCTATTGGTGAATTTTATTGTTTTTAATTGTATTCTGCTTTCGAGTAGGTCTAGACCACACTCTCTCTGAATTTTCTCAATGTTGGTGGATGAAACAGCACCAGTGATTATTTTGGCCGCTTTTGCTTGAACACTGTCTAGTCTTCCTTTTAGTGATGAGCTTGAGGGAGCCCAAACAGGTGTTGCGTATTCCATTATTGGCCTTATTAAGAAGGTGGTATATGTTGTTCTGTGGGTTTTTGGTTTTGCTCCCCAATTTGTTCCACATAACCTTCTCAGAATATTTAGTTTTCTGGTAGCTCTATTTGAGGTGCTAATTATGTGCTCTGTAAATCGCAATTCCCCATCAAGTATCACACCTAGGTATTTCTTGCTTGTTTAACTAACCTGTTTATATTATTTTTAAGAGTCCTGTCTTCATTCGTATAGCTGAGTCTGGAAGTGCTTGAAAGATATTCAGCAATTATGTCAGCCATCTGTTTGTTCGTTCTCGCTGTTCTATTCATATCGGTTAGAGTATTGGAGGAGTGGTGTTGGTTTTGATTGTTTTCTAACACTCTAATTATATTCCAGTGTTGACTGTCCTTTCTTGGATCCATTTTTTCGCAGAATTCTGCCCATTTTTCTTGTTTGCATATACAAATTTCTTGTTCTATTTTGTGAATAATTTCAATAGGTTTTTTTCTGTTTTCTTCTGTTCATTGATATTGTCTCTCTCTGCAATCATTGCCTCGATGTTGTGGTCCTTCCAGAAAGGTATCCACAGGTCTTTACGTCTACCTCTAGGTATCGATGCTTTTGCAGCTTTGGATATGTCCGAAGATAATTTTTCCAAGTTTTTGTCAAGTGTTCTGTAATTTGATTCTTCGTTGCACAGTTCTTCGAGCTTTTCTGTGAATTTTTTCCAGTCGGCTTTCCTAAAGTTCCATGTTCTTTTATTTTGTTGGACATTCTCAGTTTTAAATTTAGGGTTGTTAAAATTGGTCTGTGGTCACTGATTGCACTTTTCAGGATTTTCCATTGTGTTGTGGGTGCGATGTTGTAATTTATCGCTGTGATGTCTATTGCGGATTCTGTGCCTGTGGACTTAGATAGATAGGTGTCTCTTCATTATTTAACGGTGTAAGGTCGAGGTCGGTTAGCATTTCCTCAACCTGCTGACCTTTGTTATCCTGGACAAGTGATCCCCAAGTTGGACTTTTGACGTTAAAATCGCCAAGTATGATTGTGATATCCGAAGACGCTTCACTTAATGTCTCTATCAGGCCTGTATTGATGCTAGTGTTATCGGGGTGATAAACATTTATGATTGATATTGTTTTTTTTTTCTGGGGGGTAGATTTCTATTGCCTGAGCTTCTGTCGTGCTTTCTGTAGGCTTACTCTGATTATAGGCGATTTAAATTTGATTTATGGTGTTTTTATCAAAACGGCAAGTCCTCCTCCAAATTTTCCCGGTCTGTCCTTTCGTAGTGTGGTATAACCTTTGATATTGAATCTCAGATTGTGATTCAATTTTGTTTCCTGAAGACAAGCAATATGCACATTGTTGTCACGGAGAAGACAAGTCAGCTCTTCAGTTTTCCTCTGAGTGCCATTTATTTCTTTTATTGTAAGCAAATGATTAACCATTTGATTCCTTGAGCTGTCACACAATGTTTCAAATATTGGGATAAATTTGTCTTTCTTTTTTTTTTAATATTTACCATATAATATTCAATTAAAATATTGAGGTTAGAAACAAACTCTTTAAATTAATAAATTCGCAAATGCAATAACCTCTCTGTAAATCATTGAAAGAATTTTCTAGTTTACCTATCATATGGGTATTCAGGTAAAATAGCGAAATATCACTGTCCTTAAGTTATGTTCATGTCCATATTTTTACTAAACAACTCTAATCTGCCCCCAATAGAAAATACAGGGTATATCCTAAAATCAATCCAATACAATAATAGAGCTGTCTAGAGATTAATTTGGCTAAACCGCTGAGAGGTTTCACCACTGATGAGCCCAACCCTCTCATTCAATAACTTTTATCATTGCAGTAAGGTCTGTAGAGATAATATTTGATGATATTATTGTAAAGAAACACATTGCCAGTAAATTTATTTGTTACAAAAGTATCAGTGTGTTGGTAGGAAATTAAAAGCTAATTTATATTAGCCAATATTATATATTGGTTATGCATATTATATTTTGGTTATACATATTATATATTGGTTATACATATTATATATTGGTTATACATATTATATTTGGTTATACATATTATATATTGGTTATACATATTATATATTGGTTATACATTTTATATATTGGTTATACATATTATATATTGGTAATACATATTATATTGGTTATACCAGCCTTAGAGAGTAATATTGGCGAAGTCCGGACAGAGTGCAAGAGATTGGAGATCGAGCTGGCGCGCATAAAGAGTCTAGAGGGTGCTGTGATCTCCCCTACAGGCCGCAACATACCTCCGCTTACCTTTGACGAACAAACTTCCCTCGAGGGTTTTAAGCGACAATTCGAAGCAGTGACTCTCAACAATGGCTGGGGAGAAACCGAAAAAGTGACAAATTTGATTATGGCTCTTCGGGGACCGGCCTTATATCTGCTTCAGGCGGTTCCGCGTGCAGATCAACAGAGTTATGCGATGTTGATGGGAGAACTTGAGTTGAGATATGGAGAACAACATCTAAGGCAAGTATGCCAAACTCAACTTAAGCTAAGAAGACAAAAAGTCGGGGAAAGTTTGCAGGGGTTTGAAGCTGATGTCAAAGGCTCTGTCATCTGGCCTACCCTGGTGCTCCATTGATTTCCTTGACCAACGGGCTGCCCTGACGTTTATCGATGGTATTCGAGACGTAGAAGTCCAGAGAGTGTTACGACTTGCTTCTTTCGATAAATCAAGAGAGGCGCTGGTTCGCGCCCTGGAGGTGGAGGCGGCCTATCGAGTGAGCGAATCGGGGCACCCACGGGTCCCTGGTGTAGAATTAATTGCGGAACAAAGCACCACTGGAGGCGGTGGGAAATCGAACGCCATTAAGGAGATACTGAAGAGACTAGAACGGCTAGAAGAGACCGGCAGGCCTGGCAGACGATCGGCTGGGCCCTGTTTCCGCTGTGGACGACATGGTCATCTAAAGAGGCAGTGCACCGTCAGGCTGCCCGACCAGAGACAGCCAGGGAAACTAAATTCTGCCAAGGTTATGGACCGGCCTGGAAGAAAACATAGCAATGCAGATGCTCTCTCCAGAAGACCTTGTGGCGACTGCAAGCATTGTGAGAAAATTGATGAACATGAAGTAACCTCAAGGAGGACAACTATGGTGCCGAGTGACGATTGGACCGCTGAAAGTTGTAGGACTATCCAGCAACGGGATCCCAACATCGGCCCAATCTTGGAATGGAAAGAAAGGGGGAATGAAAGACCAAGCTGGGAAATGATATCCGACAAGAGCCCCGAATTGAAGACCTTGTGGTCACAGTGGGACTCCCTCAGCATAGAGAACGGACTGCTGAAAAGAATTTTGGAAAGTGCCGATGGAAAGAGTAAAACCATGCAGCTAGTAGTCCCCAAGGTCCAGGTTCCCAATGTCCTACGGGAAATACATGAGGGAGTCTCGGGGGCTCATTTTGGCATTAATAAAACGCTAAAGAAAGTTAGGGAGAGATTCTATTGGGTCTACTATCAGGAGGATGTGGAAAGGTGGTGCAAAGAATGCGACAGGTGTGCCGCAAGCAAAGGACCAAAAACTAGGTCCAGAGGAGAAATGAGGGAATACAATATGGGCGCACCATTTGAGAGAATCGCGATCGATGTGACCGGCCCATTCCCAGAGTTACAGAGTGCGGCAACAGATATATTTTGGTCGCCATGGATTATTTCACTAAGTGGCCTGAAGCCTACGCAATTTCGAATCAGGAGGCTACGACGGTTGCTAAAGTTCTAATGTATAAAATAAAAGAATTTAAAAGCGCGAATGCTTCTTTTATACACAAAAACGAACCCCTACTGTCCTTACTGCGATGAAAAAATATATTGGGAGGGCTTGGCTCATCAGTGGTGAACCCTCCCAGCGGTTTCGCCAATTGTCTTTATAGTTTGCTGAAGAGCATTGCTCGAAGCAAATATTTGAATATAATTCTACTGTCCTATAAGCTTATGTCCATAGTTTACTTGAAAACCATTTCTAAGATTCCATCCTTCAGTGTAGCATATAAAAGCAGAATGATCCAATACAGTATTAGAGCTCTGAGAAGCGGTCTGGTGGATTAAATTGGCGAAACCGCTGGGAGGGTTCACCACTGATGAGCCAAGCCCTCCCAATATATTTTTTCATCGCAGTAAGGACAGTAGGGGTTCGTTTTTGTGTATAAAAGAAGCATTCGCGCTTTTAAATTCTTTTATTTTATATGTATAGATGGCGCGTTATTGCTTTGTGTTAAAAGTTCTAATGGACAACCTGATTTGTCGGTTTGGAGTGCCACTGGAACTGCATTCGGATCAAGGACGAAACTTCGAGGCAGGGGTGTTCCAAGAATTGTGTAGGCTGTTGGGAATTCGGAAGACAAGAACTACTCCCCTTCACCCCCAATCTGATGGAATGGTTGAAAGGTTCAATAAAACAATGGAGGAACATTTGTCCAAAGTTGTGGAGCAGCACCAAAGGGATTGGGACGTAAGACTGCCGCCATTTCTTATGGCGTACCGAGCCGCCATTCACGAGACAACTGGGCAGACACCGGCCAAGGTAATGTTTGGAAGAGAATTACGACTTCCATGTGATTTGGAGTTCAGCAGTCCTGAGGAGCCGACGGCAGAGGTAGCTGGTTATGTAAACAATTTGAGGGGTCTTCTGTTGGAGACTCACGAGTTGGTTAGGACCAAGATTCGAACGGCAAGCCACCGGATGAAGACTCGCTATGACCAAAGGACGAACCACGATGGATTTAGACAAAATGATTTAGTATGGCCGTTTCATCCAAAAAGAAAAAAAGGAATTTCACCAAAGTTGATGCCAGTTTGGGAAGGGCCCTACAAAATCATCAAAAGGATCAATGATTTGGTCTACCGTATACAGCAAAGTTCTAAATCAAGGGCCAAGGTGGTGCATTTGAGAAGACTGGCTTGTTACCAAGGAGATAGGACTAATTGGACCTGATCGGGACGATCTGGTTTAAGGGGGAGGTAGTGTTTCGACAAGAGCACTTGCAACCTCCTCTATAGATGGCGCTTTCGCCTGTTTTGCATCTGAAACTGATGCGGGAGTCGCGGGCTCATTGGTCCTGTTTCCAGGGGAAAACTTGCAAATACAATTTTATATTGGCCCTGGGAGATGACGTAATGTAAATACCTGTTGTTCGTTATCCCATTTGTATGTAACGTTTAATAGTAAAAGACAATAAAGGTCAGTGCTTAAAGTCTCCGTGCCGCCTTCTGTCGTTACTCTCGCCATTGCGATCATCGCCAAGCTGCTGCTGCTGCTACTACTCTTCTGGTAAGTCTCTCGTGTCCCCCCACCAGTGGTAAGGCCGAGAGATACTGCCAGAGGAAGGGAGTCCCACTGGAGAGCAGTGGTTCTCGGACGTCTTCGGGGTGCCTGCAGGGAGTAGCTATAGGGGAGATCAACGGGAGTCCGGGCCGGTGATCCACGGCGGAAGAAGCGCAGCGTCGCAAGGAACCGGAGGGGTCACGCGCGACAATATTATATATTGGTTATACATATTATATATTGGTTATATATATTGGTTATACATATTATATATTGGTTATATATATTGGTTATACATATTATATATTGGTTATATATATTGGTTATACATATTATATATTGGTTATATATTATATATTGGTTATACATATTATATATTGGTTATACACATTATATATTGGTTATACATATTATATATTGGTTATACATATTATATATTGGTTATACACATTATATATTGGTTATACATATTATATATTGGTTATACATATTATATATTGGTTATGCCTATTATATATTGGTAATACATATTATATATTGGTTATACATTTTATATATTGGTTATACACATTATATACTGGTTATACATATTATATATTGTTATACATATTATATATTGGTTATACATATTATATATAAAATGAAAGGATTTAAGAGCACGAATGTTTCTTTTATACATATTACAAACTTCTACTGTCCTTACTGCGATGAAAAAATATATCTTAGAAGCGGTCTGGTGGATTGAATTGGCGAAACCGCTGGGAGGGTTCACCACTGATGAGCCAAGCCCTCCCAATATATTTTTTCATCGCAGTAAGGACAGTAGAAGTTTGTAATATGTATAAAAGAAACATTCGTGCTCTTAAATCCTTTCATTTTATATGTATAGATGGCGCGTTATTGCTTTGTGTTACATATTATATATTGGTTATACACATTATATATTGGTTATACATATTATATATTGGTTATACACATTATATATTGGCTATACATATTATATATTGGTTATACATATTATATATTGGTTATACATATTATATATTGGTTATACACATTATATATTGGCTATACATATTATATATTGGTTATACATATTATATATTGGTTATACATATTATATATTGGTTATACATATTATATATTGGTTATACACATTATATATTGGTTATACACATTATATATTGTTATACATATTATATAATGGTTATACATATTATATATTGTTATACATATTATATAATGGTTATACATATTATATATTGGTAATACCTATTATATATTGGCTATGCATATTATATATTGGTTATACATCTATATATATAAAAATGAATGTTTGTATGTTTGTCTGTCTGTTTGTCTGTCTGTATGTCCGGTATACAAATTCGCAGTAGTTCACTAATTCAAACCAAAATTTCCATACATAGGTAAAAGAATACGGGGAAGACGATAGGCTATTTAAAAAAATATATAAATCAATTATTAAAACTATATATTTTTAGTCAGAAAATGATGATGACGATATTGCTGTATCATGTTTGATTATCAGATACAAAATTATATCGGGAAAAAATTCCAAAAAGCAGAGACCACAGGTGAAACCAGTTCATTATTTTGTATGCAGGAACAAAATTCTAACAGAAAAACATTTATTCGAGCAGAAAACAAAAGCCAGATCATCTTTCTATAAAAATATCGCTTCTCAGACACAAAGTTTGGAGCGGGACGTTTCACAAGAGTGACATCCACGGCGCCAATTTATAATTGTAAAGAATAGTATTTGAATAGGGTACATTTAATAGGGTAAAACCCGGGCGTTGCCCGGGTCATTCGGCTAGTATTATATATTGGTTATACATATTATATATTAGTTATACATATTATATATTGGTTATACATATTATATATTGGTTATACATATTATATATTGGTTATATACATTATATATTGGTTATACACATTATATATTGGTTATACATATTATATATTGGTTATACACATTATATATTGGTTATACCCATTATATATTGGTTATACATATTATATATTGGTTATACACATTATATATTAGTTATACATATTATATATTGGTTATACATATTATATATTGGTTATACACATTATATATTGGTTATACATATTATATATTGGTTATACATATTATATATTTGTTATACACATTATATATTGGTTATACCTATTATATATTGGTTATACATATCATATATTGGTTATACATATTATATATTGGTTATACATATTATATATTGGTTATACATATTATATTGTCTTAAGAGCTCGAGCTCTCGCCTTTCAACTGGTAAAATAAATGTTATAAAGTGTGAAGGAAGGTCTAAACCGTTGGTGTTCGACCGCTACGACGCGGGAACGAATCCCGCTTCGAGAACCTTTTTCTAATTTGAAAAAAAAAAAAAGCCCAATGGCCCCTGATTATTGCAAAAGTACAACCCCATAACCCCATCAGCGAGTGCAAGTAAATAAACAGGGCTCTGGCACATTTTTAAAGTGCAAAAGTCAAACTACTTTTTACATGTGTAGACATGTTGTGAACTTACAGTAATATCAGTCGCCAACTTCTACCCAACATGATTACTATGGTTTGTTACCACGTGTACTAGGGATAATTAAAAAAACTAATACAATTTTTATGATTCAAAATTTCTTATTTTCTTGAAATATTAATATATTTCCCCCCTCAATCTATAAAAATATCTAAAAACCTCAGACAATAAGTTTATTACAAAAACACTGCGAGCTTTCAAGCTCTCGCTCTTCAACGGGCGAGATTTAATCTTGATTTGGAGTATGGCAGAATTGCTCTGGGATTCTTCTGTAGATACTGGTCTTATAATTTTAGCTATGAGTAGGAATGAAGAAACTTATTGCGTTTTTAGATATTTTTATAAATGTATATCGCAATTTTCTTATATCTTTTTTTATTTAGCATTATTTTTATATTTATCGAATTTTTTAAAAGTTTTTTTTCAACGAATTCAATAATGATTGAATCCTGATGTGGAACTAACACCCACATATTCTCATGCCCAGAAATGGCCGCTGAAAATTGACATGGACTCAGAACAGCAACCTCACACACGCAAGATAGAGGACATTGCTACTGCTGTGTTTGAGATGCATGGGACATCTAAGGCTCTTCCTTTGACATGGCAGCAACAACAACAACAGAAAATTAACATAGACCCAGAACAACAGCTTTACGCACCCAAGGTAGAGGACATTGCGACTGCTGTGATTAGAGATTCATGGGGACATCTGAGCCTCTTCATTGGACACGGCAACAACAACAACAATAATGATTATAAAAATTCTTATGAAAAAATAGCACAAATGTTACATTGTACTGGGATAAGGTGCATAAATTAAGAAAAAGGCATCTCCTTATCGTGCAACTGAAAGTTGCTGATGGCTGGCGCCATCTATCGGAATAAATATCAACTATTCTCGTTGATTTTTAATTATTCCAGAATTGGCCAAATACCCATTCTTGATTAATCAAGAAAAGCTAACCACGGACGCGTTTCGGGCTGTTGGCCCTCATTAGCGTGGTGCAAGCTCTACCTCAACGACCAAAAAATTGGTCATTAAGGCATCCTGAAAAATCATGAAACGGGTAGTTAAGGCCAGAATTGCGTGAGGACGCTACACAATGTGAAAAAAAATAGCACAAATGTTACATTGTACTGGGATAAGGTGCATAAATTGATGAGGGCCAACAGCCCGAAACGCGTCCGTGGTTAGCTTTTCTTAATTAATCAAGAATGGTTATTTGGCTAATTCTGGAATAATTAAAAATCAACGAGAATAGTTGATATTTATTCCGATAGATGGCGCCAGCCATCAGCAACTTTCAGTTGCACGATAAGGAGATGCCTTTTTCTTAATTTATGCAACTTATCCCAGTACAATGTAACATTGGTGCTATTTTTTCACATTGTGTAGCGTCCTCACGCAATTCTGGCCTTAACTACCTGTTTCATGATTTTTCAGGATGCCTTAATGACCAATTACCACCTTTATACTTACCTTCGAAAATTTCCCCGCTGGCCATACTTACCACTTACCATACTTATCCCTGCCATGGCTCCCTCTAGGAAGAAGAAGAAGAATGCCGAGGAGCCCCTCGTAACCCAGAAGAAGAAGAATGCCGAGGAGCCCCTCGTAACCCCTCGCCCTATTAGAGTTAGAGAATAGCCAGTTTATGGAGGACGTCGAGATTGCATTACGCTATCCTCACCCTGAGTCCCAAGAATACCTGTGCAAAATCATTACGAATATCACCAGCTCACGGACCGAGCAGATCCAGGCCCTCATTGCCGAGGTAGTGAACCTCTCTGGCACCCTCGCTTCCTTCAAGGAACTGGACGAAATCATTCCACAGACTGCCTGCCAAAACACTCAAACCAGCCCTGCTCCTTCCTGCAAGGAAACCAGCTCCCAGACTGTCCCCACCAAGCCTGCCACTCCTTCTCCTGCTGACAACCCTGCCTCCACCCTGCCTGCTCCTGTTGCAACCAAGAGAAAGCAGCCTGAGGCTCTCAACCCGCCCGCAAAAAGACCCAACCTAAAAGGTCCAACCAAACTTGCGTCATCCCGCGTATCCAAGCCTGCGGCCGCCCAAGTGGTCCTCCATGGGGAAAAATCGGCGGCCCACACAGTGGTCGTCTCTGACGACCCACAGGCTGACCCAAGGGACATTTACAAGGCTGTCCGCGCTGTCCACACCCTACCCCAAGGTGTTTGGGCCTCTCTGCGCACCAAGGGGAAGCTGGTCCTCCACTCCAGCAATCCCGACATCATCCCTGAGGTGACTACCTCCCTGGCCAGCAAGCTAACGGGAATGAAGGTCCGTTAGCAGAAGGAGATCCTGCCAAGAATCTGCCTCTTCAGAGTGGATGAGGAGACCTCCAATTCCACAATCGAGGAGACCTTCCTGGCAACCGCCGCTGTCAGCCAGCTCCCCGGGAACAAAGTGGTGCGCGTGGCGCACCGTTCTGCACTCAGAAACGGGACCTGCACCGCCTTCATCGAGGTGGACCTCAAGACCTTTGGAGCCCTGGGCAACCGCGGAAGAATCGTGGTTGACGGTGTGATCCTCAACTTCGAGGCGTCCATCCGCGCCCGCGTCTGCTTCCGCTGCTGTGGCTTCGGCCACAACTCCACCCACTGTTCCAGAGCTCCCAAGTGCTTCCACTGCGGTGAAGACGGCCATGAAGGCCGCTCCTGCCCAACCAGAGCTGACCAGCACACTTCAAAATGTGCCAACTGCTGCCCAAAGGGCCTCTCAGGCAACCACGAGGCGAGAGCCTCAAACTGCCCCATTCTGAAGTCTAAGGCCCACACGTTTTAGTCTTCAAAAACCCTCCGCCTCCAACTCCTCCCGCCACCTTCTACTGGTTACTGGACCCCTGCCTCACTTCCGAGGATTCCGTGGAGTTTCTTCCCTGCTGGGGTTCGCTAGCCCCCTGACCCAGAGGATTCCGTGGAGTTTCTTCCCTGCTGGGGTTCGCTAGCCACCTGATCAAGAGGATTCCGTGGAGTTTCTCCCCTGCTGGGGTTCGCTAGCCCCCTGACCCAGAGGAGCTCGTGGTGCTTCTTCCCTCCTGGGGTTCGCTAGCCCCCTGACCCAGAGGATTCCGCGGAGGTACTTCCCTGCTTGGGTTCGCTAGCCCCCTGGTCCAGAGGAGCTCGTGGTGCCTCCTTCCTGCTGGGGTTCGCTAGCCCCCTAACCCAGAGGATTCCGCGGAGGTACTTTCCTGCTGGGGTTCGCTAGCCCCCTGACCCAGAAGAGCTCGTGGTGCTTCTTCCCTGCTGGGGTTCGCTAGCCCCCTGACCCAGAGGATTCCGCGGAGGGTACTTCCCTGCTGGGGTTCGCTAGCCCCCTGATCCAGAGGATTCCGTGGAGTTTCTTCCCTGCTGGGGTTCGCTAGCCCCCTGATCCAGAGTATTCCGTGGAGTTTCTTCCCTGCTGGGGTTCGCTAGCCCCCTGACCCAGAGGATTCCGTAGAGTTTCTTCCCTGCTGGGGTTCGCTAGCCCCCTGACCCAGAGGATTCCGTGGAGTTTCTTCCCTGCTGGAGTTCGCTAGCCCCCTGACCCAGAGGATTCCGTAGAGTTTCTTCCCTGCTGGGGTTCGCTAGCCACCTGACCCAGAGGATTCCGTGGAGTTTCTTAATGGAGCAACATCAGTGGTGGAGGATCATCTTGGCATCAGAAATCCATTGTAAGGGGGTAATGTGATTGTTTAATTATTAATGAGCTATTTTTACTCACATATCAACTAGAGATATTTTAACCCCCAACTTTATAATAAGAAAATCACACACACATACAAAGACCAATTAAATCTCTATTACTATCAAGATATTTTTTTTCAGTATCAATTAAAAAAATAATAATTTTGAGAATGAAATATTTTTAACTGAGATTAAATTGGTATGTTGAACTACCTATTGGAAAGTTTCACAAATGTTTTTCAAATTCAAAATTCACTAGTTATCTTCTTTGTAGAAGTATGTGAAATAATTACCAACAAATTCCTCTTATTGAAGCATATGATTAACCATTTGATTCCAAGAACTGTCACAAAATGTTTCAAATTGGGATACATTTGTCTTTTTTTTTAAATATTACCATATAATATTTAATGAAAAATATTGAGGTTAGAAACACACCCTTTGAATTAATAAATGCTCAAATGAAATAACCTCTCTGTAGATCATTGAAAGAATTTCCCAGTTTACCTATTATATGGGCATTTAGGTATAAGTATCAGTTTGTTGGTAGGAAATTAAAAGCTAATTATTATTAGGTTAAGGGCATCATTGGTGATACATTTTATACATTGGTTATAATATTATATTTTATTAACTTTAACCACGAACTTTCGAGCTCTCGCCCTTCAACCGGTAAAAAAATGTTATTAAGGGTGAAAACGGAAGGAAGCTATATATTGTATATATTATTGTTTCAGACAACATACGAAATATATATAAATAATTACAGAACTGTGCCGTAATTTTTACTTTAGTGAATACCATAGATAGTCTCTCCCACGTTTACTCCTAATATCACATTCTGCCTGTTGAAGAGCGAATAGCTCGAAATCCTGCGGTCAAAGTTAATAAAATTAACATATTAAGAAAGCAATCATTTAGATAATGAAGAAGGCATATTTTGGATTAAATAATAGATTTATTAGCCGATATATGCGTTTTTATTATCTGAAGAATTAAATATGGATACCTGTATATTCAGAACGGAAGGAATTATATTTTAAATTTTTCTCAACTATTCAATGTAAAATATTTATATTTATTGGGTATCCAGTTATAATTCTACTTACAAAAAGATATATTGACACGATTCACTTTCAACAAATGATAACAGGTCACCCAGTTTATTATATATGAGCTCCATATTCACTCATGGGCAAAACTTAAGGAAGCTGTCCCTTTTAAAAGTGTATATCGGGATTCAATAATAACTCTGAAAGATATTTGATACACAGTGACCTTTATTAAAGACAAGGGATAACCAAAACAATGAGCAAAATTGCCTCTGTCTCCTAAAAAAAAAAGACGACCTGCGATATCACGGACTTTCAACATCCTAATGTTTTGTCTATGACTGTATATAATATTCATTGTAAATTTAGGTACTAAGCTTATTTAGGTTAGCTTCACCAAATAAAGATAAGTCTAGCTGGAATTAACTTATCACATTTTAAACAACTCACAGATATAAATACCAAGATTTTCAAATTCACATTGGTCATATTGGTGGCATTTGAGAATATTATGTTTATATTCCAAAAAATGCTTATTTTCACATAAAATATTATTATATTTCCCTTTTATATTTATGAATATTAATTTTAAAAGGCATATATTGGATTGAATAATAGATTTATTAGCCGATATATGCGTTTTTATTATCTGAAGAATTAAATATGGATACCTGTATATTCAGAACGGAAGGAATTATAATTTATATTTTTCTCAACTATTCAATGTAAAATATTTATATTTATTGGGTATCCAGTTAGAATTTTACTTACAAAAAGATATATTGACACGATTCCCTTTCACCAAATGATAACACGTCACCCAGTTTATTATATATGAGCTCCATATTCACTCATGGGCAAAACTTAAGGAAGCTGTCCCTTTTAAAAGTGTATATCGGGATTCAACAATAACTCTGAAAGATATTTGATACACAGTGACCTTTATTAAAGACAAGGGATAACCAAAACAATGAGCAAAATTGCCTCTGTCTCCTAAAAAAAAAAAAACGACCTGCGATATCACGGACTTTCAACATCCTAATGTTTTGTCTATGAATGTATATAATATTCATTGTAAATTTAGGTACTAAGCTTATTTAGGTTAGCTTCACCAAATGAAGATAACTCTAGCTGGAATTAACGTATCACATTTTAAACAACTCACAGATATAAATACCAAGATTTTCAAATTCACATTGGTCATATTGGTGGCATTTGAGAATAATATGTTTATATTCCAAAAAATGCTTATTTTCATAAAATATTATTATATTTCCCTTTTATATTTATGAATACTTATTTTAAAAGGCATATATTGGATCAAAATATAATTTTTTTACCAATATTTCAGTTGGCTGAACGCAAACCTTTTTCGCAAGGAATATCGCTCTTCAGTGGGCGAGATTTAATTTTGATTTGGAGTACGACAGAATTGCTCTGGGATTCTCCTGTAGATATTGTTCTTATAGTTTTCGCTATGAGTAGGAAAAAAGAAACTTATTGCCTTTATTAGGTATTTTTATCAAAGCATATCCTAATTTTCTTATATCTTTTATATTTAGCACTATTTTAATCTCTATCGAATTTTTGACGATTTTTTTTCAACGAATTCAATGATGTTTGAATCCTGATGTGGAACTAACATTTACTCACATATTCTCATGCCCAGCAATAATGACCGCAGAAAATTGACATTGACCCAGAACAACAGCTTTACACATCCAAGATAGAGAACATTGCTATTGCTGTGATAGAGATGCATGGAAAAATCTGAAGCTCTTCATTGGACACGGCTATAACAACATCAATGATATTACAAAAATTCATATTTGACCACAAATCAAGATTAGAATTAAGAGATTCTACTTTTCTCGGCTGTTGCTGAACCGATTGATATTAAATCCTCCATATAAAATTATTTATTGCATCTTTTTCAATTTGATGTCTATTTTAATGTGTACAAACTGAGTCCAATAAATTCGCGGAATGGTAAAAAGGTTATAAGGCCAATACAAATAATTTATTAGCATTTTTAAAAACATTCCCATTCCGCGTCTACCCAGAGTTTATATCGTTTCTATCCTTTGATATAAAATAAAACTTTTCTAAAAAAATATATTTTCAAAAGAAATCTTTTGGGATGCCCTTCAAGTGTTTTTTTTCGATTCCGCTATGATGTTCTATCTAGTGTCAAATCTACTTCTTTCAAAAATAATTCACAGTTTTGGGAGGATGACAAAATTGCCTGGAGCTAAGTCTGGGGAATAAGAAGGTTGTTGAGTAACCGTGTTTGGCCAAATGGTCAGCATAGATATAGCGGTTTGTGGTCAATCATTGCCAGGATGAATAATCCATTTTTGAAAGTCCATATTTCATTTCTTTTTAGTAAAATTCGATGCACATAATTGATATAGAAATGTCCAAATAAACTTCCTTATTTAATGTCACCGCTTCTGTGTTCTCAAAGCTCTAAATATCTATGCTTTATGTAATAACAAAATTAAAAAATACGAGTTGATATTAACGACACAAGTGCATTGTAAAGATTTAAATAATCCAATTTCAAAGTCCACATTTCATTTATTTTTAGGAAATTTTGATGAACATAAATGCTATAAATATTTACATAAAAATCCTTATTCAATGTTTGCTCTTCCTTTCTTGAAGCTCATAAATGCTTATATTTAATGCAATCACAAAATTGAAAAAATAAGAATCGACATTAATAACCCTACTAGGGATAATTTCACACATTTCTTCACAGAAAGAGAGATATAGAAAACCTTATAATTACCTCTCTATCACTGAAATAGAATTGGATAAAAATGATAAAAATTCTAATATCACAACAAGATAACTTGTTTGAGCTTTTATACTTTCAATAAATCTGTTTATATTTTGTATAATATTTGACCAAGAATATCTGGTCACGTATGTAAAATTGCCTGTACATATATTGTGGTTAGGAAATAAAATGTGTGTTATTTGTGTAACACCAGTGCTCAAAGGGAGGTTTTTAGATCTTGGAAACCCCGCTACATTCACAGGGAAGACTCCAACTACACCTCGATTTTAAGTTTAAGAGTGAATTAATGGCGAAGTTCACCGAAAAGAACTAAACTGGCGTAATCGCTGTGAGGGTTCACCATTGATGAGTCAGTCCCTCCTAATATTTGTCGAATATAAGTAATTTCAATAGGATATTGTTTTAATAATAAAAATGTTGCGTTATCTAGAGAAAATAATTTCAATTTTTGAGTATAGATGACGTGATAACAGAGTTTATATTTTAGTATTGCTAACTTCTAAATTTCTACAGCTACCAATTGAATTCCATCATTCCTATAAGTGTGAGCATAGCTATAGAACTATATAATTATAATAAAGTGGTCTTGGTAGAAATACTCTCATAAAATAGAAAATTGAAAACAAGAATATACATATAGTGTATATATAACTTTATTTTAACCCTATAATTATGCAACTATTTGGTTTCATTTTTCTTTTTTATCTTATGTATGACGAATCATTATAAGGCCTTTATAAAGCTTTTGTTTTTTAAATCTTTCATTTAATTTGCTTCCCTGTCTGTCATTCCACAAATCTTGTATTCAAATTTTAATACAATTCTAGAGCACGTATGAATCTGAAATTTAGTACACCTTTCAGAACCCGATAACAATGAGAGTTGACAAATTTTCAGATTTCTGGGTGTTCACGTTGGCCAGCTATAGACAAATTTCTAAATTGCCTTTCAAATTTTGTAAATTAATTTTAATATACTTCCAGATTACATGGAAGTATGAAACTTTTAACACTCATTCAGTCCAATGAACCATACAAGTGTACAAATTATCAGACTTCTGGATGGTCGGAATGGCCAGGAATGAACAAATTTCTAAATTTCTTTTTTTAAGTCTTGTGTTACGCCCCTTACAAAGAATTGATAAATCCGTCTCTTGCAGGCCTCTATCTATCTATAGCCTAATCCCTAGTGAACTTTTGATTCTAAGTTTTGTAAATTCATAGCAAAAACTAACTAAATAATTAAAGCTATTATTTAAATGCACTAAAAAGGAAAAAATAAAATATTTTATTTTCTGTCATTGAGCAATTAGATGTATCTGAGAGAAAATAAAGCGGTGGAGGACGATCATCATGTATTTCGAACCTTATATGATTTATTATGTCGCAACTGATCAGCGATTTTTATAAGTATTTGCTATATTTTTACCTCTTCTCTAAATATGATCGTCCCCGCCACTTTTATTTTTACTCAGATACATCTAATTGCTCAATGACAGAAGATAAACTATTTTATTTTTCCTTTTTATAGCATTTGAATAGAAGCTCTTTTTAAAAATTATATTATATATATGATACTACCCGTTTCATGATTTTTCAGGATGCCTTAATGACCAATTTTTTGGTCGTTGAGGTACAGCTTGCACCACGCTGATGAGGGCCAACAGCCCGAAACGCGTCCGTGGTTAGCTTTCTTGATTAATCAAGAATGGGTATTTGGCCAATTCTGGAATAATTAAAAATCAACGAGAATAGTTGATATTTATTCCGATAGATGGCGCAAGCCATCAGCAACTTTCAGTTGCACGATAAGTAGATGCCTTTTTCTTAATATATATATACACTGCGTGACATTGAAAATGGAACACCAAGAAATAGTGGCCAGAAAGTGATGAAACTCGGCAGACAGAGAGAGACAGGGACGAACAATAAGTGATCTTTATTTCAAAATGCTAGTCATAATACAGAGCGAGAACGGCGTCGGCTTAGTAGCAAGTAGGACCACCGCGGACGGCGATGCACGCAGCAAAACGTAGAGAGTCAATCAGAGTACGGATGGCGTCCTGAGGGATGGCTCTCCATTCCCTCTTAACCATTTGCCACAGTTCGTCTTCTGAACGCGGCTGTGGCAAGGCATGCAAACGTCGTCCAATGATGTCCCAGACGTGCTCGATTAGTGAGAGATCAGGAGAGTACGGTGTCCAGGGAAGCATCTGTACATCTTGCAGAGCTTGTTGGCTAATGCGAGCAGTGTGCGGTCGGGCGTTATCCTGCTGATAAAGGGTATTGGGTACCCCCTGAAGGTAGGGGAGTGTCACCGGTCGCAGCACATCATCAACGTATCGTTGGGCCGTCATAGTGCCCTGAATATGAAGTAAAGGTGACCTGGAATCATACGCGATTGCGCCCCAAACCATGATTCCACGTTGTCGCACGGTGGGGCGTTCCACAATTGGTGCCGGATTGGACCTTTCTCCACGTCGACGCCACACACGTACACGGCGACTATCACTGGACGAGCAGAAACGCGACTCATCTGAGAACACGACCCTGTGCCATTCCGTCATCCATGTCGATCTAGCCCGGCACCATTCCAAACGTTGGCGCCTATTCGGTGGGGTCAATGGCAGTCTTCTTAGCAGACGGCATGAGTGCAAGCCATTAGCAACCAATCGACGGGAAATGGTTCTGGTCGAGATGGAATGATCTAGGGTGTCTTGCACATGTTGCAGGATGGCGGTACAAGTGGCTTGTGGGGCCGCCACTGCTTGTCGAAGGATACGCCGATCCACACGTGCTGACGTCACTCTGGTTGCACCGACATTCCTATGAATTGCCACATTTCCTTGTTCCAACCATCTTCTCCACAGTCGGTGCACCGTGGACGCACCAAGGTGTGTATCAGCTGCGATTTGAAGTATGGACCAACCTGCCCTTTTCAGTCCGATCACCATGCCCCTCGTAAAAGCGTCTGTCTGCTTGAACTGCCTCCGTTTACGATGACCTAGCATTCTCTGTTATTACACGTGTCTTTTGACACAAGAGCAAAATTTCTACAATGATTTTCCTTGAAGAAATAACGACACGAATACTGTCCTTTCTGCAAGTTCCTTCCCTTATATCTTACTCCATGTGCGCACGAGAGCTGCGCATTTTACATCATTTGCATAACTCGGTTAGGCGCGTCTACCCTGAAATTTGCATAATTTTCTGGCCACTATTTCTTGGTGTTCCATTTTCAATGTCACGCCGTGTATATATATGAACCTTTTAACCTGCTAAAAATGAGAATAAAACTTTGAACTAGGCAAAAATGTAAATATACACTACACTCATAAACAAAACTTAAGGAAGTGGAATGTCTTTGATGTCACCGTTCGTGTATATTTTTTACGATGCATTAGCGCGCCATCTGTTATGAAAATAGAAACTATTTTAGGAGCGTAAAATTCTTTTGTATATATATATATATATACTTTTTTGAAGGAGACAGAGTCAATATTTTTAACACTTGGCTATATCGTGTATTTAAAAAAAAGGTTACTGTGTATCCATTCCTATAAGTGATCTAAACATGTCTCTATTTACACTCGGTCTGCTGGATTCTGTGCCAAGACTTCCCACCTTCTAGCCCTAGATACAATTCTTTGTATGCGAATGCTACAATTATAGTGCAATATTTTATTTTATAAATAAAACATCTTCCCTCTGTCCTTACTTCGATCAAAAATATATTGATAGGGTTTGGTTCATCAGTGGTAAACCTTCCCAGCGATTTCGCCAATGTAATCCACCAGACCGCTGTGATATTGCATGCTTGATTCTAAAATGATGTTGACTTATGCCTCTCTACCCGGAACTAGAAAAGTGTTCTTGGTTAAGGTATTTAAAGAATCTATAAGAGACACTTCGCCAGAAAATTGTTTTATTTTTTCGACATTTCGACAGAGCAGCCCGTAGAACTTCTTCTCTGCTGGGGTTCCCTAGCCCCCTGACCCAGACGAACCGTGGAGCTTCTCCCCTGCTGGGGTTCGCCAGCCACCTGTTCCAGAGAATCTGTTGCGGTTCTTCCCTGCTGGGGTTCGCCAGCCCCCCTGACGCAGAGGATCCGTGGAGCTTCTCCCCTGCTGGGGTTCGCCAGCCCCCTGTTCCAGAGAATATGTTGAGGTTCTTCCCTGCTGGGGTTCGCTAGCCCCCTGACCCAGAGGAATTCGTGGAGTTTCTTCCTTGGTGGGGTTCGCTACCCCCCTGATCAAGAGGATTCCGTGGAGTTTCTTCCCTGCTGGGGGCAGCACTGAAGGGTGGAATCTCAGAAATGGTTTTCAAGAAGATTATAGACATAAGCTTATAGGACAGTAGAAAACCTTGAAACCCTTTTATGAGATTCCACCCTTCAGTGCTGCGTATATAAGCAGAATCGTCCAATACAGTACAGTAGAACTCCTCAAATTCGGAAAGCTTGGGGCGCAAGGTATTCCGAATTTGAGGATTTTCGAATTTGAGAGAGTTAGATTTGTGAATATTTATGTGGCATAAATAGGCATTTAGATGACTGAGACGAAGATTTTGAAGCATATGAACAATTTTAGGTTGAATATTATATGTACATTACATAATTTTAATTACGATTTCTAATCAAATGTTCCTTGTCTTTTATGAGTTTCGAGCATGAAACCGATGAAAAATAGTAAAATATTTTATTATGTATGTAATGCAATTGATGGCCAAGTAAGTTATGGCTTGGCAAAGAAGTTGCTGATTGTTGTCTGTTTCTTTGGCTTGTTTAACAAAGCTTCTTCTTCTCTCATAAGCATAGTTCGAAGACTATTGATGGTGTTGTAGCTTGCAAGCATTTCTGGTTCAGTGCGCTTTTCCAAATATTTTAATGCAACATCCAAACTTTTCAACGCTTCGCATCTGGGAACATCCGGCTCCAAACTGTCTTCAGAAGTTGAGGAACTATCATCAGAACTGCTGATTTCCATTTTTTCACTCAAAACAGCTTCAACTATATCATCATTGCTAAGAACATTGTGACCTGGATCATCAAGGTCTATATCGATCCATTCATTAATGCTTTCTTGATTTACCTCAATTCTAGCTCTTTGAAATAATTGTTCCAGCCGTCTAATTTCTTGTTCATCTTCATCAGATTCATCCTCGGATAATTGTAATGCATCACCTGCTGTTTCCAAATCTGAATTATTTTTGTGTTCAAGCAAAATCTTCCATCCATTTCTTATTGTAGAAGATTTTAATTCATCCCAAGAATTTCCAAAATTGAATATCGCTTTCTTGATGTCGTACTTTTTTAAATTAGAAAAAGTTTGTTCACCCACAGAGTTATTTGGCTGATCTGCATCACTTGAAAATACTAAACAACTTTCTAACTGTCTTCGTTTATACAACCTTTTAAAGGCAACAATAACTCCCTGGTCCATAGGCTGCAATACAGATGTTGTATTATGTGGTAAAAACTTGCATTTAATGTTGCCGTCATTACTGATCAGCTCTGTTGGATGAGCAGGAGAATTGTCAACTAGTAGTAACGCTTTTACTTGATCTGGAGCAACTCTTAACTTATTTTCTTGAAAATTGCGAACTTCGTTTATGAACCGTTTAAAAAACCATTCAGTAAAAATGCTTTGATTAAACTAAGCCTTGTGTGAAGAATAGTAATGGACAGGCAATCGATCAATGATGTTTTTGATTGCTCTTGGACGTTTTGATTTTCCAACAACAGCCAAAACATTTTTATGTGAAGCGTCTGCATTTGCACAAAGTAAAACAGAGAGTCGATCTTTGGATTGCTTATGACCACTAGCGCTGTTTGCATTTTTAACTTGAGAATTATCGGGTAATGACTTCCAGTAAACTCCTGTTTCGTCAGCATTATAAATTTGGAACTGTTAATACTTTTCGTCAGTCATTAGTTTGTGAAAATCATCTTTAAAGCGATTAGCTGCATCTTCGTCAGTACTCAATGCTTCCCCGACAACTTTTTTATTTTTTCAAATTATGTCTGGCTCTGTATCGTGATAACCATCCACCACTAGCTTTAAAAGTGGGATTATTCAATTTTGATGCAAAATGACTGGCAGCTGTTTGGAGTTCAATACCACGAATAGGAACCCCTGATAATCTCTGACTTTCGTACCAGATGTTAACTGATTTATCAACATTTTCGTATAACGGATTTTTTACTTGAGAAAACTTTTTGACATCTTTTTCGGTAGAATCAACAAACTTTGTAAGTTTAAGCTCAGACTTTTTTTATATCATAAACAGTTGTCTTAGAAATTTTATACTTTTGCATTATCGTTGTATAGCTTAATCCTTTTTTAATGTCACTAAGAACATCTAACTTTTCACCAAGCTTAAGAATTCGGTACTTGCCTCGTTTTTGCCGCTCCTCTTTGGATGCCATTTTGTTGAAGAACAAATTTGTAAATGCAAAAAATTGAGAGTTGAATAAAAGAATTTGAAACTTACAATGTCTGAAAATGTTTGATAATTTGAACTTTAGGTGAATCAACTTTGCAATAAAAAATGCGTGAATGGCTTATGACGTAATAATGCTGCCTTCTTATTGGACAATATCCTAAACTAAGCACAAAGGTCAAATGAATAAATACCGATTATAAATAATCGGTAAAAAAGTATAAATTAATTAAACACTTAAATTACTAATAAAAATTAAATTAAATAAAATAAAAGCAAGGTAAAAGTAAATAAAATAAAATAAAATAATGTTGAAATATCAACAAAATAAAAGCATGTGAAAATTGATTTTTTGTATGTAAAAAAAAACATTATAATACTTTCCGAATTTGGGAGTTTCCTAATTTCAGAATTTCCGAATTTGAGGAGTTCTACTGTATTAGAGCTCTGAGAAGCGGTCTGGTGGATTAATTCGGCGAAACCGCTGGGAGGGTTCACCACTGATTAGCCAAGCCCTCCCAATATATTTTTTCATCGCAGTAAGGACAGTAGAAGTTTGTATAATGTATAAAAAAACATTCGTGCTTTTAAATCCTTTCATTTTATGTGTATAGATGGCGCGTTATTGCTTTGTGTTAATCTGTACCTATTGTTCTGTCAAAAGAAGGAATACCCCGAAGGAGATACATAGCAAAAGAATCCTCTAATAGTATGGGGTTGTATTATGTTCTCTCTTACTACTTCTATTAGTTAATTGGTTCACGTTATACATCCGGTGTTTTCCGAGTGCTGAGAATAGGAGAGATCGACAGAGGAACAGAGACTAGTGCGGAATAGGAACTGATGGTATTAGGGAAACAAGGACCGATGCAAGCGGTGTAGTTCTGTTGACTTCAGGTATGAAGGGCAGTAACTACCCAGGGAACGCTCAGACTGAGCTCTGAATGTTACTCAAGTTTTGTTCAACGATCCACAGATTTCTAGAGACATTCACAGTTCTGCGGTGTCCTCGCCGATTTCATTAGGAGCATTTCATTCCAATGTAAATAAAGGTACTTTATATGTTCCCTTTGGAATTGATATACACACATGCGGGGAGGTGAGTGACTTTACACTGTCGTGGAACAAAATAAAGGTCTCCGCTTGCTGTTCATCCTTGGAAGATAGAATATTCCTGGTCATTAAAGATGATATATGCCCTTTAGAAACATGGCCGAGATGATATCGCCAATTTCCACGAAGAAATTAGAAGGAGAGGTTCACGAAAGTGATTATTTTGTCTTCTTGAATTAAAAAGCTTCTACCTGACATCTTCCAGAGCCAGATCTTCTTTAAAGAATCGCTCAGAATGTTATGCGAGGTTTTACTGCATAGCGTCAAATCTGTTATATCTGTAAAAAAGTAGAAATAAATCAGTTCTCATTTTTGCTCTACAATATTTCCAGATTAGCCTTATCGCTATCACATATATATTCATAGAGGATTGTCGTAAATACATATGTGTTACACTTCTTCTAAATATGCAAAAGTTCAATAAAAGTAGTTATTTCAAAGGAATTGGCGCCTTTAGTTCTATGTTTTATAATAAATAATTCTTTGATTTCTCATAAATAGATTGATAAGTACAGGTATTTCTTATACATACATAGTGTTACGAGGCACTAGCACGCCATCTGTTATCAAATTACGAAACTATTTTAGACGCGTAATATTCTTTTTAAAATAAAACAATTTCTACTGCCCATACTGCAATGGAAAAAATTAAAGGTAGGGCCTGGCTCATCAGTGATGAACCCTCCCAGCGGTTTCGCCCGTTTAATCTACCATACCGCTGTTATATTGCATTTTTGGAACTTCCTTTTATAGTGAAACTGATGCAGGACTCTTCGAATGGGTATTTCAAATGAACTATGGACATAAGCTTTTAGGACAGCAGAATTACATATAATTATAAATACTTAATATGCTTCGAGCAATCTCGCTCTTCCGCAAATATCGATTTGTTTCTTTTACTCGAACAATTATATTACGATGCACTAGCGCGCCATCTGTTAACAAATACGAAACTATTTTAGGCGCGGAATATTCTTTTTAAAATAAAACAATTTCTTTACTTTTTCCATTGCAGTAAGGGTAGTAGAAATTGTTTTGTTTTAAAAAGAATATTACGCGTCTAAAATAGTTTCGTAATTTGACATACATACGAGTAGTGTTCAAAGGCTTCTTAGGGAGTACTTGCATTCTTGTTGATCTTGTGAGTCTAGAAAGATAATTAATTGTGTTCATTGATCTAATTCTCATTGTATGATGCTTTTTTGTTTCATTTTGTGATTCACAACTTAACGACAAAATATATGATTATGTTGGAATTAGAGCACTTAGCTGACATAGCCTGACATCGAAGAGAGTGTACTGCGACCTGAAGTCACTTGAGAAATAATAGACATTTCATTACTTTTTATTCATTCCCGTATATGCATGTCTTTATGTGACTAACATTACAACATGGAATGTGGATGTTTAATAAATCCTAAAAACAGCTACTTCGTGTGAAAAATGGCTCTTCCAGTGTTGTTTTAAGGCTAAAATAATATAAATAGTTTTTATTTGTCTCATTCTAGCGGTAAAAAAGCTTGCAAAAGACCCATTCTTTACTCTGAATCTTTATCTTTCAACAAAGATACACATACAATGTTGTAATGTTAATCAAATATACATGGTTGGGTCAAAAATAATGTACAATCATCAATAATATTTTTATTTGACAAACCATAAAAATGAACTTTGTATACTACTCTGATCAAAGGTTTCAAAACTTTGCTCATAAGTTAAAAAAACTTTATTATTCTACCAAATTCAAATTGTCCCCTTCAAAGTAGTCCCCGTTGGCCGCGATGCACTTCAGCCACCTTTTTTTCCAGTCGGCAAAACATCTCTGGTAGTCTGTTTTCGGGATCGCCATGGCCTTCTTCGATTCCACTTTGATTTTTTCTATGCTCTGAAATTTCCGACCCTTTAACATTTTTTTTAGCTTTCCAAAGAGAAAGAAGTCGCAGGGGGCCAAATCGGGACTGTGGGGGGTTGGGGGAACACAGAGGTTGAGTGGTCCTGCAGGAACTTCAAGATTTTGAGGGCTGTGTGCGCCGGCGTGTTATTGAGGTGGAGGATCCAAGACTTGTTCCTCCACAGCTCCGGCCGTTTCTGCCTGATCGCTTCCCTCAATCGCCTCAAAACTCCCAGGTAGGAGTCAGCAGTTATTGTAGAGCCTTATTGTTAACACTTTCGAACCGAGGGACGTGAATTCGCGTCCTTGCCGACGTTTTACAGGTACATTGGGTCAGCTGATATCCCCAACCCACTGATAGATAGGCAAGAAGGTATGGGACAAGATCCTGGTGGACGCGATTTCGGTATTTAATATTATATTTAGTTTCGAAAATCGAGGACACGAATTCGCGTCCTTCGGGCTTGATTCAAAACGGAAAGGACGCGAATTCACATCTCTCGGGTCGAAAGAGTTAAAATCATTATGAACAATGCCCTGGTAGTCGAAGAACACCGTCAACATGACCTTGACTTTGCTGGGAGCCTTCCTCGCTTTCTTTGGTCTCGGCTCATTTTTGAAGCGCCACTCCGATGCCTGTTGGGTAGTTTCCGAATCAAAGCCGTAAATCCATGTTTCGTCTACAGTAATGACCCTCTTCAGCAATTCGGGGTCGTCGGTTGTCGCTTCGAGATTGAGACTGGCCGTTTCTTTCTGGGCGTTCTTTTGATCAAAAGTCAAATCTTTGGGAACGAGAATGGCGTTGAGTCTTCTCACTCCCAAAATGTCCTTCATTATCGATTGAGTCGACCCGAATGATATCCCTGCCTCTTCGGCGACCTCCCTGACAGTTATTCGTCGGTCTTCACGCACCAGTTCCAACACCTTGTCCACTTTTTCAGGCGTGGTTGATGTGGACGGTCTCCCGGAACGCTCGTTGTCGGCGGTCTCTTCCCGACCCTCCTTGAAGCGCTTGTACCACTCGAAAACTCGTCTTCGGCTCATCGTCGTCGTCACGGCATCCCCGTAGGCTGTTTGCAACATCCAAAAAATTTCGGCACCCTTGAATCCGTTTTTCACACAGAACTTGATGCAAATTCGTTGATCCTCCATTTCGGTGACTAACGAAATCGAAGCACGGGCAAAATGGCTTCACTTCGAACAGCCGCTGCTCGCGCTGTTGTGGCGCGTGATTTTTGAAAATGGGCACGTCTCCAAGCCAAGGGAGACGCTTGCGTTTGCCACAAACCGGGAGAAAATATATTGCGTTTTCAGGATTTTATGATAAAAGTGTCGAAACCTTTTGATCAGAGTAGTATATGAATACCTAACTATTAGCTATATATCAGCATCATTCAATATATCCACCTTCCCTCTGTACACAACAGGGAGGCCTTCGTCCTTCTGAATGAAGGGCGCAAACTCCACCAGCTCCCTGCCAAGCTGGTGATCATCTCCAAGGGGGAGTCTACACCCGCCTACATCACCTACGACCTTAGGTGTAGTAGATGTCACCGCCAGGGACATCGGCGAGCCAACTGCCCCCAGGGCACCCGAAGTGGACCGGTGTTGACACCTCCACTCTCCCAGCCCAACCCCTTCAACAAATCCGCCCTTTCTACACCACCTGCGGAACTGTCTGCACCCTTCGAGCAGACCCCCTCAACATTTTCCAGCCCTGCCGCGCCTGCGTCCGTGGCGAACTTCCCAGCCAGTCCCTACGAGATTCCAGCCTCCGAGCTTCCTGTTCCGGCGCCGAGCACCAGCCAGTTGCCATCACGACCAGAGCCCTTCCTGACCAATACTGAGTCATCAGCGGCTCCTGCAAACGAGAACCACACTATGACTGTACACCAGTCTACTACCCCCGTGGCCCAAATCCTATCTCCCTCTCTGGCCCTTCAGGAAAGGGATGAGGTAGAGAATATGTTCATAGAGCTAAACGCTGACTCTGTTCTGGCCCCTCTCTATGAGGAGGTTGATGATGATGAAATAGTGGCCGCGGTTCTATAGCGCTCTGACAGAGAAACACTCCCCGATGGACTCTCCTATGGGAACAGGAGAATTCTGTACGAATTCCTCGGCGATGCAATTGAGCACGTTGGGGACAAAACCCCTTTATAAGCACGGGCCTTTCCGAACTCAGGGCGGCCTTGAGCATTTAACATTTTTCAGACGTCCCTTCAGAGAAGGCTCATGTCTGATGTAAATATATATATATATATATATATATATATATATATATATATATATGGTAATTCAAGCCAACAAACCCATATTGTATATAACTTATAACAAGATTTTAATGTTGTATAATAGAAACACATCTGTGTAAATGATTATACGCATTATTGACATGTGTCTTTACATCATCATATGTAATGCAATTTGTACAAACTGAGGATAAATAAATAAAAATCTGTAATAGATTAAGAGTTGAGCTAAGCAAGAGATAGAAGTCATAACGTCAAAATCGAGATAGATTTAGAATTCCCACAACAAGGTCTAAAAATGGACCAGACCACCCACACTCTTCACATCTGGTGGAATGCAAAGCCCCCTCTCACATCTGGTGACATGCAAAGCCCCCTTTCTCAGAAACGGCCCCTGTCGCATAAGGCCCCCCGTCTTAACCTATAAATACAGTCACTATACAGTCACTTTACAGTTAGTGCAGCATCTGTGCGAGCCCCCGTCGGTCATACCTCAGGTCCATCCATCCATCATGTAGATCAGTAAGAAACTTCTATCTTCCCATCTTTCGCTCCTAGCTCAACTTTTATCTATTCACGGAACTTTCTTAGTGCAACTGTGTCTTCGTTTTTTGTGTGGACATTCCCAAGCTTTCCACTCTGCCTCGACCACGACTGCCTGTACTTTATGAGAACTTTTAAAGGTCTTCCAAGGTGCAGAGAGGTACTGGAAAACTCACCACATCCTGACTGTTCCTATCGGTCAACACAGTATAGCGAGAGTCAACACCTCACTTCATCACACATTTAGTCGACAGGATTCTACAAGAGGCTACCAGAAATTCACCTCATTACATATATATATATGTAGTAATCCCGATGTGGAATGTACTGGGCAGTCGTGGTAGTGGGTGCGTGATGGGATTCCCGCACTGGGACAGCAAGAGACAGAGGCAGGTCTAGATGGTAACTCCAAGAAGGTAGAGGTAGACCACGGACAAAGTCAGTCGGACCACGGGCGTCACGGATGCCCTACATCGCGGATAGGGGTGAGAAACCCGACCGTATAACGGCGTCGCTCTGAAAAACAACTAACTGAATAACTTGTCCCAATCTTGGGGGGCTTTTATATGAGACGCTCGCAGATGGCGGCGAGTTCTGATTGGCTCCCATAAAATCACGCCACCTGTCAGGCGCCGGGTTGTTTATTACGTCTGGCCACCTGTTGACGGGGTGATTGAACTCATTATCATAAACACCTGTTCGTCTGGCCTTTGTCGTCGTCTAGTCTACCTTTACCTCTTTATTTTATTTGTCATTTTGTTACGAGTTCGATACACATTTTCATATAAGTATGGGGTTATTATAAATATTATAAGAAGGTTGTGATCTAACTAGTTCAAAATATACTACATATATATATATATAATATTTGTTTTTCTGTATTATAACTTTAAATTTGACACTATATATAATATTATATGAACGATTAATAAATCAGTTTCAATCTCACTCTCTGTACACAAAGCATGTCAAACTCGCGGCCCGCGGGCCTCATGCGGCCCACAACGAATAAATTTGCGGCCCACCAGACAATATATTTTAATAAAATATATATATATAAATTTAAAAAAATAATAATAAGAATTTGTAGCCTAATTTTTAAAAATTGTAATTATACATAATTTATTTATTAATAACGAACTACTGGTCGCCATACATAAGTCGTAAGTTTTGATAATATTATACCTACATACATAACGTATGTACATCGCCATAAGTATTGTGTGCCTTAAAGTTTAAAGAAAATATTCTTTCGGAGTACTAGAAAAAAATATTTTTTTAAAGTTACGTTCAATAATTTGTGCAGTTATTCTGTGTCTGGTAAGTTGAAAAATATTAATTTTCAAAAAATTTGAACTGACGTTCACCTTGGGTCAGTTTTAAAATTAATCACTGCGAACAAGATTTCCCCCGAAGTAGGAAAGATGGTAGCAGAAAAGAGATGCCAAATATCAGGGAGAAAATATTAACTTTACTTTTTTTTTCTTATTAGTATTTTTAAAATAAACCTACATAAATGTTACTATAAAAATTTAATTACTTGTTTTCTTTTTTTGCGGCCCACATAATCTTATTACTTTTTTATTTGGCCCATGTTAGGATTTGAGTTTGACATGCTTGCTGTACACACTTGGTCCAGCGTTCTTTCCAACTCACAAGACCACTTTGGTAAAACGCTATATCTTGCTTTCTAAATCACCCTCTAACTTCATGGAGTAACATTCAATCATTTTCAAATTTTCCACCGCGTAGAGAATTCTTTAATTTACCAAACATGTAGAAGTTAGAAGGAGCTGGGTCAGGATTGTAAGCTGGGAGAGGCATCAAAGTCCACCCATATATGGAAATCTGAGCTAATGTCTCGGTGTGAGGTCTTGCATTGTCCTGATGAAATTTGATTTGACAGTCTTTTAGGCCCGGCCTTTTTGCTTGAATGGCTTTTTTAGCTTTTCTAATGATATAAAATATCTTTCCTTGTTGGTGGAAGTATTTTTTCAAAATTTTCCATGAATATGTACCCATCTTGGTCCCAAAATACGGTTATCACGATTTTGTCTTTGAAAAGGAAAAGACTTGGTTTTTTTCTTGACTGGAGACATTTCATGGGTCCATTGCATTGATTGACGCTTTGAAGAAGGGTCATAATGATAACCCCAAGTCTTGTTACACGTTATGACTTCTTTAAAGGCCTCAGAAGCTGGTCCTGGGTAAGATTCAATGAGGTATAAACAAATTTCTTTCCGAGTTTGCATCATTTCTCGTGTTAGAAACTTCGGCACACATTTTGAGCAAAATTTTCGATAGTCAAGATCTGAAAGTAGTTCAAGAACACTTCCTTTAGAGATTCAAAGTTTTTTCATCAATTCATATGTCGTTATTGTCTGGTTATTCTTGATAATTTCCTCAACAAGAGCCATATTTTGGACTGTTGTGACAGTTAAAGGTTTACCTGGCCTCTCTTTTAAATGAAGATCAAAATCACCTTTCTGGAAGCGCTGAACCCATCTCTGTATAGTGCTTCTATCCAATGTTTCGTCTCCATATACTGGCTGAAGTTTTGAGTGAATTGTTGTGGCTGAAATGTCACCGAACTTAGAGAGGAACTCGGTCATCGACCGTTGTCTGATTCTTTTGTTCACATTAGGCTCCATATCTTAAATAAATACAGAAGATAAATCAATTCTGATTGCAGATATCAAAAACAGTGTTCTATTTACCAGGAAAGATGTATTTTATGATAATAAATTATTTATATATTTTGCTGAGCGTGATTGTGCACTACCTATTGATCCAACCTAGTATATGGAAATTTTGTTGGGTGAAGAAATTGATCTTTAAAAATAAATGTCGCCTCTCCCGTCAAAATAGAGGTCAAAACTAGACGCTATCTATTGACCGTCTCCGCAATCTATCGGACTCAGGTCGGTTTCAAAGCCACAACACCAGCTTAGACAAACTGAGAAGCGTCTACCTGGAGCCCATGGTTTCTGGCTAATGACTCTTTAGTCCTGGGCGGTCTTTATTCCATGAAATCCACAAATGAAATCTTCTCAATTTACAAAAGAGATGTTTAGCTAGTAAAGTGCTTAGACCAAATCTAAGGTCAAAATATAAATGGGAATTTTGCCGAAAGAATATTGGTCTATAAAAACAAAGGCCACTTTCTCGGTAAAATAGACGCTAATTCTATTTGGCCTTGACATTCTTCTATCTCAACATCTCTCGGTAGATTGTGATGATTTCATTTGATTTCTTGTGGTTCTCTCTCATAGAATAAAGTTCGCCCTGGACTTAATAGGACCATTAGCCCCAAACCATGGTCTCCATGTAGACGCTTCTCAGTTTACCAAAGCTGGTGTTATGGCTTTGTGACCGACCTTAGTCCGCTAGTTTGAGACGACGGTCAATAAAAGGGGCTTAGTTTTAGCGTCTATTTTGACAGGAGAGGCGACCTTTGCGTTTATAGAGAGGTTGTTATTAGTGTCCATCGGTCAATTTTGACACATTTGGTGACTCGATGGACAAATATTCTCCAATATAATCTGTCATATGTCATCACTAGTTTTCGGAGACGACGTTTAGTTTTAGCGTCTAATTTGACAGGAGAGGCAACTTTTATAGTTATTGAATATTTTCTGAATATCTTATAATTATTTTAAAAATAAAATCGTGTTTCATGTAGATACTAAATCTTGGAGTCATCACGTTTTTTTGAAATATTAATCTTTATTTTTATTGTTTTATAAAATACCTTCATATAAATATGAAAAGCATATGTGCTCTTGGTCAGGATATACCTTTATAATTTTTAATATATTGTTACGTGTAAGGCCTCTAAACGTTTGCAAATTCCGCCAATAGATGGCGCTTTCGCCGGATTCCCTTGCTGGCCGATGTGGGAGTCGCCGACTGCTGTGGTCCCGTTTCCTGGGGAGGTTGGATGTAAATACGCTTTTGTGTTGGCCCCAGGATGTAGGGTCATGTAAATACACATTGTCTGTTGTTTTATTTAGATTTAATGTTAGTAATAGATGACAATAAAGAAGTGCTTCTAGTCTCCGTGCCGCCTCCTGTCGTTACTATCGCCACTGCCATCTTCGCCAGGCTACTGCTGCTGCTACTACTCTTCTGGTAAGTCTCTCGTGTCCCCCCACCAGTGATAAGGCCGAGAGATACTGCCAGAAGAAGGGAGTTTCCACGGGAGAGGTGGAACTCAGGAAGTCTTTGGGTGGCCTGCGGGGAAAAGCCGCAAGGAAGAGCAACCGGAGCCTAAGTAGGTGAACCACAAAGGGAAGAAGCGCGTTGTCGCAAAGAACCGGTAGGGTCAACACGCGACAACTGGAGTCAGAAGTGGGATTCTTCCTCGTGGAGGTCACCAGGAGGCTTTTTATTTAAAAGTTTTTTTGTTGCTGACAAAGGCCCATTGACGGGAGAGGCCAAGGGATGGCCTCTGAGCAGGACTCGCTGGCCGAGATCGACCGGAGGCTGCAGGAACACCAGGAGAAGTGGAACAAATTAAAGCGCGAACGGAGGAGAAATGGCTTCTGATAGAAAAGGAGAGAGAGGAGAAATGGCTTCTGATAGAAAAGGAGAGCGAGGAGAAATGGCTTCTGTTGGAAAGGGAAAGTGAAGAAAGAAGGCGTCAAAGAAAAGAAGAATGGCTTCTGTTAGAAAAGGAAAGCGAAGAGAAAAGGCTTCGCAGAAACTTAGAGATGGAGAGGCTGCTGTCTCAAATGAAGGCCCACTGGCAGAATGGGACAGGTACGGCCGAGACAGCTGTGGATGATGTCGGCGAGGGCCGGGCAGAGTCCCGAGGACTGGAAGTCGAGACGGGAAACATGGGGGAATTGCGTGGAGTGGAGGGCCTGATTGAGGAGCCTCCTGGACAGACCTTGAATCTGCGTCACGCGGACCCGCGAATGAAGCGGCCCCATCGAGAAAAGCGGTACCAGCGAGGGAAGCAGTGCCCTCGGGAGAAGCGGTGCCAGGAAAAAAAATGGCTACGACGAGAGAGGCGGTGCCCTCGGGAGAGGAGGTCCCGGCGAGAGAAGCGGTCCCGGCGAGAGGAATGGTCCCGGCGAGAGAAGCAGTACCGGCGTGAGAAGTGGTCCCGGCGAGAGGAGTGGTCCCGGCGAGAAGAGTGGTCCCGGCAAGAGAAACGGTGCCAGCGAGAAAAGCGGTACCGGCGAGAGGAGACCCGGCGGGATGAATGGTCCTGGCGAGAGAGGTGGTCTCGGCGAGAAAGGTGGTACCAGCATAAGAGGCGGTGCCGGCATGAGAAGCGCCTCCGGCACGAAAGGCGGTACCGCTATAAGAAGCGGAGTCGGCATAAGAGGCTGAGTCAGCATGAGAGGTGCCTCCAGCGTGAGAAGCGGTTCCGGCGTGAGAAGCGGTACCGGCGAAAGGGGCGGCTCCGGCGAGAGGGACGGATCCGGAGAAAGGGGCGGCTCCGGCGGGAGAGGCGATCCCGGCGAGAAGGACGGCTCCGGCGAGGGGGCGACTCCTTCGAGAGGGGCGGCTCCAGCGAGAAAGATTGGCTCCTGCGAGAAAGGCGATTCCAGTGAGATGGGCAGTTCCGGCAAGAGAAGCGGCACCAGCGAGGAGCGTGACATCGGGGCGACGGAAGCGATGAGGCCGGATCGGGACGTTCCGCCTTGAGGGGGAGGCAGTGTTACGTGTAAGGCCTCTAAACGGTTGCAATCTCCGCCAATGGTTGGCGCTTTCGCCGGATTCCCTTGCTGGCCGATGTGGGAGTCGCCGACTGCTGTGGTCCCGTTTCCTGGGGAGGTTGGATGTAAATACGCTTTTGTGTTGGCCCCAGGATGTAGGGTCGTGTAAATACACATTGTCTGTTGTTTTATTTAGATTTAATGTTAGTAATAGATGACAATAAAGAAGTGCTTCTAGTCTCCGTGCCGCCTCCTGTCGTTACTATCGCCACTGCCATCTTCGCCAGGCTACTGCTGCTGCTACTACTCTTCTGGTAAGTCTCTCGTGTCCCCCCACCAGTGGTAAGGCCGAGAGATACTGCCAGAAGAAGGGAGTTTCCACGGGAGAGGTGGAACTCAGGAAGTCTTTGGGTGGCGTGCGGGGAAAAGCCGCAAGGAAGAGCAACCGGAGCCTAAGTAGGTGAACCACGAAGGGAAGAAGCGCGTTGTCGCAAAGAACCGGTAGGGTCAACACGCGACAATATATATATATATAAATACACCTAAATCGTTTTATACTGAATCCAGTTGGATCTGTAAATTCATATTTTTTTATTCTGAAGATTTTAGTTTGTATTCAATTTTCAAAGGTATAAATTATTTCATGTCTGTGTGTGTTTTTATAAATATTTTGGTATCCACACACTTTTTTAATTTTTTACCTCAGTGAAGTATGCAGCTTTAAACAGTGTGTATGTTTAGTCCCCATGTGTCGAAAATGATTCATTTCTATTTGAGAATTAATTGAAAGGAAAGAATTAAAATTTCTATATTTGAGAAGTCCCATAGTAACCAAGCAATATTCCATTGTTACAGTTAAAGCAAAGTTCCTTGAGTTGAGAGAGGCTAATATTGGAGATGAAGTTTCCAGGTTTTTTAGTGTTTTGTTTTTGGGTAGGGTTTTTCTATCTTTTGATTTCGGTTAGCGTTTACGGATTAGTTTTTTTCACTAACCATTTTTTAGATAGGTTGTTTAGGTTTAGTTGGTGGCTTATTACTAACCCTTTTTATTTCTATAAGTTTCACAGTTGGGGGGTGACAGTGGTATGGGGGGTTGGGGTTTATTTTAGTGCTAGAGATTATAGGGGGGGTTATTTAGAGTTTTTTAGAGAGAGGTTTTTTTAGAGTTTTTTATTTTATTTTTTTAAAGCATTGGCATTACTATCAAAATTCTTTTTATATATCATTGGCATTTTGAATTTCGAAATTATTTATATATATATATCTGATTGGCAGTTTTATCAAAATTCTTTTTTATGGATTGGCATTTTTATCAAAATTTGTTTTGGATTGGTTTTTTTTTTCAAAATTCATCTCCCTTATTAGCCAACCGCATTTCCATTCTAATGGCCACTATTCCTCCTCGAAGCTGTAGTCAGGCAGTCTGCTCCCACGCTCATGATGCTCTGCCTTAATCAAATTCGAACCCAAGAAATTTCTCTTGAAGCGATCATATTGATCTCAAGAAATGGCTTTCAATGCTAAATATCTGGAACTCTTCCTGTGGATGCTGAGTATCTGGACCCCTCAAGAAATTCCCTAACCTATGATCAAAATGACCTGAGCATTTCTGAAGAGCTGGAACTAAGTCTCTTTCTGTTGCAAGCTTATTAAACACATCTTAAGATTCTTCTTATATCTGAACATATACAACTAAAGCTATTGCTGTTGCTATTGAGTATCTGGAACTAAGCCCTTTGCTGTTTTTACTGAGCATCTGTAACATGATCCTAACCTTTGATCTTGAAAATCAATATATTACTTTTGCTGCTGTTATCTTGAAACAATGCCCTCTATATTCCTGATGTACAACTGGGATTCAAGCTTATCTTCACCTCATCCCACTTCCCCAATACCGACTCTTCTGACCAACCATCCATCAACCTAACCAACCTGTACTCCTCACATCATCATCTTGGAAACTGATCTCTGTCGGAGCTGCCTGCCCTCTTCTCCTATGTCCACGGAGGATCCTGACAAAATGGCCACTCGTCCAATTCCCGTTTCTTTCTTCAAGATCTACTCGACCGTCTCCTCTCCCTTCAGTTGTATAATCATTGTGGAGATAAATAAATTTAAATATAATATTTCAGTTTTCCTAAATTTCAAATATATACATTTTCTATATATTACCATATTGTTTTCAGTTTATTTCAATGTGTATATATATATAGTATAACTTTCTTAAAAGGAATATTTTTGGATACTTATTCTTATTAAATATGATTAATATATCTATATAATAGGGTTTCCTATAACATTATAAATGTAAACCCACTAATTAATGTATTAATAATATTTTTAAAATACTATTAAATTGTAATGGCACTTCTCAGCCGTCGATGTTTGGGTAAGGTTTCTAAGAAAACAATGTGGGTTCATTGAGCTTAAAACGAGATATCATTTGTTAAAAGAACTTATACAATACTAAAAGTGCGAGCAGCACGAGACGCCCGCAGACACAATCCCACCTGCTGACTCAGATACCTTGTTATGAAGAAAAGAGGGGAGCATTCATTTCACACTATTTCTAAAAGGGAAAGTGAAAAAGGATATTCTGTTCGTAATATTGTATCCTGATAATATATAGATTTCCAATAGTATTTAATAATATATAGAGGGCTTCAATATACACACACACACACAAGCCTTTTTTTTGGGGCATCCAGCCCTATACATGATTCCCCTCTACAGGATTTAGCAAAGGAAGATATTTCAAAAGTAAAAACTAGAATACAAGAGGTAATAAGGAAAAAGAAAAGAGAGAAGAAAGAAAAAAAAACAAACAAACAAAAAGGAATATAAGCATATATACAAAAAATAAACATACAGAGCAAAAGGAACCATACATGATTAAATATTTAAATTAAAGTACCAATGTTTAGGATATGTCAAGGTTAGGATATCATTGAGAGGGCCAGTGTGGAATCAGCCGCGTTCAATCTTCGCCTTCTTCCTCCAAGCAAACCACGACATTCGGCGAATCCATTATTCTCCAACGGACATTGACTGCGGCCTTGTAGAATTTATATAAACCGAGGGAGAGACCCTGATCAACCATCAGTGTGTTCATCCAGCTGCAAATTGGGCTGCAATATATGTTTTATTCAATTACATCACATGTTGAAATATAATATAGTTGGACATTGTGGAAAGATGGCTGTTTCTGTTTATACTCTAAGTACACCAAATTACATAGATTTGTTACAATAAACTTCTTTAAAATGATCCCACTTATTAATGTCATTCCGCTTATTGTACCTTTTCTATAATGGTCCCAAATTACATTTCCAATATAAAACAACCCGCTTATAACGTTCTTTCCAATTTGGGAATCATTCATTCTACATCAGCATATAGGTAGAAATATCCTCTAAGTTTATGAATATCAAACTTCCTGAATCTGGCCGTTTATCACAGGAGACAACAAATAACAAATCACTGTATTCAAATCATAACAAATCATTGTTTTTATGCGATTTTTTGGGTTCTTTGTATCGTCAACTTTCGATTTTTCTATGGGTAAATAGGTTTGTACCTCTTTGGCGGCTTATGAAGATTGCATTAGATCCCTAGTATTTAGACACTTATTGTTTTTATAAAAGCAAAGGTTGCCTCTCCCGTTAAAATAAACGTCAAAACTAGATGCCATCTATATTTTGACCGGAGTGGCGACCTTTGATTTTATGGATAAACTTCCTCCTGGAAAAATTTCCATCTATATTTTGGCCATAGATCTGGCCTAGCCACTTTGCCAGCTAAACACCTCTTTGGTAGATTGTGAAGATTCCATTTTATCCCTCGTGGATCACATGAAATAAAGTACGCCCTGTGCTGAAGAGGGTTATTATCCCGAGACCATAGTTTCTAGGTGGACGCTTCTCAATTTGTCAAAGCTGGTGTTGTGGCTTTGTCACTATTACGAGGCCGCTATTTTGCGGCGACGGTCAATAGATGCCATCTAGTTATGATTGGAGAGTCGTCTTTTGTTTTTATAGATCAATTTCTTTTCTGGAATATTTTCCATTTGTTCATATCGTTCTGTCATTAAGAGGAATGCCCTGAAGGAGATACATAGGAATAAATCCTCTAATAGTATGTGGATGTATTAATCTTACTACTTCTAATAGGTGCTTGGTTTATGGTACACATCCGGTGTTTTCCGGGTGCTGAGGACCGGAGAGAATTACAGAGGAACAGAGGCTAGTGCGAAATAGGAACTGATGGTATTAGCGAAACATGGACGGATGCCAGCGGAGTAGGTATTTTGACTTCAGTATAAAGAGCAGTAACTACAAAGGGAACGCTCAGACTGAGCTCTGTATGCTACTCTAGATATATTCAATGATCCACAGATTCCTAATGACTTTCACAGTTCTGCAGTGTCCTCGGCGATTACAGTAGGAATATTCCATTCCGATGGAAATAAAGGACAGATATGCTCCCTTATGAATTGATATACACGCATCCAGCGAGGTGAGTGACTTCACACTGTCGTGGAACAGGATGAAGGCCTCCCGCCTGCTGTTCATCCTTGGAAGATAGAATGTTTCTGGTCATGGAAGATGATATTTTCCCTTTAGAAATATTGCCGAGATGATATCGCCAATTCCCACGAAGAAAGTAGGAGAGGTTCTCTAAAGTGATTATTTTGCCTTTTTAAATTAAAAGGTTCTACCTGACATCTTCCAGAGCCAGATCCTCTTTGAAGAAGTGCTTTTTCAGCATGTTATGGGAGGTTTTACTGAATAGCGTTACCTCTGGTGGATCTCAAAATAAACGGAAAGCATTCATTCTGGCTCTACAATATTTACATATTAGTCCCATTGTTAGCTCATATACATTTATAGAAGATTGTCGTAAATACACATGTGTTACATTTCTTCTAAATATGCAAATGTTCAATAAAAGCAGTTATTTCAAAGGAATTGGCACTGTTCAAACTAGTTAATTTACATAGTGTCATTTGCATAAAATCATCCGCAGATCACGTGACAAAGAGAATCAATTGGGTGAGACTTTGCGAAAGCAAAGTATATTTCTCATGGATATTAAAGATAAACATAATGGTAATATTACCATTATCATTAATAAATCAAAGCAATGAAGCAAAGTATAGTATAAAAGGCACTGCGGTATGGCGGGTGCGGGGATTAGTAAGATTCATGTTGAAGAAGATAGCAGTGCCAGAGCCTAGGAGATAAAAAAAACTCGAGCTCGGAGGAAACGTTTTTTTTATTAGTGCCTGAGCCTAGGAGATAAAGAACTCGAGCTCAGATGAAAAGAATAAAAGGATAAAAACTTTTATAAGAAGCCTGTTATAGAAACTGAAGAAGGAAAAAGAAGTGATAAAGGACCCGTGGAAAAAGTCTGTTAAAGAAAGTGAAAAGGCAGAAGTTGATAAAAAGCCCACTGTAGAAACTAAAGAAAGTGAAGAGGCTAAAGTTAGCAAAAAGATTATTGGCATAATAGCAGGATACTTGCTCCAACTGAAATAGTTTGGTTTGTCTTATGTATCATTTCATCATAGAAAATAAAGCCCATTGTATTTAAACTCATCAAACGCTCAATACCTTCAGAAAACCACCTGCCTATCGCTACAGTAGGAAAAATAGTTAAACAGAAATATGATTTATTTAAATTTATTCATTTGTTTATTTTATTATTTTCTCAATACTTTCTCTTTTTTATTTCTATTCTCTCTTATTCCCAACAGGCACCTTTAGCTCTACGTTTCTAATAAGTATTTCTTTGATTTCTTATAAATACATTGGTTAGTACAGGTATTTCGTATACATATATAGTGTGATCTATAATTTCCAGGAATGCTAAATATTTAAGGAAATACAAAAGTATAATAAAGTTTCATTTAAAATTTCTCAAAATAATCACCGTCACTATCCATACACTAGTTCCATCTTTTTTTCCATATATCAAAACACCTCATCTTTCAGGTTTTTCAAAATATTCTTCGTATTCTTCGTATAGAATAGTCAATGAATGAAAATAAGCGTAAGAAAGCCTAGGCAAATTTTGCAAGATTAAAAGAAAGAAGACTTTATGCAAACTAGGCTTTAGGAAAAGATCTATGCAAATCAACTTCCACAGATTAAAATTAGGTACAGCGCGTTTCCTATAAAAACTAGGATAACATCAAGTGCAGGAGGAGTCCCCAAGAGGACGAGGCTTTGTGCGCTTCGAGTGAGCAGCTGGGATTGTCGCTGTCCTTGTTTTAGTTCCTTTGGCTTTAACTGTTTTAATTGTTTAACTTTCCTTCCTTGAAATATTAGGGCAATCAAGTAGTGAGCCTATTAAATAATATTACGAAGTTTATCTCTGATTTTTCCAGCAAAGTAGGTAGAGAGGATCTACTTGGACAGAACACTTAAATTGTTATATGAAAGTGGCGGACTTTCCTAGTATTCTCGTTCCGCTACCTAACATTTTTTGGTGAGCCCCGGACGTGATTCTGCTCAAGTGGATTATTGTTTATCGGAAATATTTTGGAAGTGAAGTTTAAAGTGAAGCTAAAGTTTGAAGTGAAGTAAAGTGTAAAGAAGTGTAGCTGAGGCTAAAGTTTAAAGTGAAGTAAAGTTAAAGTTAAAAGGCTAAAGTTCAAGAAGTTGAAGTTTGAATAAGAAGAAGTTGAAAGGATAAAGTTCAAGAAGTTGAAGTTTGAATAAGAAAAAGTTGAAAGGATACAATGGCTCTAAGTTTGTGTATCAAGAAGCGAGCCCCCGTGAGAAGTCAAGTTACAAATATTTACAAGGAAATTATTTCTAATTTGGGAAGTGAATCCAAGGATTATTTTAAGGCAACAGTTGGAGTAAGAAGAATTCAGGATGTACAGAAAGTACTGCTGTTGTCTGATAAAGAGATAATCGACATTTTGGCAGAAGATGATGAAGCGGATCTAGAAAGGGAAATGGATGATTGTGCACATTATCAAGAAATCATAATTGAAGCAATTGTCGCTTATGAATATGCTCAAAAACAAGTTGCAAAAGAAGTTGTAGTTCAAGATTCTTTTCCAGATACTACAAAGAAAATAAGACTTCCCACCATTGAATTACCGAAGTTTAGTGGTAATTTGATAGATTGGTTAACTTTTTGGGCTCAATTTGAGAAGATTCATCTTGATATCAGACTAAAGGATAGCGACAAGTTCTATTATTTACTTCAAAGTTTGAGTGTAGACACTGAGGCCTATAAAACCGTATCTATTTATCCGCTTACTGAAAAAAATTATTCTAAGGCGATTGATGCTTTAAGAAGACGTTATGCTAATCCTGATTTGTTGTTACAAGTATATGTGAGAGAACTGCTTAAGTTGGTCATCGATAGTGCTAGCGGAAAGAAAAAATTATCTTTTCATGAACTATATTATAAACTTCAATCTTATCTTGGTTCTTTAAAGAGTTTGAATTTGGAAAGTGCAGGCCCGGACACATGGCTGTATCCCTTAGTGGAATCGTGTCTATCTGACGAACTATTGATAACGTGGCAACGAAGATCTCAGTTCATCAAGCTTGATGTTGAACATCAGACGAGACTAGATCAACTGATGGACTTTTTGGAAAGGGAGATTTTGATTCAACAGAATATCCAGTTAGCTAAAGGCGGTTTCCAAATTGCTGAAACTTCCGACCAAGAGAGAAAGAAAGGATTTAATAAGAAGAAAAATGATATTCCAACGGTGACCGGATTACAACAAACAGAATTAGGCGGATGTATATTTTGTGAGAAAAAGCATGCGAGTCAAAATTGTTTTGCCGCTAAAAAGATGTCTTTAGAAGAAAAAAGAAAAGTCATCCGTGAAAAGAAGGTTTGCTTCAAATGCTTAAAAGGACGCCATCTTGCTAGATATTGCAGAACAAGGGTTAGGTGCTACAACTGTGGCTCGTCTCATTTTTTAATTATGTGCACTCGAGGAGATAGAAATAATAAAGAGGCTGCTCAATTGGGAATTGAACCAGAATTGACTAATCAAAATTCAGAAAGGGTTAAACAACGGGTTTCACATCGCGAAAATTCTGAATCTTTTCATGCTACGGTGAAACCAAACGAAGATCTGAAAAGGCATAATGATTGTTCCAACCATGGTTGTCAGCGGAATGTTGCTCTTCAGACATTGATGTTGAATGTTATTGCACCAAAGGGGAGGAAATTAGTGCGCGCCTTTTTTGATTCGGGTTCTCAACATACTTATATTTTGAAGACAACAGCGGAAGAATTAGGACTGAAACCTGTGACGAAAGAGATTGTTCATCATGCTTTATTTGGCGGAATTCAAACAACGGCTGTTACGCATAATTAATATGATGTTCAGTTAAAGGCAGACGATGAAAATTTTGTTTGCAAAGTCACTGTTCGTGATCAGTCAAAGATCTGTCAAGCCCTTCCAAGAATTCCCAAAACAAGTTTAATTTCTAAAGAGTTGGAACAAAGAAAAATTAAAGTTACAGATCTTGGAAATGACAACCCACCTATAGAGCTCCTCATCGGTGCAGATATTTACGGAAAATTGATGACGGGAAAAACGCTGCAACTGGATTGTGGTTTAACAGCTATGCTTACCCATTTTGGTTGGACGTTATTGGGCAGCTTGAAGGAATGGTCTGATGAAGAAAATTCTATGCTAGTTATGTCCATGAATACTATGTTTGGAGATTCAAGACAGGATTTTTCCATCTCGCAACTGTGGGATTTGGATACTATTGGAGTGAGAGATCCGGTAGAAGTGAAATCTTCAGTAGAACAAGAAACTGCTTTTAAAAATGAATTTTTGAAGAAGATCTCCAGAAACAAAGATGGACGATACGTGGTTCCATTACCTTGGATCGAGGGTCATCCTCCACTACCTACAAACGAAATTGCTGCGCATAAAAGATTAGTCAGTACCACCAGGAAGCTTAAAACTAGCAGTAAATACGACGAATATGATTATCTTTTCAAGGAATGGGAAAGGGAAGGCTTGATTGAAAATGTAAACAATGCTAAGCCTACTGAAATTGTTCATTATCTTCCACATCGACCTGTTTACAAAGAGAGTGCTTCTACGCCAGTTCGCCCAGTGTTTGATGCGTCGTGCAAAATTGATAAACATCCTTCACTCAACGATTGCTTATGGACTGGAAGCAACTGTGTTAAAAAAATTATGGAACTTTTGATGCGCTTTCGAGAAAAAGAATTGGTTTTACGGCTGATATTAGAAGAGCATTTCAGACTATTGAGGTTCGAGAAGAGGATAGAGATGCAATGCGATTCCTTTGGTGGCAGAATCAATACGAAAATCAAGTACAAGTATATCGTCATACAAGAGTTATGTTTGGCGCTACATGTAGTCCATTTATTTTGGGAACTGTACTAGAATATCATCTGACTCATATGAACATAGAAGATTCGAAGATCGCTGAAAAAATGTTAAACTCTTTTCACATAGATAACAGCGTTGGATCCGAGGATAGTTTGGAATCATATTTAGCTTTTAAAGAAAAATCGATCCATTATTAAGGGATGCTAAGATGGATTTGAGAATGTGGCAATCAAATGCGGAAGAATTCCAACACGATACGGAAGCCATTACCATGATTCTAGGAGTTCGATGGGATCGAAGAAGAGATTTGTTGTTTATTGATACAAGCAAAATTGATTTGCTGTCGGAAGTAACTAAACGGACAATTTTGTCTACGGTACAACGTATTTTTGATCCTTTCAGTATATTAGGACCAGCGTTGATACCTATGAAATCTCTTCTACAACGGACTTGGATTCAAAAAATTAAATGGGACACACCTATTATTGGCGCTGAAAAAAAGATCTTTTGAAGATTGGTGCAAAAATATACCCTTGCTTACTCAGCTCAAGTTCCCACGTGCTATGATAAAGGACGAGATCGATAAGAGGAGTTGGTCTTTGCACTTGTTTACTGATGCGAGTCGGACAGCTTACTCCGTAGTGGTATTTATCCGGGTAGAAAATGAAGAAATACAAGTCAGTTTTATGTCCGCTAAAACACGAGTCACTCCAATGAAAAGAGAAATACTCAAAAAGAATAAGAAAACTGGCGAAAGCGAAATGATTGTCAAAGAGATCAGTATTCCTAGACTGGAACTTCTTGCTTGCCTGATTGGTAGCCGGTTACTCTCGACAGTGAAAGGGTCTCTAAACATCACTGATATAAAGGAATTTTATTGGACTGATTCCACAGCGGTTTTGGCTTGGATTAAAAGAGAAGAAATATGGAATACTTTTGTGGGAAATCGAATAAGGGAAATTAGAGAACTTACCCTTCCAAACAATTGGAGACATATTCAAGGTACGAGGAATCCTGCCGATCTACCATCCAGCGGATGTTCGCCTTCTCAACTTCTACAATCTAAATGGTGGGAGGGGCCGAATTGGCTTTATGAAAAGGAAAACAAGTGGCCGATTTCCACAGAAATGATAGACGAGATTCAAGTCAATAAAGAAAGAAAAAAGTCAAGCGTAGAGATAAATCAGGATTCAGTGTTAATAAATTTCAACGTAATCCAAGAGGTTAGATATGATTATACGTACTCTCAATATGTGCGAATTATATCTTGCGTTTTATTTATAATCTGAGAAATAATGAAAACACTTTGGTAGACTTCTTCCAGAAGAATTAAAGATGGCGGAATTACAATTGATTCGTAGCGTTCAAGTTGAGACTTTTTCAAATCCAGATAACTTGAGGGGATGTCAGATTGAACGTTCCGAAGATGGAATTTTGCGAGTCAAAACTAGACTTACCTTTCGAGAAGATCTTGAAGACTACAAATCGCCTATTTTACTTCCGAGAAAACATCCTCTTGTGAAAAAGCTTATTGAAGAATATCATTTGAAATTTTGTCATGCTGGAGTTTTATTTTTGATGAATGAACTCGGAGAAAAATATTGGATTTTACAGAGTAGAATTGCAGTAAAGAGGGTAGTACGGCAATGTGTGACTTGTCGAAAACTTACAGCGAAGTCTGTTATAACGGAAGAAGCACCTCTACCTAAAGAAAGAATTATGACTACTAATGTTTTTGAAATTATTGGAGTCGATCTTACAGGCCCATTGTATCTAAAGGGTCAAGCCAAAGTCTGGACGGTCATTTATACCTGTAGTGTTTACCGAGCGGTACATTTGGATTTGGTGAATTCACTTAGCACCAAAGCTTTTATTCAATCATTGGAACGTTTCATTAGAATAAATGGACGTCCAAAAATGATTTTTAGTGATAATGGAAGAAAATTTTTTTTTGAACTGATAACTTTTTTCAACAGATTGATTGGAAGACGCTTCAAGAGAGCGACTGCGTTAAACCTATACAATGGAGATTTAATCCTCCTTTTGCGGCTTGGTGGGGAGGTTGGTGGGAGCGTTTAATTCGCTCTATGAAGAATTTGTTGAAAAGAACTCTAGGAAAGGCTACTCTCGGAAAGGAGCAACTAGTAAAGATGCTTGAGGAAGTTCAATCTATTATGAATGGAAGACCTCTTACGTATATCTCAGAGGAAATGGAGGACCCTCAACCTTTGACACCTGTTATGTTTTTACGTCACAAGGGCAATATCAAATTCCCGGAAGGAGATTTAACTGAAAAAGACCGACTACAGTTTAGTTATGCCTGGAGAAAAATCTTAGAACGAGAACTGAAAAATCGCTTTCGATCCGAATATTTGTCTCATCTGATAAATAAGAACAAAGGGAGGAATAGTCACAACTTACGAATTGGAGACATTGTTGTCATTGGATCAGATTTGCGAAAACGAACTGAATGGCCATTGGGAAGAATTATAGAACTGTATCCAGGAAAGGATGGCATTGTTTGAGTTGCCAAATTAAAGACAGGAGGCGGGATTGTAATAAGACCTGTACAACGTCTTTGCCCAATGGAGTTGGATTTTTCGGGAGAATTTTCGAATCGATTCCAAGATAGTGTTGGATGCTAATTTGGGAAAATTATTTGTCATTAATTTTGTGGGGAGTATGTAAGAAAGCCCAGGCAAATTTTGCAAGATTAAAAGAAAGAAGACTTTATGCAAACTAGGCTTTAGGAAAAGATCTATGCAAATCAACTTCCACAGATTAAAATTAGGTACAGCGCGTTTCCTATAAAAACTAGGATAACATCAAGTGCAGGAGGAGTCCCCAAGAAGACGAGGCTTTGTGCGTTTCGAGTGAGCAGCTGGGATTGTCGCTGTCCTTGTTTTAGTTCCTTTGGCTTTAACTGTTTTAATTGTTTAACTTTCCTTCCTTGAAATATTAGGGCAATCAAGTAGTGAGCCTATTAAATAATTTTACGAAGTTTATCTCAGATTTTTCCAGCAAAGTAGGTAGAGAGGATCTACTTGGACAGAACACTTAAATTGTTATATGAAAGTGGCGGACTTTCCTAGTATTCTCGTTCCGCTACTTAACAAAAAGATATACTAGAATAATTCTTCCTGGAGTAAACTTATACGATAATAACAAGGCGAAGGAAGACGAGTATCTTTATTGGTGTATAAGAGCGAGCTTTCGGGAAAAATCCCTTCGACGGGCAAGATATAACGACACTGTGAGCGATATCGATGGCTGTAGCGAATATATACACATATTAATTTACATAAATATAGAAAAAAGCATGCAAATGAACAATTTAACTATTTGTAAAAAAGTGAGAAGTAAAAATAAAATAAAAAATGAAATAAAAATCCTATAGGGTAATAGAAGAGATGCCAAAACATCAGCTGATGGGAAGAAATATCAGTGAGGCACAGTATATGGCTGCAATGGAATATCCAGTATACAAAAGAGAAATCCACACATAAAGGCCAGGAGAGCTCACTATGCGTCAGGGAGGGCGACCTTTCACAGCTAAATACAAGGGGGAAGTTTAAATAAAGGACAGGAGAGGATGATAGGCTTCAGGAAGTTCTATTTTTCTATTGATGCTGTTTAGTTTGTGGGATACTATTGATTCTAAAATGAGTCTTTGGTGCAAGATATGTATGTGGCTGTAATGTATGGTGGGGTTGTTGATGTTGAAAGAGTGGCCTGTGGTCTGCATATGTTGATAAATAAGGGACTTGGTATCTTGACGGGAAATATTGCGGGAATGTTCAGTCATCCTGATGGATACAGATCTACCCGTCTCACCAACGTAAGTGGCAGGGCACTGTTCGCATGAGACGGAGTAGACTGCACCCACAGAACGAAGGGGGGCAGGGGGAGCTGAGGACTTAGTATGAGGGTGACGGAGGGATGAAAGAAGGTTCGGGGAGTTTTTATATATGGTACGGATGCCATAGGATTTGAGTTTTCTAGCTATAGCAACAGAGGAGGGGGAGTAAGGGAGAAAACACAATGATCTGTATGTCATGGAAGGATTGGAAGTTGCAGGTGTATAAGTATATTTGTTAATGAACCAGAGTGGAAAAGAAGCCGCGGAGAGCTGGGTTATAATGCGATTTCTTTCTATTATTTAAAGATGTCTATGGAACAATGGGTGGAAATTCTTTTTGTAAGAGTTCTAACAATAGTGATTTTATGGGAGGTGGGGCAATGAGAATTGTAATGAGTGTAGCAGGGGGGGCATTGTTTTTTATGATAAACTGTCGTGTGAAACGAGGATGGGGTGCGAATAATTAAGATATCTAAGAATGGGAGAACATGGTTAGCTTCAGTTTCTAGAGTAAAGGAAATATCTTGGTTGTAATTATTAAGGGTTGATAGTATGAAGCTCTCCTGACCTTTTTTGCATATACAAAAGACATCATCAATGTATCTGCGCCAGAATTGGATATCTGTAGGGAGGGTATGGGTGATCCAATTATCTATTCTAGTCATGACTATTTCGGCAATGATGGTAGATAGAGGGCTGCCCATTGGGGAGCCCCTGAACTGTCTGTAATGGTGCTGTAGGAATGTGAATGTGTTCATGCTTAAGCATGTTTTGGTAAGTTGGACTATGGTTGAGGAAGTATGGGTATCGACATTTTGCGATTGAAGGAAATCAGTCAAGCCATCTATGATGAGCTCATGAGGAAGACAGAGGTAGAGGGAGGTGACGTCGAAGGAACACATAGTGTAGGCGGGGTCTGGTTTAAGAGCTGTTAATTCATTAATGAAGTGTGGGGTGCTGTTAATAGAAAGGGTATTATTGTAATTGGTTAATAAAGGGGAGAGGAAGTTGGAAAGATATTTAGCCAGAGGGTAAGCGGGCGATGAGTGATAGGCTATGATGGGGCGGAGGGGTACTTCAGGCTTATGTATTTTGGGGAGGCCGTAAATATAGGCTGAACTGTGGAGGTTTGAGGTAAACGAGGTGTATTCTTCTGGTGAGATGTTTTTAGATTTCTTGAGTCGGAGAAGTGAAGTTCTGAAATCTTTAACTAAGGAGAGGCTGATTCGGTCTGTGATGGGTAAGAAAGTGGAGTCATCGCTAAGTAAATTGTGCATTTTTGAAACGTAACTATCCTGATTCAATATGACTGTGTTAGCACCTTTATCTGACCTAGTAATAACTAATGATTTACCGATCACAGACCGAATCAGCCTCTCCGTAGTTAAAGATTTCAGAACCTCACTTCTCCGACTCAAGAAATCTAAAAACATCTCACCAGAAGAATACACCTCGTTTACCTCAAACCTCCACAGTTCAGCCTATATTTACGGCCTCCCCAAAATACATAAGCCTGAAGTACCCCTCCGCCCCATCATAGCCTATCACTCATCGCCCGCTTACCCTCTGGCTAAATATCTTTCCAACTTCCTCTCCCCTTTATTAACCAATTACAATAATACCCTTTCTATTAACAGCACCCCACACTTCATTAATGAATTAACAGCTCTTAAACCAGACCCCGCCTACACTATGTGTTCCTTCGACGTCACCTCCCTCTACCTCTGTCTTCCTCATGAGCTCATCATAGATGGCTTGACTGATTTCCTTCAATCGCAAAATGTCGATACCCATACTTCCTCAACCATAGTCCAACTTACCAAAACATGCTTAAGCATGAACACATTCACATTCCTACAGCACCATTACAGACAGTTCAGGGGCTCCCCAATGGGCAGCCCTCTATCTACCATCATTGCCGAAATAGTCATGACTAGAATAGATAATTGGATCACCCATACCCTCCCTACAGATATCCAATTCTGGCGCAGATACATTGATGATGTCTTTTGTATATGCAAAAAAGGTCAGGAGAGCTTCATACTATCAACCCTTAATAATTACAACCAAGATATTTCCTTTACTCTAGAAACTGAAGCTAACCATGTTCTCCCATTCTTAGATATCTTAATTATTCGCACCCCATCCTCGTTTCACACGACAGTTTATCATAAAAAACAATGCCCCCCCTGCTACACTCATTACAATTCTCATTGCCCCACCTCCCATAAAATCACTATTGTTAGAACTCTTACAAAAAGAATTTCCACCCATTGTTCCATAGACATCTTTAAAATAATAGAAAGAAATCGCATTATAACCCAGCTCTCCGCGGCTTCTTTTCCACTCTGGTTCATTAACAAATATACTTATACACCTGCAACTTCCAATCCTTCCATGACATACAGATCATTGTGTTTTCTCCCTTACTCCCCCTCCTCTGTTGCTATAGCTAGAAAACTCAAATCCTATGGCATCCGTACCATATATAAAAACTCCCCGAACCTTCTTTCATCCCTCCGTCACCCTCATACTAAGTCCTCAGCTCCCCCTGCCCCCCTTCGTTCTGTGGGTGCAGTCTACTCCGTCTCATGCGAACAGTGCCCTGCCACTTACGTTGGTGAGACGGGTAGATCTGTATCCATCAGGATGACTGAACATTCCCGCAATATTTCCCGTCAAGATACCAAGTCCCTTATTTATCAACATATGCAGACCACAGGCCACTCTTTCAACATCAACAACCCCACCATACATTACAGCCACATACATATCTTGCACCAAAGACTCATTTTAGAATCAATAGTATCCCACAAACTAAACAGCATCAATAGAAAAATAGAACTTCCTGAAGCCTATCATCCTCTCCTGTCCTTTATTTAAACTTCCCCCTTGTATTTAGCTGTGAAAGGTCGCCCTCCCTGACGCATAGTGAGCTCTCCTGGCCTTTATGTGTGGATTTCTCTTTTGTATACTGGATATTCCATTGCAGCCATATACTGTGCCTCACTGATATTTCTTCCCATCAGCTGATGTTTTGGCATCTCTTCTATTACCCTATAGGATTTTTATTTCATTTTTTATTTTATTTTTACTTCTCACATTTTTACAAATAGTTAAATTGTTCATTTGCATGCTTTTTTCTATATTTATGTAAATTAATATGTGTATATATTCGCTACAGCCATCGATATCGCTCACAGTGTCGTTATATCTTGCCCGTCGAAGGGATTTTTCCCGAAAGCTCGCTCTTATGCACCAATAAAGATACTCGTCTTCCTTCGCCTTGTTATTATCGTATAAATAAGATATACGTTTAAAAAAAAAATGTATTTTTAGATTATATAATTTTATATAAACCCTCTTTTCACCCTTATGTAAATATTTGGTTTCGTTTTTCCTTTTTATCTTTTGTATGGCGAATCATTACAAGGCGGAATAAAGGTTTTGTTTGTTGTTGTATATAGAACGTTCCTAACCTTCCAGAATGGGAAAGAACTTTAAACTAGGTAAATATGTAAATAAACATACACTCTTGGACAAAAATTAAGGTGGTGGAACGTCTTTGATGACGCCGGTTGTATATATATATACTTTTTTTTTAAGGAGACAGAGTCAATTTTGTTAACACTTGGTTAACTCGAGGGTTTTCAATAAAGACCAGGTGTGTATCTGTTCCTATTTATTTATTTATTTAATTATCAAATCAGACGCGATATCCCTACAAGGGATGCTTGCGTCAATAACAACACTAAATTCAGATACTATATTACAAAAAAAAAAATTAAATAATTACAAGATTTGAAAAGATAAGAAAGAGGACATTAAACTCATTTTTGATTTTACATCACAACCAACAAAATAAACAAACCAAAAATATACAGATAGGTAGTAATCAAGGTTTTTTTAACCAAGAGAGAAAAACATAGATATATTTACAGAATTTTCTAAATTTAAAATACGAGTCCCTACTATTTACAAACATAAAAAGATCCTTGCATTCGATGTTTTCCCGGTTTCTGTAGCTCTGGAAGATTGGGCACTCAAGAAGCAGATGACTGGAATCCTGCTTTCTCTTTCCACATAAACATCCCATAAGTGATCTAAACATGTCTCTATTTACACTCGATCTGTTGGATTCAATACAAAGATTTCCCACCTTCTAGCCCTAGATACAATTCTTTGTATGCGAAATGCTACAATTATAGTGCAATATTTTATTTTATAAATAAAACATCTTTCCTCCGTCTTTACTTCGATCAAAAATATATTGATAGGGTTTGGTTCATCAGTGGTAAACCTTCCCAGCGGTTTCGCCAATGTAATCCACCAGACCGCTGTGATATTGCATGCTTGATTATAAAATGATGTTGACTTATGCCTCTCTACCGGAACTAGAAAAGTGTTCTTGGTTAAGGTATTTAAAGAATTTATAAGAGACACTTCGGCCAGAAAATTGTTTTATTTTTTCGACATTTCGACAGAGCAACCCGTGGAACTTCTTCTCTGCTGGGGTTCGCTCGCCCCCCTGGCCCAGAGAATCCGTTGAGGTTCTTCCCTGCTGGGGTTCGCCAGCCCCCTGACGCAGAGGATCCGTGGAGCTTCTCTCCTGCTGGGGTTCGCCAGCCCCCTGTTCCAGAGAATCCGTTGATGTTCTTCCCTGCTGGGGTTCGCCAGCCCCCTGACGCAGAGGATCCGTGGAGCTTCTCCCCTGCTGGGGTTCGCCAGCCCCCAGTCCCAGAGAATCCGTGGTGGTTCTTCCCTGTTGGGGTTCGCTAGCCCCCTGTCCCAGGAGATCCGTGGAGGTTCTTCCCTGTTGGGGTTCGCCAGCCCCCTGACGCAGAGGATCAATGGAGCTTCTCCTCTGCTGGGGTTCGCCAGCCCCCTGACGCAGAGGATCCGTGGAGCTTCTCTCCTGCTGGGGTTCGCCAGCCCCCTGTTCCAGAGAATCCATTGATGTTCTTCCCTGCTGGGGTTCGCCAGCCCCCTGACGCAGAGGATCCGTGGAACTTCTCCCCTGCTGGGGTTCGTCAGCCCCCTGTCCCAGAGAATCCGTGGAGGTTATTCCCTGTTGGGGTTCGCTAGCCCCCTGTCCCAGGAGATCCGTGGAGGTTCTTCCATGCTGGGATTTGCCAGCCCCCTGACGCAGAGTATCCGTGGAGCTTCTTCCCTGTTGGGGTTCGCCAGCCCCCTGACGCAGAGGATCAATGGAGCTTCTCCTCTGCTGGGGTTCGCCAGCCCCCTGACCCCGAGGATCCGTGGAGCTTTTCCCCTGCTTGGGTTCGCCAGCCCCCTGTCCCAGAGAATCTGTGGAGGATCTCCCCTGCTGGGATTTGCCAGCCCCCTGACGCAGAGTATCCGTGGAGCTTCTTCCCTGTTGGGGTTCGCCAGCCCCCTGACGCAGAGGATCAATGGAGCTTCTCCTCTGCTGGGGTTCGCCAGCTCCCTGACGCAGAGGATCCGTGGTGGTTCTTCCCTGCTGGGGTTCGCCAGCCCCCTGACGCAGAGGATCCATGGAGGTTCTTCCCTGCTGGGGTTCGCCAGCCCCCTGACGCAGAGGATCTGTGGAGATTCTCCCCTGCTGGGATTCGCCAGCCCCCTGACGCAGAGGATCCGTGGAGATTCTTCCCTGCTGGGGTTCGCCAGCCCCCTGACGCAGAGGATCCGTGGAGATTCTTCCCTGCTGGGGTTCGCTAGCCCCCCTGACCCAGAGGATTCCGTGGAGCTTCTTAATGGAGCAACATCAGTGGTGGAGGATCATCTTGGCATCAGAAATCCATTGTTAGGGGAGTAATGTAATTTTTCAATTATTAATTAGCTATTTTTACTCACATATCAACTAGATATATTTTAACCCCCAGCTTCATAATCAGAAAATTACACACACATACAAAGACCAATTAAATCTCTATTACTATCAAGATATTTTTTCAGTATCAATTTAAAAAAAAAATAATTTTGAGAATGAAATATTTTTAACTTAGATTAAATTGGTATGTTGAACTACCTATTGGAAAGTTTCACAAATGTTTTTTAAATTCAAAATTCACTAGTTATCTTCTTTGTAGAAGTATGTGAAATAATTACCAACAAATTCCTCTTATTGAAGCAAATGAATAACCATTTGATTCCAAGAACTGTCACAAAATGTTTCAAATTGGGATAAATTTTCTTTTTTTTTAATATTACCATATAATATTTAATGAAAAATATTGAGGTTAGAAAACACCCTTTGAATTAATAAATGCTCAAATGAAATAACCTCTCTGTAGATCATTGAAAGAATTTCCCAGTTTACCTATTATATGGGCATTTAGGTATAAGTATCAGTTTGTTGGTAGGAAATTGAAAGCTAATTATTATTAGGTAAAGGGCATCATTGGTGATACATTTTATACATTGGTTATAATATTATATTTTATTAACTTTAACCACGAACTTTCGAGCTCTCGCCCTTCAACCGGTAAAAAAATGTTATTAAGGGTGAAAACGGAAGGAAGCTATATATTGTATATATTATTGTTTCAGACAACATACGAAATATATATAAATAATTACAGAACTGTGCCGTAATTTTTACTTTAGTGAATACCATAGATAGTCTCTCCCACGTTTACTCTTAATATCACATTCTGCCTGTTGAAGAGCGAATAGCTCGAAATCTTGCGGTCAAAGTTAATAAAATTAACATATCAAGAAAGCAATCATTTAGATAATGAAAAAGGCATATATTGGATTGAATAATTGATTTATTAGCCGATATTTGCGTTTTTATTATCTGAAGAATTAAATATGGATACCTGTATATTCAGAACGGAAGGAATTATATTTTAAATTTTTCTCAACTATTCAATGTAAAATATTAATATTTATTGGGTATCCAGTTAGAATTTTACTCACAAAAAAATATATTGACACGATTCACTTTCACCAAATGATAACAGGTCACCCAGTTTATTATATATGAGCTTCAAATTCACTCATGGGCATAACTTAAGGAAGCTGTCCCTTTTAAAAGTGTATATCGGGATTCAACAATGACTCTGAAAGATATTTGATACACAGTGGCCTTTATTAAAGACAAGGGATAACCAAAACAATGAGCAAAATTGCCTCTGTCTCCTAAAAAAAAAGACGACCTGCGATATCACGGACTTTCAACATCCTAATGTTTTGTCTATGAATGTATATAATATTCATTGTAAATATAGGTACTAAGCTTATTTAGGTTAGCTTCACCAAATAAAGATAACTCTAGCTGGAATTAACTTATCACATTTTAAACAACTCACAGATATAAATACCAAGATTTTCAAATTCACATTGGTCATATTGGTGGCATTTGAGAATAATATGTTTATATTCCAAAAAATGCTTATTTTCATAAAATATTATTATATTTCCCTTTTATATTTATGAATATTTATTTTAAAAGGTATATATTGGATTAAAATATAATTTTTTTACCAATATTTCAGTTGGCTGAACGCAAACCTTTTTCGCAAGGAATATCGCTCTTCAGTGGGCGAGATTTAATTTTGATTTGGAGTACGAAAGAATTGCTCTGGGATTCTTCCGTAGATATTGTTCTTATAGTTTTCGCTATGAGTAGGAATAAAGAAACTTATTGCCTTTATTAGGTATTTTTATGAAAGCATATCCTAATTTTCTTATATCTTTTATATTTAGCACTATTTTAATCTCTATCGAATTTTTGAAGATTTTTTTTTTCAACGAATTCAATGATGTTTGAATCCTGATGTGGAACTAACATTTACTCACATATTCTCATGCCCAGCAATAATGACCGCAGAAAATTGACATTGACCCAGAACAACAGCTTTACACATCCAAGATAGAGAACATTGCTATTGCTGTGATAGAGATGCATGGAAAAATCTGAGGCTCTTCATTGGACACGGCTATAACAACATCAATGATGATTACAAAAATTCATATTTGACCACAAATCAAGATTAGAATTAAAAGATTCTACTTTTCTCGGCTGTTGCTGAACCGATTGATATTAAATCCTCCATATAAAATTATTTATTGCATCTTTTTCAATTTGATGTCTATTTTAATGTGTACAAACTGAGTCCAATAAATTCGCGGAATGGTAAAAAGGTTATAAGGCCAATACAAATAATTTATTAGCATTTTTAAAAATATTTCCATTCCGCATCTACCCAGAGTTTCTATCGTTTCTCTCCTTTGGTATAAAATAAAACTTTTCTAAAAAAATATATTTTCAAAAGAAATCTTTTGGGATGCCCTTCAAATGTTTTTTTTTTTTCGATTCCGCTATGATGTTCTATCTAGTGTCAAATCTACTTCCTTCAAAAATAATTCACAGTTTCGGGAGGATGACAAAATTGCCTGGAGCTAAGTCTGGGGAATAAGAAGGTTGTTGAGTAACCGTGTTTGGCCAAATGGTCAGCATAGATATAGCGGTTTGTGGTCAATCATTGCCAGGATGAATAATCCATTTTTGAAAGTCCATATTTCATTTCTTTTTAGTAAAATTCGATGCACATAATTGATATAGAAATGTCCAAATAAACTTCCTTATTTAATGTCACCGCTTCTGTGTTCTCAAAGCTCTAAATATCTATGCTTTATGTAATCACAAAATTAAAAAATACGAGTTGATATTAACGACACAAGTGCATTGTAAAGATTTAAATAATCCAATTTTAAAGTCCACATTTAATTTCTTTTTAGGAAATTTTGATGAACATAAATGCTATAAATATTTACCTAAACATCCATATTCAATGTTTGCTCTTCCTTTCTTGAAGCTCATAAATGCTTATATTTCATGCAATCACAAAATTGAAAAAATAAGAATCGACATTAATAACCCTACTAGGGATAATTTCACACATTTCTTCACAGAAGGAGAGATATAGAAAACCTTATAATTACCTCTCTATCACTGAAATAGAATTAGATAAAATTGATAAAAATTCTAATATCACAACAAGATAACTTGTTTGAGCTTTTATACTTTCACAATAAATCTGTTTATATTTTGTATAATATTTGACCAAGAATATCTGGTCACGTATGTAAAATTGTCTGTACATATATTGTGGTTAGGAAATAAAATGTGTGTTATTTGTTTAATACCAGTGCTCAAAGGGAGGTTTTTAGATCTTGGAAACCCCGCTACATTCATAAGGAAGACTCCAACTACACCTCGAGTTTAAAGTTTAAGAGTGTATTACTGAAAACAGGAAAGTTTACCGAAAACGACTAAACTGGCGAAACCAATTTGAGGGTTCACCACTGTTGAGACGGGCCCTCCTAATATTTGTCCAATATCAGTAATGTCAAAAGATTATTGTTTTAATAATAAAAATGTTGCGTAATCTAGAGAAAATAATTTCAATATTTGATTATAGATGACGTAATAATATGGTTTAACTTTTAAAATTGTTATATCTCCTAAATCATACAAATTTTCAGACTTCAGGGCTGTCAGGTTGGCCGGCTATGGACAAATTTCCAAATATTGCCTCTAAAATTTTGTAATTTGATTTAATATACTTTCAGATCACATAGAAGTATGAAAATTTTAACACTCATTCAGTCCAATGAACAATGCCAGTGTACAAATTCTCAGACTTCTGAATGTTCGGAATGGCCAGGAATGAACAAATTTCTAAATTTATTTTTTTAAGTCTTATGTTACGCCTCTTATAAAGAATTGACCTATTCGCCGCGAGCAGTCCTCTATCTATCTAAAGCCTAATCTCCAGTGATCTTTTGATTATAAGTTTAGTAAATTCAGGACAAAAAAGTAAATAAATAATTAATAGATGAAAATACATTTTAAAAAGCTTTTATTTAAATGCACTAAAAAGGAAACAATAAAATATTTTATCTTCTGTCATTGAGCAATTAGATGTATCTGAGTGAAAATAAAGAGGTGGGGGACAATCATCATGTATTTGAACCTAATGTGATTTATTTTGTAGCAACTGATTAGCGATTTTTATAATTGTTTGCTATATTTTTACCTCTTCTCTAAATATGATCTTCCCCGAAAGCTTTTAATTTTACTCAGATACATCTAATTGCTCAATGACAGAAGATAAAATATTTTATTTTTTCCTTTTTAGTGCGTTTAAATAGAAGCTCTTTTTAAAAATGAAATTATATATATATATATATGTTATAATAAATATTATTTTGAGATAGAAATTATTTGCTGGTTCTTTTGAGTACATGAGTACCTAATGGTATCGTTTGCAGTCGTGTCATCTTGAAAGAAAAGCAGAAGAATAATTATTTACTATCAAGTAGTTTTTATTTTAAATTACTTGAAGAAAATTACAATAAGACATTTTTCACAGTTATATAGAATTTATGAAATGAATTCTATATAGTGAATTTCAAAAATAGGTTAGATAAATACATATTTACAACAAGTATTAAAAGTCGGCGTGTTCTAAAACTATGGTCAAAAACAAGTAGAACTATCAATGAATGAAAATAAAATATATATTTTCAAATTATAGAATATTTTTATATTTAGATTATATAATATATATATATTATATATATATTATATATAATAGATGGCGTCTGTTTTAGACGTCTATTTTGACGGGAGAGGCGACCTTTGTCTCTTTAGATCATTTTCCTCCCGGCAAAATTTCCATCTATATATATATATATATACTACTCTGATCAAAAGGTTTCACACTTTGCTCATGAGTTAAAAAAAACTTTATTATTCTACCAAATTAAAATTGTCCCCTTCAAAGTAGTCCCCGTTGGCCGCGATGCACTACAGCCACCTTTTTTTCCAGTCGGCAAAACATCTCTGGTAGTCTGTTTTCGGGATCGCCTTCATGGCCTTCTTCGATTCCACTTTGATCTCTTCTATGCTCTGAAATTTCCGACCCTTTAACTTTTTTTTTTTTAGCTTTCCAAATAGGAAGAAGTCGCAGGGGGGCCAAATTGGGACTGTAGGGGGGTTGAGGGAACACAGAAGTTGAGTAGTCCTGCAGGAACTTCGAGTTTTTGAGGGCTGTGTGCGCCGGCGCGTTATCGTGGTGGAGGATTCACGACTTGCTCCTCCACAGCTCCGGCTGTTTCTGCCTGATCGCTTCCCTCAATCGCATCAAAACTCCCAGGTAGGAGTCAGCAGTTATTGTAGAGCCTTGTTGTTGAAATTCATGATGAACGATGCCCTGGTAGTCGAAGAACACCGTTAACATGACCTTGACTTTGCTAGGAGTCTTCCTCGCTTTCTTTGGTCTCGGCTTATTTTTGAAGCGCCACTCCGATGCCTGTTGGCTAGTTTCCGAATCAAAGCCGTAAATCCATGTTTCGTCTCCAGTAATGAGCTCTTCAGCAATTCGGGGTCGTCGGTTGTCGCTTCGAGATTGAGACTGGCCGTTTCTTTCCGAACTTTATTTTGATCAAAAGTCAAATCTTTGGGAACGAGAACGGCGTTGAGTCTTTTCACTCCCAAAATGTCCTTAATTATCGATTGAGTCGACCCGAATGATATCCCTGCTTCTTCGGCGACCTCCCTGACAGTTATTCGTCGGTCTTCACGCACCAGTTCCAACACCTTGTCCACTTTTTCAGGCGTGGTTGATGTGGACGGTCTCCCGGAACGTTCGTTGTCGGCGGTCTCTTCCCGACCCTCCTTGAAGCGCTTGTACCACTCGAAAACTCGTCTTCGTTTCATGACGGCATCCCCGTAGGCTGTTTGCAATATCCAAAAAATTTCGGTACCCTTGAATCCGTTTTTCACACAGAACTTGATGCAAATTCGTTTATCCTCCATTTCGGTGATTAACGAAATCGAAGCACGGGCAAAATGGCTTCACTTCGAACAGCCGCTGCTCGCGCTGTTGTGGCGCGTGATTTTTGTAAATTGGCAGGTCATCAAGCCAAGGGCGACGCTTGCGTTTGCCACAAATCGGGAGAAAATTTATTGAGTTTTCAGGATTTTATGAGCAAAGTGTCGAACCTTTTTAATCAGAGTAGTATATATATATATATATATATATGTGAAAAATAGCACAACTGTAACATTATACTGGGATAAGGTGCATAAATTAAGAAAAAGGCATCTCCTTATCGTGCAACTGAAAGTTGCTGATGGCTGGCGCCATCTATCGGAATAAATATCAACTATTCTCGTTGATTTTTAATTATTCCAGAATTGGCCAAATACCCATTCTTGATTAATCAAGAAAAGCTAACCACGGACGCGTTTCGGGCTGTTGGCCCTCATCAGCGTGGTGCAAGCTGTACCTCAACGACCAAAAATTTGGTCATTAAGGCATCCTGAAAAATCATGAAACGGGTAGTTAAGGCCAGAATTGCGTGAGGACGCTACACAATGTGAAAAATAGCACAACTGTAACATTATACTGGGATAAGGTGCATAAATTAAGAAAAAGGCATCTCCTTATCGTGCAACTGAAAGTTGCTGATGGCTGGCGCCATCTATCGGAATAAATATCAACTATTCTCGTTGATTTTTAATTATTCCAGAATTGGCCAAATACCCATTCTTTGAACATACTTTGAACATACTTTGAACTAGGCAATTATATAAATATACACCACACTCATGAACAAAACTTAAGGAAGTGGAATGTCTTTGATGTCACCGTTCGTGTATATTATATATTACGATGCACTAACGCGCCATCTGTTATGAAAATTAGAATCTATTTTAGAAGTGTAAAATTCTTTTTGTATATATCGTCCCTACAACTGCAAACTATCGAATGTGAAAAATTCAATTTTGAAGGAGAGAGAAATGAAGAGACCATGTGGCCTACCCTCAGTAGAGGGAGGCATTGAAGGAGGGAGAAATGACATGGTCTCTTCATTTCTCCCTCCTTCAATGCCTCCCTCTACTGAGGGTAGGCCACATGGTCTCTTCATTTCTCTCTCCTTCAAAATTGAATTTTTCACATTCGATAGTTTGCAGTTGTAGGGACGATATATATACCTTTTTTTGAAGGAGACGGAGTCAATTTTTTTAACTCTTGGTTATCTAGTGTATTTTAAATAAAGGTCACTGTGTATCCATCCATTCCTATAAGTGATCTAAAAACATGTCTCTATTCACATTCGATCTGCTGGATTCTGTACAAAGATTTCCCACCTTCTAGCCCTAGATACTATTTTTTGTATGCGAAATGCTACAATTATAGTGCAATATTTTCTTTTATGAATAAAACATCTTTCCTCCGTCCTTACTTCGATCAAAAATATATTGATAGGGTTTGGTTCATCAGTGGCAAACCTTCCCAGCGCTTTCGCCAATGTAATCCACCAGACCGCTGTGATATTGCATGCTTGATTCTAAAATGTTATAGACTTATGAGTCTCTACCCGGAACTAGAAAAGTTTTCTTGGTTAAGGCATTTAAAGAATCTATAAGAGACACTTCAGCCATAAAATTGTTTTATTTTTTTGACATTTCGACAGAGCAGCCGGTAGAACTTCTTCTCTGCTGGGGTTCCCTAGCCCCCTGACCCAGAGGATCCGTGGAGCTTCTCCCCTGCTGGGGTTCGCCAGCCCCCTGTTACAGAGAATTCGTTGAGGTTCTTTCCTGCTGGGGTTCGCAGCCCCCTGACGCAGAGGATCCGTGGAGCTTCTCCCCTGCTGGGGTTCGCCAGCCCCCTGTTCCAGAGAATCCGTTGAGGTTCTCCCCTGCTGGGGTTCGCCAGCCCCCTGTCCCAGAGAATCCGTGGAGGTTCGTCCCTGCTGGGGTTCGCCAGCCCCCTGACGCAAAAGATCCGTGGAGTTTCTCCCCTGCTGGGGTTCGCCAGCCCCCTGTTCCAGAGAATCCGTTGAGGTTCTTCCCTGCTGGGGTTCGCCAGCCCCCTGACGCAGAGGATCCGTGGAGCTTCTCCCCTGCTGAGGTTCGCCAGCCCCCTGTTCCAGAGAATCCGTTGAAGTTCTCCCCTGATGGGGTTCGCCAGCCCCCTGTCCCAGAGAATCCGTGGAGATTCTTCCCTGCTCGGGTTCGCCAGCCCCCTGACGCAGAGGATCCGTGAAGCTTCTTCCCTGCTGGGGTTCGCCAGCCCCCTGTCCCAGAGAATCCGTGAAGGTTCTTCTCTGCTGGGGTTCGCTAGCCCCCTGTTCCAGAGGATCCGTGGAGGTTCTTCCCTGCTGGGGTTCGCCAACCCCCTGACGCAGAGGATCCGTGGAGACTCTTCCCTGCTGGGGTTCGCCAGCCCCCTGCCGCAGAGAATCCGTGAAGGGTATTCTCTGATGGGGTTCGCTAGCCCCCTGACGCAGAGGATCTGTGGAGATTCTTCCCTGCTGGGGTTCGCCATCCCCCTGTCCCAGAGAATCCGTGAAGGTTCTTCTCTGCTGGGGTTCGCTAGCCCCCTGTTCCAGAGGATCCGTAGAGATTCTTCCCTGCTGGGGTTCGCCAGCCCCCTGACGCAGAGGATCCGTGGAGATTCTTCCCTGCTGAGGTTCGCCAGCCCCCTGACGCAGAGGATCCATGGAGCTTCTTCAGAGAGCAACATCAGTGATGGAGGATCATCTTGGCCTTAGAAATCCATTGTTAGGGGGTAATGTAATTATTTTATTAATAATGAGCTATTTATACTCATATATCAACTAAAGATATTTTAACCTCCAACATTAAAATCAGAAAATTACACATGCACACGAATACTATTTAAATCTCCATTACTACCAAGATATTTCTTTCAGTGTCAATTTCTTGAAAATTAATTTTGTAAATGAAAATTTTAATTTTTATCTGAGATTAAATTGGTATGTTAAGTTAAGATCACCGATTATAAAGTTTCACAAATGTATTTTAAATGTAAAACCAACTAGGTATCTTCTTTGTAGAAGTGTGTGAAATAATTACCAATAAATTTCTCTTATTGAAGCAGATGATTAACCATTTGATTCCAAGAACCTGTTACACAATGTTTCAAATTGGGATAAATTGTTTATCTTTTTTTTTTATTTAAATATTTCTCTTACAATATTTAATGAAAAATATTGAGGTAAGAAACACCTCCTATTAATTATTAAATGCGCTATTTCATAACCTCTCTGTAAATCAATGAAAGAGTTTCCCAGTTTACCTACCATATGGGTATTTAGGTATAAATAGCAAAGTATCAGTGTCCATAGGTTATGTTTATGTCCATAGGTTCAATAAACACTCCTAAGCTGCATTCCATAGAGAATGCAGGGTATATCCTAAAACCAGTCCAATACAATAATAGAGCTGTCTAGAGATTAATTTGGCTACACCGCTGAGAGGTTTCACCACTGATGAGCCCAGCCCTCTCATTCAATAACTTTTATCATTGCAGTAAGGTCTGTAGAGATAATATTTGATGACATTATTGTAAAGAAACACATTGCCAGTAAATTTATTTGTTACAAAAGTATCAGTGTGTTGGTAGGAAATTAAAAGCTAATTTTTATTAGGTTAAGGGCATCATTGGTGATACATACGAGGTGTGTTTAAAAAGTATCGCGACTTTTGAATTTTCGCAGGTTACGTATATTCGAATTTCGATCTTTTTGTGGCTTTATGTTGGTACTCATGTCTCTCACTTATGCCGACAAGCTCGGCTATTTTGAATGTTCACTTAATTGTTGACAGCTGCTTTGCTTGCAGGTGTTTTGGATCATCTTCGATTTTTACCTATTAAAAAAAATGGATCAAAGAACCTGTATCAAATTTTGTGTGAAAAACGAAATTAAGTGCGCGGATGCATTCCGAATGTTGACTGTGGCATACGGAGAAGCTACCTTGGACCGAAGCAACGTTTATCGGTGGTAAAAAATTATCTCAGAAGGCCGAGAAGATGTGAACGACGAAGAGCGTGCCGGACGCCCGAGCACTTCAACAACAGACGAAAAAATTAATGAAGTGGAGAAGATGATATCGGCCAATCGTCGAATCACCGTTAGAGAAGTTGCTAAGGGCCTAAACATATCGATTGGCTCGTGCCATTCGATTTTTATCAATGATTTGGGCATGAGACGGGTCGCCGCGAAATTCGTACCAAAATTGCTCAATTGCGACCAAAAACAGCATCGCATGAACATTGCTAATGAGATGTTGGACTCTGTCCGCGACGACCCAAATTTGCTCCAGAGGGTCATAACTGGTGACGAGGCGTGGGTTTATGGTTATGACGTGGAAACCAAAGCTCAATCATTTCAATGGAAGCTGCCGCACGAACCAAGACCGAAAAAAGCGCGCCAAGTTCGGTCGAATGTGAAAGTTTTGCTGACAGTTTTCTTCGATTGCAGAGGCGTGGTGCATCATAAGTTCTTGCCACAGGGTAGAACGGTCAATAAGGAATATTACCTGCAAGTTATTCCTCATCGGCCGCCTCTGTAACGGATGCGCGCGCACAGGGAGGTCACGTGCTCGCCGGCAGCCAACGGGCGCGCGCCGCCGGCATTACGTCATAGATTATAAACACAAGGTAATAAGGCCACATCCATGATAAGGTACAGTTTGGATTATTACTAGATTAATATATATAGTCACGACCGTCTGTCGTGTCCTCTGTCACGGATTAATATACAGGTATCATCGTCATGCGTTCTTAATTCTGTCAACGTTTGCTTTTGGTTCAGTGGTAGAATGCTCGCCTGCCACGCGGGCGGCCTAGGTTCGATTCCCGGCCGATGCATTTTTTTTCTTTTTTACAATTTTTAAAACTCATTTATATTTTTATCCCTATATATATAAAGTCAGCGTATGTATGTATGTATGTTTGTCATCTATACACGTCCACAATACGTAACTAATATGATAATTGTAACAAATAGTATTTGAATAAAAACATTCAATCGGGTAAAACACGGGCGTTGCCCGGGTCATTCGGCTAGTTTTTGTAAAAACACAAAAGTCGCGATACTTTTTGAACACACCTCGTATTGGTAATACATATTATAGATTAGTAATACATATTATATATTGGTAATGCCTATTATATATTGGTTATATGTATTTTAATTTCTTAACTTTAACCACGAACATTCAAGCTCTCGCCCTCCAACCAGTAAAAAAAAATGTTATTAAGAGTGAATGGGGAAGGAAGCTATATTGTATATATTATTGTTTTACGCAACATACGGCACATATATGCCTTTTTAATAAAAAATCTTTTATGGATTTCTCTATTTTCAAATATACAGAATGTACCAGGTAAATTGGGACTAATTTTGACAGTCCATAAAACAAAAACTACTTGAGATTAAAAACTTGTTTTTTTTTTCATTACGTAGCCATATTCATATAAAATGCAACAGTACATGTGTGCGCAGTGTAGTGATGAAGAGTAACCGAGAATTTGAAAATCGAGCTGCCATCATCGTTGCTCTGCGCGCCGGAAGGAGCCCCAAAGAGATAGTGGATTTTCTTAAGTTGCCCAAAACCACTATTTATCGTGTCAAGAAGCAGTTTGATGAGGCCGACAGTAACAAAGAGGGGATAGCTACAAGGAAAAAGCACTCGCGTCGATCGGACAGGGTAAGAGGCGAAGAATTTGTCAAAAATGTCAAGGAGAAGATTGATGGAAACCCTGGGAAGAGAATGAGGGCCATAGCCAAGGAAATGGACGTTGGCTCTATGACAATTGTCAGAACTATCCATGAGGACCTTGGTCTCAAGTCTTATGCCCTTGGGAAAGGTCAGTTGCTGACTGAGAATATGAAGAATAACAGAAAAGGAAAGGCTGCTGCCCTCCTCAACAACCTGAAACACGACTCTTTTGGCATGCTAAGGTTCTTCTCTGACGAAAAGAACTTTGACGTGGACCAAAAGGTAAATCCCAGGAATGATCGCTGGATCTGTAAAGACCCCTCAGAGATACCTGTCGTGATGCACACGAAATTTCCTGCCTCCGTAATGGTCCTTGGCGTTATCAGCAGTGAAGGTGATGTCATGCCTCCCCATTTCTTTGAGAAGGGTCTTAGGATGAACGCTGACACCTACATCAATGTTCTGGAGACCGTTGTGAAGCCTTGGATGGACATGGTGGCCGCAGGAAGGAAGTATGTCTTCCAACAGGACTCAGCTCCAGCCCATAAGGCAAAAAAGACACAATCGTGGCTGACACTTAACGTCCCTAGTCACTGGGGTCCTGATATTTGGACCCCTAATTCTCCAGATTGCAATCCCCTCGACTACTATGTATGGGGCGTTGTTGAGAGAGATGTCAACAAAGCTCCTCATACCACCATCCAGTCTGTCAAGAAAGCAGTTCACACGGTGATGACCCAAATGGACAAGGTCATCGTCGCCAAGGCCTGTGCTTCATTCCGCACTCGCCTCGAGACTGTTGTAGCTAATAATGGAAACTACATTGAATAAATAAAAACTATATCCTTTTATCTACTACTGTGTCAAATTTCATTCGGATATTTTAATTTTTACTTGCAAAAAATTTCAGTTAAAATACCATTGTTGAAATTCCCAATTTACCTGGTACACCCTGTATATGAATATTTCTAAAAACCTTACGCAATAAGTTCCTTTGTTTCAAAAACACTGCGAGCTTTCAATGGCGAGTTTAAATCTTGATTTGGAGTGTGACAGAATTGCTCTGGTATTCCTTTGTAGATACTGTTCTTATAAATTTCGCTATATGTAGGATTAAATAACTTATTACGTTTTTAGATATTTCATAAAAGTATATCACAAATTTCTTATATCTGTTTTATTTAGCATTATTTTAATATTTAACGAATTTTCGAAGATTTTTTTTGAAACAAATTCAATGATGATTGATTCCTGGTGTGGAACTAACACCTACCCACATATTGTCATGCCCAGCCCAGCAATGGCCGCAGAAAATTGAAATGGAGCCAGAGCAGCATCATTAAACCCTCAAGATAAAGGACATTGCTACACGCTGTGATAGAGATACATGGCGACATCTGAGGCTCTTCTTTGGACACGGTAACAACCACAACAGATAATTAACATGGAAGAACAGCAGTTTTACACAATAGAACATCAAACACGACAACAACATCAACAATAGAAAATTGGCATGGACCCAGAACAGCAGCTTTACACACCCAAGGTAGAAGACAATGCGACTGCTGTGATTAGAGATGCATGGGGACATCTGAGGCTTTTCATTGGACACGGCAACAACAACAACAATAATGATTATAAAAATTCTTATTTGACCACAAATCAAGATTAGAATCATGTAATTCTTTTCGGTTGTTATTGAACTGATTGATATCAAATCAGTGTTAAATGTTTTAATTGAATAATGAAATTAAATAATAAAATATAATTTATTTCTTCGCCACAATATACGAGGGCCATCCAATAAATAAGTTTCCCTATTTTTAAACAAATAAACAACATTATTTACAATTATGCAGTTATTTTATTTTCATTATACAACTCATAGACTACTTATCTACATAATTACCGTTTCTGTCTAAACAATTTTGGTACCGTTGAAGCAATATTTTGATACCACTGTTGTACCAAGCCGTGTCCTGTCTTCGTAGCCAGTGGTTCGCCTCCGCCTGCACTTCGTCATCATTCGCAAAGTGCTTGCCTCCAAGGTGCAACTTGAGTGCTGGAAATAGATGGAGGTCGCTTGGGGCAAGCTCCGGAGAATAAGGTGGATGTGTTAAAATTTCCCATTTGAAGTTTTCCAGCAACGTTTGGGTCGTTCGAGCTGCGTGAGGGCGAGCATTGTCATGGAAGAGTAACACTTTCCGAGACAAAAGTCAAGGACGTTTCCGTTTTATTGCAGCTCTGAGTTTAGTGAGGACTTCGCAGTACCTCGCAGTGTTTGGGGGCAGGTGGTCAACCAATAAAACACCCTTACAGTCCCAAAAGACGATAGCCATAACTTTGCCTGCTTCCACCACATTCCGAACAGCAGCAACGGCTGCATTGTCCGTAGCAGTAACGGGCCTGCCTCTTCGCTCGCCATCATGCAGGTTTTGCCGTCCTTCCAAGAACCATAAACGCCATCGGCGAACCATTTGGATACTCATACATCCTTCGCCATACACTGACACTAAATTGCGATGAATATTGACCGCAGTTTCCTTTTTCGCCGTGAAAAAACGAATTACAGAACGGAGTTCGCAAGTGGACACGTTCACCAGTGGTAGCTCCATGGAAACTGAAGCACTACGGACTGGCGCGTACGAGTAGCTTGATTTTGAATGTCACGCGCTTCCAACGCATCCTAGTGACTATTTATTACACTACTAACTAATTTTTACAACGTTTCGTTCGCAGAAAAAAAATAGGGAAACTTATTTATTGAATGGCCCTCGTATATTGTGGTTAGGAAATAAAATGTGTGTTAGTTATGTAATACCAGTGCTCAAAGGGTGGTTATTTAGAACTTGGAAACCCCGCTACATTCGTAGGGAAGACTCCAACTATACCTCGAGTTTAAAGTGTAAAATTGGATTACTGAAACCAGCGAGCAGAGATTTACCGAACACAACTAAACTGACGTAATCGCTGTGGGGGTTCACCATTGATGAGTCAGGCCCTCCTAATATTTGTCCAATATCAGTAATGTGAATAGAAAATTGTATTAATAATAAATATTTTGCGTCATCTAGAGAGAATAATCTCAATTTTTGATTATAGACGACGTATTAAGAGAGTTTTAGTATTGTTATATTTTCTGAATTTTCACAGTTACAAATTAAATTCCATCATTCCTATAAGTGTGAAAATAGCTATTGAACTATATGACTATCATAAAACGGTCTTGGAAAAAATATCCTTACAAAACATAAATCAAAACAAGCATATATATGTTATGAATATAATATTTTGTTGTTTGATTGATATAGAATTGAATATGCTGTCGTTGATACAAGAAAAATTGAAAATTATTATTTACTATCAATTATGTCACAAGCTGGAATGCTGCGCACTTCAAAACTAGGTGACGAGAGGTCAAAACCATGGTTTGATGGGGAATGTTACCTTGCAAAAAAAGACAATGAAGGAGAGTTTTAAAAGGTTTATGACAAAAAATGAAGCTGAAGACAGGGATTGTTATGTGAATAAAAGGAAGAAATATCAGGCACTAATCAAATTAAAAAAGAAAAAATTCTATGAAGATATATGCCTAGCCCTTCAGAAGACCAAAGATTCTGCCGGATTTTGGAAAGCAGTATCTCTGTTTAGAAAACGGAGCAGCATAACGAGCAAAATATCGATTGCAGAATGGCAAACTTTTTATGCTAAACTTCTCTCTACAACCTCAAATCAGAGAGATAAATATATCACTTTATATTACATATTCTGATCCTCTACTAGACGGTAAATTACTTATGCGGAAATAGAGACAGAAATCTTGAAACTAAAAAACGGTAAAACTCCTGGAATAGACGATATTCCAATGAGGCGATCAAGGCCCTCCATAAAGATCAACTAAAAAGGCTAGTATGCATATTCAACCAAATTTTAGAAAACGGTTCTTTTCCATCGTTATGGTCCAAATCAATTATTCACCCTATCTTTAAAAAAGGAGATATGGAAAACCCCTCAAATTAACGCGGGCATTGCACTTGTTAGCAACCTCTCCAAGCTTTTTTCATCAATTCTTAAAAAAAGAATGACTAAATGGATAGAAGACAAGGGAATATTATTTGAAAACCAGGCTGGGTTTAGAAGGGGGCACTCTTGTCTGGACCACATATTTACTTTGACTTCTTTGATACAACTTACATTAAAAAGAAGAGAAGGAAATTTTTGCTTTCTTCGTTGACCTGAGGAAAGCGTTTGATACAGTCGCACATTCACTCTTATGGAGGAAATTGACCGAATTGGGCATAAGTAGCCGTTTTATTACTGTGATACGGAGTTTCTATGAAAAAATGGAAGCGGTTGTGAGATGGGAAGGCTCTTTTACAGAACCAATCAGGATTCCATCTGGAGTGCTGCAGGGAGAGCCGTTGTCTCCATATCTTTTTATCTTATGTATTAACGATCTAATCAGCACGTATAACGGCTCTGATTTACCGGGTATTTGCCTTCCGGGTTTTGGAGAGGTCCACTTGCTTTTGTATGCTGATGACATCGTTCTCTTGGGGGAGTCCAAAATAAATCTGCAAACCAAGATTAATATACTAAAGAAATACCTCGAAACAAACTATTTAATACTTAATGAAAATAAGTCTAAAATAATGGTTTTTCGCAATGGAGGTCGACTCGCAATATCTGACAAATGGTTCTGGGGCGAAAGACCACTGGCTATTTCATCAAAGTATAATTATCTTGGCTATCCTTTGTCAACTACGACTTCATATACACAAGTTGCCAAGCATTTTCAGGGCAAGGCACTGTCTGCAATAAGTGCGGTGTGGACAATCATGACTAAGACTAAAGATAATTCCCTTCAGGCACCTTTAAGACTATTGGACTCAATGGTTGTAGCGGTACTCTTATACGCAGCTCCGATTTGGGCTTGTGATCAAAAGGAGTTACTGGACAAGACTCAGGATGTTTTCCTGCATCGGCTTTTAAACCTGCCCAGGTATACCCCAGGATATATCCTTCGAATGGAGTGTGGACGAACTTCTCTTGCAGTCACCTCCATAAAACTTACAATGAAATACTGGATCAGAATCTTCAATATGGAAACTAATCGATTACCATTTATATGCTTAACTGAACTAATGAATTTGTCCCGAAATTCAAATATCCACATAGGTCTTGTTAAAACCATTAATGACATTCTGAATTCCACTGGTTTTTCTTATCTGATTAATTGCACCGAATAGGACTTTCTTCAACATGAACTGCCACTGATTACTAGAACACCAATAGACCAATCCATACAAGGTGACCGAGCGAGAATCAATAATACAAAACTATATCCTTACAATAGAAACCTGAAGAAAACATCCCTTCCTGAAGGATATCTGTCGGACAATCTTCCATTCATTGTTAAACGACACATTGCCCAACTGCGAGTACTTTACACATTCTTCCGGGAAAATCACAAGAACATTTTTGGAGAAGCGGAACTGTTATGTAAGTCCTGTAAGCAGAAAATGAACTCCAAAATATCTCACTATTTTTTCCACTGTACAAGTATTTCAGATGAAATAAAAACATTTATTTCGAAACAGGATAATAGTTTCCCGGACACAGTTGAGGATATCTTAACAAACTACATAACAGATAGAAAGTTTTCACTGGATCTATGTGGGTTTTACAAGGCAGTGAATAAAAAGGCATCGTTACTGTTACCTTGAATTGAATGAATGTGTATATATGTCATAATTTGTACATAGCTAGATGCCAACCCAATCCAATATGTATGAAAATGTATGCTTTGAATTTCAATAGAGAACAAGGCTTAACAAAATTGGAGAAAGAAGGCCTAGAGAGAGCACAATCATTAGTAAAGTTTTTATTATCCCGGAACTCGTAAAAGTTCGAGTTCAACAAACTGTCACTTCCTGGACAGGTCAGAACACGTCCAAATACAAAGAGTTAAAACGAACCAATCAGAGAGCAACCATTTTAGCTTCGAGCCTATAGCGAACTTCCACGTCACGCAGGTCAACCAATGAGAAGGAAGAAGAGTTTTCGTTTTAAATCAAGAACATAGAATTGTCAGTAGTTAGCTCGATCCCGCCGAGTTCGGACCTGCAGTTGAGAGCTGGATCCCACCGAGTCCGGACCTAGAATAGTTATCTCTTAGTCAGCACCGAGTTAGCACCTAGCCCTCTGGTGTCATTTCTCACCGCCTCAACCTATCAGATAAGTCAAATATTCCATTATGTAATTGAACAGCCCATAGTTAATCCGCCCAACCTCTCAAGCCCTTCTCTCCTCCGATTTAGTTGCTTTATTTCAACCACCAATTGTGTACTCTTGCTTATTTTCCCCTGATGTGAACACCTATCCACTCAGCACCACGACTGCGCTAACATTTCAACAATTATCAATCAATTTCCAAGAGTAATATTCAACGTATATATTACATATATGTATGACATAATAAAAATATCATTTTTATTATTCATAAAATAATTAAAATTCTATAATCACAGAGTTAAATTTTAAAATGAAAAGGATTGCTTAACAAAATGAATATAACCTAATATTATTTATTTGAAAATAGATAATAAAAAACATTGTTAGTTGTATGTATGCAAAAAACTGTTTGCTTTAAAAAAAATAATCAAAAAATAATAAATATTTTTTGGGACAAAAGTTATCATTCATTTTTACCATCCACGACTGCATGAATTGGTAACGTAACTAGAATACGTCTTATTTTATGACAACTAAAATTTAATAGTCGACAGGATGTATTTTAACCCTGTACGAGAAATATTCCAGTAGATTTCAATTCCGTATATATATAAAAAAAGATTATTTGAAAATTGAAATTTAAAGACATCTTACGTTAAGACGAAAATGGAATTGCTTTAAAGATGTAAATTTTTAACTATAAAATTCAAAATTAAACTTAAAAATTTCTTTATATATTAAATATAAATGCCAGAGTTAAAAGACAGAAGTAAAAGTAACATATTACAAACAGAAAGAAATGTCAGATAACACTAAACTAAACGTATGTAAATTTAACCCTAACGGAAGTCTAGCCCTAAAATCGTGGCTCAAATATTTCATTCAGAAGACTTTCTTAGAAGAATTAAACGATACCTGGTAATTGAAAAATGTTGGAGATTTTTTAGTAGAAGAGGCTTTTGATTTTTATGTGGAGACTTGCTTGGATATCACAAATTGGCCTGAACTAGAAAATAAATTATTGTCTCATTTCTATAAACAAGAAGTTAATTCATTCAAAGCTTTTATTGAATTGAAATATGATCCAGAAAAGGGGATTGAAAAGTATTTTAAGGAAAAAACGTCCCTAGCTTCTAAAGCAAAGATTACAAAAGAAAATTTAATGGAAGGCCTGACAAATGGGTTAACAACTGATTTTAGAAAACTGGTTATCACATCTGAAGTGGACACTCCAGAAGAATGGATAGCGTTAGTATCTAAATTAGAAATGATTGATCGACATAAGGAAATGGAGGAGTCATCTTTTAAAAGGGAATGGAGACATCCCCAGGTAGAAGCCCTATGGACTATGGTTCTAAAAGACGTCCCTGCCGAATATGCCTGAACCGGGGACATGCCGGACGCTTCCATCCTGAGAATAGGTGCTGGTTTCAGGAGAAGGCCGTACAAGCCTCCCCAGCTGCAAGCTTCATGTCCGTGCCGTCTCGATCCATGGATACCTTGACGCAGACAGCAGCCCCTCGAGCGAATGCCGACCAGCTCAACACTCCTGACGCCAAGGTCTGTATATAAATCTAAATATGAATAATATCGGTATTATAGCTCTCATAGATACTGGCTGTACATTCTCTATAATTCCTCAACACATGTTAGATAAGATTCAACCAAACTATGTTGCTTTTAATAATTTACCTCTTATTAATCAGACATCTGGTATACTAAATATAAATTCAAAAATTAATATTAATACAACGAGTTTTAGGACCTATTAACATTTACTCGAAATTTATCCCTAATTATGCTAAACTCAGACTCCCTTTGAATAATTTGTTGAAAAAAGATGTAAAATGGAAATGGGACAAAGAATGCGAAACCGCATTTTCTAAATTAAAAAATATAATAACCTCAAAACCTATATTGGCTATCTATAATCCTAAATATCCTATACATATTTACATGGATGCTAGCCAAGAACAGATCGGATCTATCCTAAAACAAAAATAACCCGATGGGCTTTTAAAGCCAATAGCATATAGAAGCCGTAGAATGACATCTTATGAATCAAACTATTGTGCAACTGAGCAAGAATGCTTTGCTATTATTGATGCTGTGGATTTCTTTTTACCCTACTTAGATGGCGTGCATTTCACCATCCATACAGATCATGCTTGTCTTAAGTACTTGAAGAACATAAAGAACCCAAAAGGACGATTATTTAGATGGAGCTTAAAGCTCTCAATGTTTGATATTGAGATAAAACACATAAGAGGAACTGAAAATAAAGAAGCTGATTTCCTCAGCAGATAACCCATAGCTCATTTTGTCTCTGACCCAGAACTAAAACAAGCTCAATTTCATGATAACATTAATGATAGGAAATAAACTAAATTTAATGGACTTTTAACAATAAGGAAAAAAGGATTAATCAAAAGTGTTGTTCCACCATCATTAAGAGAAAAAGTATTAATAATAGCTCATCAAGATTATGGCCATATAGGAGTATCTGAAATGTTAAATCTAATTTCCCCTATCTATTATTGGCCCTACCTAAATCAAGATATTTCTAATTATGCAAAACACTGAGGTGTGTCAACCCAATAAGATATCTCTCCAGAAGAAATTTGGTCTGTTGGAAAGTCTCCCCCCAGCTAAAGATCCTTTCGATCTCGTGTCTATAGACACAGTAGGTGGACTAAATTACTATAATTCTACAAAGAAATTCCTTCACATCATCGTAGATCATGCTACTAGATACATTTGGGCTTTCCCTCAAAATGTCAAACTACTGACTCATTTATAAATTGCCTAAACAAAATCTTTCAAATACAAATACCAAAACAATTTTTAAGTGACAGGGCACCTTCATTTACTTCACCAAGATTTAGAAAATATTTGATTAACAATAACATTAAACAATTATTGACTTCATCATCAAGACCTCAGTGTAATGGGTTAAATGAACGACTTAACCAAACCATAATAATCAGGTTAAGATGTAAATTCAATAACTTGAAAGGAAAATCTATACCATGGACGAAATTGTTAGATTCAGTACTAAATGAATATAATAATACTCCCCATTCCATAACAGGCTATACTCCTACTTACCTTTTGTATGGTAGGCTCCCTTATGATCCCCCCTTAAAAGAATCAGAATTTTACCCCCTTATAGAGAAACTGCCAGAACAAATGCCAATAATAATACATTAAAATTCCATCAAATAAATAAAATTAGATATGATCAACATTATCAACCTTCCACCTTTAAAGTAGGCGATAAAGTTTGGTTGCAAACCTTGTTACGTTGTCCAGATAACCGAAAATTAATGCCTCCAATGTCTGGGCCATTTACAATTTTAAAACAGATATCTCCAGTCAATTATGAAATTGATAAACCCCAATCTAATTTAGGAAAAACTACCATGGTAATTCATTCATCCAAATTGAGGCCATACTACCCAAAAGAAGGAGTTGTATTAAAACTGACAAAAAGTAAAATACCCACTTTAGAGAAAAATCCAAACCAACAAGTGGCACCTAAAGTAGTGAAAAGTAGAATCCCTCTTCTTACTAAATGATGGCAGGAAAATCTTAACATAAATAACACAATACCAAAAATAACTACGCCTAAAAATTAAACCTTGAGAATATATTTTTTGTGCACAAATAAGGTATAATATTTCAATATAAAACTGAGCTTTTAAAAACACTCAAGGACTATAGAGGACTATATATTTTTGAGTTATCAATAATATATTAGATATAACTTGACATTTTTCTTTTCAATTGTTGTAAATATTTTATATTTTGATTTTATTTGTTGAGAGAAATTCACTCATCTGATTCTGTATATTTTTCCCTCACAAATTTTATATGGAACATTTCATATTCGAACATTCTTTTTTTATATATATAAATAATAAAACTTCATGTGTAAATATTTTTTTTTATTATATGGAAGTAAATAACCCATTATTTTATGTTTTTATTTTGATCAAATCAAATAAATGTGAAACAAGATGTTGGATACCAATTTGTCATTGTGAGAAATAAATTTGTGATTTTCAAAAATATATATATTTTTTGGCATGTGGCAAAATACCTTTTGAATCTTGAGAGCCCTGAGAAGGCCTACTCAATTCTTGAGGTAAATCCACTTATGAATTATAGAGAGGAGACACCTATAAATTCAAATAAGATTGGATAATTTTCAGCTACTGTCAAAAACAAAGGTACCAATAAGAATATGTAGAAGGAATAAAGAGCATCATTGATATAGTTTCAATTGGTATCCTCCATCTTAATTGATAAACTATTTAAATAATGATACTTTTTTTTAACTTTGAAAATTAGTCCCTAATTTTTATTCTTGGAGGGAAGAAATGGTGCCGAAACCCGGGATCGAACCAGGGATATAAATATATATTTTTAAATTATTTTTTTTGTTCACTTCTTTATCTCTTTGCTTCTTGGATCCTGCAGTCGAGTCTTTTGTAAGACTTTGGGTCTTAATGGGGGCTTTTGTTGTTATGTTGTATATGGGTATGTGTATGTATATATCATACACATTTATTTCAGGTATTGAGTCAAATCGACGTCCTTTTAACATTTTTTTAATTTTAGGGTAAAGGAAAGAGTCGTTTGAGCAAGGTCAGGAGAATAGGGTGGCTGGAGTAGTAAACAATTCCATGTTTAGCCAAATAGAGTTGTACAGTGACGGCCGTATGTGGCCGTGCGTTGTCATGATGCAAGAGCCAATTTTTCTTATGCAATTTTTCGGGTCGTTTCTGACGCACAGCCTCCCTTAAACGTTTCAATACATCAATATAGTAATGTTGATTAATGGTCTGACCTTCGGGCACAAATTCATAGTGTACCAATCCCTTTGCATCAAATAAAGTGATGAGAAGACACTTAGGCTTCGATTTGATCATTCTTGCTTTCTTGAAACTTAGTTCTCCAGGCTCTAACCGCTGGCTTGATTGCCCCTTAGTCTCGAAATCATATCCGCACACCCATGTTTCATCTCCCGTGATAACATTTCTGAGCCAATGGGGATCAGAATTAAACATTTCAACCATGTTTTTGCACGTTTCTTTGCGATGCTCTTTCTGCTCATTCCTTAAGAGATGTAGGACAAATTTACTGGGGATCGTTTAAGATGCAGATCATTCTTTATGATGGTTTGGCATGTTCCAAAAGAGATACCAAAGTCTTCTGATAGCTCTATGATAGTTATTCTTGGGTTTTCTTCGATCGACGACTTGATTTTAAGTGAATATTCGTGTTTCTTATCGATAGAGGTCTGCCAGTGTGTAGATCATCCTTGACGCTTGTTACACCAGCTTTAAATCGTGCAAACCATTCAAATGTCCTCGATTGTGCAAGAGAATCTTCTTTAAAAGTCTGCTTCAACATTGAAATGATTTGGAAGCTGTTTTCCCTAATTTAAAGCAACACTCAATGCAGACTCGCTGTTTTCAATACAGTCCATACTGAAGTTAGAAAATATTCTGATATACTCGAGCTTATAAATTCGAAAAAACGTGAGCGCGTGCGTCTGTGTGATGTATATTTTTTCTACGTGTTGATAAATGTTTCATCTATAAGGTCCTTATAAATTTATATTCATTATTTTGCATATTTTGCATGATCCAGTCTCATTCCTGGAAATTATTGATCACACGTTGTATATAAGTAGTGCTCAAAGGCTTCTAAGGGAGTACTTGCATTCTTGTTGATCTTTTTTGAGTCTAGAAAGATAAGTATAATATATATATTATTATATAGTTTTTACACTATATATATATATATAGTATTTTTATTAATCTAATTCTCATAGTATGATGATTGTTTGTTTCATTTTGTGATTGACAACTTTACGACAAAATATGTAATTATGTTCATTAGAGAGGTCCAATATTACGTTTCGTACATTAAAGAAACATGTAGAGGAAAGTTGGGTGGAATTAGGACACTTAGCTGACATAGCCTGACATCGGAGAAAGCTTACTGCGACCTGAAGTCGCATGAGAAATAATTTTTATTTCATTACTTTTTATTCTGTCTCCCTGTATATATAAGCCTTTATGTGACTAACAATATAACATGGAATGTGGATCTTTATCAAATCCTAAAAACAGCTACTTCGTGTGAAAAAATGGTTCTTCCAGTGGTGTTTTAAATCTAAGTTATTTGTCTCATTCTAGCGTTAAAAAAAAAAAAACAGAAAAAGAGCCATTTTCGCTCGAGAGCAGGTTGGTCTATATCTTTCAACAAAAATACACATACTAGATTGTAATGTTAATCAAATATAGATGGAAATTTTGTCGGGGGAAGAAATTGATCTTTAAAAATAAATGTCGCCTCTCCCGTCAAAATAGAGGTCAAAATTATACGCTATCTATTGACTGTCTCCACAATCTATCGGACTCAGGTCGGTTACAAAGCCACTACACCAGCTTTGACAAACTGAGAAGTGTCCACCTAGATACCATGGTTTCTGGCTAATGACTCTTTAGTCCTGGGCGGTCTTTATTCCATGAGATCCACAAATGAAAACTTCACAATTTGTAAAATAGATGTTTATCTGATAAATTGCTTAGGTCAAATCTATGGCCAAAAATATAGATGGGAATTTTGACGAGGAGATATTGATCTATGAAAATTAAGGCCACCTCTCCCGGAAAAATAGACGCTAATTCTATTTGGCTTTGCCATTCTACCATCTCTCAGCAGATTGTGATGATTACATTTGATTCTTTGAGGTTCTCATGGAATAAAGTCCGCCCTGGACTGAAAAGGACCATTAGCCCGAAACCATGGTCTCCAGGTAGACGCTTCTCAGTTTGCCAAAGCTGGTGTTGTGGCTTTGTCAACGACCTGAGTCCGCTAGTTTGCTGACAATAGAAGATGCTTAGTTTTAGCGTCTATTTTGACAGGAGAGGCGACATTTGCTATTAATAGACAGGTTGTTGTTGTTATTAGTGTCCATCAGGTAAATTTCGACACATTTAGTGACTCGATGGACAAATATTCTCCAATATAATCTGTCATATGTCATCACTAGTTTTCGGAGACGACGTTTAGTTTTAGCGTCTATTTTGACAGGAGAGACAACTTTTATAGTTATTGAATATTTTCTGAATATCTTATAATTTTTTTTTTTTTTAATCTAGTTTAATGTAGATACTAAATCTTGAAGTCATCACGTTTTTTGGAAATATTAATCTTTATTATTATTGTTTTATAAAATACCTTCATATAAATATGAAAAGCATATGTGCTCTGGGTCAGGATATACCTTTATCATTTTAATATATATATATAAATACACCTAAATCGTGTTATACTGAATCCAGTTGGATCTGTAAATTCATATTTTTATATTCTGAAGATATTAGTTTGTATTCAATTTTCAAAGGTATAAATTATTTCATGTCTGTGTGTGTGTTTATAAATATTTTGGTATCCACACACTTTTTCAACTTTTTACCTCAGTGAAGTATGCAGCTTTAAACAGTGTGTATGTTTTGTCCCCATATGTCGAAAATAATTATTTCTATTTGAGAATTAATTGAAAGGAAAGAAATAAAATTTTATATTTGAGAAGTCCCATAGTAACCAAGAAATATTCCATTGTTACAGCTAAAGCAAAGTTCCTTGATTTGAGTGCGGCTAATTCCGGAGATGAAGTTTCCAGGGTTTTTAGTGTTTTGTTTTTGGGTAGGGTTTTTCTATCTTTTGATTTCGGTTAGCGTTTACGGATTAGTTTTATTTACTAACAATTTTTTAGATAGGTTGTTTAGGTTTAGTTGGTGGCTTATAACTAACCCTTTTTATTTCTATAAGTTTCACAGTTGGGGGGTGAAAGTGGTATGGGGGGTTGGGGTTTATCTTAGTGCTAGGGAATATAGGGGGAGTTATTTAGAGTTTTTTAGAGAGAGGTTTTTTTAGAGTTTTTTATTTATTTTTTAAAGCATTGGCATTACTATCAAAATTCTTTTTATATATTATTGGCTTTTCGAATTTCTAAATTATTTTATATATATATATCTGATTGGCAGTTTTATCAAAATTCTTTTTAATGGATTGGCATTTTTATCAATTTTTTTTTTAGGATTGTTTTTTTTTTTTTTCAAAATTCATCTCCCTTATTAGCCAACCTCATTTCCATTCTAATGGCCACTATTCCTGCTCGAAGCTTTAATCAGGCAGTCTGCTCCCACGCTCATGATGCTCTCCCTTAACGCCTTGATGATCAAATTGGAACCCAAGAAATTTATCTTAAAGTGATCATATTGATCTCAAGAAATGGCTTTCAACGCTAAGTATCTGGAACTTTTCCTGTGGTTGCTGAGTATCTGGAAACTCTCAAGAAAGTTCCCTAACTTATGATCAAAATGACCTGAGAATTTCTGAAGAGCTGGAACTAAGCCTCTTTCTGTTGCAAGATTATAAAACGTATCTTAAGATTCTTCTTATATCTGAACATATGCAACTAAAGCTATTGCTGTTGCTATTGAGTATCTGGAACTAAGCCCTCTGCTGTTGCTGCTGAGCATCTGTAACATGATCCTAACCTCTGATCTTGAAAATCAATATATTACTTTTGCTGGTGTTATCTTGAAACCCTCCTAATTCCCGATGTACAACTGGGATTCAAGCTTATCTTCACCGATCCCTCATCCCACTTCCCCAAGACCGACTCTTCTGACCAACCATCCATCAAACTAACCAAGCGTGTACTCCTCACATCATCATCTTGGGAACTGATCTCTGTCGGAGCTGCCTGCCCTCTTCTCCTATGTCCATGGAGGATCCTGACAAAATGGCCACTCGTCCAATTCCCGTTTCTTTCTTCAGGATCTACTCAACTGTCTCTTCTCCACCCAGTCCTATATCACTGTGGAGATAAATAAAATATGAATTTAATATTTCAGTTTTTCCATATATAAAATATATACATTTTCTATATATTACCATATTGTCTTTTAAATTGTCTTCAGTTTATCACAATGTGTATATATAGTTTAACTTTCTTAAAAAGAACATTTTGCAGATACTTGTTTTCAATAAATAGGATTTTATATATCTATATAATATGGTTTCTTAAAACATTGTATATAAACCCATTTATTAAAGTATATTATATAATATTGTTACGTAGAAAGAAAAGCACATTCCAGATGGAGAGAGAATGTTCTAGAGCGTTTAAGAATCATGTAGAAAAAGCGGAAGACAACTGATTGTTCAATCTAAAGCGATTGCGCAAGGCTTGCTGCTGGCTGCTTTCTGATTGGTTAACAAACCATGAATGTTCTGAAAAGATCTACTCCGGTACATATAGGGATGAGAAACTCATGCCAGGGGGAGAAGAAAGATAAAAGAGAAGTCGAAGAACGAAGCTACGTGGTGTACTCCAAGCAAGCTGCTGTCTCAAGAGGTCGGACTGCTGCCTACCGCCGACGCCGGTGTACTTCCTGGAAGATTCTAGAAGGTTCTACGAACTTCTGTCTTCTGTTTTGCTCCTGCTTTCCCTCACCGTGCTGCAGTTGGTGAGCTTGTAACTGTTGTTTTCTTTATTCTTGTTTTATTTTTGCGCTCTTCTGTAAATATTTTATCGATTAGGCTTAAATAAAGTCCTAAAGATCCTTTGTACCCACGGAAGTTTTTCTTTGTCAACCAACTACACACACGCAGCAATATTTATGAAAATACTATTGTTACGGCGCTTCTCAGCCGTTGATGTTTGCGTAAGGTTTCTAAGAAAATAATGTGGG
>CP092878.1:35277393-35437306 GCA_030710605.1 Cordylochernes scorpioides
TCCTTCATCATACACTGACACTAAATTGCGATGAATATTGACCGCAGTTTCATTTTTCGCCGTGAAAAAAACGAATTACAGAACGGAGTTCGCAAGTGGACACGTTCACCAGTGGTAGCTCCATGGAAACTGAAGCACTACGGACTGGCGCGTACGAGTAGCTTGATTTTGAATGTCACGCGCTTCCAACGCATCCTAGTGACTATTTATTACACTACTAACTAATTTTTACAACGTTTCGTTCGCAGAAAAAAAAATAGGGAAACTTATTTATTGAATGGCCCTCGTATATTGTGGTTAGGAAATAAAATGTGTGTTAGTTATGTAATACCAGTGCTCAAAGGGTGGTTATTTAGAACTTGGAAACCCCGCTACATTCGTAGGGAAGACTCCAGCTATACCTCGAGTTTAAAGTTTAAAATTGGATTACTGAAACCAGCGAGGAGAGATTTACCGAACACAACTAAACTGACGTAATCGCTGTGGGGGTTCACCATTGATGAGTCAGGCCCTCCTAATATTTGTCCAATATCAGTAATGTCAATAGGGAAATTGTATTAATAATAAATATTTTGCGTCATCTAGAGAGAATAATTTCAATTTTTTATTATAGACGACGTGTTAAGAGAGTTTTAGTATTGTTATATTTTCTGAATTTTACAGTTACAAATTAAATTCCATCATTCCTATAAGTGTGAAAATAGCTATTGAACTATATATCTATCATAAAACGGTCTTGGAAAAAATATCCTTACAAAACATAAATCAAAACAAGCATATATATGTTATGAATATAATATTATGTTGTTTGAATGATATAGAATTGAATATGCTGTCGTTGATACAAGAAAAATTGAAAATTATTATTTACTATCAATTATGTCACAAGCTGGCATGCTGCGCACTTCAAAACCAGGTGACGAGAGGTCAAAACCATGGTTTGATGGGGAATGTTACCTTGCAAAAAGACAATGAAGGAGAGTTTAAAAAGGTTTATGACAAAAAATGAAGCTGAAGACAGGGATTGTTATGTGAAAATAAAAGGAAGAAATATCAGGCACTAATCAAATTAAAAAAGAAAAAATTCTATGAAGATATATGCCTAGCCCTTCAGAAGACCAAAGATTCTGCCGGATTTTGGAAGGCAGTATCTCTGTTTAGAAAACGGAGCAGCATAACGGGCAAAATATCGATTGCAGAATGGCAAACCTTTTATGCTAAACTTCTCTCTACAACCTCAAATCCAGAGATAAATATATCACTTTATATTAGATATTCTGATCCTCTACTAAACGGTAAATTACTTATGCGGAAATAGAGACAGAAATCTTGAAACTAAAAAACGGTAAAACTCCTGGAATAGACGATATTCCCAATGAGGCGATAAAGATCAACTAAAAAGGCTAGTATGCATATTCAACCAAATTTTAGAAAACTGTTCTTTTCCATCGTTATGGTCCAAATCAATTATTCACCCTATCTTTAAAAAAAGAGATATGGAAAACCCCTCAAATTACCGCGGTATTGCACTTGTTAGCAACCTCTCCAAGCTTTTTCATCAATTCTTAAAAACAGAATGGCTAAATGGATAGAAGACAAGGGAATATTATTTGAAAACCAGGCTGGGTTTAGAAAGGGACACTCTTGTCTGGACCACATATTTACTTTGACTTCTTTGATACAACTAACATTAAGAAAGAAGAAAAGGAAACTTTTTGCTTTCTTCGTTGACCTGAGGAAAGCGTTTGATACAGTCGCACATTCACTCTTATGGAGGAAATTGACCGAATTGGGCATAAGTAGCCGTTTTATCACTGTGATACGGAGTTTCTATGAAAAAATGGAAGCGGTTGTGAGATGGGAAGGCTCGTTTACAGAACCAATTAGGATTCGATCTGGAGTGCTGCAGGGAGAGCCGTTGTCTCCATATCTTTTTATCTTATTTATTAACGATCTAATCAGCACATTGGAGAGGTCCACTTGCTTTTGTATGCTGATGACATCGTTCTCTTGGGGGAGTCCAAAATAAATCTGCAAACCAAGATTAATATACTAAAGAAATACCTCGAAACGAACGATTTAATACTTAATGAAAATAAGTCTAAAATAATGGTTTTTCGCAATGGAGGTCGACTCGCAATATCTGACAAATGGTTCTGGGGCGAAAGACCACTGGTTATTTCATCAAAGTACAATTATCTTGGCTATCCTTTGTCAACAACGACTTCATATACACAAGTTGCCAAGCATTTCCATGGCAAGGCACTGTCTGCAATAAGTGCGGTGTGGACAATCAAGACTAAGACTAAAGTTAACTCCCTTCAGGCACCTTTAAGACTATTGGACTCAATGGTTGTAGCGTTTACTCCTATACGCAGCTCCGATCTGGGCTTGTGATCAAAAGGAGTTACTGGACAAGACTCAGGATGTTTTCCTGCGTCGGCTTTTAAACCTGCCCAGGTATACCCCAGGATATATCCTTCGAATGGAGTGTGGAAGAACTTCTCTTGCAGTCACCTTCATAAAACTTACAATGAAATACTGGATCAGAATCCTTAATATGGAAGCTAACCGATTACCATTTATATGCTTAACTGAACTAATGAATTTGTCCCGAAATTCAAATATCCACATAGGTCTTGTTAAAACCATTAATGACATTCTGAATTCCACTGGTTTTTCTTATCTGATTAATTGCACCGATAAGGACTTTCTTCAACATTAACTGCCACTGATTACTAGAACAGCAATAGACCAATCCATACAAGGTGACCGAGCGAGAATCAATAATACAAAACTATATCCTCAGTATAGAAACCTGAAGAAAACATCCCTTCCTGAAGGATATCTGTTGGACAATCTTCCATTCATTGTTAAACGACACATTGCCCAACTGCGAGTACTTTACACATTCTTCCGGGAAAATCACAAGAACATTTTCGGAGAAGCGGAACTGTTATGTAAGTTCTGTAAGCAGAAAATGAACTCCGAAATATCTCACTATTTTTTCCACTGTACAAGTATTTCAGATGAAATAAAAACATTTAATTCGAAACAGGATAATAGATTCCCGGACACAGTGAGGATATCTTAACAAACTACATAACAGATAGAAAGTTTTCACTGGATCTATGTGGGTTTTACAAGGCAGTGAATAAAAAGGCATCGTTACTGTTACCTTTAATTGAATGAATGTGTATATATGTATGACATAATAAAAATATCATTTTTATTATTCATAAAAAATTAAAATTCTATAATCACAGAGTTAAATTTTAAAATGGAAAGGATTGCTTAACAAAAGGAATATAACCTAATATTATTTTTATTTGAAAATAGATAATAACATTGTTAATTGTATGTATGCAAAAAACTGTTTGCTTTAAAAAAATAATCAAAAATAATAAATATTTTTTGGGACAAAAGTTATCATTCATTTTTACCATCCACGACTGCATGAATTGGTAACGTATCTAGAATACGTCTTTTTTTTATGACAACTAAAATTTAATAGTCGACAGGATGTATTTTAACCCTGTACGAGAAATATTCCAGTAGATATCAATTCCGTATATATATAAAAAGATTATTTGAAAATTGAAATTTAAAGACGTCTTACGTTAAGACGAAAATGGAATTGCTTTAAAGACGTAAATTTTTAACTATAAAATTCTAAATTACAACTTAAAAATTTCTTTATATATTAAATATAAATGCCAGAGTAAAAAGACAGAAGTAAACGTAACATATTACAAATAGAAAGAAATATGTCAGATAACACTAAATTAAACTATGTAAATTTAACCCTAACGGAAGTCTAGCCCTAAAATCGTGGCTCAAATATTTCAATCAGAAGACTTTCTTAGAAGAATTAAACGATACCTGGTAATTGAAAAATGTTGGAGATTTTTAGTAGAAGAGGCTTTTGATTTTTATGTGGAGACTTGCTTGGATATCACAAATTGGCCTGAACTAGAAAATAAATTATTGTCTCATTTCTATAAACAAGAAGTTAATCCATTCAAAGCTATTATTGAATTGAAATATGATCCAGAAAAGGGGATTGAAAATTATTTTAAGGAAAAAAACGTCCCCAGCTTCTAAAGCAAAGATTACAAAAGAAAATTTAATGGAAGGCCTGACAAATGGGTTAACAACTGATTTTAGAAAACTGGTTATCACATCTGAAGTGGACACTCCAGAAGAATGGATAGCGTTAGTATCTAAATTAGAAATGATTGATCGACATAAGGAAATGGAGGAGTCATCTTTTAAAAGGGAATGGAGACATCCAGGTTGAAGCCCTATGGACTATGGTTCTAAAAGACGTCCCTGCTGAATATGCCTGAACCGGGGACATGCCGGACGCTTCCATCCTGTGAATAGGTGCTGGTTTCGGGAGAAGGCCGTACAAGCCTCCCCAGCTGCAAGCTTCATGTCCGTGCCGTCTCGATCCATGGATACCTTGACGCAGACAGCAGCCCCTTCGAGCGAATGCCGACCAGCTCAACACTCCTGACGCCAAGGTCTGTATATAAATCTAAATATGAATAATATCGGTATTAGAAAGAAGGAATCATATATCGCCGCAACTCTTTTTATTATTATATACACTGGTGTCCAAAAAATAAGAAACTCAACCAATATTGAAATTTCTCAAAAGCTAATTTATTAACAAATATAAAATTTAGTATACAAATAGTTTAAACTATGGAGAATTTGACTAGCTATATGAAAATTTAAAAATATATATTTGAAATTATGAAATATGCAAATTATTACCAACATACCCAAAGCTAAGGTTCCAGATCTTAAAGAAATAAGATATCAATAGGGAGTATGATTACCTCTAACAGCTATCAAGGTCTCACAGCGAGCCCTCATACTGTTTACCAGGCTTTTGAAGGATGTCCAGGAGTAGTAAACCCCACTCCTCCAATAGAGCAGTTCTTAGCTCAACGAGGGTTCTGGGAGAGGGGTGACGAGCTCCAATACGCCTCCCTAGAGCATCCCACACATGCTCTATTGGATTCAGGTCCGGAGATCTGGCTGGCCAATCCATCCTTCGAATATTCTCACTCTGGAGATATTCATTGACTAGCCTAGCCCTATGCGGACGAGCATTATCGTCCATTAAAATTAAATTGTGGCCAATTTGATCTCTATAAGGTCTTAGATAGGGCTCAAGGATCTCGTCCCTGTACCTTTGGGCAGTTAAAGTGCCCCCAGAAAAAATGTGGAGGGTGTGCGTCTGCTAGAACTGATGCCAGCCCAGACTAAGAGACTGCCCCCTCTAAAACTGTCTATTTCCCTGATGTTACTGGGATGATAGCGGGTTCCAGGCTCCCTCCAGATGAAAACTCGCCGAGAATCTGTGTTTAAACTAAATCTTGACTCGTCACTGAAGAGAACATTGGCCCACTGATCATGAGTCCAGGCGTGATGTTCCAAGCACCAATTCAAGCGGGCTCTCCTGTGAGCAGAGGTTAAAGGGATACAGACCATTGGTCGTCTTGCATAAAGAGCACCTTCGTGAAGCCTTCGGTAAACAGTTTGTCTTGAAATTCTCGTTCCAGTAGCACTTGAGAGTTCATTAGAGAGTTGAATAGCTGTCATCTCCCTATGGCGCTTGGCAGTTACGACCAGAAAACGGTCTTCAGAGGTAGCTGTTTTTCTTTTACTACCAGAACCTTCTTTTCTTTTGATGGTTCCTGTCTCAATGAACTGTTTCCATATTTTTCTGACCACAGATTTATTCACATTTAGCCATTTTGCTACTTCAACTTGTGATTGCCCTGCCTCCATTCTTCCAACAGCTCTCCATTTTAAATCATCTGCTAAAATTTTTCGTAAACTCATAATTAACTAAGGATTGAATAACATTATAATTGGACAATTCTTAGATGGGGTAAACGACACGCCAAATAGCACACTTATAAAGACAAGCAAAAATTTGCATATTTTCAATTTTATCGAATCGAATGGTTGCGATAAATTAATTCTACGACTTAATATACCTAATTAAATTACTTTTTAGCTTTTAGCGTTGTATATTTTAAAACATATCATTAAAAAACAAAAGTTTCTTATTTTTTGGACACCAGTGTATATATGATTCCTTCTTTCTAATTTGTCGAAAACCGCAAACCGTTTACCATGAATATCGGTATTATAGCTCTCATAGATACTGGCTGTACATTCTCTATAATTCCTCAACACATGTTAGATAAGATTCAACCAAACTATGTTGCTTTTAATAATTTACCTCTTATTAATCAGACATCCGGTATACTAAATATAAATTCAAAAATTAATATTAATAAAACGAGCTTTAGGATCTATTAACATTTATTCAAAATTTATCCCTAATTATGCTAAACTCAGACTCCCTTTGAATAATTTGTTGAAAAAAGATGTAAAATGGAAATGGGACGAAGAATGCGAAACCGCATTTTCTAAATTAAAAAATATAATAACTTCAAAACCTATATTGGCTATCTATAATCCTAAATATCCTATACATATTTACACGGATGCTAGCCAAGAACATATCGGATCTATCCAAAAACAAGAACAACCCGATGGGCTTTTAAAGCCAATAGCATATAGAAGCCGTAGAATGACATCTTATGAATCAAACTATTGTGTAACTGAGCAAGAATGCTTTGCTATTATTGATACTGTGGATTTCTTTTTACCCTACTTAGATGGCGTGCATTTCACCATCCATACAGACCATGCTTGTCTTAAGTACTTGAAGAACATAAAGAACCCAAAAGGACGATTATTTAGATGGAGCTTAAAGCTCTCAATGTTTGATTTTGAGATAAAACACATAAGAGGAACTGAAAATAAAGAAGCTGATTTTCTCAGCAGATACCCCATAGCTCATTTTGTCTCTGACCCAGAACTAAAACAAGCTCAATTTCATGATAACATTAATGATAGGAAATAAACTAAATTTAATGGACTTTTAACAATAAGGAATAAAGGATTAATCAAAAGTGTTGTTCCACCATCATTAAGAGAAAAAGTATTAATCATAGCTCATCAAGATTACGGCCATATAGGAGTATCTAAAATGTTAAATCTAATTTCCCCTATCTATTATTGGCCCTACCTAATTCAAGATATTTCTAATTATGTAAAACACTATGAGGTGTGTCAACCCAATAAGATATCTCACCAGAAGAAATTTGGTCTGTTGGAAAGTCTCCCCCCAGCTAAGGATCCTTTCGATCTCGTGTCTATAGACACAGTAGGTGGACTAAATTACTATAATTCTACAAAGAAATTCCTTCACATCATCGTAGATCATGCTACTAGATACATTTGGGCTTTCCCCTCAAAATGTCAAACTACTGACTCATTTATAAATTGCCTAAACAAAATTTTTCAAATACAAATAGCAAAACAATTTTTAAGTGACAGGGCACCATCATTTACTTCACCAAGATTTAGAAAATATTTGATTAACAATAACATTAAAAAATTATTGACTTCATCATCAAGACCTCAGTGCAATGGGTTAAATGAACGACTTAACCAAACCATAATAATCAGGTTAAGATGTAAATTCAATAACTTGAAAGGAAAATCTATACCATGGACGAAATTGTTAGATTCAGTACTAAATGAATATAATAATACTCCCCATTCCATAACAGGCTATACTCCTACTTACCTTTTGTATGGTAAGCTCCCTTATGATCCCCCCTTAAAAGAATCAGAATTTTACCCCCCTATAGAAAATGCCAGAACAAATGCCTATAATAATAATACATTAAAATTTCATCAACTAAATAAAATTAGATATGATCAACATTATCAACCTTCCACCTTTAAAGTAGGCGATAAAGTTTGGTTGCAAACCTTGTTACGTTGTCCAGATAACCGAAAATTAATGCCTCCAATGTCTGGGCCATTTACAATTTTAAAACAGATATCTCCAGTCAATTATGAAATTGATAAACCCCAATCTAATTTAGGAAAAACTACCATGGTAATTCTTTCATCCAAATTGAGGCCATACTACCCAAAAGAAGGATTTGAATTAAAACTGTCAAAAAGTAAAATACCCACTTTAGAGAAAAATCCAAACCAACAAGTGGCACCTAAAGTAGTGAAAAGTAGAATCCCTCTTCTTACTAAATGATGGCAGGAAAATCTTAACATAAATAACACAATACTAAAAATAACTACGCCTAAAAATTAAACTTTGAGAATATATTTTTTGTGCACAAATAAGGTATAATATTTCAATATAAAACTGAGCTTTTAAAAACACTCAAGGACTATAGAGGACTATATATTTTTAGTTATCAATAATATATTAGATATAACTTGACACTTTTCTTTTCAATTGTTGTAAATATTTTACATTTTGATTTTAATTGTTGAGAAATTCACTCATCTGATTCTATATATTTTTCCCTCACAAATTTTATATGGAACATTTCATATTCGAACATTCTTTTTTTATATATATAAATAATAAAACTTCATTGGAATTTTTTTTTTTATTATATGGAAGTAAATAACCCATTTTTTTATGTTTTTATTTTGATCAAATCAAATAAATGTGAAACAAGATGTTGGATACCAATTTGTCATTATGAGAAATAAATTTGTGATTTTCAAAAATATATATATTTTTTGGCATGTGGCAAAATACCTTTTGAATCTTGAGAGCCCTGAGAAGGCCTACTCAATTCATGAGGTAAATCCCCTTATGAATTATAGGAAGGAGACACCTATAAATTCAAATAAGATTGGATAATTTTCAGCTACTGTCAAAAACAAAGGTACCAATAAGAATATGTAGAAGGAATAAAGAGCATCATTGATATAGTTTCAATTGGTATCCTCTATCTTAATTGATAAACTATGTAAATAATTATACTTTTTTTTAACTTTGAAAATTACTCCCTAATTTTTATTCTTGGAGGGAAGAAACCCGGGATCGAACCAGGGATATAAATATATTTTTTAAAATTATTTTTTTGTTCACTTCTTTATCTCTTTGCTTCTTGGATCCAGCAGTCGAGTCTTTTGTAAGACTTTGGGTCTTAATGGGGGCTTTTGTTGTTATGTTGTATATGGGTATGTGTATGTATATGTCATAATTTGTATATAATTGTATGCACCCCCGACCCACTATGCATGTACAATGTATGATTTTCAAAGATTTAATAAAGAATAAGGTAACTGGAGGAAAGAAAGTAGCAACAAGACATAGGAAGTAGGCTTAAAGCGGGCACAAGTATTAATAACTTGTACAGTCAATACTTCCTGACAGGGCAGGACGTATCTGGTGACCGCAGAAGTTATAAAAGTTGAGAGACGCCCAATATTTCCGGAGCAGGACCGGACGTATCTGATAGCCGCGGAAGTTATAAGAGTCGAGCTAACACCCAATACTTCCTGACCAAGGCCGGACGTATCTTCCACAAAAGAAAGCCGCAGGACCAATTAGAAAGTATCCCCTAAATAGGTCAACCAATAGAAAAACGGGCACGTTCCATCCCTCGACCAATGGGAAAGAAGCTAAGTCTTGGTGTTAAATCGAGAAGCAAGAATGGTTAGTAGCACTTTCGCTCCCATCGGAACAACACCTAGAGTTGCTCCTTCGCTCCCAACGAGGTAACATCTGCTCTCGAGACCTCCCCGCTCATCCTATAGCTAAGTCAATCACCGCCATGTGATCAGATAATTAATAAGTCAAAATCGCTCCGCTCTTCTCAAGCTTTCTTTCCTCCAAACCAGTTGCCTTTTATTTTCAAACCCCATCACGTGTGCTGATTATTCCTAACTGTATGCTTCAACTTCCACTCAAACGACTGCGTTTTCAATCAAGCCTTACCATTCTCATCGAACAACAAGAAATTCCGCAACGATATTGTCACATAACGGTTAAGTCGACAGGATAAAGAGATGGAGATTAATCAGGATTTAATAAGCGTAAAAACGGACAACCCTACGAAAGAAAGAGGGAAGAAACTGGCAACGAGCGGAAAGAAGCTGGCAACGAACGAAGCGACAAAACACACCCTGGCGACAATAATTTTGCAGTTGACCGCCGCACTTCAAGGAGCAAGGTCCACTCAACTACAGACGACGTTCCGTAGCGCCACCCCCGGAGCAGCCCGCACCCCCCGCCGACCGAAAGGCGAGATGAGCGCGGCAGCCGACGCACGTGCCACCACCCCCAGGCAAGTGTCACCGAGGCCGGACACCGACCACCGAGGAGTCATCCACCGCCATGCCGTACCCGTACCCCGCACTCGAAAGTAATCCGCACAAACCGGGACATTGCAAACGGTCCCGAAACGACATTCCAGTACCGGACTTCACTCCAATTTCGCGGACGGTGCGAGCAGTCCCGAGCCCCAAGCCAACCAACCCAAGCCAAGACGTCCCAGCCGAGCCGAACTTTCGAGACTAAGGTAGGCACCCCCCCTATGGCGTCAAGAATTGACTTTGAACTCTTATCTAACCCTACCTACCCCTTTAACCATGTATCTAAACATGTACCAAATGAATGCAAGCACGGGCTAGACCAAAACCTGTCCCAAAGGGCTCGTACAGCACACAAAGCTTTCACACATGGAAACCCTTGCCTGCATTCATTGCCCAAACCCCAAATATTTACATGCCACCATTCTAATCTCACACCACGCAACTTTTCATGCCCACAACATATAAAGCCACCACGGCTTCAACCTACAATTCCAATAATGCCCAAAAAAGTGTCCGTACACCGACACAGCTCACCCGCTTACCACACAAAATCCATACATGACCATACGTCGCCACGCCATAATCACGCAAATGTACCTCACAACATACACGCACCCATACGTCATCACGCAACAAACACGCACAACCCGCACAACAAACGCAACACGCGCGCCAACAGACGACAACAACAAACAAGCGCATGCACAACCGTTAAGAATAATACAATCATCCCGTCTACACAAAACATAGAAAAAATTCACGCCACCAAACAACCACACAATCGAAAAACATTGCGATCTTTCCTAAAAGCTGTGAACGCCTATAAAGAGTTCATTCCGGACCACGCCCGCTTGCGGACGCCACTTGTCAACCTTCTAAAAAAGGATGTCGTGTGGGTCTGGAGTGACGAATGCCAGAAAGCGTTCACTAACCTGAAAGAAAGCCTTACCACACACCCCACATTATACCTTTACCAAGAAGGTCTGCCATGCCAGTTGTACTGTAACACCTTAACATTCGGCATTGCAGGCATTCTTAAACAAGTCTACCCTGATGGGAAGACATACCCAGTTCAACATTTCAGCCGCTCTCTGCGTGGTCACGAGCGAAATTATTCAGACTTGGAACTACAATGCCTAGCCATTGTGGAAAGTGTGGATAACTTCCGCGCCGGTCTAATGGGCAGAAAGTTTACAATACTTTCTGACCATCCTGCATTGCAGTGGTTGAAAGAGATCAAAGCCCCGTCAGGCAGATTGTTTTGATGGAGGTTAAGACTGTCAAGATACGAATATGAGGTCCGTAGCATAAATGGAGTACAACAATATGAAACGGGCGTTGTAACTCGTATCCCATTTTGTGGCTTTCTAGATGCGCCACTCATAAAGAGCCAACAGTCTTCTCCACCGGGAAAATCTCGCGTGACTATGGATCACAATGAACTGCGCACCGTCTCCCGAAAAGGAGTACTTAAAACTATAGTCCCAAGTTCACTTACAGCCAGACTTCTTAAGTCCGTACACACACAACACCACCATCCAAACATCTCCAAGATGACGAGACTCATCTCGTCACAATATTATTGGCAGAACATGACACAAGACATCGCAAAACAGGTAAAAACCTGCCCCACCTGCCGATTCGCTAGAAGAATCGATGAATCCAACCAACCTTCACGTAAAAATACCGACACAGGCCCCAAAGCAAAACAAAATTCGTACATAAAGCACAGCGTACACACAACACAAACAATGCCAAAATTACACCACCCACGTCAGAGAAACGATCACATGTCTCCACTTAAACCAATTACCGCCGACATATCTCTAATAAAACCATTGACGATCAAACAGGAGAACTGCGAACCTACCAATCATTTAAATTCTACAATTAATAAGGTTCAAGCAAATATGTCAAAATCCCCATTTACAAAAATATGGAAGAACATGGGGCAATACCCTATCTTTCATCTGATTTTTATCCTTTGTTTGTTAGCTCTACCATACAAATATATCCCAATTTTATTTCTTAGTTATTTGTTTATTTATATCATGCCCCCTCATAAAATTTTCGAACTACAAGAGGCAGTTTTTAATTTTGGGCAAGCATTTATAAAACTTCTCATAATTTTAGGAACCATTTTTGCAGAAAATCTAAATAAACTCCGAAGAGATAGAAGTAACTGAAGGATGACCAACCAATGTCGGAGAAGTCACACTCCAAAAACAAGATCCGAGCCGCACCCCAAAACAAATAAGCGGAAGGAAGTGAGAATTTTGAGACGCCGCGACAAGGACGTAACGCCCTTACTTCAATTACATGCAAACAAGGGAGGGTAATTTTTAGATCGGACCTCGCTTCCCCGCACGCCTCATTCCCGGATCCAATTACTTCGGACCCCTCTTCTGGTCAACACATAAAAATAGAGCATCGCTTTTCCCCTGCCTCAAATTTCTCCATATCATCCCACTTCTTCCTGCCACCGATTTTGGATTCCAGTTCGAGTCTGCGTATCGATTTTTTACAATCCAATTCCACACCCACAAGACGACACACAAACATTTTAAATGAGTTCATATTCCTATTATAATTGATCATAATTACTTTACAAACTTCCAAAAACGTTACATACTCCACTTACACTAAGATCTCAAAACAACAATACACACAAAGACAAAAAATTTATAGGGCATAATTGAGCAATCAATACATTTAGATCAGGGCATGTAGATACAAAAGGGTTCAAACCAATACACCTTATTGTTCATATTAATCATTTTTATTATTTTCTCTCAATTAAAATTTAAATATTTAATCAATTTAGCAATATATTCAACTTATTATCACTTTTAATCATTAATTATCATTATATTTACCACTTAGTTTATATTATCATAGTTTCAAATCAACGAAAACTCATTGGTTTTCTTTTAAAATTGGATATTATATTATTATTTTGATTTACAAAAAACATTCTCTTTTTTTTATTTTTTTTTTTCACCATGCAACCAAGCATTTACTTTGATTTCTTCCAACTTTTTATTTTATTTTTTGATTTCTCAAAAGCCCTAATAAAAATCCCTCGATCTCCATTCCAAATTTCGAGTAGAATATGGTTAGGCATTTTTCCTTTTTTTTTTCACCATGCATCAAGCATTCACTTTGATTTCTTCCAACTTTTTATTTTTTGATTTCTCAAAAGCCCTAATAAAATTCCCTCGATTTCCATTCCCAATTTCGAGTAAAATATAATTAGGCATTTCTTTTTTACCATGCAACAAGCACTTTTCTTTTTTTTTTCACCATGCAACAAAACATTTTTTTTTTCTCACCATGCAACCAAACATTTACTTTGATTTCTTCCAACTTTTTATTTTTATTTTTTGATTTCTCAAAAGTCCTAATAGAACTCCCTCGATTTCCATTCCCAATTTCGAGTAGAGTATAGTTAGGCATTTTTCCTTTTCTCACCATGCACCAAGCATTCACATTGATTTCTTCCAACTTTTTATTTTTAATTTTTGATTTCTCAAAAGCCCTAATAGAACTCCCTCGATTTCCATTCCCAATTTCGAGTAGAGTATAGTTAGGCATTTTTCCTTTTTCTCACCATGCACCAAGCATTCACTTTGATTTCTTCCAACTTTTATATTATTTTTGATTTCTCAAAAGCCCTAATAAAAATCCCTCGATTTCCATTCCCAATTTCGAGCAAAAATATAGTTAGGCATTTTTCCCTTTTTTTTTCACCATGCAACAAAACATTTTTTTTTCTCACCATGCAACAAAGCATTTTTTTCCCACCATGCAACCAAGCATTTACTTTGATTTCTTCCAACTTTTTATTTTTATTTTTTGATTTCTCAAAAGCCCTAATAGAACTCCCTCGATTTTATTTCCAATTTCGAGTAGAAATTAGTTAGGCGCATTTTCTTTTCTTTTTAATCCACTATGTACCATAGCATTCATTTTGATTTCTTACAATTAAAAAATTTTTTGATTTCTATTAATTATACTCAACCTATATCATCAACACCATTCTATTTTACCTCTTATATCACCACCAATGCTTGTATATAGCCTCTCAATACCCACAACTAATTTTTCCACAAAATTATTTTTCCCTTTACAGAATTCTCTCAGGCCAACCCCTTCTTGAATTCTTCACATGTAGGGGGCGCATCTGTCATAATTTGTATATAATTGTATGCACCCCCCGACCCACTATGCATGTACAATGTATGATTTTCAAAGATTTAATAAAGAATAAGGTAACTGGAGGAAAGAAAGTAGCAACAAGACATAGGAAGTAGGCTTAAAGCGGGCACAAGTATTAATAACTTGTACAGTCAATACTTCCTGACAGGGCAGGACGTATCTGGTGACCGCAGAAGTTATAAAAGTTGAGAGACGCCCAATATTTCCGGAGCAGGACCGGACGTATCTGATAGCCGCGGAAGTTATAAGAGTCGAGCTAACACCCAATACTTCCTGACCAAGGCCGGACGTATCTTCCACAAAAGAAAGCCGCAGGACCAATTAGAAAGTATCCCCTAAATAGGTCAACCAATAGAAAAACGGGCACGTTCCATCCCTCGACCAATGGGAAAGAAGCTAAGTCTTGGTGTTAAATCGAGAAGCAAGAATGGTTAGTAGCACTTTCGCTCCCATCGGAACAACACCTAGAGTTGCTCCTTCGCTCCCAACGAGGTAACATCTGCTCTCGAGACCTCCCCGCTCATCCTATAGCTAAGTCAATCACCGCCATGTGATCAGATAATTAATAAGTCAAAATCGCTCCGCTCTTCTCAAGCTTTCTTTCCTCCAAACCATTTGCCTTTTATTTTCAAACCCCATCACGTGTCCTGATTATTCCTAACTGTATGCTTCAACTTCCACTCAAACGACTGCGTTTTCAATCAAGCCTTACCATTCTCATCGAACAACAAGAAATTCCGCAACGATATTGTCACATATATATCATACACATTTATTTCAGGTATTGAGTCAAATCGACGTCCTTTTAATATTTTTTTTAATTTTAGGGTAAAGGAAAGAGTCGTTTGAGCAAGGTCAGAAGAATAGGGTGGCTGGAGTAGTAAAACAATTCCATGTTGTTGTTGTTGTCGTGTCCAAAGAAGAGTCTCAGATGTCTCCATGCATCTCCATCACAGCAGCAGCAATATCCACTATCTAAAAAAAAACAATTCCATGTTTAGCCAAATAGAGTTGTACAGTGACGGCCGTATGTGGCCGAGCGTTGTCATGATGCAAGAGCCAATTTTTCTTATGCAATTTTTCGGGTCGTTTCTGACGCACAGCCTCCCTTAAACGTTTCAATACATCAATATAGTAATGTTGATTAATGGTCTGACCTTCGGGCACAAATTCATAGTGTACCAATCCCTTTACATCAAATAAAGTGATAAGAAGACACTTAGGCTTCGATTTGATCATTCTTGTTTTCTTGAAACTTAGTTCTCCAGGCTCTAACCGCTGGCTTGATTGCCCCTTAGTCTCGGAATCATATCCGCACACCCATGTTTCATCTCCCGTGATAACATTTCTGAGCCAATGGGGATCAGAATTAAACATTTCGACCATGTTTTTGCACGTTTCTTTGCGATGCTCTTTCTGCTCATTCCTTAAGAAATGTGGAACAAATTTACTGGGGATCGTTTAAGATGTAGATCATTCTTTATGATGGTTTGGCATGTTCTAAAAGAGATATCCAAGTCTTCTGATAGCTCTCAGATAGTTATTCTTTGGTTTCCTTTGATCGATGACTTGATTTTGAGTGCATTTTCGGAGTTTCTTATCGATAAAGGTCTGCCAGTGTGTAGATCATCCTTGACGCTTGTTCGACCAGCTTTAAATCGTGCAAACAATTCAAATGACCTCGATTGTGATAGGGCGTCTTTTTTAAAAGCCTTCTGCAACATTTGAAATGATTCGGAAGCTGTTTTCCCTAATTTAAACCAAAACTCTATGCAGACTCGTTGTTTTCAATACAGTCCATACTGAAGTTAGAAAATATTCTGATATACTCGAGCTTATAAATTCTAAAAAGAAAAACGTGAGCGCGTGCGTCTGTGTGATCAATTTTTTTTCTACGTGTTGATAAATGTTTTATCTATAAGGTCCTTATAAAATTATTTCATTATTTTGAATATTTTACGTGATCCAGTCTCATTCCTGGAAATTATTGATCACACGTTGTATATAAGTAGTGTTCAAAGGCTTCTAAGGGAGTACTTGCATTTTTGTTTATCTTTTTGAGTCTAGAAAGATAAATAATTGTGTTAATTGATCTAATTCTTATAGTATGATGCTTGTTTGTTTCTTTTTGTGATTGACAACTTTACGACAAAATATATCATTTTGTTCATTAGAGAGGCCCCTACGTTTCTCACATTAAAGAAACATGTAGGGGAGGGTTGGGTGGAATTAGAGCACGTGACATTGCCTGACATCGGAGAGAGCTTACTGCGACCTGAAGTCGCATGAGAAATAATTTTTATTTCATTAATTTTTATTCAGTCTTGTATATATAAGCCTTTATGTGACTAACATTATAACATGGAATGTGGATCTTTATCAAATCCTAAAAACAGTTACTTCGTGTGAAAAAATGGTTCTTCCAAACGTGTTTTAAAGCTCAGTTATTTGTCTCATTCTAGCGTTAAAAAAGCCAGAAAAAGAGCCATTTTCGCTCGAGAGAAGGCTCGTCTATATCTTTCAACAAAGCTACACATACTAGATTGTAATGTTAATCAAATATAGATGGAAATTTTGTCGGGTGAAGAAATTGATCTTTAAAAATAATGTCGCCTCTCCCGTCAAAATAGAGGTCAAAATTAGACGCTATCTATTGACCGTCTCCGCAATCTATCGGACTCAGGTCGGTGGCAAAGCCACAACACCAGCTTTGACAAACTGAAAAGCGTCTACCTGGAGACAATAGTTTCTGGCTAATGACTCTTTAGTCCTGGGTGGTCTTTATTCCATGAGATCCACAAATGAAATCTTCACAATTTGCAAAAGAGGTGTTTAGCTGGTAAAGTGCTTGCACCAAATATATGGCCAAAATATAGATGGAATTTTGACGAGGGGATATTGATCTATGAAAATAAAGGCCACCTCTCCCGGAAAAATAAGACGCTAATTCTATTTGGCCTTGCCACACATCCATCTCTAGGCAGATTGTGATGCTTTCATTTGATCCTTTGTGGTTCTTATGGAATAAAGTCCGCCCTGGACTGAACAGGGCCAATAGCCCGAAACCATGGTCTCCAGGTAGACGCTTCTCAGTTTGCCAAAGTGGTGTTGTGGCTTTGTCAACGACCTGAGTCCGCTAGTTTGCGGTCAATAGAAGGAGCTTAGTTTTAGCGTCTATTTTGACAGGAGAGGCGACCTTTGCTCTTAATAGACAGGTTGTTGTTGTTATTAGTGTCCATCAGGTCAATTTCGACACATTTGGTGACTCGATGGACAAATATTCTCCAATATAATCTGTCATATGTCATCACTAGTTTTCGGAGACGACGTTTAGTTTTAGCGTCTATTTTGACAGGAGAGGCAACTTTTATAGTTATTGAATATTTTCTGAATATCTTATAATTATTTCTAAAATAAAATCTAGTTTCATGTAGATACTAAATCTTGGAGTCATCACGTTTTTTGGAAATATTAATCTTTATTATTATTGTTTTATAAAATACCTTCATATAAATATGAAAAGCATATGTGCTCTTGGTCAGGATATGCCTTTAGTATTTTTAATATATATATATAAATACACCTAAATCGTGTTATACTGAATCCAGTTGGATCTGTAAATTAATATTTTTATATTCTGAAGATATTAGTTTGTATTCAATTTTCAAAGGTATAAATTATTTCATGTCTGTTTATAAATATTTTGGTATCCACACACTTTTTTAATTTTTTACCTCAGTGAAGTATGCAGCTTTAAACAGTGTGTATGTTTTGTCCCCATATGTCGAAATTATTCATTTCTATTTGAGAATTAATTGAAAGGAAAGAAATAAAATTTTATATTTGAGAAGGCCCATAGTAACCAAGCACTATTCCATTGTTACAGTTAAAGCAAAGTTCCTTGATTTGAGTGCGGCTAATTCCAGGAGATGAAGTTTCCAGGTTTTTTAGTGTTTTGTTTTTGGGTAGGGTTTTTCTATCTTTTGATTTCGGTTAGCGTTTACGGATTAGTTTTTTTCACTAACCATTTTTTAGATAGGTTGTTTAGGTTTAGTTGGTGGCTTATAACTAACCCATTTTATTTCTATAAGTTTCACAGTTGGGGGGTGACAGTGGTATGGGGGGTTGGGGTTTATCTTAGTGCTAGGGATTATAGGGGGAGTTATTTAGAGTTTTTTAGAGAGAGTTTTTTTTAGAGTTTTATTTTTTGTTTTTTAAAGCATTGGCATTTATATCAAAATTATTTTTTATATATAATTGGCTTTCTGAATTTCAAAATTATTTTTATATTTATTTGATTGGCAGTTTTATCAAAATTATTTTTATGCATTGGCTTTTTTTCAAAATTCTTTCTTGTTCTTTATAGATTGGCATTTTTATTTAATTTTTTTTTTTAGGATTGGCTTTTTTTTTTCAAAATTCATCTCCCTTATTAGCCAACCTCATTTCCATTCTAATGGCCACTATTCCTCCTCGAAGCTGTAGTCAGGCAGTCTGCTCCCACGCTCATGATGCTCTGCCTTAATGCCATGATGATCAAATTTGAACCCAAGAAATTTCTCTTGAAGCGATCATATTGATCTCAAGAAATGGCTGGAACTCTTCCTGTGGTTGCTGAGTGTCTGGACCCCACAAGAAATTCCCTAACCTATGATCAAAATGACCTGAGCATTTCTGAAGAGCTGCAACTAAGCCTCTTTCTCTGGTAAAAATACGAAATGTATCTCAAGATTCTTCTTATATCTGAACATATGCAACTAAAGCTATTGCTAATTAAGTAGAACTGCTCTTCACTGAAAGTTAATAACGAGTTTACAAAGTGGGAAGAGGAGCTTCTTTTTAAAGGAGCTTCTTTAAAAAGAAGCTCCTCTTCCCACTTTGTAAACTCGTTATTAAAGCTATTGCTGTTGCTATTGAGTATCTGGAACTAAGCCCTTCGCTGTTGCTGCTATGACTGCTATGATCCTAACCTTTGATCTTTAAAATCAATATATTACTTTTGCTGCTGTTATCTTGAAACCCTCTATATTCCCGATGTACAACTGGGATTCAAGCTTATCTTCACTGATCCCTCATCCCACTTCCCCAAGACCGACTCTTCTGACCAACCATCCATCAACCTAACCAACCTGTACTCCTCACATCATCATCTTGGAAACTGATCTCTGTCGGAGCTGCCTGCCCTCTTCTCCAATGTCCATGGAGGTTCCTGACAAAATGGCCATCAACCATGTACTCCTCACATCATCATCTTGGAAACTGATCTCTGTCGGAGCTGCCTGCCCTCTTCTCCAATGTCCATGGAGGATCCTGACAAAATGGCCACTCGTCCAATTCCCGTTTCTTCAGGATCTACTCAATCGCCACTTATCCACCCAGTCCTATATCACTGTGGAGATAAATAAAATATCAATTTATTATTTCAGTTTTCCCATATATCAAATACATACATTCTCTATATATTACCATATTGTCTTTTAAATTGTCTCCAGTTTATTTCACTGTGTATATATATATATAGTTTGACTTTCTTTAAAGAATATCATGTTTATACTTGTTTTTATTAAATATGAATCTATATATCTATATAATAGGGTTTCCTCAAACATTATAAACCTATTAATAAAAGTATATTATATAATATTTATAAAAAAATACTATTTTATTGTTACGGTAAATCTCATCCGTCGATGTTTGCGTTAGGTTTCTAAGAAAACCATGTGGGTTTGTTGAGCTTTGAACGATATATCATTTATTACAAGAACTTATAATAAAAAGTGTGTGTGAGCGGCCTTTCTAAACAAAAATGCAAGCGGTACGAGACGCTCGCAGACGCAATCCCACCAGCTGACTCAGATAGCCTGTTATACAGAAAGGAGATGAGCATCCGTTTTACACAATTTCTAAAAAGGTAAAGTGTTAAAGGATCTTCTATTCGTAATATTGTATCCTAATAATATATACGTTTCAATAGTATTTAATAATATATAGAGTATAATGCTGCAATATATGTTCTATTATATTACACCACATGCTGAAATATATTATAGTTGGACATTTTATGGAAAGATGGCTGTTTCTGTTTATACTCTAAGTACACCAAATTACATAGATTTCAGTTGCAATAAAACTTCGTAATGATGATCCCCCTTATTAATGTCATTCCGCTTATTTTGCTTTTTTATACTGGTCGCAAATTACATTTTGTGATATAAAACAACCCGCTTATAACGCTCTTTCCAATTTGGGAAGCATTCATTTTACATCAGCATATAAGTAGAAATATCCTCTAAGTTTATGAATTTCAAAATTCTTGATACCAGGCGACTATCACAGGAGACAACAAATCATAACAAATCACTGTATTCAAATCATAACAAATCATTGTCTTTATGCGATTTTTTGGGTTCTTTGTATCGTCAACTTTCGATTTTTCTATGGGTGAATAGGTTTGTACCTCTTTGGCGGATTATGAAGATTGCATTAGATCCCTAGTATTTCAGACACTTATTGTTTTTATGAAAGCAAAGGCTGCATCTCCCGTTAAAATAAACGTCGAACCTACACGCCATCTATATTTTGACCGGAGTGGCGACCTTTGATTTTATAGATCAAATTGCTCCTGGCAAAATTTCTATCTATATTTTGGCAATAGATCTGGCTTAGCCACTTTGCCAGCTAAACATCTCTTTGGTAGATTGTGAATATTCCATTTTATCCCTCATGGATCACATGAAATAAAGTCCGCCCTGTGCTGAAGAGGGTTATTAGCCCGAGACCATAGTTTCTAGGTGGACGCTTCTCAGTTCGCCAAAGCTAATATTGTGGCTTTGTTACTAACCTGAGGCCGCTATTTTGCGGCGACGGTCAATAATTGCCATCTAGTTATAACGGGAGAGAGGTCCTTTGCTTTTATAGATCAATTTCTTTTCTGGAATATTTTCCATTTGTTCAAATTTTTCTGTCATTAAGAGGAATGCCCTGAAGGAGATACAAAGGAATAAATCCTCTAATAGTATGTGGATGTATTAATCTTACTACTTCTAATAGGTGCTTGGTCTATGGTACACATCCGGTGTTTTCCGGGTGCTGAGGACAGGAGAGAATTACAGAGGAACAGAGGCTAGTGCGAAATAGGAACTGATGGTATTAGCGGAACATGGACGGATGCCAGCGGAGTAGGTATTTTGACTTCAGTATAAAGAGCAGTAACTACAAAGGGAACGCTCAGACTGAGCTCTGTATGCTACTCTAGATATATTCAATGATCCACAGATTCCTAATGACTTTCACAGTTCTGCAGTGTCCTCGGCGATTACAGTAGGAATATTCCATTCCGATGGAAATAAAGGACAGATATGCTCCTTTATGAATTGATATACACGCATCCAGCGAGGTAAGTGACTTCACACTGTCGTGGAACAGGATGAAGGCCTCCCGCTTTCTGTTCATCCTTGGAAGATAGAATGTTTCTGGTCATGGAAGATGATATTTTCCCTTTAGAAATATTGCCGAGATGATATCGCCAATTCCCACGAAGAAAGTAGAAGGAGAGGTTCTCTAAAGTGATTATTTTGCCTTTTTAAATTAAAAGGTTCTACCTGACAACTTCCAGAGCCAGATCCTCTTTGAAGAAGTGCTTGTTCAGCATGTTATGGGAGGTTTTACTGAATAGCGTTACCTCTGGTGGATCTCAAAATAAACGGAAAGCATTCATTCTGGCTCTACAATATTTACATATTAGTCCCATTGTTAGCCCATATACATTTATAGAAGATTGTCGTAAATACACATGTGTTAAATTTCTTCTAAATATGCAAATGTTCAATAAAAGCAGTTATTTCAAAGGAATTGACACTGTTAAAACTAGTTAATTTACATAGTGTCATTTGCATAAAATCATCCGCAGATCACGTGACAAAGAGAATCAATCGGGTGAGACTTTGCGAAAGCAAAGTATATTTCTCATGGATATTAAAGATAAACATAATGGTAATATTACCATTATCATTAATAAATCAAAGCAATGAAGCAAAGTATAGTATAAATGGCACTGCGGTATGGCGGGTGCGGGGATTAGTAAGATTCATGTTGAAGAAGATAGCAGTGCCAGAGCCTAGGAAATAAAAAAACCTCGAGCTTGGAGGAAACGTTTTTTTATTAGTGCCTGAGCCTAGGAGATAAAGAACTCGAGCTCAGATGAAAATAATAAAAGGATAAAAACGTTTATAAGAAGCCTGCTATAGAAACTGAAGAAGTAAAAAGAAGTGATAAAGGACCCGTGGAAAAAGTCTGTTAAAGAAAGTGAAAAGGCAGAAGTTGATAAAAAGCCCACTGTAGAAACTAAAGAAAGTGAAGAGGCTAAAGTTAGCAAAAAGATTATTGGCATAATAGCAGGATACTTGCTCCAACTGAAATAGTTTGGTTTGTCTTATGTATCATTTCATCATAGAAAATAAAGCCCATTGTATTTAAACTCATCAAACGCTCAATACCTTCAGAAAACCACCTGCCTATCGCTACACTAGGAAAAATAGTTAAACAGAAAAATGATTTATTTAAATTTATTCTTTTTTTTTCAATACTTTCTCTTTTTTATTTCTATTCTCTCATATTCCCAACAGGCACCTTTAGCTCTACGTTTCTAATAAGTATTTCTTTGATTTCTCATAAATACATTGGTTAGTGCAGGTATTTCGTATACATATATAGTGTGATCAATAATTTCCAGGAATGTTAAATATTTAAGGAAATACAAAAGTATAATAAAGTTTCATTTAAAATTTCTCAAAATAATCACCGTCACTATCCATACACTAGTTCCATCTTTTTTTCCAGATATCAAAACACCTCATCTTTCAGGTTTTTCAAAATATTCTTCGTATTCTTCGTATAGAATAGTCAATGAATGAAAATAAGCGTAAGAAAGCCTAGGCAAATTTTGCAAGATTAAAAGAAAGAAGACTTTATGCAAACTAGGCTTTAGGAAAAGATCTATGCAAATCAACTTCCACAGATTAAAATTAGGTACAGCGCGTTTCCTATAAAAACTAGGATAACATCAAGTGCAGCAGGAGTCCCCAAGAAGACGAGGCTTTGTGCGCTTCGAGTGAGCAGCTGGGATTGTCGCTGTCCTTGTTTTAGTTCCTTTGGCTTTAACTGTTTTAATTGTTTAAATTTCCTTCCTTGAAATATTAGGGCAATCAAGTAGTGAGCCTATTAAATAATTTTACGAAGTTTATCTCATATTTTTCCAGCAAAGTAGGTAGAGAGGATCTACTTGGACAGAACACTTAAATTGTTATATGAGAGTGGCGGGCTTTCCTAGTATTCTCGTTCCGCTACCTAACAATAAGATATACGTTTTTAAAAAAAAAAATGTATTTTTAGATTATATAATTTTATATAAACCCTCTTTTCACCCTTATGTAAATATTTGGTTTCATTTTTCCTTTTTATCTTTTGTATGGCGAATCATTACAAGGCGGAATAAAGGTTTTGTTTGTTGTCGTATATAGAACGTTCCTAACCTTCCAGAAGGAGAAAGAACTTTAAACTAGGTAAATATGTAAATAAACATACACTCTTGAACAAAAATTAAGGTGGTGGAACGTCTTTGATGACGCCGGTTGTATATATATATACTTTTTTTTTAAGGAGACAGAGTCAATTTTGTTAACACTTGGTTAACTCGAGGGTTTTCAATAAAGACCAGGTGTGTATCTGTTCCTATTTATTTATTTATTTATTTATCAAATCAGACGCGATATCCCTACAAGGGATGCTTGCGTCAATAACAACACTAAATTCAGATACTATATTACAAAAAAAAATTAAATAATTACAAGATTTGAAAAGATAAGAAAGAGGACATTAAACTCATTCTTGATTTTACATCACAACCAACAAAATAAACAAACCAAAAATATACAGATAGGTAGTAATTAAGGTTTTTTTAACCAAGAGAGAAAAACATAGATATATTTACAGAATTTTCTAAATTTAAAATACGAGTCCCTACTATTTACAAACATAAAAAGATCCTTGCATTCGATGTTTTCCCGGTTTCTGTAGCTCTGGAAGTGTGGGCACTCAAGAAGCAGATGACTGGAATCCTGCTTTCTCTTTCCACATAAACATCCCATAAGTGATCTAAACATGTCTCTATTTACACTCGATCTGTGGAATTCAATACAAAGATTTCCCACCTTCTAGCCCTAGATACAATTATTTGTATGCGAAATGCTACAATTATAGTGCAATATTTTATTTTATAAATAAAACATCTTTCCTCCGTCTTTACTTCGATCAAAAATATATTGATAGGGTTTGGTTCATCAGTGGTAAACCTTCCCAGCGGTTTCGCCAATGTAATCCACCAGACCGCTGTGATATTGCATGTTAGATTATAAAATGATGTTGACTTATGCCTCTCTACCCGGAACTAGAAAAGTGTTCTTGGTTAAGGTATTTGAAGAATTTATAAGAGACACTTCGGCCAGAAAATTGTTTTATTTTTTCGACATTTCGACAGAGCAACCCGTAGAACTTCTTCTCTGCTGGGGTTCGCTAGCCCCCTGGCCCAGAGAATCCGTTGATGTTCTTCCCTGCTGGGGTTCGCCAGCCCCCTGACGCAGAGGATCCGTGGAGCTTCTCTCCTGCTGGGGTTCGCCAGCCCCCTTTTCCAGAGAATCCGTTGATGTTCTTCCCTGCTGGGGTTCGCCAGCCCCCTGACGCAGAGGATCCGTGGAGCTTCTCCCCTGCTGGGGTTCGCCATCCCCCTGTCCCAGAGAATCCGTGGAGGTTCTTCCCTGTTGGGGTTCGCTAGCACCCTGTCCCAGGAGATCCGTGGAGGTTCTTCCCTGTTGGGGTTCGCCAGTCCCCTGACGCAGAGGATCAATGGAGCTTCTCCTCTGCTGGGGTTCGCCAGCTCCCTGACGCAGAGGATCCGTGGAGCTTCTCTCCTGCTGGGGTTCGCCAGCCCCCTGTTCCAGATAATCCGTTGATGTTCTTCCCTGCTGGGGTTCGCCAGCCCCCTGACGCAGAGGATCCGTGGAGCTTCTCCCCTGCTTGGGTTCGCCAGCCCCCTGTCCCAGAGAATCTGTGGAGGATGTCCCCTGCTGGGGTTCGCCAGCCCCCTGTCCCAGAGAATTCGTGGAGGTTCTTCCCTGTTGGGGTTCGCTAGCCCACTGTCCCAGGAGATCCGTGGAGGTTCTTCCCTGCTGGGATTTGCCAGCCCCCTGACGCAGAGTATCCGTGGAGCTTCTTCCCTGTTGGGGTTCGCCAGCCCCCTGATGCAAAGGATCAATGGAGCTTCTCCTCTGCTGGGGTTCGCCAGCCCCCTGACGCAGAGGAACGTGGTGGTTCTTCCCTGCTGGGGTTCGCCAGCCCCCTGACGCAGAGGATCCGTGGAGATTCTTCCCTGCTGGGGTTCGCCAGCCCCCTGACGCAGAGGATCTGTGGAGATTCTCCCCTGCTGGGGTTCGCCAGCCCCCTGACGCAGAGGATCCGTGGAGATTCTTCCCTGCTGGGGTTCGCCAGCCCCCTGACGCAGAGGATTCCGTAGAGTTTCTTCCCTGCTGGGGTTCGCTAGCCCCCTGACCCAGAGGATTCCGTGGAGCTTCTTAATGGAGCAACATCAGTGGTGGAGGATCATCTTGGCATCAGGAATCCATTGTTAGGGGGGTAATGTAATTTTTCAATTATTAATTAGCTATTTTTACTCACATATCAACAAGATATATTTTAACCCCCAGCTTTATAATCAGAAAATCACACACACATACAAAGACCAATTGAATCTCTATTACTATCAAGATATTTTTTTCAGTATCAATTTAAAAAAATAATTTTGAGAATGAAATATTTTTAACTGAGATTAAATTGGTATGTTGAACTACCTATTGGAAAGTTTCACAAATGTTTTTTAAATTCAAAATTCACTAGGTATCTTCTTTGTAGAAGTATGTGAAATAATTACCAACAAATTCCTCTTATTGAAGCAAATGATTAACCATTTGATTCCAAGAACTGTCACAAAATGTTTCAAATTGGGATAAATATGTCTTTTTTTTTTTAATATTACCATATAATATTCAATGAAAAATATTGAGGTTAGAAACACACCCTTTGAATTAATAAATGCTCAAATGAAATAACCTCTCTGTAGATCATTGAAAGAATTTCCCAGTTTACCTATCATATGGGCATTTAGGTATAAGTATCAGTTTGTTGGTAGGAAATTAAAAGCTAATTATTATTAGGTTAAGGGCATCATTGGTGATACATTTTATACATTGGTTATAATATTATATTTTATTAACTTTAGCCACGAACTTTCGAGCTCTCGCCCTTCAACCGGTAAAAAAATGTTATTAAGGGTGAAAACGGAAGGAAGCTATATATTGTATATATTATTTTTTCAGACAATATACGAAATATATATAAATAATTACAGAACTGTGCCGTAATGTTTACTTTAGTGAATACCATAGATAGTCTCTCCCACGTTTACTCTTAATATCACATTCTGCCTGTTGAAGAGCGAATAGCTCGAAATCTTGCGGTCAAAGTTAATAAAATTAACATATTAAGAAAGCAATCATTTAGATAATGAAAAAGGCATATATTGGATTGAATAATAGATTTATTAGCCGATATATACGTTTTTATTATCCGAAGAATTAAATATGGATACCTGTATATTCAGAACGGAAGGAATTATATTTTAAATTTTTCTCAACTATTCAATGTAAAATATTTATATTTATTGGGTATCCAGTTAGAATTTTACTTACAAAAAGATATATTGACACGATTCACTTTCACCAAATGATAACAGGTCACCCAGTTTATTATATATGAGCTCCATATTCACTCATGGGCAAAACTTAAGGAAGCTGTCCCTTTTAAAAGTGTACATCGGGATTCAACAATAACTCTGAAAGATATTTGATACACAGTGACCTTTATTAAAGACAAGGGATAACCAAAACAATTAGCAAAATTGCCTCTGTCTCCTAAAAAAAAAACGACCTGCGATATCACGGACTTTCAACATCCTAATGTTTTGTCTATGAATGTATATAATATTCATTGTAAATTTAGGTACTAAGCTTATTTAGGTTAGCTTCACCAAATAAAGATAACTCTAGCTGGAATTAACTTATCTCATTTTAAACAACTCACAGATATAAATTCCAAGATTTTCAAATTCACATTGGTCATATTGGTGGCATTTGAGAATAATATGTTTATATTCCAAAAAATGCTTATTTTCATAAAATATTATTATATTTCCCTTTTATATTTATGAATATTTATTTTAAAAGGCATATATTGGATTAAAATATAATTTTTTTACCAATATTTCAGTTGGCTGAACGCAAACCTTTTTCGCAAGGAATATCGCTCTTCAGTGGGCGAGATTTAATTTTGATTTGGAGTACGACAGAATTGCTCTGGGATTCTTCCGTAGATATTGTTCTTATAGTTTTCGCTATGAGTAGGAATAAGAAACTTATTGCCTTTATTAGGTAGTTTTATGAAAGCATATCCTAATTTTCTTATATCTTTTATATTTAGCACTATTTTAATCTCTATCGAATTTTTGAAGATTTTTTTTTTTCAACGAATTCAATGATGTTTGAATCCTGATGTGGAACTAACATTTACTCACATATTCTCATGCCCAGCAATAATGACCGCAGAAAATTGACATTGACCCAGAACAACAGCTTTACACATCCAAGATAGAGAACATTGCTATTGCTGTGATAGAGATGCATGGAAAAATCTGAGGCTCTTCATTGGACACGGCTATACCAACATCAATGATGATTACAAAAATTCATATTTGACCACAAATCAAGATTAGAATTAAGAGATTCTACTTTTCTCGGCTGTTGCTGAACCGATTGATATTAAATCCTCCATATAAAATTATTTATTGCATCTTTTTCAATTTGATGTCTATTTTAATGTGTACAAACTGAGTCCAATAAATTCGCGGAATGGTAAAAAGGTTATAAGGCCAATACAAATAATTTATTAGCATTTTTAAAAACATTCCCATTCCGCATCTACCCAGAGTTTCTATCGTTTCTCTCCTTTGGTATAAAATAAAACTTTTCTAAAAAAATATATTTTCAAAAGAAATCTTTTGGGATGCCCTTCAAGTGTTTTTTTTTCGATTCCGCTATGATGTTCTATCTAGTGTCAAATATACTTCCTTCAAAAATAATTCACAGTTTTGGGAGGATGACAAAATTCCTGGAGCTAAGTCTGGGGAATAAGAAGGTTGTTGAGTAACCGTGTTTGGCCAAATGGTCAGCATAGATATAGCGGTTTGTGGTCAATCATTGCCAGGATGAATAATCCATTTTTGAAAGTCCATATTTCATTTCTTTTTGTAAAATTTGATGCACATAATTGATATAGAAATGTCCAAATAAACTTCCTTATTTAATGTCACCACTTCTGTGTTCTCAAAGCTCTAAATATCTATGCTTTATGTAATCACAAAATTAAAAAATACGAGTTGATATTAACGACACAAGTGCATTGTAAAGATTTAAATAATCCAATTTCAAAGTCCACATTTCATTTCTTTTCAGGAAATTTTGATGAACATAAATGCTAACGAATATTTAAATTAACTTCCTTATTCAATGTTAACTCTTCTTTTCTTGAAGCTCTAAATGCCTATATTTCATGAAATCGCAAAATTGAAAAAATAATAATTGACATTACTAACCCTACTAGAGATAATTTCACACATTTTTCCACAGAAAGAGAGATATAGAAGACTTTATAATTACCCCTCTATCACTGAAATAGAATTGGATAAAAATGGTAAATTCTATTATCACAACAAGATAACTTGTTTGAGATTTTATACTTTCAACAGGTCTATGTATATTTTGTGCAATATTTGACCAAGAATATCTGGTCACGTAGGTAAAATTGCCTGTATATATATTGTGGTTAGGAAATAAAATGTGTGTTAGTTATGTAATACCAGTGCTCAAAGGGTGGTTATTTAGAACTTGGAAACCCCGCTACATTCATAAGGAAGACTCCAACTATACCTCGAGTTTAAAGTTTAAGAGTGAATTACTGAAAACAGGAAAGTTTACCGAAAACGACTAAACTGGCGAAACCAATTTGAGGGTTCACCACTGTTGAGACGGGCCCTCCTAATATTTGTCCAATATCAGTAATGTCAAAAGATTATTGTTTTAATAATAAAAATGTTGCGTAATCTAGAGAAAATAATTTCAATATTTGATTATAGATGACGTAATAATATAGTTTAACTTTTAAAATTGTTATATCTCCTAAATCATACAAATTTTCAGACTTCAGGGCTCTCAGGTTGGCCGGCTATGGACAAATTTCCAAATTGCCTCTAAATTTGCAATTTATTTAATATACTTTCAGATCACATAGAAGTATGAAAATTTTAACATTCATTCAGTCCAATGAACAATGCCAGTGTACAAATTCTCAGACTTCTGAATGTTCGGAATGGCCAGGAATGAACACATTTCTAAATTTTTTTATTTAAGTCTTATGGTACACCCCTTACAAAGAATTGACCTATTCGCCGCGAGCAGTTCTCTATCTATCTAAAGCCTAATCTCCAGTGATCTTTTGATTATAAGTTTAGTAAATTCATGACAAAAAGTAAATAAATAATTAATAGATGAAAATACATCTTAAAAAGCTTTTATTTAAATGCACTAAAAAGGAAAAAATAAAATATTTTATCTTCTGTCATTGAGCAATTAGATGTATCTGAGTGAAAATAAAGAGGTGGGGGACAATCATCATGTATTTCGAACCTAATGTGATTTATTATGTAGCAACTGATTAGCGATTTTTATAATTGTTTGCTATATTTTTATCTCTTCTCTAAATATGATCTTCCCCGAAAGCTTTTAATTTTACTCAGATGCATCTAATTGCTCAATGACAGAAGATAAAATATTAAAATATTTTATTTTCTCCTTTTTAGTGCGTTTAAATAGAAGCTCTTTTAAAAATGAAATTATATGTGAAACCTTTTGATCAGAGTAGTATATATATATATATATATACCACTCTCACACTTTGCTCATAAGTTAAAAAAAAAAACTTTATTATTCTACCAAATTGAAAATTGTCCCCTTCAAGTAGTCCCCGTTGGCCGCGATGCACTTCAGCCACCTTTTTTTCCAGTCGGCAAAACACCTCTGGTAGTCTGTTTTCGGGATCGCCTTCATGGCCTTCTTCGATTCCACTTTGATCTCTTCTATGCTCTGAAATTTCCGACCCTTTAACATTTTTTTTAGCTTTCCAAATAGGAAGAAGTCGCAGGGGGCCAAATTGGGACTGTAGGGGGGTTGAGGGAACACAGAAGTTGAGTAGTCCTGCAGGAACTTCGAGTTTTTGAGGGCTGTGTGCGCCGGCGCGTTATCGTGGTGGAGGATCCACGACTTGCTCCTCCACAGCTCCGGCTGTTTCTGCCTGATCGCTTCCCTCAATCGCATCAAAACTCCCAGGTAGGAGCCAGCAGTTATTGTAGAACCTTGTTGTTGAAATTCATGATGAACGATGCCCTGGTAGTCGAAGAACACCGTTAACATGACCTTGACTTTGCTGGGAGTCTTCTCGCTTTCTTTGGTCTCGGCTTATTTTTGAAGCGCCACTCCGATGCCTGTTGGGTAGTTTCCCGAATCAAAGCCGTAAATCCATGTTTCGTCTCCAGTAATGAGCTCTTCAGCAATTCGGGGTCGTCGGTTGTCGCTTCGAGATTGAGACTGGCCGTTTCTTTCCGAACTTTCTTTTGATCAAAAGTCAAATCTTTGGGAACGAGAACGGCGTTGAGTCTTTTCACTCCAAAATGTCCTTAATTATCGATTGAGTCGACCCGAATGATATCCCTGCTTCTTCGGCGACCTCCCTGACAGTTATTCGTCGGTCTTCACGCACCAGTTCCAACACCTAGTTCACTTTTTCAGGATGTGGTTGATGTGGACGGTCTCCCGAACGCTCGTTGTCGGCGGTCTCTTCCCGACCCTCCTTGAAGCGCTTGTACCACTCGAAAACTCGTCTTCGTTTCATGACGGCATCCCCGTAGGCTGTTTGCAATATCCAAAAAATTTCGGTACCCTTGAATCCGTTTTTTCACACAGAACTTGATGCAAATTCGTTTATCCTCCATTTCGGTGACTAACGATATCGAAGAACGGGTAAAATGGCTTCACTTCGAACAGCCGCTGCTCGCGCTGTTGTGGCGCGTAATTTTTGAAAATTGGAAAGGACTCCAAGCCAAGGGCGTCGCTTGCGTTTGCCATAAACTGGGAGAAAATATATTGAGTTTTCAGGATTTTATGAGCAAAGTGTCGAACCTTTTTAATCAGAGTAGTATATATATATATATATATATATATATAGTGTAGAAACTATATAACAAAATTATAACAGTGATTCTAATTTTAAAAAATTTAAGGAGCAAACTGATAATAATGATAACTTATATCAGTTAGATTTGATTAGATTAGCAAGCTAAATCTAAATTAATTATAATAATAAATAGTTATTTAATTTTATAGTCCAGTTTTGTATTAGAATTATCTTCACTATTATGATCATTTAAATACAAATTATAAAATTTGTAAAATGTTATTAATTTGTAGGTAGAGAGAGAAAAAAAAAAAAAAAAATCCATTACTTCTTTTACATCCTCAAGTTAATTATATATTTATAATTAATAACAATAAAAAAAATTAACAAAGTAACGTCTATTACATCGGCTTTTACACGTCATTCAGACATACTCTAATCCTATATATAGAATAATCGAAGAGATAATATATATAATAGTTAGAAAAAAGAGAGAAAGACAGAACCATGCACTTTTAATCAAACTAATAATAAGGGAAAAAAAAAAGGAGTTTTATAAAGAAGGTAGATAAAATTGTTAGTATATATATATATATTTTTTTATGATTTTATGTTTTATCCTTTTTTTTTTTTTTTTTAAGATTTTTAAAGGTTTTTTTTATTTTATAATATGATTATAAATAGTTGTATTTAGTAATATATCTATAGTATGAATTAACATTTGTTATAAGTTTGGATATTATGTTTTGAAACACTAATGGTAGACCAGACATACACAAAAAACTTTAAATTGAAATAAATTGGAAAAAGAGATCTGCTGAAACGGGGATCATCAGATAAAATTTCAGCGACATTTCAACCCCTCCTTTATTATGTCATAGATCTCTTTTAAACCGTATTTTATGTGTTAATATTAAGTTGTTTCAGTGAAATATTTAAATGAACATATAACAGATACCAGTGTTAACAAATTCAAACTGTAAACATGAATGGAAACATAATATTAAAAAGGAAATTTTAAATTATTATAATAATACACTTAAATACACAAAACCCAATTCAGACATTCCTTCTTTCAAAGAAAATATAATTAATTTACAGAAGGACTATATTATCACTCCTATAGATAAATGTCCCAATAATTTATCTGTAATTTGTAAAAATCTATACCACGATATACTAAAAAAGGAAATTGATAATAATCATAAATACACTTTTGCTAGAACTACAGGCACAAAAATCAAAAAAGACATCAAAAATGTTGAAAATTCACTAAAAATTTATAATAACCACAAAAATCCAAACATACCAAAGTTCTATATAATTCCTAAACTACACAAAAAACCTATTTCTTTCAGAACAATCACATCTGGTATAAATTCAGTCATAAAAAATATTGATATACAATTAGCCTCAACACTACAATTTATTATAAATAAATTAACTAATAAATATAATTATAAATTTATCGACTCAAATAAAAAAATCATTAATTATTTAATGAACAATTGGACAAATATTGAAACAGTACACACATTTGACTTTGAGGACCTATATTCTAAAATAAATTTAAGAGATCTAAATAATAAAATAACCAATTTATTTAATGAATTAATTAATGACAAAACTTTCTACATTAAAATTATTCATAACAAATATAAAACATTTAAATTAGATCTTAAAACAGCAAAAACTCTACTGGAAACATTTTTAAATTTTAACTATATAGAATTTAAAAATAAAATATATATTCAATCAGAAGGCGTTCCCATGGGTACTTCTTCTAGTCCGTTACTAGCAAATTTAATATTGTTCTGGTACGAAAGAGAATACTTTCTACAAAATAATATTAATTGGCAAATATTCCGATATGTAGATGACATAATAATATTTAATAATCCACTGTTTAAAAAATTAATACCTGAAATATATCCTAAATACTTGAAACTTAAGAACAATGAAAAAATTTATAGAAACAAAAAAGTTAACTTTTTAGACTTGAATATAGACCTTACAAATAGTGCTGTTAGAGTTTATAATAAAAAGAGTAATTATAATTTCAATATTATAAAATACTGTAATATGAATTCTAATATATCATTAAATTGCTGTAAAGGTATATATTATGGTCAGTTTCTAAGATTTTATAGAATAAATAATATATTAGATAATTTCATAGAAGATGTTAAAAATTTAAACATGGAATTTATTAAAAACAAATTTAGTATCAAACAAGTAAAATATTTCAACAGTATATCAATTATAAAATATTTAAAAAAAAATAAATGGAAATATCCATTTATGAAATCAACTTTCTATAATTTCTCTTAATATTAACTAAAACAAATTTATAATCTTTAACAGTTAATTAAACTTTTATTAAATAACTGATTAAAAGATTTTTTCACAAGATTTTTAAAGTTTTAAAGTATATATTTCATTTTTGTTTAATCTCCAATTTCTGGGGAGGAAAATGGAAGTTAAATAAAGATGAATTTGCACAATTAATAGCTTTATTAAACTCTTATAATTTGCCTTTTTAAAGGAATATTAAAAGATGATTAAGTGTTAAATCAGTTATTTTGATATAACTATCTGTAAAGATTATAAAACTTAGCTTTCTTCCTTTAACTATTTTTCCTATCTTCTTTAATTTTCTTGTTGTTCAAAAAAATTCTGAAGAAATGGTCTAAATTTGAAATGTGGGGGGACATTCCCCTCCCGCGACATGTGCAAGCCAGAAATAGATATACACAATGGAGGACGCAGCGGTCAAGGTAGGTTTACAGTTTGAATTTGTTAACACTGGTATCTGTTATATGTTCATTTAAATATTTCACTGAAACAACTTAATATTAACACATAAAATACGGTTTAAAAGAGATCTATGACATAATAAAGGAGGGGTTGAAATGTCGCTGAAATTTTATCTGATGATCCCCGTTTCAGCAGATCTCTTTTTCCAATTTATTTCAATTTAAAGTTTTTTGTGTATGTCTGGTCTACCATTAGTGTTTCAAAACATAATATCCAAACTTATAACAAATGTTAATTCATACTATAGATATATTACTAAATACAACTATTTATAATCATATTATAAAATAAAAAAACCTTTAAAAATCTTAAAAAAAAAAAAAAAGGATAAAACATAAAATCATAAAAAAATATATATATATATACTAACAATTTATCTACCTTCTTTATAAAACTCTTTTTTTTTTCCCTTATTATTAGTTTGATTAAAAGTGCATGGTTCTGTCTTTCTCTCTTTTTTCTAACTATTATATATATTATCTCTTCGATTATTCTATATATAGGATTAGAGTATGTCTGAATGACGTGTAAAAGCCGATGTAATAGACGTTACTTTGTTAATTTTTTTATTGTTATTAATTATAAATATATAATTAACTTGAGGATGTAAAAGAAGTAATGGATTTTTTTTTTTTTTTCTCTCTCTACCTACAAATTAATAACATTTTACAAATTTTATAATTTGTATTTAAATGATCATAATAGTGAAGATAATTCTAATACAAAACTGGACTATAAAATTAAATAACTATTTATATATATATATATATATATATATATATATATATATATATATATATATATTTGTATATTGAACCTTTTAACCCGCTAAAAATGAGAAGAAAAAAAACTTTGAACTAGGCAATTATATAAATATACACCACACTCATGAACAAAACTTAAGGAAGTGGAATGTCTTTGATGTCACCGATCGTGTATATTATATATTACGATGCACTAACGCGCCATCTGTTATGAAAATTAGAATCTATTTTAGAAGTGTAAAATTATTTTTGTATATATATATTATATTTAAAATAAAAAAGATAAGATTTCTGTTGTTTTGGATCATATTGATGATTATGCTATGGTTGTTTGTAGGTGACTATTTTCCGTTGGAAGATTTGCATATTATAGTTTGAAAAATTTTGCTTTTGGGATATTGTTCACGCAAGTTTCAGATATCCTGTCGGCTATTCTTATAAAAACAAATGAGATAGATTTTCTGCTGTATTTTTGATCATTTTGAGGATTATTGTAATGGTAGTGCAGTCATGGCTAAAAATCTTGAAAGGAGGTTTCTTTAATTGAGCTAAGTGATATATATGAAAAACATAATTTGATTAAAGTAATGCCTGGCTTAAGGCGAGTGAACAAAGAAAACAAAAGATTATTTACATAATGTACAAAAGTTTTGGGTCGGCCAACGGGAAAGAGAAAATATCTTTATTTTACGGGGCTGCTAACCAAAATGAATGATTTTTGAGCCCCGATGGACGCATAAAGCGGAATATATACAAAGCATAGTTGGGGGGCCTGGGGATGGGTGGCCAGGGATCATCGCAAGGGATCCTAGGATCTGGCAGTGGAGGTGTCATCGCAGGGGGGAGGAAGCTGGAGAGGTCAAGGAAACAGCGCCTTGATGGGTGAGAAGCCTGGATGGAGGCCAGTTGAGGAGGCAGGAGGTCCTGGAAGCCTAGAACTTGAGGGCTCTAAGCTTCAAGATGGGGCAGCTTGAGGCTCTCGCCTCATGCTTGTCTGGGAGGCCCTTGGCACAGCAGTTGGCGCACTTGGAAGTGTGCCAGTCGGCAACTGAGGGGCAGGCACGGCCTTCATGGCCGCCTTCACCGCAGTGGAAGCACGTGGGAGCTCTGGTGCATTGGGCAGAGTTGTGGCCGAAGCCACAACAGCGGAAGCAGACTCGTGCGCGGATGGACTCCTCGAAGTTGAGGATCACACCATCCACCACGATCCTTCCACGATTTCCCAGAGCTCTGAAGGTCGTGAGGTCCACCTCGATGAAGGCGGTGCAGGTCCCGTTTCTGGGTGCAGAGCGATGCGCCACGCGCACCACCTTGTCCCCAGGGAGTTGGCTGACAGCAGGGGTTTCCAGCAGCGTCTCTTCAATGGTGGAGTTGGATGTTTCCTCATCCACTTTGAAGAGGCAGATGCGAGGCAGGATCACCTTCTGTTGGCGGACCTTCATGCCATCCAGCTTGTTGGCCAGGGAGGTGGCCACAGCTGGGATGGTATCCGGGTTGCTGGAGTGGAGGACAAGCTTCCCTTTGGTTCGCAGGGAGGCCCAAACGCCTTGGGGTAGAGTGTGGGCAGCGCGGACAGCTTTAAGCATTGCTCTTGGGTCAGCCTGTGGGTCATCAGAGATGACCACTGTGTGGGGCCGCCGATTTTTCCCCATGGAGGACCACTTGGGCGGCCGCAGGCTTGGGGACGCGGGAGGGCGCAGGTTTTGCGGGACCATTGAGGTTGGTCCTCTTTGCGGGCGGGTAGGGAGCCTCAGGCTGCTTCCTTTTGGTTGGAGCGGGAGTGGCGGGCTTGGTGGGGTCAGTCTGAGTGCTGGTTTCCTTGCAGGAGGGAGAAGGGCTGGTTTGAGTGCTGTGGCAGGCTGTCTGTGGCTTGATTTCGTCCAGTTCCTTAAAGGACGCGAGGGTGCCAGAGAGGTTCTCTACCTCGGCAATGAGGGCCTTGATCTGCTCAGACCGTAAGTTGATGAATTCCATTAGGCTTTGGAGCAGGTAAAATCGGGAGGTAGGGTAAGGATTCTGTATTTTCTGCTCGAAGTTCTGCTTCACCTCTTCGTTCTCCATCCCCAGTTGGGCGAGGGTTACGAGGGGCTTCTCGGCATTCTCGGCATTCTTCTTCTTCTTCTTCCTAGGAGCCATGGCAGGAGCAAATTGTTGTGACCAACGATCTAACGTATATTGGTATGATGGAGATTAAAAATTGGCCAACGGGAAAGAACAACAATGAGTATTTATAGAGAAAGCGCGACCTCTGGCGGTCGATTTAAACAGAGTATTTATATCTATGAAATTATAACTTTAAATAAAATAACATTTTAACATATAACATTTTTAAATAAAATATTTCAATATAACATTTTAAATAAAATATTTCAATATAACATTTCAAATAATATCTTAATATAACATTTCAAATAACATCTTTATATAACATTTCCCCCCTGTGAAGAAAATAATATGGGTTCATTCAGAGTCAAGTGATAAAAAAAATAGTTAAAAAAATGGTAAAATGATTGATAGAAAGAAAAGATGAGAGATGATATTCACTTATCATATTGGTTTTTGTATGGTAACCAATAGACAGGAAAGTACAAAATTATATAAATGATAAAAATGTGAATAATAACAAAACAATTGGGAGCAAGTGAAAATAAAAATGTGATAATCCATAATCATATTGGTTTATTGTTAACCAATAGATTGGAAATTACAAGTGTGAATGATGATAACAAAAATATGGTGAAGAGTAAAAATGTGGTTGATTGAAAATTGTGGTAAAGAGTGAAAATTGTGGTAAAGAATGAAAATGTGGTTGATTGAAAATGCAAAGAGAGAAAATAAAAGTGTTCCATAAACGTATTGGCTTACTGTGAACCAATAGATTGGAAAAGACAAAAAATACACATATAATATTAATGAAGAAGAAAATTGTGGTGAAAAGTGAAAATTGTGGTAAAGAATGAGAATTGTGGTATTCCCTAATCATATTGGTTTGTTATTAACCAATAGATTGGAAATAGACACAAGAAAAAATGCACATAAAATATTAAAAATGAGGAAGAAAAAATAAAATGGATAATAATTACAACAAAATATACAAATGAAAAATATAAATGATAGCATTGAAAATAAACATTATAAAAATAATGGCATGGGTAAAGGATAGGTGGCAACATTAATACATTGGGTGATTATAGGGAAAAAAAAGGCATTTGTGAGAAAGCAATAATTTGTGGATGAGGTTTATGTACAAAAGGAAAATGTGAAAACAACGAATGAACATGTTAAGAAAAATTAATGGTAAAAATAAAGAATGATCATTTGAGAAAAAAGGCAAAAGATATATGCCAATGCTAAAATTATTTGATGATAAGAAAAAGGCATTTGGAAAGAGCAATAAATTGTGGACAAAGTTTATGTACAAAAGGCAAATGTAACAACAGGTATGAACATGTAAAGATTTAAATAATGGGCATTTGAAGAAAAAGAATCAAGGTGGATAAAAAAAACAAGAGCTAAAATTTACATATGTTGGTAGCGCTAAATTTACATATTAGTTAGGTACGCTTTAAGATATTTATATAGGAAATAAGTAATGGGGTGAAAATGTGAATTTTGAAAATAAAACATTGTGAAATGAGATTAAATGAGAAAATATCAAAATATTAAAAGCTAGGAAATTAAAAATATATTGAAATGTGAAGCTATAAGGTATTGTGGTTATTAACGAAAAAAATAGTGGCAATATGATTTTTTTAAATGCTAAAGATAGTATAATAAAATATTGAAGATGTGGGAAATAGGTAATGTTATTTTGTTGTTGTCCTCCTGGCCGACTGTTTTACATATGGTACTATATCTTAAAATTGTTTGAAGGGAGTAAATGGTTTAACTTAAATGCAAATATTTAAAAGTAAAACATAAAATGAGGTATATTTTGTAACTAATTATACAAAGGAAAATAAGGTTTAAAAGGATTGAAGGGTATGATACTATTTAAAAGGAAAAAAAACAGCTATGGTCAAATTGATATATAAAAATAATATGACAAAAGGATATATCTAAGCAAATATGCGATTGAAAACTATTGTACATAATGGGTGATAACAAAGTTAAAATGAGGAAAACTACGAAAGATGGTGGATACAAAGTACCTTGGGTTGGATGATGCTGGCTGGATTTGAAGATCTGGGGAGATGGCCGGCGTTGGGCGGAAGGTGTGATGGCCGGAGTTGGCTGTAGATGGAGATGGCCATGTCTGCTAGGAGATGGCTATTTTTGATTGAGGATGTCTATGTTCGATTTTCATGATTGAAAATAAGCTATGTTTGTTGGTGTCTATTGTTGATTAGATAAAGCTATTTTTGATTGAGGAGAGCTATGTCTATTTGAATTGGGCCATGTCTTTTTAAAGTAGGTTATCCCTGGTTGAAATGAGCTATTTTTGATTAAAATGAGCTATTTTTGTAGGTGAAAATTTCTATTTTTGATTGGAGAGGATTATTTTTGATTGAATAATTTGCATATTAGTAAATGAACCATTTTTAGGTGAAGGATTTGCATAGTTGAATTTGAAAATTTTGCTTTTGCCATTTTAAAAAATAAACATGTAAGAATCCTGTCGACTAATATTATATTTAAAATAAAAAAGATAAGATTTCTGTTGTTTTGGATCATATTGATGATTATGCTATGGTTGTTTGTAGGTGACTATTTTCCGTTGGAAGATTTGCATATTATAGTTTGAAAAATTTTGCTTTTGGGATATTGTTCACGCAAGTTTCAGATATCCTGTCGGCTATTCTTATAAAAACAAATGAGATAGATTTTCTGCTGTATTTTTGATCATTTTGAGGATTATTGTAATGGTAGTGCAGTCATGGCTAAAAATCTTGAAAGAATAATAATAAAAACAGTTTTGATATGAGGTTTCTTTAATTGAGCTAAGTGATATATATGAAAAACATAATTTGATTAAAGTAATGCCTGGCTTAAGGCGAGTGAACAAAGAAAACAAAAGATTATTTACATAATGTACAAAAGTTTTGGGTCGGCCAACGGGAAAGAACAACAATGAGTATTTATAGAGAAAGCGCGACCTCTGGCGGTCGATTTAAACAGAGTATTTATATCTATGAAATTATAACTTTAAATAAAATAACATTTTAACATATAACATTTTTAAATAAAATATTTCAATATAACATTTTAAATAATATCTTAATATAACATTTCAAATAACATCTTTATATAACATATATATATACCTTTTTTGAAGGAGACGGAGTCAACTTTTTTAACACTTGGTTATCTAGTGTATTTTAAATAAAGGTCACTGTGTATCCATCCATTCCTATAAGTGATCTAAACATGTCTCTATTCACATTCGATCTGCTGGATTCTGTACAAAGATTTCCCACCTTCTAGCCCTAGATACTATTTTTTGTATGTGATATGCTACCATTATAGTGCACTATTTTATTTTATAAATAAAACATCTTTCCTCCGTCCTTACTTCGATCAAAAATATATTGATAGGGTTTGGTTCATCGGTGGTAAACCTTCCCAGCGGTTTCGCCAATGTAATCCACCAGGCCGCTGTGATATTGCATGCTTGATTATAAAATGATGTTGACTTATGCCTCTCTACCCGGAACTAGAAAAGTGTTCTTGGTTAAGGTATTTAAAGAATCTATAAGAGACACTTCGGCCAGAAAATTGTTTTATTTTTTCGACATTTCGACAGAGCAGCCCGTAGAACTTCTTCTCTGCTGGGGTTCCCTAGCCCCCTGACCCAGAGGATCCGTGGAGCTCCTCCCCTGCTGGGGTTCGCCAGCCCCCTGTTCCAGAGAATCCGTTGAGGTTCTTCCATGCTGGGGTTCGCCAGCCCCCGGTCCCAGAGAATCCGTGGAGGTTCTTCCCTGCTGGGGTTCGCCAGCCCCCTGACGCAGAGGATCGGTGGAGTTTCTCCCCTGCTGGGGTTCGCCAGCCCCCTGTTCCAGAGAATCCGTTGAGGTTCTACCCTGCTGGAGTTCGCCAGCCCCCTGACGCAGAAGATCCGTGGAGTTTCTCCCCTGCTGGGGTTCGCTAGCCCCCTGTTCCAGAGAATCCGTTGAGGTTCTTCCCTGCTGGGGTTCGCAGCCCCCTGACGCAAAGGATCCGTGGAGCTTCTCCCCTGCTGGGGTTCGCCAGCCCCCTGTTCCAGAGAATCCGTTGAGGTTCTCCCCTGCTGGGGTTCGCCAGCCCCCTGTCCCAGAGAATCCATGGAGGTTCTTACCTGCTGGGGTTCGCAAGCCCCCTGTTCCAGAGAATCCGTTGAGGTTCTACCCTGCTGAGGTTCGCCAGCCCCCTGACGCAGAAGATCCGTGGAGTTTCTCCCCTGCTGGGGTTCGCCAGCCCCCTGTTCCAGAGAATCCATTGAGGTTCTTCCCTGCTGGGGTTCGCCAGCCCCCTGACGCAGAGGATCCGTGGAGCTTCTCCCTGCTGGGGTTCGCCAGCCCCCTGTTCCAGAGAATCCGTTGAGGTTCTCCCCTGCTGGGGTTCGCCAGCCCCCTGTCCCACAGAATCCGTGGAGGTTCTTCCCTGCTGGGGTTCGCCAGCCCCCTGTTCCAGAGAATCCTTTGAGGTTCTACCCTGCTGAGGTTCGCCAGCCCCCTGACGCAGAAGATCCGTGGAGTTTCTCCCCTTCTGGGGTTCGCCAGCCCCCTGTTCCAGAGAATCCATTGAGGTTCTTCCCTGCTGGGGTTCGCCAGCCCCCTGTTCCAGAGAATCCGTTGAGGTTCTCCCCTGCTGGGGTTCGCCAGCCCCCTGTCCCAGAGAATCCATGGAGGTTCTTCCCTGCTAGGGTTCGCCAGCCCCCTGACGCAGAGGTTCAGTAGGAGCTTCTCCCCTGCTGAGGTTCGCCAGCCCCTTGTCCCAGAGAATCCGTGAAGGTTCTTCTCTGCTGGGGTTCGCTAGCCCCCTGTTCCAGAGGATCCGTGGATGTTCTTCCCTGCTGGGGTTCGCCAGCCCCCTGACGCAGAGGATCCGTGGAGATTCTTCCCTGCTGGGGTTCGCCAACCCCTGTCGCAGAGAATCCGTGAAGGGTATTCTCTGATGGGGTTTACTAGCCCCCTGTTCCAGAGGATCCGTAGAGATTCTCCCCTGCTGGGGTTCGCCAGCCCCCTGACGCAGAGTATCCGTGGAGATTCTTCCCTGCTGAGGTTCGCCAGCCCCCTGACGCAGAGGATCCATGGAGCTTCTTCAGAGAGCAACATCAGTGGTGGAGGATCATCTTGGCATTAGAAATCCATTGTTAGGGGAGTAATATAATTATTTTATTAATAATGAGCTATTTATACTCATATATCAACTAAATATATTTTAACCTCCAACATTAAAATCAGAAAATTACACATGCACACGAAGACTATTTAAATCTCTATTACTGCCAAGATATTTCTTTCAGTGTCAATTTCTTAAAAATTAATTTTGTAAATGAAAATTTTAATTTTTATCAGAGATTAAATTGGTATGTTATGTTGAGATCACCTATTAAAAGGTTTCATAGATGTATTTTAAATGTAAAACTTACTAGGTATCTTCTTTGTAGAAGTGTGTGAAATAATTACCAACAAATTCCTCTTATTGAAGCAAATGATTAACTATTTGATTCCAAGAACATGTTACACAATGTTTCAAATTGGAATTAATTGTTTTTCTTTTTTTTTAATTTAAATATTTCTCTTACAATATTTAATGAAAAATATTGAGGTAAGAAACACCCCCTATTAATTATTAAATGCGCTATTTCATAACCTCTTTGTAAATCATTGAAAGAATTTCCCAGTTTACCTACCATATGGGTATTTAGGTATAAATAGCAAAGTATCAGTGTCCATAGGTTATGTTTATGTCCATGGGTTCAATAAACACTCCTAAGCTGCATTCCATAGAAAATACAGGGTATATCCTAAAATCAATCCAATACAATAATAGAGCTGTCTAGAGATTAATTCGGCTACACCGCTGATAGGTTTCACCACTGATGAACCCAGCCCTCTCATTCAATAACTTTTATCATTGCAGTAAGGTCTGTAGAGATAATATTTGATGATATTATTGTAAAGAAACACATTGCCAGTAAATTTATTTGTTACAAAAGTATCAGTGTGTTGGTAGGAAATTAAAAGCTAATTTTTATTAGGTTAAGGGCATCATTGGTGATACATACGAGGTGTGTTCAAAAAGTATCGCGACTTTTGAATTTTCGCGGATTACGTATATTCGAATTTCGATCTTTTTGTGGCTTTATGTTGGTACTCATGTCTCTCACTTATGCCGACAAGCTCGGCCATTTTGAATGTTCACTTAATTGTTGACAGCTGCTTTGCTTGCAGGTGTTTTGGATCGTCTTCGATTTTTACCTATTAAAAAAAATGGATCAAAGAACCTGTATCAAATTTTGTGTGAAAAACGAAATTAAGTGCGCGGATGCATTGCGAATGTTGACTGTGGCATACGAAGAAGCTACCTTGGACCGAAGCAACGTTTATCGGTGGTACAAAATGTTCTCAGAAGGCCGAGAAGATGTGAACGACGAAGGGCGTGCCGGACGCCCGAGCACTTCAACAACAGACGAAAAAATTATTGAAGTGGAGAAAATGATATTGGCTAATCGTCGAATCACCGTTAGAGAAGTTGCTAAGGGCCTAAACATATCGATTGGCTCGTGCCATTCGATTTTTATCAATGATTTGGGCATGAGACGGGTCGCCGCGAAATTCGTACCAAAATTGCTCAATTGCGACCAAAAACAGCATCGCATGAACATTGCTAATGAGATGTTGGACTCTGTCCGCCACGACCCAAATTTGCTCCAGAGGGTCATAACTGGTGACGAAGCGTGGGTTTATGGTTATGACGTGGAAACCAAAGCTCAATCATCTCAATGGAAGCTGCCGCACGAACCAAGACCGAAAAAAGCGCGCCAAGTTCGGTCGAATGTGAAAGTTTTGCTGACAGTTTTCTTCGATTGCAGAGGCGTGGTGCATCATGAGTTCTTGCCAGAGGGTAGAACGGTCAATAAGGAATATTACCTGCAAGTTATGCGCAATTTGCGCGAAGCAATCCGCCAGAAACGCCCAGATTTGTGGAAGAACAAAAATTGGCTTTTGCACCACGATAACGCCCCTGCTCACACATCGTTTCTTGTGCGCGACTTTTTGGCCAAAAACAACACACTAATGATGCCGCAGCCACCTTATTCCCCAGATCTGGCCCCCTGTGACTTTTTCTTGTTCCCTAAACTGAAGAGGCCCATGAAAGGACGACGTTACGCTACGCTTGACGAGATAAAGACGGCATCGAATAGGAGCTGAAAAAGATTTTAAAAAATGATTTTTTGAAGTGCTTCGAAGATTGGGAAAACCGTTGGCACAATTGTATAATATCTCTTGGGGATTACATTTAAGGGGACAAAATAGGTATTCATAAATAAATAAATAATTTTTGTAAAAACACAAAAGTCGCGATACTTTTTGTACACACCTCGTATTGGTAATACATATTATAGATTAGTAATACATATTATATATTGGTAATGCATATTATATATTGGTTATATGTATTTTAATTTCTTAACTTTAACCACGAACATTCAAGCTCTCGCCCTCCAACCGGTAAAAGAAAATGTTATTAAGAGTGAATGGGGAAGGAAGCTATATTGTATATATTATTGTTTTAGGCAACATACGGCGCATATATGCCTTTTTAATAAAAAATATTTTATGGATTTCTCTATTTTCAAATATATATGAATATTTCTAAAAACCTTACGCAATAAGTTCCTTTATTTCAAAAACACTGCGAGCTTTCAATTGGAGAGATTAAATCTTGATTTGGAGTGTGACAGAATTGCTCTGGTATTTCTTTGTAGATACTGTTCTTATAAATTTCGCTATATGTAGGATTAAATTACTTATTGCGTTTTTAGATATTTCATAAAAGTATATCACAAATTTCTTATATCTGTTTTATTTAGCATTATTTTAATATTTAACGAATTTTCGAAGATTTTTTTTAAACGAATTCAATGATGATTGATTCCTGGTGTGGAACTAACACCTACCCACATATTGTCATGCCCAGCCCAGCAATGGCCGCAGAAAATTGAAATGGAGCCAGAGCAGCATCATTAAACCCTCAAGATAAAGGACATTGCTACACGCTGTGATAGAGATACATGGCGACATCTGAGGCTCTTCTTTGGACACGGTAACAACCACAACAGATAATTAACATGGAAGAACAGCAGTTTTACACAATAGAACATCAAACACGACAACAACATCAACAATAGAAAATTGGCATGGACCCAGAACAGCAGCTTTACCCACCCAAGGTAGAAGACAATGCGACTGCTGTGATTAGAGATGCATGGGGACATCTGAGGCTTTTCATTGGACACGGCAACAACAACAACAATAATGATTATAAAAATTCGTATTTGACCACAAATCAAGATTAGAATCATGTAATTATTTTCGGTTGTTATTGAACTGATTGATATCAAATCAGTGTTAAATGTTTTCATTGAATAATGAAATTAAATAATAAAATATAATTTATTTCTTTGCCATAATATACGAGGGCCATCCAATAAATAAGTTTCCCTATTTTTAAACAAATAAACAACATTATTTACAATTATGCAGTTATTTTATTTTCATTATACAACTCATGGACTACTTATCTACATAATTACCGTTTCTTTCCAAACATTTTTGGTACCGTTGAAGCAATATTTTGATACCACTGTTGTACCAAGCCGTGTCCTGTCTTCGTAGCCAGTGGTTCGCCTCCGCCTGCACTTCGTCATCATTCGCAAAGTGCTTGCCTCCAAGGTGCAACTTGAGTGCTGGAAATAGATGGAGGTCGCTTGGGGCAAGTCCGGAGAATAAGGTGGATGTGTTAAAATTTCCCATTTGAAGTTTTCCAGCAACGTTTGGGTCGTTCCAGCTGCGTGAGGGCGAGCATTGTCATGGAAGAGTAACACTTTCCTAGACAAAAGTCAAGGACGTTTCCGTTTTATTGCAGCTCTGAGTTTAGTGAGAACTTCGCAGTACCTCGCAGTGTTTGGGGGCAGGTAGTCAACCAATAAAACACCCTTACAGTCTCAAAAGACGATAGCCATAACTTTGCCTGCATTGCCGTAGCAGTAACGGGCCTGCCTCTTCGCTCGCCATCATGCAGGTTTTGCCGTCCTTCCAAGAAACATGAACGCCATCGGCGAACCATTTGGATACTCATACATCCTTCACCATACACTGACACTAAATTGCGATGAATATTGACAGCAGTTTCCTTTTTCGCCGTGAAAAAAAACGAATTACAGAACGGAGTTCGCAAGTGGACACGTTCACCAATGGTAGCTCCATGGAAACTGAAGCACTACGAACTGGCGCGTACGAGTAGCTTGATTTTGAATGACACGCGCTTCCAACGCATCCTAGTGACTATTTATTACACTACTAACTAATTTTTACAACGTTTCGTTCGCAGAAAAAAAAATAGGGAAACTTATTTATTGAATGGCCCTCGTATATTGTGGTTAGGAAATAAAATGTGTGTTAGTTATGTAATACCAGTGCTCAAAGGGTGGTTATTTAGAACTTGGAAACCCCGCTACATTCGTAGGGAAGACTCCAGCTATACCTCGAGTTTAAAGTTTAAAATTGGATTACTGAAACCAGCGAGGAGAGATTTACCGAACACAACTAAACTGACAAAATCGCTGTGGAGGTTCACCATTGATGAGTCAGGCCCTCCTAATATTTGTCCAATATCAGTAATGTCAATAGGAAATTGTATTAATAATAAATATTGATACGTGCTGTAAACATCTCAAAATTATTATTCTCATATTTAAATTTTTCATAGATCTTTATTCCAATAATCATCATCACTTAGCATTGTTTACATGACGCTTTTGTAAAAGCAGACGTTGGTTAAAAATAAAAACTAACGAGACATACACTCTTGATTATTTATTTCCTTTACATTAAAAATAGCTATAAAAGAAAAACTTACATACATCCGCTACATACTTGGCCCAGTCGACAGGATACGAAAGAAAATTAAAAAGGTAAATTTTTAATCAAAAGATTATATATTTCAAATTTAAATAACTCATTTAGAAACATCTTTATTTTTATAATGGCAAATATACATAGATTTGAAAATTTTATCGCAGTAAGAGAGTTGGATTGAGTTGTATGAAGTAGAAAATTTAAAAGCAAACGATGAAGAAAAAATACACAATCTTATCTACTATTTAGCAGATGAAGCCTTAGAATTTTTTGCTGATGAAATTCTTACAAATGCACATATAAAAAAATGGGAAACTGTAAAAGATAAACTCAATGCCAGATTTAAGCCTTGCACATATAGTCCCATTGTATTAGCATCTAGCAGAAAGCTCCTTGCAAGTGAAACTGTGGAGACTTATTTTAAAGAAAAAATGGACTTACTTATTCAAACATCCTTGAAAAGGGAAGAGAAAATACAGCTACTAACAGATGGGCTACCTTTGAGTTGGAGGGATGTGTTTGCAGCAGCACAACCTGCTGATCCAACCAAATGGATACAAGTTGCACTTTCTGTTGAGCATAACAGGCAACAAAGTAAGCTAAGAAATTTGTTTAAACCCAAAGTATGCACTCTATCTCAACAGGAAAGATCAGCTTCATATTGCCCATTTTTCTGCCCAATTTGCATGAGAAAATAATTAAAATGAAACATTGGTTGAATGAATGTCCTGATTATGACCCAAATTATAAAACAGAGAGATCATCTAAAAATACACAACCAAAACAATTCATTGCAACAGTCACCGAATCAACCACAAGTAATGAAACAAACAAAGTAGCTTGCTTATCAACTAACAATCCTCCTTATAAATTGATAGACTTTAAAATTTGTGTCAACAAACATCCTTTACAAGCCTTCATGGACACAGGTGCTACCATATCTTCAATAAGTCAAAATTTAATAAAAAGTTTGAATTTACATCCTTTAATAGATTCTCCCATGCAAATTCAACAAGCTAACTCATTAACCAAAACTTTGGGATATGTTCATGTAAATTTGCAAATTCATAATAAAACTAGAAAGGTCAAACTTCATGTAATACCTAATTTAAAATTCCAGCTACTCATTGGCTTGGATATTGCAGAAGACTTTGAACTTATTGTTGACACTAAAGATAAAACAGTGTACACTAAGCAATCAGCAGAAATGGCACTTGTTTGCACAACCTTTAATCATTTTCAAAAACCTAACCAGGATGAATTGAATAAATTATTACAGCAAAATGAGCAAATTTTCAGTCAACATCAAACAGATATAGGAAGAATCTCCATTCAGCACAATATAGTCACCAAAGAACATTTGCCTATAAGTTTAAGACCATATAGAAGACACCCATCTCTGAATATGAGAAAATTTCCGAACAAGTCAAAGAAATGATTAAGAAAGAATTAATTAAATAAAGGAGGATCCCATGGTCTTTTCCAGTTGTTTTAGTGCAAAAAAAAAGATGGGACCAATAGACTTTGTGTAGACTACAGGGAACTCAATAAAATTACAATTGATGATAAACAACCCTTACCACTTTTGCAAGATATTTTTGATAGACTTCATGGAGCAAAGTATTTCACAACACTAGATGTGGCTTGAGGATACTGGCATCTTCAAATGCACCCTGAGTCAGTTCCCAAAACAGCCTTTGTCACCAATGATGGACATTATGAATTTTTGATTATGCCCTTTGGACTCAAAAATGCAGCATCAACATTTCAGAAAATCATCCAGCAAGTGATAGGAACTCTTTTATGGAAAGGAATATGTGTTTTCCAAGATGATATCATCATTTATTCCTCATCATTTTCCCAGCATATGAACCTGATAAAGCAGGTATTTGAAAAAATGCTTGAATACAACATCAAGCTTAAGTTCAACAAATGCTCATTTGCACAGTCAGAGGTCAAATACTTAGGCCATATCATTGGTCACAATAAAGTAAAACCTGATCCTGATAAAATCAAAGCTGTTCAAGACTTTCCGCAACCAACAACAGTTAAAGGAATCAGAAGATTCATTGGCTTGGCAAATTTCTACCGGAAATTCATTCCAAGATTTGCAGAGATTGCCACCCCTCTTACAAACCTGACACAAAAAAATAAATTATTCTCGTGGACACCTCAAGTTGATAAATCCTTTATATAATTAAAAGCCGCTTTAACATCAGAACCAATTCTTACCACTTACAACCCAGAAGTACCTTTGCAAACTATATACAGACGCATCAGCAATTGGAATAGCAGGAATACTAAATCAAGAAATTGATTCAACAGAACATGTAATATCATACTATTCCAAAAAGCTTCTTAAACACCAACAGAACTACTTAGCTTATGAACTGGAATGCTATGCTGTCATCCAAGAAATAGATTATTTTGAGGTGTATCTGGAAAACAAGCCCTTCCAAGTTATTACGGATCACTCAGCCTTACAGTGGCTACTCAATCTCAAAAATCCAAAATCTAAATTTCTCAGGTGGCTAGTCAATTTATCAACTAAAACCTTTACAATCACACACAGATCTGGAAACAAACTGACTCATGTAGATGCATTATCAAGAGCCCCAGTACTAAGTATTTCCATTTTCGAGCTACAACAACATCAAAGACAGGCAGATCCCAGCTTCATTGAAGACCCTCAAGATCATCAAAACACAGTGATGGTCAAGAAGAGAGGACTACTCAGGGCTGTGGTGCCTGCTTCTTTTAAAGAACATATTCTGAAGGAATATCATGATAACATGAGTCACCCATCCACGAACAAGACAGTCAAATTAATAGTTCCTTTATTTTGGTGGTCAGACATGGTACAGGAAATTAAATCTTATGTGAGATCATGCAAGACATGTCAACTGACCAAATCATCTAGCCAACCAACTCTAGGACAACTAATAATTCCAAACACAGAATTACAACCAGCTCAAGTAATAAGTGCAGATACAATAGTTATGGGAACATCAGCTGAAAAGACAAAGCACAAGTACATCCAAGTGTTCATTGATCATCTTACAAGATATGTTTGGGCATTTCCCACTATCAAAAACACAGCTCAAGCAACGCTACAATGTTTCAACAGAATCCTTCAAGTCTCGCTACCCATAAAACATATTAATACTGACAACGGAAAGAACTTTAATTCCAAGGAATTCAAAAGGTGTTTGAAAGTTCATAACATCAAACAAACTTTCACCACACCATACCACCCCCAGAGTAATGGAATGTGCGAAAAGGTTAACGGAACAATCATGACCAAGTTAAGAGCGGCCTTGATTGATAAACCGAAAGTGAAATGGAGCACACTTTTGCCCAAGGTCATTACTGACTACAACAACACCCTTCATGACGTAACAGGTTTTCCGCCATCTTTTCTACTTTTTGGTTACAATGTGCAGCCACAATTTGCTGATAACCCCTCAACCTCGGTAGAAGATGCTAGAAAACTGGCTATAAAAAGAACTCAACATCATCGTGATATTTCTAAAAGAAGACATGATTCAAGGCATCCTGACATTGAATTTAAAGTTGGAGATCTCGTTCTTAAAAGAATTCCCTACAATGATCCGAGGCTAATTAAAACAGCTCCCAAATACGAAGGACCATTCCAAGTTTTGAGAAGATTGTCTAAAGTGACATACGAACTCTCTACAACGGATCAAGACCACCCACCAAGAAATCCCACAGGAGATCCCATAAAGGCTCACATCTCTCCATTAAAGTCATTTATTCTCCGTGAATAAATGCATCAAAGCGGGGGTAAATGATACGTGCTGCAAACATCTCAAAATTATTATTCTCATATTTAAATTTTTCATAGAACTTTATTCCAATAATCATCATCACTTAGCATTGTTTACATGACGCTTTTGTAAAAGCAGACGTTGGTTAAAAATAAAAACTAACGAGACATACATTATTGATTATTTATTTCCTTTACATTAAAAATAGCTATAAAATAAAAACTTACATACATCCGCTACAATATTTTGCGTCATCTAGAGAGAATAATTTCAATTTTTGATTATAGACGACGTGTTAAGAGAGTTTTAGTATTGTTATATTTTCTGAATTTTCACAGTTACAAATTAAATTCCATCATTCCTATAAGTGTGAAAATAGCTATTGAACTATATAACTATCATAAAACGGTCTTGGAAAAAATATCCTTACAAAACATAAATCAAAACAAGCATATATATGTTATGAATATAATATTTTGTTGTTTGAATGATATAGAATTGAATATGCTGTCGTTGATACAAGAAAAATTGAAAATTATTATTTACTATCAATTATGTCACAAGCTGGAATGCTGCGCACTTCAAAACTAGGTGACGAGAGGTCAAAACCATGGTTTGATGGGGAATGTTACCTTGCAAAAAAGACAATGAAGGAGAGTTTAAAAAGGTTTATGACAAAAAATGAAGCTGAAGACAGGGATTGTTATGTGAAAATAAAAGGAAGAAATATCAGGCACTAATCAAATTAAAAAAGAAAAAATTCTATGAAGATATATGCCTAGCCCTTCAGAAGACCAAAGATTCTGCCGGATTTTGGAAGGCAGTATCTCTGTTTAGAAAACGGAGCAGTATAACAGGCAAAATATCGATTGCAGAATGGCAAACTTTTTATGCTAAACTTCTCTCTACAACCTTAAATCCAGAGATAAATATATCACTTTATATTAGATATTCTGATCCTCTACTAGACGGTGAAATCACTGTTGCGGAAATAGAGACAGAAATCTTGAAACTGAAAAAACGGTAAAACTCCTGGAATAGACGATATTCCCAATGAGGCGATCAAGGCCCTCCATAAAGATCAACTAAAAAGGCTAGTATGCATATTCAACCAAATTTTAGAAAACGGTTCTTTTCCATCGTTATGGTCCAAATCAATTATTCACCCTATCTTTAAAAAAGAAAATATGGAAAACCCCTCAAATTAACGCGGGCATTGCACTTGTTAGCAACCTCTCCAAGCTTTTTTCATCAATTCTTAAAAAAAGAATGACTAAATGGATAGAAGACAAGGGAATATTATTTGAAAACCAGGCTGGGTTTAGAAGGGGGCACTCTTGTCTGGACCACATATTTACTTTGACTTCTTTGATACAACTTACATTAAGAAAGAAGAGAAGGAAACTTTTTGCTTTCTTCGTTGACCTGAGGAAAGCGTTTGATACAGTCGCACATTCACTCTTATGGAGGAAATTGACCGAATTGGGCATAAGTAGCCGTTTTATTACTGTGATACGGAGTTTCTATGAAATAATGGAAGCGGTTGTGAGATGGGAAGGCTCTTTTACAGAACCAATTAGGATTCGATCTGGAGTGCTGCAGGGAGAGCCGTTGTCTCCATATCTTTTTATCTTATTTATTAACGATCTAATCAGCACGTATAACGGCTCTGATTTACCGGGTATTTGCCTTCAGGGTTTTGGAGAGGTCCACTTGCTTTTGTATGCTGATGACATCGTTCTCTTGGGGGAGTCCAAAATAAATCTGCAAACCAAGATTAATATACTAAAGAAATATCTCAAATACTTAATGAAAATAAGTCTAAAATAATGATTTTTCGCAATGGAGGTCGACTCGCAATATCTGACAAATGGTTCTGGGGCGAAAGACCACTGGCTATTTCATCAAAGTACAATTATCTTGGCTATCCTTTGTCAACAACGACTTCATATACACAAGTTGCCAAGCATTTTCAGGGCAAGGCACTGTCTGCAATAAGTGCGGTGTGGACAATCATGACTAAGACTAAAGTTAACTCCCTTCAGGCACCTTTAAGACTATTGGACTCAATGGTTGTAGTGTGACTCCTATACGCAGCTCCGATCTGGGCTTGTGATCAAAAGGAGTTACTGGACAAGACTCAGGATGTTTTCCTGCATCGGCTTTTAAACCTGCCCAGGTATACCCCAGGATATATCCTTCGAATGGAGTATGGACGAACTTCTCTTGCAGTCACCTCCATAAAACTTACAATGAAATACTGGATCAGAATCCTCAATATGGAAGCTAATCGATTACCATTTATATGCTTAACTGAACTAATGAATTTGTCCCGAAATTCAAATATCCACATAGGTCTTGTTAAAACCATTAATGACATTCTGAATTCCACTGGTTTTTCTTATCTGATTAATTGCACCGATAAGGACTTTCTTCAACATGAACTGCCACTGATTACTAGAACAGCAATAGACCAATCCATTCAAGGTGACCGAGCGAGAATCAATAATACAAAACTATATCCTCACTATAGAAACCTGAAGAAAACATCCCTTCCTGAAGGATATCTGTCGGACAATCTTCCATTCATTGTTAAACGACACATTGCCCAACTGCGAGTACTTTACACATTCTTCCGGGAAAATCACAAGAACATTTTCGGAGAAGCGGAACTGTTATGTAAATTCTGTAAGCAGAAAATGAACTCCGAAATATCTCACTATTTTTTCCACTGTACAAGTATTTCAGATGAAATAAAAACATTTATTTCGAAACAGGATAATAGATTCCCGGACACAGTTGAGGATATCTTAACAAACTACATAACAGATAGAAAGTTTTCACTGGATCTATGTGGGTTTTACAAGGCAGTGAATAAAAATGCATCGTTACTGTTACCTTGAATTGAATGAATGTGTATATATGTATGACATAATAAAAATATCATTTTTATTATTCATAAAATAATTAAAATTCTATAATCACAGAGTTAAATTTTAAAATGAAAAGGATTACTTAACAAAAGGAATATAACCTAATATTATTTTTATTTGAAAATAGATAATAACATTGTTAGTTGTATGTATGCAAAAAACTGTTTGCTTTAAAAAAATAATCAAAAAATAATAAATATTTTTTGGGACAAAAGTTATCATTCATTTTTACCATCCACGACTGCATGAATTGGTAACGTAACTAGAATACGTCTTTTTTTTTATGACAACTAAAATTTAATAGTCGACAGGATGTATTTTAACCTTGTACGAGAAATATTCCAGTAGATTTCAATTCCGTATATATATAAAAAAAAAAGATTATTTGAAAATTGAAATTTAAAGGCGCCTTACGTTAAGACGAAAATGGAATTGCTTTAAAGACGTAAATTTTTAACTATAAAATTCAAATTACAACTTAAAAAATTCTTCATATATTAAATATAAATGCCAGAGTTAAAAGACAGAAGTAAAAGTAACATATTACAAATAGAAAGAAATATGTCAGATAACACTAAATTAAACTATGTAAATTTAACCCTAACGGAAGTCTAGCCCTAAAATCGTGGCTCAAATATTTCAATCAGAAGACTTTCTTAGAAGAATTAAACGATACCTGGTAATTGAAAAATGTTGGAGATTTTTTTAGTAGAAGAGGCTTTTGATTTTTTTGTGGAGACTTGCTTGGATATCACAAATTGGCCTGAACTAGAAAATAAATTATTGTCTCATTTCTATAAACAAGAAGTTAATCCATTCAAAGCTTTTTTTGAATTGAAATATGATCCAGAAAAGGGGATTGAAAATTATTTTAAGGAAAAAACGTCCCTAGATTCTAAAGCAAAGATTACAAAAGAAAATTTAATGGAAGGCCTGACAAATGGGTTAACAACTGATTTTAGAAAACTGGTTATCACATCTGAAGTGGACACTCCAGAAGAATGGATAGCGTTAGTATCTAAATTAGAAATGATTGATCGACATAAGGAAATGGAGGAGTCATCTTTTAAAAGGGAATGGAGACATCCAGGTAGAAGCCCTATGGACTATGGTTCTAAAAGACGTCCCTGCCGAATATGCCTGAACCGGGGACATGCCGGACGCTTCCATCCTGAGAATAGGTGCTGGTTTCGGGAGAAGGCCGTACAAGCCTCCCCAGCTGCAAGCTTCATGTCCGTGCCGTCTCGATCCATGGATACCTTGACGCAGACAGCAGCCCCTTCGAGCGAATGCCGACCAGCTCAACACTCCTGACGCCAAGGTCTGTATATAAATCTAAATATGAATAATATCGGTATTATAGCTCTCATAGATACTGGCTGTACATTCTCTATAATTCCTCAACACATGTTAGATAAGATTCAACCAAACTATGTTGCTTTTAATAATTTACCTCTTATTAATCAGACATCCGGTATACTAAATATAAATTCAAAAATTAATATTAATACATCGAGTTTTAGGATCTATTAACATTTACTCGAAATTTATCCCTAATTATGCTAAACTCAGACTCCCTTTGAATAATTTGTTGAAAAAAGATGTAAAATGGAAATGGGACGAAGAATGCGAAACCGCATTTTCTAAATTAAAAAATACAAGGTATGTCCCATAAGTTCCCGGACTGGGTCCATAAAAAAAATAAATAAATGAAAAATGTAAATGAATTTGATTGTTTATTATAGAAAAAAATATCTGGCTACACGGTGGTACCAATATCGAGGCGGTACGTGCACGCGCCCCAAAGTTATTCTAATTTATTTAAAGGTTACACATAGCGCTGCGGCGATTTTACGATGGAACGAAAATTGAAGCAGAGGATTTGCATAGAATTTTGTGTGAAACTTCAAATATCAGCAACCGAAACTTTTTAAATGCTTAATAAAGCATTCCCCAAAGAGAACAATTGTTTTTGAATGGCATTCTAGATTTAAAGCTGGCAGAATTTCCATTGAAGATGATCTTCGTCAAGGACGCCCAAAAATTTCAAAGGACTGATGAAAATGTGCAAAAAATCACCGATTTGATAAAAGAAAATCCTCGAACCACTTTGCTGGAGCTAGAGCAAGACACAGGCATCTCTAAAACAACGATTGGAAGGATCGTAACCAAATCAAAAAGACTCCTGCAAAATTCATCCCAAGATTCCTCACTAATGAGCAAAAACTGTGTCGGCTTGCAACCTGTGAGGACATGTTGGAAATGACTAGACCGGATCCGAAATGGAAAGATAAGATAATCACAGGCTACGAGACATGGGTCTATGGCTATGATCCTGAAACCAAGCATCAATCTGCCGAGTGGAGATGTCAGGGTGAGCTTAGACCCAAAAAATCCAGATTATTGAAATCCAGAAACAAGGTGTTGCTGGTCGCTTTTTTGGATAAAAAGGGCATTTTTCATCACGAGTATCTTCCTGCAAGCCAAACAGTTATCAAGGATATGTATTTGGGCATTCTTCGCCGTCTAAGGGAAGCGATTCGAAAAAAAGGCCAGAAAAATGTACTAATGGTGGCTGGATCCTACACCATGACAATGCTCGCCCTCACACAACGCACTTGATGACTAGCTTTTTGGCGAAAAACGGGACACAAATCCTACTTCAACCACCCTATTTCCCAGACATCGCACCAAATGACTTTTTCCTGTTCCCCAAACTTAAAGCAGTTCTAAAAGGAAGACATTTTGACACCAGGGATGACATAATAGAAAAATCGCCGTTAGCATTGAAGAGCATTTCAAAAGAGGCTTATAAAAACTGTTTCGACAATTGGGAGAAACGATGGCGCTGGTGCGTTGAAGCAAGGGGGGATTACTTTGAAAAGTTTTAATAAAAAAAAATTAAAAAAATCTTACCTTTTTTTTTATGGACCCAGTCCGGGAACTTATGGGACATACCTTGTATATTAACCTCAAAACCTATATTGGCTATCTATAATCCTAAATATCCTATACATATTTACACGGACGCTAGCCAAGAACAGATCGGATCTATCCTAAAACAAGAACAACCCGATGGGCTTTTAAAGCCAATAGCATATAGAAGCCGTAGAATGACATCTTATGAATCAAACTATTGTGTAACTGAGCAAGAATGCCTTGCTATTATTGATGCTGTGGATTTCTTTTTACCCTACTTAGATGGCGTGCATTTCACCATCCATACAGACCATGCTTGTCTTAAGTACTTGAAGAACATAAAGAACCCAAAAGGACGATTATTTAGATGGAGCTTAAAGCTCTCAATGTTTGATTTTGAGATAAAACACATAAGAGGAACTGAAAATAAAGAAGCTGATTTTCTCAGCAGATACCCCATAGCTCATTTTGTCTCTGACCCAGAACTAAAACAAGCTCAATTTGATGATAACATTAATGATAGGAAATAAACTAAATTTAATGGACTTTTAATAATAAGAAAAAAAGGATTAATCAAAAGTGTTGTTCCACCATCATTAAGAGAAAAAGTATTAATAATAGCTCATCAAGATTACGGCCATATAGGAGTATCTAAAATGTTAAATCTAATTTCCCCTATCTATTATTGGCCCTACCTAATTCAAGATATTTCTAATTATGTAAAACACTGTGAGGTGTGTCAACCCAATAAGATATCTCACCAGAAGAAAATCGGTCTGTTGGAAAGTCTCCCCCCAGCTAAGGATCCTTTCGATCTCGTGTCTATAGACACAGTAGGTGGACTAAATTATTATAATTCTACAAAGAAATTCCTTCACATCATCTTAGATCATGCTACTAGATGCATTTGGGCTTTCCCCTCAAAATGTCAAACTACTGACTCATTTATAAATTGCCTAAACAAAATTTTTCAAATACAAATACCAAAACAATTTTTAAGTGACAGGGCACCATTATTTACTTCACCAAGATTTAGAAAATATTTGATTAACAATAACATTAAACAATTATTGACTTCATCATCAAGACCTCAGTGTAATGGGTTAAATGAACGACTTAACCAAACCATAATAATCAGGTTAAGATGTAAATTCAATAACTTGAAAGGAAAATCTATACCATGGACGAAATTGTTAGATTCAGTACTAAATGAATATAATAATACTCCCCATTCCATAACAGGCTATACTCCTACTTACCTTTTGTATGGTAAGCTCCCTCATGATCCCCCCTTAAAAGAATCAGGAATCCCCCCTATACAAACTGCCAGAACAAATGCCTATAATAATACATTAAAATTCCATCAACTAATTAAAATTTGATATGATCAACATTATCAACCTTCCACCTTTAAAGTAGGCGATAAAGTTTGGTTGCAAACATTGTTACGTTGTCCAGATAACCGAAAATTAATGCCTCCAATGTCTTGGCCATTTACAATTTTAAAACAGATATCTCCAGTCAATTATGAGAAATTGATAAACCCCAATCTAATTTAGGAAAAACTACCATGGTAATTCTTTCATCCAAATTGAGGCCATACTACCCAAAAGAAGGATTTGAATTAAAACTGACAAAAAGTAAAATACCCACTTTAGAGAAAAATCCAAACCAACAAGTGGCACCTAAAGTAGTGAAAAGTAGAATCCCTCTTCTTACTAAATGATGGCAGGAAAATCTTAACATAAATAACACAATACCAAAAATAACTACGCCTAAAAATTAAACCTTGAGAATATATTTTTTGTGCACAAATAAGGTATAATATTTCAATATAAAACTGAGCTTTTAAAAACACTCAAGGACTATAGAGGACTATATATTTTTGAGTTATCAATAATATATTAGATATAACTTGACACTTTTCTTTTCAATTGTTGTAAATATTTTACATTTTGATTTTATTTGTTGAGAAATTCGTTCATCTGATTCTATATATTTTTCCCTCACAAATTTTATATGGAACATTTCATATTCGAACATTCTTTTTTTTTATATATATAAATAATAAAACTTCTTGTGTAATTTTTTTTTTATTATATGGAAGTAAATAACCCATTATTTTATGTTTTTATTTTGATCAAATCAAATAAATGTGAAACAAGATGTTGGATACCAATTTGTCATTATGAGAAATAAATTTGTGATTTTCAAAAATATATTTTTTTTTGGCATGTGGCAAAATACCTTTTGAATCTTGAGAGCCCTGAGAAGGCCTACTCAATTCATGAGGTAAATCCCCTTATGAATTATAGGAAGGAGACACCTATAAATTCAAATAAGATTGGATAATTTTCAGCTACTGTCAAAAACAAAGGTACCAATAAGAATATGTAGAAGGAATAAAGAGCATCATTGATATAGTTTCAATTGGTATCCTCCATCTTAATTGATAAACTATGTAAATAATGATACTTTTTTTTTAACTTTGAAAATTACTCCCTAATTTTTATTCTTGGAGGGAAGAAATGGTGCCGAAACCCGGGATCGAACCAGGGATATAAATATATTTTTTTTAATTATTTTTTTTATTCACTTCTTTATCTCTTTGCTTCTTGGATCCTGCAGTCGAGTTTTTTGTAAGACTTTGGGTCTTAATGGGGGCTTTTGTTGTTATGTTGTATATGGGTATGTGTATGTATATATCATACACATTTATTTCAGGTATTGAGTCAAATCGACGTCCTTTTAATATTTTTTTAATTTTAGGGTAAAGGAAAGAGTCGTTTGAGCAAGGTCAGGAGAATAGGGTTGCTGGAGTAGTAAAACAATTCCATGTTTAGCCAAATAGAGTTGTACAGTGACGGCCGTATGTGGCCGTGCGTTGTCATGATGCAAGAGCCAATTTTTCTTATGCAATTTTTCGGGTCGTTTCTGACGCACAGCCTCCCTTAAACGTTTCAATACATCAATATAGTAATGTTGATTAATGGTCTGACCTTCGGGCACAAATTCATAGTGTACCAATCCCTTTACATTAAATAAAGTGATAAGAAGACACTTAGGCTTCGATTTGATCATTCTTGCTTTCTTGAAACTTAGTTCTCCAGGCTCTAACCGCTGGCTTGATTGCCCCTTAGTCTCGGAATCATATCCGCACACCCATGTTTCATCTCCCGTGATAACATTTCTGAGCCAATGGGGATCAGAATTAAACATTTCGACCATGTTTTTGCACGTTTCTTTGCAATGCTCTTTCTGCTCATTCCTTAAGAGATGTGGAACAAATTTACTGGGGATCGTTTAAGATGCAGATCATTCTTTATGATGGTTTGGCATGTTCTAAAAGAGATATCCAAGTCTTCTGATAGCTCTCAGATAGTTATTCTTTGGTTTCCTTTGATCGATGACTTGATTTCGAGTGCATTTTCGGAGTTTCTTATCGATAAAGGTCTGCCAGTGTGTAGATCATCCTTGACGCTTGTTCGACCAGCTTTAAATCGTGCAAACAATTCAAATTACCTCGATTGTGATAGGGCGTCTTTTTTAAAAGCCTTCTGCAACATTTGAAATGATTCGGAAGCTGTTTTCCCTAATTTAAACCAAAACTCTATGCAGACTCGTTGTTTTCAATACAGTCCATACTGAAGTTAGAAAATATTCTGATATACTCGAGCTTATAAATTCTAAAAAACGTGAGCGCGTGCGTCTGTGTGATCAATTTTTTTCTACGTGTTGATAAATGTTTTATCTATAAGGTCCTTATAAAATTAATTCATTATTTTGAATATTTTACGTGATCCAGTCTCATTCCTGGAAATTATTGATCACACGTTGTATATAAGTAGTGTTCAAAGGCTTCTAAGGGAGTACTTGCATTTTTGTTGAACTTGTGAGTCTAGGAATATAATTAATTGTGTTCATTGATCTAATTCTCATTGTATGATGCTTGTTTGTTTCATTTTGGGATTCACAACTTTACGACAAAATATATGATTATGTTGGAATTAGAGCACTTAGCTGAAATAACCTGACATCGAAGAGAGTTTACTGCGACTGAAGATACCTGAGAAATAATTGGAATTTCATTACTTTTTATTCAGTCCCTGTATATGCATCCCTTGATGTGACTGATATTACAACATGGAATGTGGATCTTTATTAGATCCTGAAAACAGCTACCTTGTGTGAAAAATGGCTCTTCCAGTGGTGTTTTAACGCTAAAATAATATAAATAGTTTTATATGTCTCAATCTAGCGGTAAAAAGCTAGCAAAAGACCCATTTTTTACTCTAAATCTTTATCTTTCAACAAAGATACCTATACAATGCTGTAATGTTAATCAAATATACAAGATTGGGTCAATAAGTAATGCGCAATCATCAATAATATTTTTATTTGACAAACCATAAAGATACAACTTTGTATATATGAATACCTCACTATATTAGCTATATATGAGGTGTGTTCAAAATGTATCGCGACTTTTGAGTTTTTTCAAAAATAATTCATTTATTCATGAATACCTATTTTGTCCGCTTCAAAGTAATCCCCATGAGAAATTATACACTTGTGCCAACGGTTTTTCCAATCTTCGAAGCACTTCAAAAAATCATTTTTTAAAATCTTTTTCAGCTCCTGCTTCGATGCCGTCTTTATCTCGTCAAGCGTAGCGTAACGTCGTCCTTTCATGGGCCTCTTAAGTTTAGGGAACAAGAAAAAGTCACAGGGGGCCAGATCTGGGGAATACGGTGGCTGCGGCATCATTAGTGTGTTGTTTTTGGCCAAAATGTCGCGCACAAGCAACGATGTGTGAGCAGGGGCGTTTTCGTGGTGCAAAAGCCAATTTTTGTTCTTCCACAAATCCGGGCGTTTCTGGCGGATTGCTTCGCGCAAATTGCGCATAACTTGCAGGTAATATTCCTTATTGACCGTTCTACCCTGTGGCAAAACCTCATGATGCACCACGCCCCTGCAATCGAAGAAAACTGTCTGCCAAACTTTCACATTCGACCGAACTTGGCGCGCTTTTTTCGGTCTTGGTTCGTGCGGCAGCTTCCATGGAGATGATTGAGCTTTGGTTTCCACGTCATAACCATAAACCCACGCTTCGTCACCAGTTATGACCCTCTGGAGCAAATTTGGGTCGTCGCGGACAGAGTCCAACATCTCATTAGCAATGTTCAGGCGATGCTGTTTTTGGTCGCAATTGGGCAATTTTGGTACGAATTTCGCGGCGACCCGTCTCATGCCCAAATATTGATAAAAATCGAATGGCACGAGCCAATCGATATGTTTAGGTCCTCAGCAACTTTTCTAACGGTGATTCGACGATTGGCCAATATCATTTTCTCCACTTCATTAATTTTTTCGTCTGTTGTTGAAGTGTTCGGGCGTCCGGCACGCTCTTCGTCGTTCACATCTTCTCGGCCTTCTGAGAACATTTTGTACCACCGATAAACGTTGCTTCGGTCCGAGGTAGCTTCTCCGTATGCCACAGTCAACATTCGGAATGCATCCGCGCACTTAATTTTGTTTTTCACACAAATTTTGATATAGGTTCTTTGATCCATTTTTTTAATAGGTAAAAATCGAAGACGATCCAAAACACCTGCAAGCAAAGCAGCTGTCAACAATTGAGTGAACATTCAAAATGGCCGAGCTTGTCAGCATAGGTGAGAGACATGAGTACCAACATAGAGCCACAAAAAGATCGAAATTCGAATATACGTAACCCGCGAAATTAAAAATTCGCGATTCCTTTTGAACACACCTCATATCAGTCAATATATCCACCTTCCTTCTGTACACATTTGGTCCAGTGTTCTTTCCAATTCACAAAAGCATTATGGTAAAATCATACATATTGCTATCTGAATCACCCTCAACCCTCATAGAGTAACTTTTAATCATTTTCAAATGTTCCACCGCGTAGGAAATTCCTTAATTTACCAAACATGTAGAAGACGGAAGTAGCTGGGTCAGGATTGTAAGCTGGGTGAGGCATCAGAGTCCACTCATATCTTGAAATTTGAGCCAATGTCTGTTGTGCAATGTGGGGTGTTGCATTGTCCTGATGAAATTTGATTTGACAGGACTTTTTGTTTAAATGGCTCTTTTTAGCTTTTCTAATGATCTACAATATCTTTCTTTGTTGATGGAAGTATTTTTTCAACAATGTCCATGAGCTCTTCTTGGTCAAAAGACCGTGATCATGATTTTGTCTTTGGAAGGGAAAGATTTGGTTTTTTCTTGACTGGAGACATTTTATGGGCCCATTGCATTGATTGACGCTTTGAAGAAGGTTCATAATGATAAACCAAAGTATCATCACACATTATGACTTCTTTAAAGGCCTCAGAAGCTGGTCCTGGGTAAAATTCAATGAGGTCTAAACAAATTTCTTTCCGAGGCTGCATCATTTCTCGTGTTAGAAACTCTGGCACCCATTTTGAGCACAATTTTCGATAGCCAAGATCTGAAAGTAGTTCAAGAACACTTCCTTTAGAGATTGAAAGTTTTTTCATCAATTGATATGTCGTTATTGTCCGGTTATTTTTGACAATTTCCTCAACAAGAGCCAAATATTGGTCTGTTGTGACAGTTGAAGGTTCACCTGGCCTCTCTTTGTCATGAAGATCAAAATCACCTTTCTGAAAACGCTGAACTCATTTCTGTATAGTGTTTCTATCCAATGTTTCGTTTCCATATACTGGCTGAAGTTTTGAGTGAATTGTTGTGGCTGAAATGTCACCGAACTTAGAGAGGAACTCGGTCATCGACCGTTGTCGGATTCTTGTGTTCACATTAGGCTCCATATCTGAAAGAAATACAAAATATGAATCAATTCTGATTGCAGATATGCAGTGTTTTATTTACCATAAAACATGTATTTTATGATAATAAATTATTTATATATTTTGCTAGGCGCGTGATTGTGCATTACGTATTGACCCAACCTAATAAATGGAAATTTTGTCGAGTGATGAATATCATCTTTAATGTCGCCTCTCCCGTCAAAATAGAGGTCAAAACTAGACGCTATCTATTGACCGTCTCCACAATATATCGGACTCAGGTCGGTTACAAAGCCACAACACCAGTTTTGACAAACTGAGAAGCGTCTACCTGAAGACCATGGTTTTGGACTAATGACTCTTTATTCCTTGGTGGTCCTTATTCCACGATTCCACAAATGAAATCTTTACAATTTTCAAAAGAGGTGTTTAGCTAGTAAAGTTCTTAGGCCAAATCTATGGCCAAAATATAGATGGAATTTTTTTCGGAATGAATTTTGATATATGAAAATAAAGGCCACCTCTCCTGGCAAAATAGATGCCAATTCTATTTGGCCTTGCCACTCCACTATCTAAACATCTTTCGGCAGATTGTGATGATTTCATTTGATTCCTTGTGGTTCTCTCTCTCTCTCTCTCTCTCTCTCATAGAATAAAGTACGCCCTGGACTGAACAAGACCATTAGGCCGAAACCATGGTCTCCATGTAGACGCTTCTCAGTTTACCAACGCTGGTGTTGTGGCTTCATGACCGAACTGAGTAGGCTAGTTTGCGGTCAATAGAAGGCGCTTAGTTTTAGCGTCTATTTTGACAGGAGAGGTGACCTTTGCTTTTATAGAGAAGTTGTTGTGATTAGTGTCCATCAGGTCAATTTCGATACGTTTGGTGACTCTATGGACAAATATTCTCCAATATAATCTGCTGGTGATCATCACTAGTTTTGGAGACGGCGCTTGGTTTTAGTGAATTTTTTGACAGGAGAGGGGACTTTTATTTTTATAGTTAGTGGAATATTTTCTGAATATCCTATGATTATTTTAAAAATTTAGTTGTATGTAGATACCAGGTATTGGATTCACCAAGTTTTTAGAGATATTAATCTTTATTATTCTCTTTTCAAACTACCCTCACACACATATATATATATATATACACCTAATTCATCTCTTGAACTGAGTCCACTTGTATCTGTAAATTCATATTAATATATTCTGAGGGTATTATTTTGTGTTTAATTTTCAAAGGTATGAATTATATTACTTCTGTTTTTTTTCACAAATATTTTGGTATCTGCACAATATTTTTATTTTAGTTTTCACCTCAGTGAAGTATACAGCTTTAAACCGTGTGTATGTTTTGTCCCCATGGGTCAAAAATGATCCATTATAATTTAAGAATTAATTGAAAGGAAAGAAATAAAATTTTATATTTGAGAAGTCCCATAGTAACCAAGCAATATTCCATTGTTACAGTAGATTCAAAGTTCCTTGAATTGAGTGCGACTAATTTTGGAGATGAAAGTTCCAGGGTTTTTAGTGTTTTGTTTTTGGGTAGGGTTTTTTTTATCTTTTGATTTCGGTTAGCGTTTACGGATTAGTTTTTCTTACTAACCATTTTTTAGATAGGTTGTTTAGGTTTAGTTGGTGGCTTATAACTAACCCTTTTTATTTCTATAAGTTTCACAGTTGGGGGGTGACAGTGGTATGGGGGGTTGGGGTTTATCTTAGTGCTAGGGATTATAGGGGGGGTTATTTAGAGTTTTTTAGGGAGAGGTTTTTTTAGAGTTTTTATTTTTTTTTTCAAAGCATTGGCATTTATATCAAAATTCTTTTTTTTTAATAAATCATTGGGTTTTTAAATTTCTAAATTGATTTATATATATATTTGATTGGCAGTTTCATCAAAATTCTTTTTTTATAGATTGGCATTTTTATCAAAATTGTTTTATTTATTTTAGGATTGGCTTTTTTTTTTCAAAATTCATCTCCCTTATTAGCCAACCTCATTTCCATTCTAATGGCCACTATTCCTACTTGAAGCCATAGTCAGGCAGTCTGCTCCCACCCTCATGATGCTCTCACTTAACGCCTTGATGATCAAATTGGAACCCAAGAAATTTATCCTAAAGTGATCATATTGATCTCAAGAAATGGCTTTCAACGCTAACTATCTGGAACTTCTGCTGTGGATTCCGAGTATCTTGAACCCTCAAGAAATTTCCCTAACCTATGATCAAAATGACCTGAGAACTTCTGAAGAGCTGGAACTAAGTATCTTTCTGTTGCAAGCTTATCAAACGCATCTTAAGATTCTTCTTATCTCTGAACATATGCAACTAAAGCTATTGCTGTTGCTATTGAGCATCTGGAACTAAGCCCTTCGCTGTTGTTGCTGAGCATCTGTAACATGATCCTAACCTTTGATCTTGAAAACCAATATATTACTTTTGCTGCTGTTATCTTGAAACCCTCTATATTCCCGATGTACAATTGGGATTCAAGCTTATCTTCACCGATCCCTCATCCCACTTCCCCAAGACTGACTCTTCTGACCAACCATCCATCAACCTAATTAACCATTAACTCCTCACATCATAATCTTGGAAACTGATCTCTGTCGGAGCTGCCTGCCCTCTTCTCCAATGTCCACGGAGGAACCTGACAAAATGGCCACTCGTCCAATTCCCGTTTCTTTCTTAAAGATCTACTCAACCGTTTCCTCTCCACCCAGTCCTATATCACTGTGGAGATAAATAAAATATCAATGTGATATTTCAGTTTTACTATATTTTAAATACATACATTTTCTATATATTACCGAATTGTCTTCAGTTATTTCAATGTATGCATATATAGTTTAACTTTCTTTAAAGATTATTTTATGGATACTTGTGTTTATTAAATATGATTCTATATATCTATATAATATGGTTTCTTAAAACATTATAAATGTAAACCCACTAATTGATGTATAATATAATATTTATAAAGAATACTATTATATTGTCACGGCACTTCTCAGCCCGTCAATGTTTGCGTAAGGTTTCTAAGAAAACAATGTGGGTTCGTTGAGCTTAGAACGAGATATCATTTGTTAAAAGGACTTATACAATACTGAAAGTGCGAGCAGCACGAGACGCCCGCAGACACAATCCCACCTTCTGACTCAGATACCTTGTTATGAAGAAAAGAGGGGAGCATTCATTTCACACTATTTTTAAAAGGGAGTTGAAAAAGGATCTTCTATTCGTAATATTGTATCCTAATAATATATAGATTTCCAATAGTACAGGGTGATCCAAAAGTCCCGCACAACTTTAAAAATTAATAACTCCGCGAATATTTGCGCTAGAGCAATGCGGTAAACACCATTGTGTTCAGGATGCAATGGGATTTTTTTATGGCAAATAATGAAAAATTCGAAATTGATTTTAGTTACAACTTTATTCGCTAGATGGCGCTCTACCAGAATCAGAGATTCAGCGGCCAAATTGTTTGATAAATTGAAAAATAAAACTGAACGACACGTATTTTTCCTTTTTGAATACCAGGAAAGAACCCTAATAATATCAAATGATAAATTAATAAACCATCATTTCGCCAAAAGTTAGAAGAAATGTTTAACGATTTTTAAATACAATCTGAGATATGTAAAATAGGTATATGCAAATTAAACATGTAGCAAAAATATTTATATTTTAGATGGAGTTTTGTGAAATAGATTAAATGTTTGAAAATAACTACTGATATCAATACACGAATTTTGAAATGTTAATATAGTACCAAAAATTATGATGGCACTACTAATAGGATTTCGTGCTATAAGGAATGTATAGTTTCTTGACTAATTGGCGACACTTGACTATTTAACTGGATATTTGTCATGATCCAAAAATGAAATATAGAGGGGAGTGACAAAATATATTTGTCGTACTTTATTTCAAAATATCCTATGGGTTTGTAAAATGTTATCATTTCTTATTATACTGTACATAATTTTGAAAATGTATCCCCTCAAAAAATCATTTTTAAATCGACCTTTTGCGTTGAAAAACGTGGTAATAAAATAATATTGTATTATTTTTTGCGCAAAATTTCTAAAGTTGGGGGGAGGGGGGAGATACAGAGAATATTCCTCATGCTATTTCTTCTAATGAGCGAAAAGCGATAAACTAAACATAAGGGGTAAAATTGTGTATACCAGTGTTATTCGAGAAGTTAAAACACTTTGGCCTGCACGACATAATATAAGATGTGGGCAAATGACAAACAAAAATATTTCTTTTCACAGAAAAAAAAAGAGTCAAGATGTGAGGACAGCATTTATTATTCCCATAACCCAAAACAAAGAGCTGCAAAATATAACACATGAGGTAACTGCCTTCTCTCTTGTATTAGGTCACAATCCTTGCTCAATGTGGCACCCTTCATTCTCAAATACCGCCTGCAGACGATAGATGACAGAATGGTCACAATTAAATAGTTGAAATTTATAAAACGTGCCATCTGATAGAAGCCTTCAACATGGCCAATGTGGTAGGCCGGCATCGATAAAAACGCGACTTAATGTACCCCCATAACCAAAATTGTAAGGCGTCAAGTCTGGTGATATTGGCGACCACTGGTATAGAAAATGGCAACTTATCAACGAATTTCACCGAACGTATCCTTCAGCAATTGTTTGGCACCACGGGAGATATGAGGAGGTCCTACATCTTGCATGAATGTTATTTCGCTTAGTGCTTGTCTGTTCTGCAATATGGGAATACCCTTTTCTCTCAAAAATTGAACATAACGTTCACCAGTTACAAAAACGGTTCTAAAAGTTCTTCCATTGGGTTTTTCGAAGAAAAATGGCCCAAAAATAAAGGAAGAAGTGATCCCACACAAAACTGTAACTCTGTGCTGATGAAGTGGTATTTCTGTAAAAATCCTAGGGTTTTCTGTTGCCAAAATGAGGCAGTTTTGAATGTTAAATTCTCCCTTTAGATAAAAGTGAGCGTCATCTGTTCTTAGAACATTTGACAGCCAGTTTTCATCAATATCAATTTGCCGGAAAACCCATGCAGCGAATTCTTGAAGCCTCTCAAAATCGCTGACTTTCAACTCGTGAAAACTTTGAATTTTGTTAGGGTATTTTTATAGAAAAATTCTAAATGTGTGTTCTCTCCAAACTGTTCTATACGTAATCTCCGTTTGTCGAGAAACTTGTCTAGCTATCACTTCTCCATACGTGGATAACGTTTCAATAGCTTCAGCATTCTGCAAAACCGTAACAGCCACTGACTTGCATGTCGATGGTCTTCTACTCCGAGGTTTTGCTTCCAGAGATCCAGTTTCCTCAAAACTTTTAATCAATCGCTTTAGAGAGTAGCAACTCATTGGTCCTTTACCGCTTCGAATATCTTTAAAGGAACGAAACGCTCGTAAAGCTTCAGTGGAAGATTCTGAATCACAATTTAAAAAATTCACCAAGAGTGCTTTATCCTGTAGTGAGGCATTCCAGGGGGAAGGGGAGAAGTCCGACCACACCTCCCTGCGGTCCCCCTGGATCCTTTGTAATATTTGACCAAATTCTGGTTCGTTTCCAAGATAACTAATGTTGCAACGGCACCCATTTTCAAATGAAGAGCAAAACTGATATCTCCAGTAATGCTACCGCGTCCGGGGTAACCGCGGCGTCAGGAGCTGCAGCTCTAGCTCATGATGAGAAATCTACTACGAGGACACAATTCAATCTACTACAACTCAATATAAATGGTACCCAGAGGAAAATAAAAAACTTTCTTGTCTTCTCTGTGACAACAATGTACATATATCTTGTCCTCAGGAGACAAAATTGAATCAGAATCTGAGATTCAATATCAAAGATTATACAACACTACGAAAGGACAGACCGGGAAAATTCGGAGGAGGACTTGCCGTTTTGATTAAAACTCTAGAAATCAAATTTAAGGAAATCGCCTATAGTCAGAATAAGCATAGATAAAGCACGACAGAAGCTCAGGCAATAGAAATCTATCTTACAGATGAAACAATTCCAATCATAAATGTTTATCACCACGATAATACTAGCCCCAATACAGGCCTGATAGAGACATTAAGTGAAGCGTCTTCGGATATAGCAATCATACTTGGTGATTTTAACGCCGAAAGACCAACTTGGGGATCACCTGTCCAGGATAACAAAGGTCAGCAGGTTGAGGACATGCTAATCGACCTCGACCTTACACCGTTAAATAACGTAAAGAACACCTATCTATCCAAGTCCACAGGCACAGCATCCGCAATAGACATCACAGCGATAAATTACAACATCGCACCCACAACACATTGGAAATTTCTGAAAAGTGCAATCAGTGACCACAGACCAATTTTAACAACCCTAAAATTCAAAATTGAGAATTCCCAACAGAATAAAAGAACACTGGAAAAATATTCACAGAAAATCTTGAATAACTGTGCAACGAAGAATTAAATCACAGAACGATTGGCAAAAAATTGGTAAAATTCTCTTCGAACATATCCAAAGCTGCAAAAGTATCGATACCTAGAGGTAGACGTAAAGACCTGTGAATACTTTACTGGAAGGACCACAACATCGATGCAATGATTACAGAGAGAGACAATATCAATGAACTTCTTAAAACAAATAAAACAGAAGAAATCATAAAGGAACTCATTGAAATTAGTCACAAAATAGAACAAGAAATTTGGAAAAAAGGAAAGCCATCACTGGAATATAATTAGTGTTATAAAACAATCAAAACCAACACTAATCCTCCAATACTCTAGCCGATATGAATAGCGAGAACGAACAAACAGATGGCTGAAATAATTGCTGAATATCTTTCAAGCACTTCCAGACTCAGCTATACGAATGAAGGCAGGACTCTAAAAAATAATGTAAACAGGTTAGTTAAACAAGCAAGAAATTACCATCAACGAAATATTTACTCGAGAGAGAGAGACTTCACAATGAATGAGCTAAACTCATCAATAGGAAAGTTAAATCCAAGATGTCACCTGGAGATGCTCTAATCTTTGGTCAAATGATTAAACACTTTGGAGACGAAGCTAAAAATCAACTCCTACGAATACTGAAGATTTCTGGCAAACTGGTAAACTACCAAAGAATTGGAAGATATCAATTATAGTGCCAATACTGAAACCAAACAAAGATGCCAAGGAATGCAAGAACTATCGGCCAATTTCTCTTACCAGCATACTTTGTAAAATAACAGAATGAATTATCCACTCTAGGCTCATAGTCTGGCTCACTAACAATAATAAAATAAACTTCTACCAAACTGTCTAAAGATCCAGACACTGTACAACTGATAAACTGTTCTACTTCTGTCAATCAATAATAGATTTCTAGGAAAAACCGCCGAAGAAGACAACGGCCGTATTCCTGGATATGACCTTAGCTTTTGATCGTGTGTAGAAATTTTTTTGAAAAGCTGCAAAACATCGGAGTAAGAGGAAAAACCTTAATCTGGATTGCAGACTTTTTAAGGGGAAGAAGGATAAAGGTTCGGGTTAATGGAACATTTTCCAAGGACCGAAGAACATGGGCTGGTGTACCTCAGGGATCTGTGCTTAGTCCTCTACTCTTCTCGCTATATATTAACTGTTGTTTATGTAAATAGATTAATATTATTTGTATTATTTAAAGCCTCATTATGTAAAAATATATGTATATATATTGGACATTTGTTGTTGGTCATGGTCAAGTTTGAGCTCTTGTACGTCTAATTAAGACACAACAAAAGTGACGACGAGGATGCGCGATCTACAGAGCCAGTAAAAAGCTGAGGAAAACGGCGTCTATGCAAGTATAACAACTACATCTTTTAAACTATCTGGATCAAGAAAACAAAGGAGTAGAAAAGATCAGCATGACAAGTTCAAAGTTAATATTAAATTTTAGATGCTATAGCCCAGTGGAGGACACTTCGATATTTTTGTACAAAAATTTGAGGCTTTCTTTTTGGCATCTGAAGAAGGAGATTAAAGTGCTGATTTTTACCTCGCACCAGATTCTGAAACTTTGAAGCAGGGAAACGACATTTTCTTCCTGGTCTAATGAAAGATCAACCCTATGATACTATCATTCAAAGAATTAAGCTGCAATTGGATCCAAAGAAGAAAGTGATACCACAGCGATGCAGATTTTTAAAGAGAATTCAACAGGAAGGAGAATCAATTTCGGAATATCTTAGAGAATTGAAACATTTAGCAATAAATTGTAATTTCGGCGATATGCTGGGAACCATGATTCGAGACCGTTTTGTGGCTGGAATCAAGTTGGAAAGCCTGCAAAAGAAGCTACTACAAGAAAACGACGATGTCACCCTGGATAAAGTTTTGCAGTGGCGATCTCGTTCGAACTGGCGGAGATATATACAAGAGAATTACAAGATAAATTAGTGGCCAAGATATCCCCTGTGAATGGAAAAGATAAAAAGGGTGAGTACAATAATAGTATGGTGCAGCAAAGGTCTTTCAGGCAAAGGGGAGAAATAATGTGTTATAGGTGTGGTGAAAGACATTCACACGTGGCCTCTGTTTGCCCTCATAGAACAAAGACTTGTTTTAAAATGTAAAAAACTGGGTCATTTAAGTAGGGTCTGCAAAGCTAGTAAAAATGTGGGGATGTATATTTGTACAAGAGGACTCTATATATTCTGTACAGGGCGAAACTGATGCCACAATAAATTTAACAGTAGATGATTATTCTTTGTGCTTTACAGTTGATACAGGAAGTCCAGTTACGTTAATACCTAAAGATATTTATATGATTTATTGGCAAGGTAAAAATTATTTCCAACAAATTTAAGATTAAAATCCTTTTGTGGTAAATCAATAGAGATTATAGGGCAAAGAAATGTTTTTGTAAAAGAAGCCAACCAATATTTACGATTAATAGTTGTGAATGAAAAATCCAGGTGATTTTGTTAGGAAGAGAATGGCTTAAACAGTTAAACTTGATTATTCCAGATTGTTTAGCATTAAAAATTTAAATAATGAATCTAATAGAAATAGTTTGATTGATAGATATGCAGATTTGTTTAACAAAGATTTGGGCTGTCTCTCTAAAGGATGTTAAAATAAATTTTAATTTGAAAAAGGATGTGACTCCTGTGTTTTGTAAGGCCAGAAGTTTACCTTTCTCTCTAAAAGTAGAGAATGAAATTGATCTTTTAGTGAATTCTTGCATTTTATAAATTAGAGTTCATGCATATTGGACCGCTCCAATAGTACCAGTATTAAAAAAGGATGGTAGAGAGTGTAAGTATATGTGGTGATTTTAGATGTACATTTAATAAAGCAATAGAATTAGATAGATATCCCATTCCATCGATCGATGAGATCTTTTCAAAATTATCTACAAGCACCGTACTTTCGACTCTAGACCTATCACAGGCTTACTTACAAGTAATGTTAGCGGAAGAAGCCAAAGAGCTGTTGTTGATATAAACACAAAAAGGAGGTTGGTTTCTTATAAAAGACTACCATATGACGTAGCGGTAGCACCAAATAAATTTCAGAGGATTATGGAAGGTCTATTTGCTGATTTGCCAGGTGTGGCCTGCTATATAGATTATATTTTGGTTGCAGGAAACGACTTTGAAGATCATGAACAAAAGTTGGATCTAGTGTTTAGATGATTGCTAGAAAAAGTTTAAAGTTAAACAGATATAAATGTAAATTTAAAAATAAATCGGTGGAATATTTAGGGTTTAAAATGGATAAATATGGACTGCATCCCTTATAAAATAAAATTAAAGCAGTGATAGAGGCGCCTGAACCTGAAGAATGTTTCGCAATTAAGATATTTCATAGGACTCTTAATTTATTATTATAGATTCATAAAGAATATAGCAAACATTTTAGCGCTATTCTATCAACATTTGAATAAAAATTGTAGATGGAATTGGATGAAAGAATATCGATTGTTATTTTAAAAATGTAAATCATTATTAGTGGACTATGGACTAGGCGTAATTCTGAGTCATAGAAAGGAAGAATGCCCTATAGCTTTTGCTTCTAGAACATTAACTGAAGCGGAAAAACGTTTCTCTCAATTAGAAAAGAAAGCGTTGAGCATAACTTTTGGCGTTGAGAAATTCAGACAATACTTACTGGGACGAAAATTTGTATTGGTCACAGACAACCGACCCTTAATTCATATATTTTCACCTCATAAACCAATTCCCTTATGTGCATCATCCAGAATTAAAAGATGGTCCTTAAAATTAGCTGCATTTAATTATACTGTGGAATTTCCAAAAACTAGTGATAATTCCAATGTTGACACATTGTCACGTCTTCCGTTAGAATCGAATGTCAGGGAGTCTCTTGATGAAGACCAGGTACTTCTTCTCAGGAAGTTGAATGAGGTACCGTTCTCTTTTATGGAGGTGGCATATGAGACGCCCCAAGATACAATACTGTCTATAGTATTAAGGAATGTTAGAGAAGGCAACGGTGTGGAAATTCACAAGGGTACCGAGAGAAAACCCACTAGCTCCTCATTATAAGATCAATGAGGAATTAAGTTTGGAGTTTGGTTGTCTTCAATGGCGTGAAAGAGTGGTAATTCCCCAAAAATTAAGATCTTTAATTTTAAATGACTCGCATGAAATACACATGGGGATTGTTAAAATGAAGATGATTGCCAGACGGTATTTTCTGGTGGCCAGGCATAGACAGTAACATCGAGGAGTTAACTAGAGAATGTAGAGTATGTCAAGAATCGGCAAGCATGCCCCCGGCTACCATCTCGGAATGGACTTGGCCCGAAAAACTGTGGCATCTACTTCATCTTGATATTGCGGGTCCGTTCATGGGAAAAATGTTTTTGGTTCTCGTGGACGCATACTCAAAGTGGATAGAAAATTTTATCATCAAATATATTACCAGCAAAACGATTATAAATCATCATAGAGAAATTTTTGCCAGATTTGGATTGCCCTAATTTTTGGTTACAGATACCGGAAGACAGTTTGTCTCCGGTGAATTCGAGCAATTTACCAAAATGAATGGTATACGGCACACTAAGACCAGTCCGTATAATCCTAGTACAAATGGTTTAGCTGAGAGATATGTAAGAGAGTTTAAAAACCTTTTGAGAAAGAATAATGGGAAGGATGATTTAGAGACGGATCTACAAAGATTCCTATTTGCTCATAGAGCATTCCCCCAAACTGTAATAAAGGAATTCCCCCGCGGAACTGCTAATGAAGAGAAGTTTAAGATCAAGATTCTCGAATTTAATACCAAGATGGTATATCCGCGAGAGGTATTTCATGAGGCCGTAAGAAGGCAGGAGCAGTTTTTACAGGTTGCGAGGTTTATTTCCGTAACTATGCAACTGGACCTAAACGGCAAAAAGGTACCATTTTGAAATTATTGAGCTACCGTCACTACCTTATAAGTTGCGAGGGCCTCGTGTATAAGAGGCATATCAATCAATTGCGACCTGTGAGAAAGAAACAAGTGGAGACAAGAAATTTGATACTTCCTCGAACATCAGGAGATAAGCCTGTATGTGGAAGTCAGAAATAAAGTGAAGAGGAGGTTCCAGAGGTTACATCAGGAAACAAGGAGGAGACTGCTTCTGTGCACGTACCCTCTTGCACTCCTAGACCAGGGCCTATTGCTGTGCACGTGCCCTCCTCCACTCCTAAACCGGAGCCTGCCCCTGTGCAAATGCCCGTCCGCCGTCCTAGACCTCAGAGAGCTAGGAAACCCCCAGACCGACTGGAGTATTATTAAGGGGGGAGATGTGTTGTGTATGTAAATAGATGAAGATTATTTTCATTCTTCAAAGTCTCATTATGTAAGATATATGTGTATATAAATTGGACATTTTTTGTTGGCCAAACGAAAAGAATTAGAGCTAAATAAAGAGTCATGGTCAAGTTTGAGTTGTTGTACATCTAATTACGACACAACATTAGCAACATCCATCCTCACTAAAGACACAAAAGTTGCCTGTTATGCAGATTATATAGCCATATGGCACACAAGTAGCAGTTTAGAAATATCAGAAAAATACTGAACACATCAATGAGAGGACTGAGAAGTGGGCAATGAAACTCAAAATGACAATAAACCCAATAAACACAAACCTATAGGTCTCCTTCAATGACAGGAAAAAAGGCATGAATTTAGCTCCTAAATAAGCATAAACAACCATATAATTGATAAAATTTGATCTCCAAATTACCTAGGTGTGATACTTGATGAGGAATTGCGATTTACAGAACACGTAATTAGCACCTCAAATAGAGCTACCAAAAACCTAAACATTCTGAGAAGGCTATGTGGAACAAATTGGGGAGCAAAACCCAAAATTCTCAGAACAACATAAATCACCTTAATAAGGCCAATAATGGAATATGCAACACCTGTTTGGGCTCCCTAAAGTTCTTCACTAAAAAGAAGACTAGACAGTGTTCAAGCAAAAGCGGCCAAATTAATCACTGGTTCTGTTTCTAATACCAACAATTAGAAAATTCAGAGAGAATGTGGTCTAGACCTACTTGAAAGCAGAAGAAAATTATAAACAATAAAATTCATCAATAGCTTAAAAACTAAAGAAACCGAACACATATCCAATAGAACCTATTTAAACTGGACACAAAAAGAAAGGCTCAAAAGATCTTCAACACTTCAGTACGACATCAATATTAGAAAGAGCATAAATATGGAACATAATGAATTTCAAATTCGATAATACCCAATATTTCCTACCCCATTGCCATCACACAAATGTAATCATCAATCTTAACCTGAATGAACCCTGCAATAAAAAAGAGAACAAAAACATACTTAAAAAGAAAGGACTTGACACAATTGGTTTATGCGATCAGATAAATTATTTTACAGCATATACAGATGGATCATCAGACCTTACCATAAGTAATGGAGGGGCTGGAATTAACATAATACTGCAAGATGGAACATACATCAAAATCAAAGAAGGAGCAATAAAGATTTCGTCAAACTTCACTTGTGAACTGATAGCTATCTGGAAAGCTCTTGATGTATGCCTTAACCAACCATCCCTGCATCAGGCAGAAGGAATTATAATATACCGTTCAACGACTTCATATCCGATCTAGAAGCAATTCAGAAGGGCAATACTATAATCACACAGAAAATACATTCGTTACTTACTCAACTGATATCATTGGAGAATAACTGCATTCTACAATGGATTCCTGCCAGTGTTTGGATCGGGGGTAATGAAATGGCAGTTGAATATGCAAAGGAAGCCAGAAAGTTGAGCCAAAGGAAAGAACAAATGTCATTTTTTGACGCTAATGCTTTTGCAAAATACAAGATAATTAAACAAAAAATAAGAAAAAATCAAAATGTGAAATACACTCCGAGAGAAAAATGACAAAACTATAACAAGATTTAGAACAAAACATTATAAAGGATGACAATACATCCAGATGGCACAAGAACCTATAGAACATACAACAACTGTCCTGGTGTGGAACTAACACCTACCCACATATTCTCATGCCCGCAGCCTTGCAGAAAATTGACATAGACCCAGAGCAGCTGCTTTACACACCCAAGATAGTGGACAATGCTGCTGTGATAGAGATGCATGGAGACATCTGAGGCTCTTTATTGGACACGACAAAAACAACAACGGCATTCCAGAGTAAAATAAATCATCAGAGATAGATAAATATTTTTCAAATGAATTAAAATAAATATAATCGATACTGAGAGAGGGTTGAATTTAAAAAAAAAAAATAGAGAATTATTATTTTCGAAATTTAAATAGCTGAGAGGATTCCAGCGAACCGCATCTAAAATATCAGTTTTTTTTTTTTGCTACATGTTTTAATTTGCATATACCTATTTTACATATCTCAGATTGTATTTAAAAATCGTTAACCATTTCTTCTAACTATTGGCGAAATGGTGTTTTATTAATTTATCATTTGATATTATTAGGGTTCTTTCCTGGTATTCAAAAAGGAAAAATACGTGTCGTTCAGTTATATTTTTCAATTTATCAAACAATTTGGCCGCTGAATCGCTGATTCTGATAGAGCGCCATCTCGCGAATAAAGTTGTAACTAAAATCAATTTCGAATTTTTCATTATTTGCCATAAAAATTCCCATTGCATCCTGAACACAATGGTGTTTACCGCATTGCTCTAGCGCAAATATTCGCGGAGTTATCAATTTTTAAAGTTGTGCGGGACTTTTGGATCACCCTGTATTTAATAATACACAGAGTATATAGAGGGCTGCAATATATGTTTTTTTTTTTTCAATTACATCACATGTTGAAATATAATATAGTTGGACATTGTGGAAAGATGGCTGTTTCTGTTTATACTCTAAGTACACCAAATTATATAGATTTCAGTTACAATAAAACTTCGTTATGATGATGCCCCTTATTAATGTCATTCCGCTTATTTCGCGTTTTTTTAAACCGGTCCCAAATTACATTTCCGATATAAAACAACCCGCTTATAACGCTCTTTCCAATTTGGGAATCATTTATTTTACATAAGCATATAAATAGATATATCCCATGAATCTATGAATTTCAAACCTTCTGACACCGGCCGATTATCACAGGGAACAACAAATCACTGTATTCAAAACATAACAAATCATTGTAACAATTATTGTTATTATAAAAGCAAAGGCTGCATCTCCCGTTAAAATAAACGTGAAAAATAGACGCCATCTATATTTTGACCGAAGAGGCGACGTTTGCTTTTATAGATCAAATTTCTCCTCGCAAAATTTCCATCTATATTTTGGCCACATATTTGGCCCAGAGACTTTGTCAGCTAAACAGCTTTTTGGCGGATTGTGAAGATTCCATTATATCCCACGTGGATCTCATGGAACAAAGTCCGCACTGGGCTGAAGAGGTACATCAGCCCGAGACCATAGTTTCTGGATGGACGCTTCTCAGTTTGACAAAGCTGATATTGAGGTTTTTTCACTATCCAGTGGCTGCTATTTTGAGGCGACGATCAATAGATAGCGTCTAGTTTTGATGCGAGAGTCGACCTTTGCTTTTATAGATCAATTTCCTTACTGGAAAAAATTCTATCTGTACATATTGTTCTGTCAAAAGGAGGAATACCCTGAAGGATATACATAGCAATAAATCCTCTAATAATATGAGGATATATTAAACTTACTACTTCTGAAGGTGCTTGGTCTATGGTACACATCCGGTGTTTTCCGGGTGTTGAGGACAGGAGAGAGTGACAGAGGAACAGAGGCTAGTGCGAAATAGGAACTGATGGTATTAGCGGAACATGGTCGGAAGCCAGCGGAGTAGGTCTTTTGACTTCAGGTGTAAAGAGCAGTAACTACAAAGGGAACGCTCAGACTGAGCTCTGTATGCTACTCTAGATATGTTCAATGATCCACAGATTTCTAGAGACATTCACAGTTCTGCAGTGTCCTCGCCTATTTCAATAGGAGCATTCCATTCCAATGGAAATAAAGGTCATTTTTATGCTCCCTTATGAATTTGTATACACGAATGCAGGTATGTGAGTGACTTTACACTGTTGTGGAACAATATGATGGCCTCCAGCTTGCAGTTCATCCTTAGAAGATAGAATGTTTCTGGTCATTGAAGATGATATTTGCCCTTTAGAAACTTTGCCGAAATGATATCGCCGATTTCCACGAAGAAAGTAGAACGAGAGGTTCACGAAAGTGATTATTTTGTCTTCTTGAATTAAAAAGTTTTCTACCTGACATCTTCCAGAGCCAGATCCTCTTTGAAGAAGCGCTCAGCATGTTATGAGAGGTTTTACTGGAAAGGGTCATATCTGTTGTATCTCTAAAAACGTATAATTAATTCAGCACTCATTTCTGCTCTACAATATTTCCATATTAGCCCCATATATATTTATAGAGGATTGTCGTAAATACACACGTGCTACACTTCTTCAAAATATGCAAAGGTTCAATAAAGGCAGTTATTTCAAAGGAATTGGCCACTTTAATTCTATGTTTTCTAATAAATATTTATTTGATTTCTCATGAATACATTGGTTAGTACAGGTATTTCATATACCTACATAGTGAGATCAATAATTTCCAGGAATGCTAAATATTTAAAGAAATACAAAAGTATAATAAAGTTTCATTTAAAATATCTCAAAATAATCAGCCTCACTATCTACACACTTGTACCATCTTTTTTTAACAGATATCAAAACAACTTTGAAAATACTTCTCTTTCAGGCTTTTCAAAATATTCTTCGTATTCTCCTTTATTTCAGGTATTTAGTCAAATACACGTCATTTTAAGACTTTTTAAATTTAGGGTAAAGGAAAAAGTTGTATGAGCAAGTTCAGGAGAATAGGGTGGCTGGGGTAGTAAAGCAATTCCGTGTTTAGACGAATAGAGTTGTACAGTGACGGCCGTATGTGGCCGTGCGTTGTCATGATGCAAGATCCAATTTTTCTGATGCCATTTTTTCGAGTCGTTTCTGATGCACAGCCTACCTTAAACGTTTCAAAACATCAAGATAGTAATGTTGATTAATGGTCTGACCCTCGGGCACGAATTCATAGTGTACCAATCCCTTTACATTAAAGAAAGTGATAAGAAGACACTTAAGCTTCGATTTGATCATTCTTGCTTTCTTGAATCTTGGTTCTCTAGGCTCTAGCCGCTGGCTTGATTGCCTCTTAGTCTCGGGAACATATCCGTACACCCATGTTTCATCCCCAGTGATAACAGTTTTGAGCCAATGGGGATTAGAATTAAACCTTTCGACTATGTTTTTGCACGTTTCTTTGCGATGCTCTTTCTGCTCATTCGTTAAGAGACGTGGGATAAATTTACCGGGGATCGTTTAAGATGCAGAAAATTCTTTATGGTGGTTTGGCATGTTCCAAAAGAGATATCCAAGTCTTCTGATAGCTCTCTGAAAGTTATTCTTGGGTTTTCTTTGATCGATGACTTGATTTTGAGTGAATTTTCGGAGTTTCTTATCGATAAAGGTCTGCCAGTGTGTAGATCATCCTTGACGCTTGTTCGACTAGCTTTAAATCGTGCAAAACATTCAAATTTCCTCGATTGTGATAGGACATCTTCATTAAAAGCCTGCTTCAACATTTGAAATGATTCGGAAGCTGCTTTGCCTAATTTAAAGCAAACCTCTATGCAGACTCGCAGTTTTTCAATACAGTCCATACTGAAGTTAGAAAATATTCTGATACCCTCGAGCTTATAAATTCGAAAAAAACGTGTGCGCGTGCGTCTGTGTGATCATTTTTTTTCTACGTGTTGATAAATGTTTTATCTATAAGGTCCTTATAAAATTATTTCATTATTTTGAATATTTTACGTGATCCAGTCTCATTCCTGGAAATTATTGATCACACGTTGTATATAAGTAGTGTTCAAAGGCTTCTAAGGGAGTACTTGCATTTTTGTTGATCTTTTTGAGTCTAGAAAGATAAATAATTGTGTTAATTGATCTAATTCATATAGTATGATGCTTGTTTGTTTCTTTCTTTTTGTGATTGACAACTTTACGACAAAATATATCATTTTGTTCATTAGAGAGGCCCCTACGTTTCTCACATTAAAGAAACATGTAGGGGAGGGTTGGGTGGAATTAGAGCACGTGACATTGCCTGACATCGGAGAGAGCTTACTGCGACCTGAAGTCGCTTGAGAAATAATTTTTATTTCATTAAAACATGGAATGTGGATCTTTATCAAATCTTAAAAACAGCTACTTCGTATGAAAAATGGCACTTCCAGTGGTGTTTTAACGCTAAGTTATTTGTCTCATTCTAGCGTTAAAAAGCCAGAAAAAGACCACGAGAACAGGCTCGTCTATATCTCTCAACAAAAATACAAATACCGTGTTGTAATATTAATCAAATATAGATGGAAATTTTGTCAAGTGGAGAAATTGATCTTTAAAAATAAATGTCGCCTCTCCCGTCAAAATAGAGGTCAAAACTAGACGCTATCTATTGACCGTCTCCGCAATCTATCGGACTCAGGTCAGTTACAAAGCCACAACACCAGCTTTGGAAAACTGAGAAGCGTCTACCTGGAGACCATGGTTTTGGGCTAATGACTTTTTAGTCCTTGGTGGTCTTTATTCCATGAGATCCACAAATGTGATTCACAATTTGCAAAAGAGGTGTTTAGCTGGTAAAGTGCTTAGGCCAAATCTATGGCAAAAATATAGATGGGAATTTTGCCGAGGGAAAATTGATCTATGAAAATAAAGGCCACCTCTCCAGGAAAAATAAGACGCTAATTCTATTTGGCCTTGCCACACATCCATCTCTCGGCAGATTGTGATGATTACATTTGATTCTTTTAGGTTTTCATGGAATAAAGTCCGCCCTGGACTGAACAGGACCATTAGCCCGAAACCATGGTCTCCAGGTAGACGCTTCTCAGTTTGCCAAATTGGTGTTGTGGCTTTGTCAACGACCTGAGTCTGCTAGTTTGTGGTCAATAGAAGGGGCTTAGTTTTAGCGTCTATTTTGACAGGAGAGGCGAGCTTTGCTATTAATAGCCAGGTTGTTGCTGTTATTAGTGTCCATCAGGTCAATTTCGACACATTTGGTGACTCGATGGACAAATATTCTCCAATATAATCTGTCATATGTCATCACTAGTTTTCGGAGACGACGTTTAGTTTTAGCGTCTATTTTGACAGGAGAGACAACTTTTATAGTTATTGAATATTTTCTGAGTATCTTATAATTATTTTTAAAATAAAATCTTGTTTCATGTAGATACTAAATCTTGGAGTCATCACGTTTTTTGGAAATATTAATCTTTATTATTATTGTTTTATAAAATACCTTCATATTGAGGTGGTTCGTCTGGTTTTGAAGAAATGATTCAATTATTCATTCGTGGTATTTTAATTTATTAAGGATAAAATATAAATATAAATAAAATGTTACAAATTAAATATCTAGTAAAAAGGAGTTGAAAAATGTTTGATTCAAATGGATGGATGAGAAAGAATGTCTGCTCGTGGTGGCCGTTAATTACGAACGTACCCTCGCCCGTGCTTACCACGTCACCGCCTCCGCGCATGCGCGCCGACTTGGCGTCACCGCCGGCAGAGGTGGTGGTGGTTGAAAGGCCGTTCAAAATTGGCGGTGGGTCAAAACACCGTCACACCATAAATATGAAAAGCATATGTGCTCTTGGTCAGGATATACCTTTATTATTTTTAATATATATAAATACACCTAAATCGTGTTATACTGAATCCAGTTGGATATGTAAATTCATATTTTTATATTCTGAAGATATTAGTTTGTATTCAATTTTCAAAGGTATAAATTATTTCATGTCTGTGTGTGTGTTTATAAATATTTTGGTATCGACACACTTTTTCATTTTTTTACCTCAGTGAAGTATGCAGTTTTAAACAGTGTGTATGTGTTAGTCTCCATGTGTCGAAAATGATTCATTTCTATTTGAGAAATAATTGAAAGGAAAGAAATAAAATTTTATATTTGAGAAGGTCCAAAGTAACCAAGCAATATTCCATTGTTACAGCTAAAGCAAAGTTCCTTAAGTTGAGTGCGGCTAATTCCGGAGATGAAGTTTCCAGGTTTTTTAGTGTTTTGTTTTTGGGTAGGGTTTTTCTATCTTTTGATTTCGGTTAGCGTTTACGGATTAGTTTTTCTTACTAACCATTTTTTAGATAGGTTGTTTAGGTTTAGTTGGTGGCTTATAACTAACCCTTTTTATTTCTATAAGTTTCACAGTTGGGGGGTGACAGTGGTATGGGGGGTTGGGGTTTATTTTAGTGCTAGAGATTATAGGGGGGGTTATTTAGAGTTTTTTAGAGAGAGGTTTTTTTAGAGTTTTTTATTTTATTTTTTTAAAGCATTGGCATTACTATCAAAATTCTTTTTATATATCATTGGCTTTTTGAATTTCTAAATTGTTTTATATATATATTCAGTTTTTATAGCATTGGCGATTTTATCAAAATTCTTTTTTATGGATTGGCATTTTTATCAATTTTTTTTATAGATTGGCTTTTTTTTCAAAATTCATCTCCCTTATTAGCCAACCTCATTTCCATTCTAATGGTCACTATTCCTACTCGAAGCTGTAGTCAGGCAGTCTCTCCCACGCTCATGATGCTCTCGCTTAATGCCTTGATGATCAAATTGGAACCCAAGAAATTTATCTTAAAGCGATCATATTGATCCCAAGAAATGGCTTTCAACGCTAAGTATCTGGAACTCTTCCTGTGAATGCTGAATATCTGGACCCCTCAAGAAATTTCCCTAACCTATGATCAAAATGCCCTGAGAATCTCTGAAGAACTGGAACTAAACCTCTTTCTTTTGCAAGATTAACAAACATATCTTAAGATTCTTCTTATCTCTGAACATATGCAACTAAAGCTATTGCTGTTGTAATTAAGTATCTGGAACTAAGCCCTTCGCTGTTTCTGCTGAGCATCTGTATCATGATCCTGACCTTTGATCTTGAAAATCAATATATTACTTTTGGTGCTGTTATCTTTAAACAAAGCCCTCTATATTTCCGATGTACAACTGGGATTCAAGCTTATCTTCACCGATCCCTCATCCCACTTCCCCAAGACCGACTCTTCTGACCAACCATCCATTTATCTAACCAACCATGTACTTCTCACATCATCATCTTGGAAACTGATCTCTGTCGGAGCTGCCTGGCTGCCTGTACTTTTCTCCAATGTCCACGGAGGATCCTGACAAAATGGCCACTCTTCCAATTCCCGTTTCTTTCTTAAGGATCTACTCAACCCTCTCTTCTCCATCCAGTCCTATATCATTGTGGAGATAAATAAATTTAAAATTAATATTTCAGTTTTCCTATATTTCAAATATATACATTTTCTATATATTCCCATATTGTCTTCAGGTTATTTCTATGGATTTATATATAGTTTAACTTTCTTAAAATAATATTTTGTGGATACTTGTTCTTATTAAATGATTTTATATATCTTTATGATAGGGGTTTCTTAAAACATTATAAATATAATCCCCCAATTAAGGTATTATGTAAAATTTATAAAAAACACTATTATATTGTTATGGCACTTCTCAGTCTTCGATTTTTGCATAAGGTTTCTGAGAAAATAATGTAGGTTCGTTGAGCTTAGAACGAGGATATCATTTGTTAAAAGAACTTCTAAAATACAAAAAGTGTGAACGGACCTTCTAAACAAAAGTACGAGCAGCACGGGACGCTCGCAGACGCAACTCACAGCTCTCTCGCTCGTTATACAGAAAAGAGGGGAGCATCCATTTCACACTATTTTTAAAAGGGAAAGTGTAAAAAGATCTTCTGTTCGTAATATTGTATCCTGATAATATATAGTTTCAATGGTATTTAATAATATACCGAGTATATAGAGGGCTGCAATATAAATTTTATTCAATTACATCACATGCTGAAATATATTATAGCTGGAAATTGTGGAAAGATGGCTGTTTCTGTTTAAACTCTAAGTACACCAAATTATATTGATTTCAGTTACAATAAAACTTCGTTATGATGATGCCCCTTATTAATGTCATTCTGCTTATTGTACCTTTTCTATAACGGTCCCAAATTACATTTCCAATATAAAACAACCCGCTTATAACGTTCTTTCCATTTTGGGAAGCATTTATTTTACATAAGCATATAAATAGAAATATCCTCTAAGTCTAAGAATTTCAAACTTCCTGATACCAGCCGACTATCACAGGAAACGACAAATCACTGTATTCAAATCATAACAAATCATTGTATTTATGCGATTTTTTTAGTTCTTTGTATCGTCAACTTTCGTGATTTTTCTATGGGTGAAAAAATTTTCTACCTCTTTGGCGGATTGTGAAGATTCTATTAGATCCCTAGTATTTTTGGCACTCATTGTTTTTATAAAAGCAAAGTTTGCCTCTCTCGTTAAAATAAACGTGAAAACTAGACGCCATCTATATTTTGACCGAAGAGGCGACCTTTGATTTTATGGATCAAATTCCTCATCGAAAAATTTCTATCCATATTTTGGCCATAGATCTGGCTTCACCTTTTTTCCAGCTAAACACCTTTTTGGCGGATTGTGAAGATTCCATTAGTCCCTCGTGGATCTCATGGATTGAAGTCTGCACTGGACTGAAGAGGACCATTAGCCCGAAACCATGGTTTCTAGGTGGACGCTTTTCAGTTTGCCAAAGCTGGTGTTGTGGCTTTGTCGCTATCCCGAATTCGCTAGTTTGCGGCAACGGTCAATAGAGGGCGTCCAGTTATGACGAGAGAGTCGACCTTTGCTTTCATATATCAATTTCCTTTTTTGAAATGTTTCCATCTGTACATATTGTTCTGTCATAATTAAGAATGTCCCGAAAGAGATACATGGCGATAAATCCTCTAATAGTATGGGGATGCATTATGTTATCTTTTACTATTTCTATTAGGTGCTTAATTCACGGTAAACAACCGGTGTTTTCCGAGTGCTGAGAACAGGAGAGATGACAGAGGAACAGAGGTTAGTGCGGAATAGGAACTGATGGTGTTAACGGAACATGGGCTAGTGCCAGCGGAGTAGGTTTGTTGACTACAGGTATAAAGGGCAGTAACTACAAAAGGAACGCTCAGACTGAGCTCTGAATGTTATTCTAGTTTTGTGCAATGATCCACAGATTCCTAGTGACTTTCACAGTTCTGCAGTGACTCGGCGATTGTAGTAGTAATATTTCATTCCATTGGAAATTGGTATACACGCATCCAGCGAGGTAAGAGACTTTACACCGTCGTGGAACAAGATGAAGACCTCCCGCTTGCTGTTCATCCTTTGAAGATAGAATGTTTCTGGTGATAGAATATGATATTTGCCCTTTAGAAATATTGTCGAGATGATATCACCAATTCCCACGAAGAAATTAGAAGGAGAAGTTCCCGAAAATGACTGTCTTCTTAAATTAAAATTTTTCTACCTGACATCTTCCAGAGCTCTTTGAAGAATCGCTCAACATGTTATGCGAGGTTTTACTGCATAACATTGAATCTGTTGTAAAACTAAAAAATATAAAGCATTCAGTACTCATTTCTCCTCTACAATATTTACAAATTTACCCCATCCTTAGCCTATATATATTTATAGAGGATTGTCGTGAATACACACCTGTTTCACTTCTCCTAAATATGCGAAAGACCATCAAAAGAGCTTATTTAAAAGAAATTAGCGTCTTCAACTCAACATTTTTTAATAAATATTTCTTCGATTTTTATAAATGTATTGTTTAGTACAAGTCCATAATATACTTTTATAAATAGTTCTAAAGCTTTATGGAGAGTATAATTGCAATTTTTGCTGATATTCTGAGTCTAAGAATGATAGGCAATTGTATTCATTGATCTAATTCTTATTGTATGATGCTTTTTTGTTTCATTTTGTGATTAACAACTTTACGACAAAATATGTAATTATGTTCATTAGAGATGCCCCAAGATTAAGTTTCGTACATTAGGAAACATTAGGGAGAAAATTGGGTGGAATTAGAACACATAGCCTGACATAGCCTGACATCGAAGAGAGTTTACTGCTTGAAGAGAATAAACTGCGACCTGAAGTCGCATGAGAAATAATAGTTATTCATTACTTTTATTCATTGCTGTATATGTGACTAACATTACAACATGGAATGTGGATCTTTATTAAATGCTAAAAACAGCTAGCTTCGTGTGTAAAAATGGTTCTTCTAGTGGTGTTTTAACGCTAAAATGTTACAAAGAGTTTTATATTCGTATCATGCTAGCGGTAAAAAAAAAAAACACAAAAAGAGCCATTTGTACTCGGAAGCACAGACTCGTCTTTATATTTCAACATAAATGCGCATACCATGGTGCAAAGTTATTTAAATATAGATGGAAAGTTTGTTATGGGAAATTTTTGATCAATAAAATAAAGGCCACCTCTCCTGTCAAAATAAACGCTAAAACTATTTAGGCTAGCCACTCTACCAGCTAAACAACACCTATTTAGAAGAATGTGAAGATTCCATTTGATCCCTTGTGCTTTTAATGAAATAAAAACTGCCCTGGACTGACAAGGGCCATTAGCCCAAACCATGGTCTCCAGGTGGACACATCTCTGCCAAATCTAGTGTTGTGGCTTTGTCACCGACCTGAGTCCGCTAGTTTGCGGAGATGTTCAATAGAAGGTCTTAGTTTTGGCTATATTTTGACAGGAGAGGCGACCTTTATTCTTTCAGTTAGTCAAATATATTTTCTTCTGAATATCCTATAATTATTTTTAAAATAAAAACCAGTTTTATTACTTTGGAGTCACCTAGTTTTTGAAAATATTAATCTTAATTATTTTATTTTTAAACTACCCTCGAATATATTGTTGCACCAAGTTGCAGCTTTTCAGGGTCGTCGACCTTGGTTTCTTCCTTCTTGGTGTTATACACGTTTCCCGAGCGGATTTCCATATTCAAAGCAAATAAATAAAAGTAAAAGTAAATAAATAAAAGTAAATTAAAATAAATTACCTTTCAACGTTATTGTGTTTATTTATTCGTGGTCTTCCTCGTAGGTCGTGATCCGTAGTTTTCCTCTAGGTCCTCTCTCGCTCCAATAACCAATCAAGATATATGTACAATAAATATTACAAAATGTATGAAACTATAAAAAAGAATGATGATAATCTAAATATTCTGTTTTAAATAAATATTAAATTTCATAGAATATTTTGAATAAATGTAAGGCGCATTAAAATTGATGTAACACTTCCCCCTCTCCAGAGGTTGTCACGTCCTCGTGAATGACCTCATCCATTCTCTCATAATAAGGCTTGATTCTTGAAACATGAACTATCAGAGGGTCTTGGCCCGGATTATCTTTCGGTTCTATTAGATAATTGACGCTAGACATCTCCTTTAATATTCTATATGGACCAAAATATTTTCTCAGAAGTTTCTCACACTTTCCTATTTTCCTAATTGGTGTCCAAACTGCTACTAATTCTCCTGGTTCGTAGATTCTTTCCATGTGTTTCTTGTCATAATTCTTTTTCATTCTTTCTTGAGTCTTTATTGTGTTGTTAATAACTAATTTTCTTGTTCTGTCTATTTTGTCTAAGTGATGTTTTATGTATTCATCATAATCATCCTTGTCAATGTACACCGAGATATTCCTGTCGTCCAAAAGAGAGTGGGTTCTTTTCCATACATCAGGAAAAAGGGAGAATATCCTGTGGTTTCCTGAATTGTAGTATTGTAAGCGTGAGTGATGAATGGGAGTATTTCGTCCCAATTCTTCTGATCAGTGTTCACATACATACTGAGCATATTGATCCATGTTCTATTTAACCGCTCTGTCAATCCATTAGTCTGGGGATGATAGCTCGTTGTGAAGCAATGTTTAATCTTGCACATTTCCATCACCTCTTTCATTAAATTACTGGTAAATTGAGAGCCACTGTCACTAATAAGATATTGTGGGGCTCCGTGCCGGAGAAAAATATCCTCTACTAGAAATTTAGAAACTTCTTTCACTGTTGCTTCCGAGACTGCTTTTGTTTCTGCATATCTAGTGTAGTAGGCCGTCAGCACGATTATCCATTTTTTCCTGTTTTTCGTAGATGGCAATGGACCAACAAAGTCAATTCCAATTCTTTCTAAAGGAAATTTGGCTGGGGGAATGGGCTGTAGTAGTCCAGAAGGTAATTGGTTTGAGCCTTTCCTACTTTGGCAAAGGTGACACGTCTTAACGAATTCTGAGACATCCTTTAGCATGGATGGCCAAAGGTATTTACTCTTTATTCGGTACATGGTTCTGGCGACACCCAGATAGCCATTCGACATATGATTGTGATATTCTTTCATAATTTCTCTCTTTTTCTTCTCTGGAACTACAAGCAACCACGCCCTACCTTCGAGGTTCGGGTTTCTCTTAAAGAGGCATCCATCTTCTTCTTTAAAGTTTTGCGCAATTGATTGCCTGCTTCCATTAAGGTTTTTCTTAACACTTTCGATAAACTTATCCTCTTTGTCTGTTATTTGATTTGAAAATAGCCTTTCAAAATCCTCATCCCAATCAGTTTCTGGTAAGGGTCCCCTAGATAAGCTATCGGCGTCCAGATGCTTCTTTCCTGATTTATGTATTATATCGAAGTCATATTCTTGAATTTTCAATGCCCATCTTGCCAATCGACCTGTTGGATCCTTCAAGTTTTTGAGCCAGCATAAGGCGTGGTGGTCTGTTACTATTTTGAAGTGTCTTCCATAAAGGTAGGGCCGTAATTTTGACATTGACCAGACAACGGCCAGACATTCTTTTTCAGTGGTTGAATAATTTTGCTCCGCTTTACTTAGGGTACGACTCAAATATGAGATCACCTTCTCTTCACCACCGATGTCTTGGACAAGTGTTGCACCTATCCCGATGTTGGACGCATCAGTATGAACATAAGTAGGCGCATTTGGATTGAAGTGACCTAAAATTGGTGAATTTAATAGTGCTGTTTTAGGGTTTGAAACGCTTCCTCTTGCCTTTCTGTCCAGATAAATGATACTTTTTTTAATAAGATTGGTCAAAGGGTCAGCAATTTTTGAGAAATCTTTGATAAATTTTCTATAATATGAGCACATTTCCAAAAAGGATTGTACTTCTTTGACCTTTGTGGGCCGAGGAAAATTTCTGACAGCTTTAATGTTATGTTCCGCGGGTTTTATACCATCTTTGCTCGTTATATAGCCGAGAATCTCCAATTATTCAAATGCAAATCGGCATTTTTTTGTCGTTTAACCTTAAATTAGATTCACGAAAACATCTAAAAACAGCTTCGAGTCTATTGAGGTGCGTTGGAAAATCCGGACTATATATGATAACATCATCCAGATAACACAAACAAATTTGCCATCTCAGATTTCCAAGCATATTCTCCATATTTCTCTCAAAGGTAGCAGGCGCGTTACAAAGTTCAAAAGGCATCACGTTGAATTCATATAATCCATGCGCTGTAGTGAAAGCTGTTTTCTCTTTGTCTCTTTCTTCGACTTCAACTTGCCAATATCCAGATCTGAGGTCTATTGCTGAGAAGTATGTAGATCCTTGGAGAGTATCCATAACTTCGTCTATTCTAGGGATCGGATAGACATCTTTTACTGTCACATTATTCAGTTTTCTGTAGTCCACACAAAATCTGTATTTACCATCTCGCTTCTTGACCAATATTACTGGAAAAGACCAGGGACTGGAAGATGGCCTAATTATGCCTTCTGTAAGCATCTCGTCAATTTGCTCTTTTATAATATCTCGCTCTTTAACACTTACCCTGTAAGGCTTGTGTTTAATTGGCTTCGCGTCTACTGTGTCTATCCGATGTTTTGCCAAATTGGTTCTCCCTAATCTCGACGAAAACAGATCTCCATACCTTTCTAAAACTTTTTTTAACTCCTTCTGTTCCTTTGGTGAAAGATTTTCGTTTATTTGGAATCTAGGTTCTTCGTTCTCTTCTACCTCTCTTTCTCGATTCACATTTATTTTCGCTGGACTACTTCCAAAAGCCAATGTTTGGTTTTTCATTATTTTTAACGGTCGAGGATACAGATTAGTTATCCAGATATGTGTTTCCCTATTTATAACATTGATCAAGCTTCTTGCTAGACGAAGTCCATTTGTTTGAAGCATTTTGCTGCTCTCCTCGATAATTATTCCCCATCCTCTGTTTCTACCAATGCCTTGATCAGTTTAATGGAACATTCCGGTACAATGGAATCCTTGGCACTCTTTATTTTCAACATTTCAAAATTGCTTTCGTCATGATTATTCGTCAAATCGTATTTTATAGTTTCTTGCTTACAATCTATTTTCGCGTTCATTTTCTTAAGGAAATCTCTTCCAAGAATGAATGTCCGTAAATGCGTTTTCAATATCACAAATTTGTGTGATAATGCGTTGTCATCAATTTTTATATTTAAAAATATACTTCCTACCATGTCTAATTTTTTTCCATCGGGTCCTGCAAAAGTGTTTGCGAGATTACTTATACCATGGCCTGTATCGAGGGCCGTTCTGAGGTCGACCACTGAGAGGTCAGCGCCTGTATCAACCAAAGCTTCAAAAGTCCCTATCTTGTCCACATGAATTTTCAATTTGTATTTAGGGTCCAACTTCTTGATTCCATTTATGGTCGACTTGCTTTGATTGACAGATTCAGGCGCGACGCTTAGTTTAAATCTTCCAACACGGAATATTTATTCCGGGTAGGAATATTTGTCTGTGTGCTATGACATACATCAGCATAAAGCCGAGGTGCCGATTTATCTGATATTTCATTCATTTGGCATTTCTCTTCGACCTTCTCTTGGGTAGCTGTTGGATCCTCTTCTAGGATTCTTATAAACTTAGCCCTACAATAACGGGCCACGTGCCCTGGCTTGTTACACATAAAGCAGATTGGTCTTCCATCGTCCGTCCTATTTTTGCTCACTTCCTGGCTTTTATCAACTTTATTAACATTAAGAAACGTGATATCCCAAACTCAGGGATATTTGCGTCAATACCTTTCATTGCATCACAGCAATTTGGCTATATACAATCCTGTTCAATTCATTATTTTACATAAATCAACTAAAGAAAATTGTCCAAAGAGAAAAACAAACAACAAAACAAAACACACAGAGCAAGCATCGCAGTTCTTTTTTTTTTTCTAAGATTCCTTCTTTTTTTCCCAATTCAAGAGAAAGTTGTATATGTATTTACAAAATTGATCAAATTTTTATACTTTTCTTTTTTGTCTACAAATTCATCAAGCTGTCCAATACGACCAAATCTATTTTCCCTAAAATCCCGGAAAATTGGGCACTCCAGAAGTAGATGTCTCGCATCTTGAATTTCTCCTCCGCAGAAGCATCCTGGTTCCTTCACCGCGCCGATAGTTGCCAAAAATTTCCCAAAATTGCCATGCTCTGTAATGAATTGGATATTATAAAAATTTGGACGGAAAAATCGTGGAATTCCAAATAAGAAAAAGCTTCTGAAAATTTCATTAGTATTTTCAAAAATGTCATTCATTTTTGCGTGTAAGAATGATTTGACTATACTTGGAGCATGGGGTTCGTAAGTAATTAGATCTTCAATGGACAGTTGAGCTAGATCAAATTTGATTATTCTGGATTCTATATAGTCTGTTAGGAGTGGAATATTTGCCAAACTATGCACACAGTTTGATGAAGTGGTTTTGTATGCTCTAACTGCTCATAAAATGATCTGGTACTGCATGGAGTTCAGTTTTTGTTTACAACGATTGTTTAAATATTTGAACCAAATTTCAGAACCGTATGTAAGTACAGGCCTAATGATTGTTTTCAATAAAATTAACCTCTTTTGAGTATCTAAACCCCACATATTGCCACTTAGTGAACATAATACATTTTTCATACAGGTGTTTCTCTGAAGGTTTGGTTTCGGCACAAAGTTTGGATTATAAGGACGTCTAGGGGTAGAGGGCTGGGGAAAGTTGTTTCGATACTGCCTGGGAGTAGGAGGGGAGTCGTTCTTGTAATTATTGTAAACAGGGGCTTGGGGCCTGGAAATGGTCTGGTAGTTTCGCGTGGCAGTCGGCGGCACGTTCCTCGATTGTTGTTGGGGTCTAGAATAGCGTGGACCGTTATATAGGTTTCTGGATTTCTCCACACGTTCCCGATACTTCTTTTCAAAAGAATCCATTTTCTTGCACACGACAAGAAGTTCATCGGTAGTTTTAGGAGGGTTCAGGTAGAGCGCGAAAGAGTACTCTTTTTTCAGTCCTCCAATAACATGTTCGATTTTTGTTTCTTCTTCCATTGCGGAGTCAACCTTGTTGCACAAAACTAGGATGTCTTCCGCGAACCTGATTGTTGGTTCATTCCAGTGTTGCATTCTGTTAAGCTTCATTCTAAGTTCTTCTTTATTCGCGTCCAGAGAAAATTCCTGAATGAGGCGGATTTTAATATTTTCCCAACTCGTGAAACTAGCTTTGTGTAAATTCAACCAGGTTTTAGCGCTTCCCGTCATGTTCATGGCGGCATAACGGGCAATTATGTAGTCTGCCCAATGGTAGAGGAAACCAATCTCTTCGAGGGATTCTATCCATGGGCGAGGGTCTTCTGTCCCGTCATATTTCGGAATTTCTATATTGGGGTTTAAAGCAACTGGTTCGAAACCAGCATCTCTACCAATTGTTGCACCAAGTTGCAGCTTTTCAGGGTCGTCGACCTTGGTTTCTTCCTTCTTGGTAATATACACGTTTCCCGAGCGGGTTTCCATATTCAAAGCAAATAAATAAAAGTAAAAGTAAATAAAAATAAATTACCTTTCAACGTTATTGTGTTTATTTAATGGTGGTCTTCCTCGTAGGTCGTGATCCGCAGTTTTCCTCTAGGTCCTCTCTCGCTCCAATAACCAATCAAGATATATGTACAATAAATATTACAAAAGGAATTAAACTATAAAAAGGAATGATGATAATCTTAATATTCTGTTTTAAATAAATATTAAATATCATAGAATATTTTGAATAAAAGTAAGGCGCATTAAAATTGATGTAACAATATATACACCTGATTTGTGTTGTACCGAGACCAGTTGGATCTGTAAAATAAGATTTCAGTTGTGTTTAATTTTCAAAGTTAAAAATTGTTTTACTTCTTTTCACAAAATATTTTTTTTTACCTCAGTGAAGTATACAGCTTTAAAGCCTGTGTATGTTTTGTATCCATATGTCTAAAATGATTCATTTCTATTTGAGAAATAATTGAAAGGAAAGAAATAAATTTCTTTTATTTGTGGCATCCTATAGTAACCAAGCTATATTCCATTGTTACAGTTAAAGCAAAGTTCCTTGATTTGAGTGCGGCTAATTCTGGAGATGAAAGTACCAGGTTTTTTAGTGTTTTGTTTTTGGGTAGGGTTTTTTTATCTTTTGATTTCGGTTAGCGTTTACGGATTAGTTTTTTTTACTAACCATTTTTTAGATAGGTTGTTTAGGTTTAGTTGGTGGCTTATAACTAACCCTTTTTATTTCTATAAGTTTCACAGTTGGGGGGTGACAGTGGTATGGGGGGTTGGGGTTTATCTTAGTGCTAGGGATTATAGGGGGGGTTATTTAGAGTTTTTTAGAGAGAGGTTTTTTTAGAGTTTTTATTTATTTATTTTTAAAGCATTGGCATTACTATCAAAATTCTTTTTATAAATATCATTGGCTTTTTGAATTTCAAAATTATTTTTATATATATTTGATTGGCAGTTTTATCAAAATTATTTTTAATGGATTGGCATTTTATCATTTTTATTTTTAGGATTGGCTTTTTTTTTCAAAATTCATCTCCCTTATTAGCCAACCTCATTTCCATTCTAATGGCCACTAATCCTCCTCGAAGCTGTAGTCAGGCAGTCTGCTCCCACGCTCATGATGCTCTCACTTAATGTCTTGATGTTCAAATTGTGACCCAAGAAATTTCTCTTAAAGCGATCATATTGATCTCAAGAAATGGCTTTCAACGCTAAGTATCTGGAACTTCTGCTGTGGATTCCGAGTATCTTGAACCCTCAAGAAATTTCCCTAACCTATGATCAAAATGACCTGAGAACTTCTGAAGAGCTGGAACTAAGTATCTTTCTGTTGCAAGCTTATCAAACGCATCTTAAGATTCTTCTTATCTCTGAACATATGCAACTAAAGCTATTGCTGTTGCTATTGAGCATCTGGAACTAAGCCCTTCGCTGTTGTTGCTGAGCATCTGTAACATGATCCTAACCTTTGATCTTGAAAATCAATATATTACTTTTGCTGCTGTTATCTTGAAACCCTCCTTATTCCCGATGTACAACTGGGATTCAAGCTTATCTTCACCGATCCCTCATCCCACTTCCCCAAGACCAACTCTTCTGACCAACCATCCATCAAGCTAACCAACCATTTAATCCTCACATCATCATCTTGGAAACTGATCTCTGTCGGAGCTGCCTGCCCTCTTCTCCCTAATGTCCACGGAGGATCCTGACAAAATGGCCACTCGTCCAATTCCTGTTTCTTTCTTAAAGATCCTCTCAACCGTCTCTTCTCTCCCCAGTCCTATATCATTGTGGAGATAAATAAAATTATATAATATATAATTTATATAATATTTCAGTTTCCCATATATCAAATACATACATTTTCTATATATTACTATATTGTCTTTTAAATTGTCTTTAGTTTATTTCAATGTGTATATATAGTTTAACTTTCTTTAAATAATATTTTGTGTGTAATTGTTCTTATTAAATATGATTTTATATATCTATATAATAGGGTTTATTAAAACATTATATATATGAACCTATTTATTAAAGTATATTAAAAAAATAATTATAAAAAATACTATTATTACGGCATTTCTCAGCCGTCGATGTTTCAGCTTAGGACGAAATACCATTTATTACTAGAACTTCTGAAAAACAAAATTTAGGGGCGGCCTCTTTAAACAAAAGTGCGAGCGGCACGAGTCGCTCGCAGACGCAATCCCACCAGCTGACTCAGATAGCTTGTTATACAGAAAGGAGGGGAGCATCCATTTTACACTATTTTTAAAAAGGTAGTGAAAAAGGATCTTCTGTTCGTAATATTTTATCCTGATAATATATAGTTCCAATAGTATTAAATAATAAACAGAATATAGGGCTGCAATATATGTTTTATTCAATTACACCACATGTTAAAATATATTATAGTTGGACATTGTGGAAAGATGGCTGTTTCTGTTTATATTCTAAGTACACACACACACACACTAAATTACATAGATTTCAGTTACCCAATAAAAATTCGTAATGATGATCCCACTTATTAATGTCATTCCGCTTATTTTGCTTATTTTTACTGGTCGCAAATTACATTTTGTGATATAAAACAACCCGCTTATAACGCTCTTTCCAATTTGGGAAGCATTCATTCTACATCAGCACATATAAGTAGAATTATCATTTAAGTCTATGAATTTCAAACTTCCTGATACCAGCCGACTATCACAGGAAACCACAAATCACTGTATTTAAATCATAACAAATCATTGTATTTATGCGATTTTTTGGGTTCTTTGTATCGTCAACTTTCGATTTTTCTATGGGTGAATAGGTTTGTACCTCTTTGGCGGATTATGAGGATTGCATTAGATCCCTAGTATTTAGACACTTATTGTTTTTATAAAAGCAAAGGTTGCCTCTCCCGTTAAATAAACGTGAAAATTATACGCCATATAATTTTTGGCGCAAGAGGCGACGTTTGCTTTTATAGATCAAATTTCACCTCGCAAAATACATCTATATTTTGGCCATAAATTTGGTTTATCCACTTTGCCATCTAAACACCTCTTTGACAGATGTTGAAGACTGCATTATATCCCTCGTGTATCTCATGGAATAAAGTCGGCACTGGGCTTAAGAGGTACATTAGCCCGAAACCATAGTTTCTAGCTGGACGCTTCTCAGTTTTCGAAAGTTAATGTAGTGGCTTTGTCATTAACCCGAGGCCGCTATTTTGCGGCGACGGTCAATAGATGCCGTCTTCTAATAGGTGCTTGGTCTATGGTACACATCCGGTGTTTTCCGGGTGCTGAGGACAGGAGAGAATTACAGAGGAACAGAGGCTAGTGCGAAATAGGAACTGATGGTATTAGCGGAACATGGACGGATGCCAGCGGAGTAGGTATTTTGACTTCAGTATAAAGAGCAGTAACTACAAAGGGAACGCTCAGACTGAGCTCTGTATGCTACTCATATATATTCAATGATCCACAGATTCCTAATGACTTTCACAGTTCTGCAGTGTCCTCGGCGATTACAGTAGGAATATTCCATTCCGATGGAAATAAAGGACAGATATGCTCCCTTATGAATTGATATACACGCATCCAGCGAGGTGAGTGACTTCACACTGTCGTGGAACAGGATGAAGGCCTCCCGCTTGCTGTTCATCCTTGGAAGATAGAATGTTTCTGGTCATGGAAGATGATATTTTCCCTTTAGAAATATTGCCGAGATGATATCGCCAATTCCCACGAAGAAAGTAGAAGGAGAGGTTCTCTAAAGTGATTAATTTGCCTTTTTAAATTAAAAGGTTCTACCTGACATCTTCCAGAGCCAGATCCTCTTTGAAGAAGTGCTTGTTCAGCATGTTATGGGAGGTTTTACTGAATAGCGTTACCTCTGGTGGATCTCAAAATAAACGGAAAGCATTCATTCTGGCTCTACAATATTCACATATTAGTCCCATTGTTAGCCCATATACATTTATAGAAGATTGTCGTAAATACACATGTGTTTCATTTCTTCTAAATATGCAAATGTTCAATAAAAGCAGTTATTTCAAAGGAATTGGCACTGTTCAAACTAGTTAATTTACATAGTGTCATTTGCATAAAATCATACACAGATCACGTGACAAAGAGAATCAATTGGGTGAGACTTTGCGAAAGCAAAGTATATTTCTCATGGATATTAAAGATAAACATAATGGTAATATTACTATTATCATTAATAAATCAAAGCAATGAAGCAAAGTATAGTATAAAAGGCACTGCGGTATGGCGGGTGCGGGGATTAGTAAGATTCATGTTGAAGAAGATAGCAGTGCCAGAGCCTAGGAGATAAAAAAAACTCGAGCTTGGAGGAAACGTTTTTTTTTATTAGTGCCTGAGCCTAGGAGATAAAGAACTCGAGCTCAGATCAAAAGAATAAAAGGATAAAAACATTTATAAGAAGCCTACTATAGAAACTGAAGAAGGAAAAAGAAGTGATGAAGGACCCGTGGAAAAAGTCTGTTAAAGAAAGTGAAAAGAAAGAAGTTGATAAAAAAAAGCCCACTGTAGAAACTAAAGAAATTGAAGAGGCTAAAGTTTGCAAAAGGATTATTGGCATAATAGCAGGATACTTGCTCCAACTGAAATAGTTTGGTTTGTCTTATGTATCATTTCATCATAGAAAATAAAGATCATTATATTCAAACTCATCAAACGCTCACTACCTTCAGAAAATCACCTGTCTATCTCTACAGTAGGAACAATAGTTAAACAGAAAAATGATTTATTTGAATTTATTAATTTGTTTGAATTATTATTTTCTCAATACTTTCTCTTTTTTTATTTCTATTCTCTCTTATTCCCAACAGGCACCTTTAGCTCTACGTTTCTAATAAGTATTTCTTTAATTCCTCATAAATACATTGGTTAGTACAGGTATTTCGTATACATATATAGTGTGATCAATAATTTCCAGGAATGTTAAATATTTAAGGAAATACAAAAGTATAATAAAGTTTCATTAAAAATTTCTCAAATTAATCACCGTCACTATCCATACACTAGTTCCATCTTTTTTTCCAGATATCAAAACACCTCATCTTTCAGGTTTTTCAAAATATTCTTCGTATTTTTCGTATAGAATAGTCAATGAATGAAAATAAGCGTAAGAAAGCCTAGGCAAATTTTGCAAGATTAAAAGAAAGAAGACTTTATGCAAACTAGGCTTTAGGAAAAGATCTATGCAAATCAACTTCCACAGATTAAAATTAGGTACAGCGCGTTTCCTATAAAAACTAGGATAACATCAAGTGCAGGAGGAGTCCCCAAGAAGACGAGGCTTTGTGCGCTTCGAGTGAGCAGCTGGGATTGTCGCTGTCCTTGTTTTAGTTCCTTTGGCTTTAACTGTTTCAATTGTTTAACTTTCCTTCCTTGAAATATTAGGGCAATCAAGTAGTGAGCCTATTAAATAATTTTACGAAGTTTATCTCTGATTTTTCCAGCAAAGTAGGTAGAGAGTATCTACTTGACAGAACACTTAAATTGTTATATGAAAGTGGCGGACTTTCCTAGTATTCTCGTTCCGCTACCTAACATTTTTTGGTGAGCCCCGGACGTGATTCTGCTCAAGTGGATTATTGTTTATCGGAGATATTTTGGAAGTGAAGTTTAAAGTGAAGCTAAAGTTTGAAGTGAAGTAAAGTGAAAAGAAGTGTAGCTGAGGCTAAAGTTTAAAGTGAAGTAAAGTTAAAGTTAAAAGGCTAAAGTTCAAGAAGTTGAAGTTTGAATAAGTAGAAGTTGAAAGGATAAAGTTCAAGAAGTTGAAGTTTGAATAAGAAAAAGTTGAAAGGATACAATGGCTCTAAGTTTGTGTATCAAGAAGCGAGCCCCCGTGAGAAGTCAAGTTACAAATATTTACAAGGAAATTATTTCTAATTTGGGAAGTGAATCCAAGGATTATTTTAATGAAACAGTTGGAGTAAGAAGAATTCAGGATGTACAGAAAGTACTGCTGTTGTCTGATAAAGAGATAATCGACATTTTGGCAGAAGATGATGAAGCGGATCTAGAAAGGGAAATGGATGATTGTGCACATTATCAAGAAATCATAATTGAAGCAATTGTCGCTTATGAATATGCTCAAAAACAAGTTGCAAAAGAAGTTGTAGTTCAAGATTCTTTTCCAGATACTACAAAGAAAATAAGACTTCCCACCATTGAATTACCGAAGTTTAGTGGTAATTTGATAGATTGGTTAACTTTTTGGACTCAATTTGAGAAGATTCATCTTGATATCAGACTAAAGGATAGCGACAAGTTCTATTATTTACTTCAAAGTTTGAGTGTAGACACTGAGGCCTATAAAACCGTATCTATTTATCCGCTTACTGAAGAAAATTATTCTAAGGCGATTGATGCTTTGAGAAGACGTTATGCTAATCCTGATTTGTTGTTACAAGTATATGTGAGAGAACTGCTCAAGTTGGTCATCGATAGTGGCTAGCGGAAAGAAAAAATTATCTTTTCATGAACTATATTATAAACTTCAATCTTATCTTGGTTCTTTAAAGAGTTTGAATTTGGAAAGTGCAGGCCCGGACACATGGCTGTATCCCTTAGTGGAATCGTGTCTATCTGACGAACTATTGCTAACGTGGCAACGAAGATCTCAGTTCATCAAGCTTGATGTTGAACATCAGACGAGACTAGATCAACTGATGGACTTTTTGGAAAGGGAGATTTTGATTCAACAGAATATCCAGTTAGCTAAAGGCGGTTTCCAAATTGCTGAAACTTCCGACCAAGAGAGAAAGAAAGGATTTAATAAGAAGAAAAATGATATTCCAACGGTGACCGGATTACAACAAACAGAATTAGGCGGATGTATATTTTGTGAGAAAAAGCATGCGAGTCAAAATTGTTTTGCCGCTAAAAAGATGTCTTTAGAAGAAAAAAGAAAAGTCATCCGTGAAAAGAAGGTTTGCTTCAAATGCTTAAAAGGACGCCATCTTGCTAGATATTGCAGAACAAGGGTTAGGTGCTACAACTGTGGCTCGTCTCATTTTTTAATTATGTGCACTCAAGGAGATAGAAATAATAAAGAGGCTGCTCAATTGGGAATTGAACCAGAATTGACTAATCAAAATTCAGAAAGGGTTAAACAACGGGTTTCACATCGCGAAAATTCTGAATCTTTTGATGCTACGGTGAAACCAAACGAAGATCTGAAAAGGCATAATGATTGTTCCAACCATGGTTGTCAGCGGAATGTTGCTCTTCAGACATTGATGTTGAATGTTATTGCACCAAAGGGAAGGAAATTAGTGCGCGCCTTTTTTGATTCGGGTTCTCAACATACTTATATTTTGAAGACAACAGCGGAAGAATTAGGACTGAAACCTGTGACGAAAGAGATTGTTCATCATGCTTTATTTGGCGGAATTCAAACAACGGCTGTTACGCATAATTAATATGATGTTCAGTTAAAGGCAGACGATGAAAATTTTGTTTGCAAAGTCACTGTTCGTGATCAGTCAAAGATCTGTCAAGCCCTTCCAAGAATTCCCAAAACAAGTTTAATTTCTAAAGAGTTGGAACAAAGAAAAATTAAAGTTACAGATCTTGGAAATGACAACCCACCTATAGAGCTCCTCATCGGTGCAGATATTTACGGAAAATTGATGACTGGAAAAACGCTGCAACTGGATTGTGGTTTAACAGCTATGCTTACCCATTTTGGTTGGACGTTATTGGGCAGCTTGAAGGAATGGTCTGATGAAGAAAATTCTATGCTAGTTATGTCCATGAATACTATGTTTGGAGATTCAAGACAGGATTTTTCCATCTCGCAACTGTGGGATTTGGATACTATTGGAGTGAGAGATCCGGTAGAAGTGAAATCTTCAGTAGAACAAGAAACTGCTTTTAAAAATGAATTTTTGAAGAAGATCTCCAGAAACAAAGATGGACGATACGTGGTTCCATTACCTTGGATCGAGGGTCATCCTCCACTACCTACAAACGAAATTGCTGCGCATAAAATATTAGTCAGTACCACCAGGAAGCTTAAAACTAGCAGTAAATACGACGAATATGATTATCTTTTCAAGGAATGGGAAAGAGAAGGCTTGATTGAAAATGTAAACAATGCTAAGCCTACTGAAATTGTTCATTATCTTCCACATCGACCTGTTTACAAAGAGAGTGCTTCTACGCCAGTTCGCCCAGTGTTTGATGCGTCGTGCAAAATTGATAAACATCCTTCACTCAACGATTGCTTATGGACTGGAAGCAACTGTGTTAAAAAAATTATGGAACTTTTGATGCGCTTTCGAGAAAAAAGATTGGTTTTACAGCTGATATTAGAAGAGCATTTCAGACTATTGAGGTTCGAGAAGAGGATAGAGATGCAATGCGATTCCTGTGGTGGCAGAATCAATACGAAAATCAAGTACAAGTATATCGTCATACAAGAGTTATGTTTGGCGCTACATGTAGTCCATTTATTTTGGGAACTGTACTAGAATATCATCTGACTCATATGAACATAGAAGATTCGAAGATCGCTGAAAAATTGTTAAACTCTTTTTACATAGATAACAGCGTTGGATCCGAGGATAGTTTGGAATCATATTTAGCTTTTAAAGAAAAATCGATCCATTATTAAGGGATGCTAAGATGGATTTGAGAATGTGGCAATCAAATGCGGAAGAATTTCAACACGATACGGAAGCCATTACTATGATTCTAGGAGTTCGATGGGATCGAAGAAGAGATTTGTTGTTTATTGATACAAGCAAAATTGATTTGCCGTCGGAAGTAACTAAACGGACAATTTTGTCTACGGTACAACGTATTTTTGATCCTTTCGGTATATTAGGACCAGCGTTGATACCTATGAAATCTCTTCTACAACGGACTTGGATTCAAAAAATTAAATGGGACACACCTATTATTGGCGCTGAAAAAAAGATGTTTTGAAGATTGGTGCAAAAATATACCCTTGCTTACTGAGCTCAAGTTCCCACGTGCTATGATAAAGGACAAGATTGATAAGAGGAGTTGGTCTTTGCACTTGTTTACTGATGCGAGTCGGACAGCTTACTCCGCAGTGGTATTTCTCCGGGTAGAAAATGAAGAAATACAAGTCAGTTTTATGTCCGCTAAAACACGAGTGACTCCAATGAAAAGAGAAATACTCAAAAAGAATAAGAAAACTGGCGAAAGCGAAATGATTGTCAAAGAGATCAGTATTCCTAGACTGGAACTTCTTGCTTGCCTGATTGGTAGCCGGTTACTCTCGACAGTGAAAGGGTCTCTAAACATCACTGATATAAAGGAATTTTATTGGACTGATTCCACAGCGGTTTTGGCTTGGATTAAAAGAGAAGAAATATGGAATACTTTTGTGGGAAATCGAATAAGGGAAATTAGAGAACTTACCCTTCCAAACAATTGGAGACATATTCAAGGTACGAGGAATTCTGCCGATCTACCATCCAGAGGATGTTAGCCGTCTCAACTTCTACAATCTAAATGGTGGGAGGGGCCGAATTGGCTTTTATGAAAAGGAAAACAAGTGGCCGATTTCCACAGAAATGATAGACGAGATTCAAGTCAATAAAGAAAGAAAAAAGTCAAGCGTAGAAATAAATCAGGATTCAGTGTTAATAAATTTAAACGTAATCCAAGAGGTTAGATATGATTATACGTACTCTCAATATGTGCGATTTATATCTTGCGCTTTATTTATAATCTGAGAAATAATGAAAAACACTTTGGTAGACTTCTTCCAGAAGAATTAAAGATGGCGGAATTACAATTGATTCGTAGCGTTCAAGTTGAGACTTTTTCAAATCCAGATAACTTGAGGGGATGTCAGATTGAACGTTCCGAAGATGGAATTTTGCGAGTCAAAACTAGACTTACCTTTCGAGAAGATCTTGAAGACTACAAATCGCCTATTTTACTTCCGAGAAAACATCCTCTTGTGAAAAAGCTTATTGAAGAATATCATTTGAAATTTTGTCATGCTGGAGTTTTATTTTTGATGAATGAACTCGGAGAAAAATACTGGATTTTACAGAGTAGAATTGCAGTAAAGAGGGTAGTACGGCAATGTGTGACTTGTCGAAAACTTACAGCGAAGTCTGTTATAACGGAAGAAGCACCTCTACCTAAAGAAAGAATTATGACTACTAATGTTTTTGAAATTATTGGAGTCGATCTTACAGGCCCATTGTATCTAAAGGGTCAAGCCAAAGTCTGGACGGTCATTTATACCTGTAGTGTTAACCGAGCGGTACATTTGGATTTGGTGAATTCACTTAGCACCAAAGCTTTTATTCAATCATTGGAACGTTTCATTAGAATAAATGGACGTCCAAAAATGATTTTTAGTGATAATGGAAGAAATTTTCTTTTTTGAACTGATAACTTTTTTCAACAGATTGATTGGAAGACGCTTCAAGAGAGCGACTGCGTTAAACCTATACAATGGAGATTTAATCCTCCTTTTGCGGCTTGGTGGGGAGGTTGGTGGGAGCGTTTAATTCGCTCTATGAAGAATTTGTTGAAAAGAACTCTAGGAAAGGCTACTCTCAGAAAGGAGCAACTAGTAAAGATGCTTGAGGAAGTTCAATCTATTATGAATGGAAGACCTCTTACGTATATCTCAGAGGAAATGGAGGACCCTCAACCTTTGACACCTGCTATGTTTTTACGTCACAAGGGCAATATCAAATTCCCGGAAGGAGATTTAACTGAAAAAGACCGACTACAGTTTAGTTATGCCTGGAGAAAAATCTTAGAACGAGAACTGAAAAATTCGCTTTCGATCCGAATATTTGTCTCATCTGATAAATAAGAACAAAGGGAGGAATAGTCACAACTTGCAATTGGAGACATTGTTTTCATTGGATCAGATTTGCGAAAACGAACTGAATGGCCATTGGGAAGAATTATAGAACTGTATCCAGGAAAGGATGGCATTGTTCGAGTTTCCAAATTAAAGACAGGAGGCGGGATTGTAATAAGACCTGTACAACGTATTTGCCCAATGGAGTTGGATTTTTCGGAAGAATTTTCGAATCGATTCCAAGATAGTGTTGGATGCTAATTTGGGAAAATTATTTGTCATTAATTTTGTGGGGAGTATGTAAGAAAGCCTAGGCAAATTTTGCAAGATTAAAAGAAAGAAGACTTTATGCAAACTAGGCTTTAGGAAAAGATCTATGCAAATCAACTTCCACAGATTAAAATTAGGTACAGCGCGTTTCCTATAAAAACTAGGATAACATCAAGTGCAGGAGGAGTCCCCAAGAAGACGAGGCTTTGTGCGCTTCGAGTGAGCAGCTGGGATTGTCGCTGTCCTTGTTTTAGTTCCTTTGGCTTTAACTGTTTTAATTGTTTAAATTTCCTTCCTTGAAATATTAGGGCAATCAAGTAGTGAGCCTATTAAATAATTTTACGAAGTTTATCTCAGATTTTTCCAGCAAAGTAGGTAGAGAGGATCTACTTGGACAGAACACTTAAATTGTTATATGAAAGTGGCGGACTTTCCTAGTATTCTCGTTCCGCTACCTAACAATAAGATATACGTTTTATAAAAAAAATGTATTTTTAGATTATATAATTTTATATAAACCCTCTTTTCACCCTTATGTAAATATTTGGTTTCATTTTTCCTTTTTATCTTTTGTATGGCGAATCATTACAAGGCGGAATAAAGGTTTTGTTTGTTGTTGTATATAGAACGTTCCTAACCTTCCAGAATGAGAAAGAACTTTAAACTAGGTAAATATGTAAATAAACATACACTCTTGGACAAAAATTAAGGTGGTGGAACGTCTTTGATGACGCCTGTTGTATATATATATACTTTTTTTTAAGGAGACAGAGTCAATTTTGTTAACACTTGGTTAACTCGAGGCTTTTCAATAAGACCAGGTGTGTATCTGTTCCTATTTATTATTTATTATTATCAAATCAGACGCGATATCCCTACAAGGGATGCTTGCGTCAATAACAACACTAAATTCAGATACTATATTACAGAAAAAAAAAATAAATAATTACAAGATTTGAAAAGATAAGAAAGAGGACATTAAACTCATTCTTGATTTTACATCACAACCAACAAAATAAACAAACCAAAAATATACAGATATGAAGTAATTAAGGTTTTTTTAACCAAGAGAGAAAAACATAGATATATTTACAGAATTTTCTAAATTTAAAATACTAGTCCCTACTATTTACAAACATAAAAATATCCTTGCATTCGATGTTTTCCCGGTTTCTGTAGCTCTGGAAGATTGGGCAACTCAAGAAGCAGATGACTGGAATCCTGCTTTCTCTTTCCACATAAACATCCCATAAGTGATCTAAACATGTCTCTATTTCCATCTATCTGCTGGATTATGTACAAAGATTTCCCACCTTCTAGCCCTAGATACAATTCTGTGTATGCGAATGCTACAATTATAGTGCAATATTTTCTTTTATGAATAAAACATCTACCCTCTGTCCTTACTTCATTCAAAAATATATTGATAGGGTTTGGTTCATCAGTGGTAAACCTTCCCAGCGATTTCGCCAATGTAATCAACCAGACCGTTGTGATATTGCATGTTTGATTATAAAATGATGTTGACTTATGCCTCTCTACCCGGAACTAGAAAAGTGTTCTTGGTTAAGGTATTTAAAGAATTTATAAGAGACACTTCGGCCAGAAAATTGTTTTATTTTTTCGACATTTCGACAGAGCAACCCGTGGAACTTCTTCTCTGCTGGGGTTCGCTAGCCCCCTGGCCCAGAGAAACCGTTGAGGTTCTTCCCTGCTGGGGTTCGCCAGCCCCCTGACGCAGAGGATCCGTGGAGCTTCTCCCCTGCTGGGGTTCGCCAGCCCCCTGTCCCAGAGAATATGTGGAGGATCTCCCCTGCTGGGGTTCGCCAGCCCCCTGTCCCAGAGAATCCGTGGAGGTTCTTCCCTGTTGGGGTTCGCTAGCCCCCTGTCCCAGGAGATCCGTGGAGGTTCTTCCCTGCTGGGATTTGCCAGCCCCCTGACGCAGAGTATCCGTGGAGCTTCTTCCCTGTTGGGGTTCGCCAGCCCCCTGACGCAGAGGATCAATGGAGCTTCTCCTCTGCTGGGGTTCGCCAGCCCCCTGACGCAGAGGATCCGTGGTGGTTCTTCCCTGCTGGGGTTCGCTAGCCCCCTGACGCAGAGGATCCGTGGGGCTTCTCCCCTGCTTGGGTTCGCCAGCCCCCTGTCTCAGAGAATCTGTGGAGGATCTCCCCTGCTGGGGTTCGCCAGCCCCCTGTCCCAGAGAATCCGTGGAGGTTCTTCCCTGTTTGGGTTCGCTAGCCCCCTGTCCCAGGAGATCCGTGGAAGTTCTTCCCTGCTGGGATTTGCCAGCCCCCTGACGCAGAGTATCCGTGGAGCTTCTTCCCTGTTGGGGTTCGCCAGCCCCCTGACGCAGAGGATCAATGGAGCTACTCCTCTGCTGGGGTTCGCCAGCCCCCTGACGCAGAGGATCCGTGGAGCTTCTCCCCTGCTTGGGTTCGCCAGCCCCCTGTCCCAGAGAATCTGTGGAGGATCTCCCCTGCTGGGATTTGCCAGCCCCCTGACGCAGAGTATCCGTGGAGCTTCTTCCCTGTTGGGGTTCGCCAGCCCCCTGACGCAGAGGATCAATGGAGCTTCTCCTCTGCTGGGGTTCGCCAGCCCCCTGACGCAGAGGATCCGTGGTGGTTCTTCCCTGCTGGGGTTCGCCAGCCCCCTGACGCAGAGGATCCATGGAGGTTCTTCCCTGCTGGGGTTCGCCAGCCCCCCTGACGCAGAGGATCCGTGAAGATTCTTCCCTGCTGGGGTTCGCTAGCCCCCTGACCCAGAGGATTCCGTGGAGCTTCTTAATGGAGCAACATCAGTGGTGGAGGATCATCTTGGCATCAGAAATCCATTGTTAGGGGAGTAATGTAATTTTTCAATTATTAATTAGCTATTTTTACTCACATATCAACTAGATATATTTTAACCCCCAGCTTCATAATCAGAAAATTACACACATACAAAGACCAATTAAATCTCTATTACTATCAAGATATTTTTTCAGTATCAATTAAAAAAAAATAATTTTGAGAATGAAATATTTTTAACTTAGATTAAATTGGTATGTTGAACTACCTATTGGAAAGTTTCACAAATGTTTTTTAAATTCAAAATTCACTAGTTATCTTCTTTGTAGAAGTATGTGAAATAATTACCAACAAATTCCTCTTATTGAAGCAAATGAATAACCATTTGATTCCAAGAACTGTCACAAAATGTTTCAAATTGGGATAAATTTTCTTTTTTTTAATATTACCTATATAATATTTAATGAAAAATATTGAGGTTAGAAAACACCCTTTGAATTAATAAATGCTCAAATGAAATAACCTCTCTGTAGATCATTGAAAGAATTTCCCAGTTTACCTATTATATGGGCATTTAGGTATAAGTATCAGTTTGTTGGTAGGAAATTGAAAGCTAATTATTATTAGGTTAAGGGCATCATTGGTGATACATTTTATACATTGGTTATAATATTATATTTTATTAACTTTAACCACGAACTTTCGAGCTCTCGCCCTTCAACCGGTAAAAAAATGTTATTAAGGGTGAAAATGGAAGGAAGCTATATATTGTATATATTATTGTTTCAGACAACATACGAAATATATATAAATAATTACAGAACTGTGCCGTAATTTTTACTTTAGTGAATACCATAGATAGTCTCTCCCACGTTTACTCTTAATATCACATTCTGCCTGTTGAAGAGCGAATAGCTCGAAATCTTGCGGTCAAAGTTAATAAAATTAACATATTAAGAAAGCAATCATTTAGATAATGAAAAAGGCATATATTGGATTGAATAATAGATTTATTAGCCGATATATGCGTTTTTATTATCTGAAGAATTAAATATGGATACCTGTATATTCAGAACGGAAGGAATTATATTTTAAATTTTTCTCAACTATTCAATGTAAAATATTTATATTTATTGGGTATCCAGTTAGAATTTTACTTACAAAAAGATATATTGACACGATTCACTTTCACCAAATGATAACAGGTCACCCAGTTTATTATATATGAGCTCCATATTCACTCATGGGCAAAACTTAAGGAAGCTGTCCCTTTTAAAAGTGTATATCGGGATTCAACAATAACTCTGAAAGATATTTGATACACAGTGACCTTTATTAAAGACAAGGGATAACCAAAACAATGAGCAAAATTGCCTCTGTCTCCTAAAAAAAAAAAGACGACCTGCGATATCACGGACTTTCAACATCCTAATGTTTTGTCTATGAATGTATATAATATTCATTGTAAATTTAGGTACTAAGCTTATTTAGGTTAGCTTCACCAAATAAAGATAACTCTAGCTGGAATTAACTTATCACATTTTAAACAACTCACAGATATAAATACCAAGATTTTCAAATTCACATTGGTCATATTGGTGGCATTTGAGAATAATATGTTTATATTCCAAAAAATGCTTATTTTCATAAAATATAATTATATTTCCCTTTTATATTTATGAATATTTATTTTAAAAGGCATATATTGGATTAAAATATAATTTTTTTACCAATATTTCAGTTGGCTGAACGCAAACCTTTTTCGCAAGGAATATCGCTCTTCAGTGGGCGAGATTTAATTTTGATTTGGAGTACGACAGAATTGCTCTGGGATTCTTCCGTAGATATTGTTCTTATAGTTTTCGCTATGAGTAGGAATAAAGAAACTTATTGCCTTTATTAGGTATTTTTATGAAAGCATATCCTAATTTTCTTATATCTTTTATATTTAGCACTATTTTAATCTCTATCGAATTTTTGAAGATTTTTTTTTCAACGAATTCAATGATGTTTGAATCCTGATGTGGAACTAACATTTACTCACATATTCTCATGCCCAGCAATAATGACCGCAGAAAATTGACATTGACCCAGAACAACAGCTTTACACATCCAAGATAGAGAACATTGCTATTGCTGTGATAGAGATGCATGGAAAAATCTGAGGCTCTTCATTGGACACGGCTATAACAACATCAATGATGATTACAAAAATTCATATTTGACCACAAATCAAGATTAGAATTAAGAGATTCTACTTTTCTCGGCTGTTGCTGAACCGATTGATATTAAATCCTCCATATAAAATTATTTATTGCATCTTTTTCAATTTGATGTCTATTTTAATGTGTACAAACTGAGTCCAATAAATTCGCGGAATGGTAAAAAGGTTATAAGGCCAATACAAATAATTTATTAGCATTTTTAAAAACATTCCCATTCCGCATCTACCCAGAGTTTCTATCGTTTCTATCCTTTGGTATAAAATAAAACTTTTCTAAAAAAATATATTTTCAAAAGAAATCTTTTGGGATGCCCTTCAAGTGTTTTTTTCGATTCCGCTATGATGTTCTATCTAGTGTCAAATATACTTCCTTCAAAAATAATTCACAGTTTTGGGAGGATGACAAAATTGCCTGGAGCTAAGTCTGGGGAATAAGAAGGTTGTTGAGTAACCGTGTTTGGCCAAATGGTCAGCATAGATATAGCGGTTTGTGGTCAATCATTGCCAGGATGAATAATCCATTTTTGAAAGTCCATATTTCATTTCTTTTTAGTAAAATTCGATGCACATAATTGATATAGAAATGTCCAAATAAACTTCCTTATTTAATGTCACCGCTTCTGTGTTCTCAAAGCTCTAAATATCTATGCTTTATGTAATCACAAAATTAAAAAATATACGAGTTGATATTAACGACACAAGTGCATTGTAAAGATTTAAATAATCCAATTTCAAAGTCCACATTTCATTTCTTTTTAGGAAATTTTGATGAACATAAATGCTATAAATATTTACATAAACATCCTTATTCAATGTTTGCTCCTCCTTTCTTGAAGCTCATAAATGCTTATATTTCATGCAATCACAAAATTGAAAAAATAAGAATCGACATTAATAACCCTACTAGGGATAATTTCACACATTTCTTCACAGAAAGCGAGATATAGAAAACCTTATAATTACCTCTCTATCACTGAAATAGAATTAGATAAAGTTGATAAAAATTCTAATATCACAACAAGATAACTTGTTTGAGCTTTTATACTTTCACACAATAAATCTGTTTATATTTTGTATAATATTTGACCAAGAATATCTGGTCACGTATGTAAAATTGCCTGTACATATATTGTGGTTAGGAAATAAAATGTGTGTTATTTGTGTAATACCAGTGCTCAAAGGGAGGTTTTTAGATCTTGGAAACCCCGCTACATTCACAGGGAAGACTCCAACTACACCTCGATTTTAAGTTTAAGAGTGAATTAATGAAACCAGCGACGTTCACCGAAAAGAACTAAACTGACGTAATCGCTGTGAGGGTTCACCATTGATGAGTTAGGCCCTCCTAATATTTGTCGAATATAAGTAATTTCAATAGGATATTGTTTTAATAATAAAAATGTTGCGTTATCTAGAGAAAATAATTTCAATTTTTGAGTATAGATGACGTGATAACAGAGTTTATATTTTAGTATTGCTAACTTCTAAATTTCTACAGCTACCAATTGAATTCCATCATTCCTATAAGTGTGAGCATAGCTATAGAACTATATAACTATAATAAAGTGGTCTTGGTAGAAATACTCTCATAAAATAGAAAATTGAAAACAAGAATATACATATATTGTATATATAACTTTATTTTAACCCTATAATTATGCAACTATTTGGTTTCATTTTTCTTTTTTATCTTATGTATGACGAATCATTACAAGGCCTTTATAAAGCTTTTGTTTTTTAAATCTTTTATTTAATCTGCTTCCCTGTCTGTCATTCCACAAATCTTGTATTCAAATTTTAATACAATTCTAGAGCACGTATGAATCTGAAATTTAGTACACCTTTCAGAACCCGATAACAATGAGAGTTGACAAATTTTCAGACTTCTGGGGGTTCACGTTGGCCGGCTATAGACAAATTTCTAAATTGCCTTTCAAATTTTGTAAATTAATTTTAATATACTTCCAGATTACATGGAAAGTATGAAACTTTTAACACTCATTCAGTCCAATGAACCATACAAGTGTACAAATTATCAGACTTCTGGATGGTCGGAATGGCCAGGAATGAACAAATTTCTAAATTTCTTTTTTTGAGTCTTATGTTACGCCCATTACAAAGAATTGATAAATCCGCCTCTTGCAGGCTTCTATCTATCTATAGCCTAATCCCTAGTGAACTTTTGATTCTATGTTTTGTAAATTCATAGCAAAAACTAACTAAATAATTAAAGCTATTATTTAAATGCTCTAAAAAGGAAAAAATATATTTTATTTTCTGTCATTGAGCAATTAGATGTATCTGAGAGAAAATAAAGCGGTGGAGGACGATCATCATGTATTTCGAACCTTATATGATTTATTATGTCGCAACTGATCAGCGATTTTTATAAGTGTTTGCTATATTATTACCTCTTCTCTAAATATGATCGTCCCCCGCCACTTTTATTTTTACTCAGATACATCTAATTGCTCAATGACAGAAGATAAACTATTTTATTTTTCCTTTTTATTGCATTTGAATAGAAGCTCTTTTAAAAAATTATATTATATATATATGTTATATTAAGATATTATTTAAAATGTTATATTAAAATATTTTATTTAAAATTATAATTTCATAGATATAAATACTCTGTATAAATCGACCGCCAGAGGTCGCGCTTTCTCTATAAATACTCATTGTTGTTCTTCCCCGATTGGCCGACCCAAAACTTTGTAATTATGTAAATAATCTTTTCATTTTTTTATTCTTACGCCTTAAGCCAGACATTACTTTTACAGAATTATGTTTATCTTATAGCTCAATTAAAGCAATTTTTAATCTATACTATTTTTATTATTTTACTTTCAAGAAGATTCATGCCACGACTGCACCACCATAGCATAATCTTCAAAACAATCAAAATCCAAGCAGAAAATCAAATATCTTTTTTTCTTTATATAAGAATAGCCGACAGGATTTTTAATATTATGTGTATCATTTTTTCTTGTCTATTTCCAATCTATTGGTTCACTGTAAGCCAATACGATTATGGAACACTTTTATTTTCTCTCTTTGCATTTTCACTCTATACCACATTTTCACTCTATGCCACATTTTCACTCTATGCCACATTTTCACTTTATGCCACATTTTCACTCTATGCCACATTTTCACTCAATGCCACATTTTCACTCTATACTACATTTTAACTCTCCACCAATAATATTTGTAATCATTCACACTTTATATCATTTTGTATTTTCCTGTCTATTGGTTACCATATAAAAAACCAATATGATAAGTGAATATCATCTCTCTTATGTTATTTTCTTTTAATCATTTTATCTTTTTTTAACAATATTTTTTTATCACTTTTCTTTGAATGAACCCATATTATTTTCTTCACAGGGGGGAAATGTTATATTAAGATATTATTTAAAATGTTATATTAAAATATTTTATTTAAAATTATAATTTCATAGATATAAATACTCTGTATAAATCGACCGCCAGAGGTCGCGCTTTCTCTATAAATACTCATTGTTGTTCTTCCCCGATTTGCCGACCCAAAACTTTGTAATTATGTAAATAATCTTTTCATTTTTTTATTCTTACGCCTTAAGCCAGACATTACTTTTACAGAATTATGTTTATCTTATAGCTCAATTAAAGCAATTTTTAATCTATACTATTTTTATTATTTTACTTTCAAGAAGATTCATGCCACGACTGCACCACCATAGCATAATCTTCAAAACAATCAAAATCCAAGCAGAAAATCAAATATATTTTTTCTTTATATAAGATATATGTATAACGAAAATTGAAATTATACCGCGAATGTTTCTTTTATAAAAATCGAAATTTATTTTCAAAGACAAGGCACCTGCCCGGTAAGCAGAAGGGTGTGGGTTCGATTCCCGCCCCTGGACACTTTTTATTTTTCCGTTCGCCATTACTCTTCATTTTCACCTTTCCATACTTCATCCTTAAAAGTTAGAAAAGTCGCCATTTCTCTTTGAAAATAAATTACGATTTTTATAAAAGAAACATTCGCGGTATAATTTCAATTTTCGTAATACTTGAGCATATTATATTTTCTTCTAATTACAGATACACCAGGCATTCTTGAAAAAAAAAGAACGTAAACACAGGGAAGTATATTAGAGTGGCACCACCATCAGTTACTCTCTACAGAGGACCTGGGAATTACAGCAGAGGAGCCAACACAAGGTCAAATAAACATAAGTGTTAACTTTTTGTGTGCATATCACCAAAATAACATTACCTTATGAGCCGTTCATATTATATATAATTTTATTAATGCCAAGAAAAATTTGAATACCTTGTATTTTGAACTATTTCTAATATCCAGTATTTTCAGAAAATAATCTCCCAGGACTGCAATAGACCAATCTCTGCAAAAGGATCACACAAGAATAATAAATTCAAGACTTTACCCCCACTATAAAAACATCTGCTCAACTCCGTTACCAGAACACTATCTGTCCAGCGATTTCCCGCTCCGGGTCAAACGGTGTATTGCCGGACTGAGAATCCTCTCGGTGCTCTTTGCTGATGATCGCCCCAGAATATTTAAAACAGATGGATGGACATGCGAGATTTGCGGGAAAAGAATGGAGCCGGGGCTACATCACCATATACTCTCATGTATGGGGCTGAAAGACGAACGAGAAGTGCTCCTCAGTGAAATAGGCCTTGAGGGACTCTCTTTGGAGCTCCTGTTGAATAAGATGGTGAGAAACAGAGCTGGAGCTTTTGCGTTGTTCAAATTTTGGAAGACGGCTGAAGAGAAGAGGAGGCTATATACATAATCTAATTGATGTAAATAATTATATGCAAATAATCTATGTCAGGATTAGGATGACGAATCCTGTATGGGACTTTGATTCCAGTAAAAGGCTTGTTGCTGCTGTTGTATATAGTCACAGTGTAGAAAATACTATACTATACCTACTACATATAGGTTTCTCTCTGTATTCTTAGTTCTCTTCTCTTACTCTGTAAACTGGCGAATCCTATATAGGATGAGAGGTCTTCAATAAAGGCTTTTGTTGTTGTTGTTGTATTTTCAGAAAATGACATAGATTTCAGTTACAATAAAACTTCGTTATAATAATCCCACATTGTGGTGAAAAATGACTCTTCCAGTGATGTTTTAATGTTAAGATAATAGAACAAGTTTTTTTATTTGTCTCTCATTCTAGCGTTAAAAGAGCCAGCAAAAGACCCCAAATTTATCTATAAAAAGGTTCGCCTCTCCTGTCAAAATAGACGTTAAACCTATTTAGGCTAGCCACTCTACCAGCTAAACAATACCTCTTTGGTAAATTGTGAAGATTTCATTTGATCCCTGGGGGATTTCATGGTATAAAGCCTGCCCTGGACTGAAGAGGGTCATTAGCCCGAAACCATGGTCTCCAGGTGGACACTTCTCAGCTTTCAAAAGCAGGTGTTGTGGCTTTGTGACCGACCTGAGTCCGCTAGTTTGCGGTCAATAGAAGGGGCTTAATTTTAGCGTCTGTTGGTGGTCATCACTAGTTTTCAATGATAGCGCTTAGTTTTACTGTATGCTTTGACAGGAGAGGCGATCTTTGCTTTTATAGTTAGTCGGATATTTTCTTAATATCCTATCGTAAAGATAGACACTGCCTTGCCGATATTCATAGTTCTTCAAATTAAAGACACTTTGAAATCTTTTTATTATCTCAACGTTTCAACCAAAATATTTTGTCCTCGTCGGGAGCGAACAAAATTTAAAACATTTGACAAAGCGTTAAAATTTATACTAACGCTTTTTGACACTTTTCCAAATGTTAGATTTTTTTTTGGCTCCTGACGAGGACAACATATTTTAGTCAAAACGTCGAGATAATAGAAAGATTTAGTGGCCGAAATATCTTCAATTAATATCCTATGTTTATTATAAAATAATTGTGTTATGTAGATACCAGTTCTTGGAGTCATCAAGTTTTGGAAAATTAATTTTTATTATTTTAGAGTTATAAACTACCCTCATATATATATACACCTAATTCATGTTGTACAGAGTCCAGTTGGATCTCTAAAATAAGATTTTACTTGAGTCTAATTTTCAAAGGTAAAAATTGTATTATTTCTGTTCACAATATTTTGGTATCCATACACTATTTTAATTTTTTACCTCAGTGAGGTATGCAGCTTCAAACCGTGTATATGTTTTGTCCCCATGTGTCGAAAATGATTTATTTTATTTGAGAAATAATTGAAAGGAAAGAAATAAAATTTCTATATTTCAAATATCCTATAGTAACCAGGCACTATTCCATTGTTACAGTAGATTCAAAGTTCCTTGAATTGAGTGCGGCTAATTTTGGAGATGAAGTTTCCAGGCTTTTTAGTGTTTTGTTTTTGGGTAGGGTTTTTCTATCTTTTGATTTCGGTTAGCGTTTACGGGTTAGTTTTTCTTACTAACCATTTTTAGATAGGTTGTTTAGGTTTAGTTGGTGGCTCATAACTAACCCATTTTATTTCTATAAGTTGCACAGTTGGGGGGTGACAGTGGTATGGGGGGTTGGGGTTTATCTTAGTGCTAGGGAATATAGGGGGAGTTATTTAGAGTTTTTTAGAGAGAGATTTTTTTAGAGTTTTTTATTTTTATTTTCATAGCATTGGCATCACTTTCAAAATTATTTCTTATATATAATTGGCTTTTTTGAATTTCTAAATTGTTTTATATTTATTTTATATATTTAAGTTTTTATAGCATTGGCGATTTTATCAAAATTCTTTTTTATGGATTGGCATTTTTATCAATTATTTTTTTAAGGATTGGCTTTTTTTTATTCAAAATTCATCTCCCTTATTAGCCAACCTCATTTGCATTCTAATGGTCACTATTCCTACTCGAAGCTGTAGTCAAGCAGTCTGCTCCCTCCTTCATGATGCTCTCGCTTAACGCCTTGATGATCAAATTGTAACCCAAGAAATTTATCTTAACGCGATCATATTGATCTCAAGAAATGGCTTTCAACGCTAACTATCTGGAACTTTTGCTGTGGATGCTGAGTATATGGACCCCTCAAGAAATTTCCCTAATCTATGATCAAATGGACCTGAGAATCTCTGAAGAGTTGGAACTAAGTCTCTTTCTGTTGCAAGATCATCAAATGTATCTTAAGATTCTTCTTATCTCTGAACATATGCAACTAAAGTTATTGCTGTTGCTATTGAATATCCGGAACTAAGCCCTTTGCTGTTGCTGCTGAGCATCTGTAACATGATCCTATCCCTTTATCTTGAAAAATCAATATATTACTTTTGCTGGTGTTATCTTGAAACCCTCTATATTCCCGATGTACAACTGGGATTAAAGCTTATCTTCACCGATCCCTCATCCCACTTCCCCAAGACCGACTCTTCTGACCAACCATCCATCAACCTAACCAACCGTGTACTCCTCACATCATCATCTTGGGAACTGATCACTGTCGGAGCTGCCTGCCCTCTTCTCCAATGTCCAATCCTGACAAAATGGCCACTCGTCCAATTCCCGTCTCTTTCTTCAGTATCTACTCAACTGTCTCTTCTCCCCCCAGTCCTATATCACTGTGGAGATAAATAAAATTCAAATATATTATTTCAGTTTTCCCATATATGAAATACATACATTCTCTTTATATTACCATATTGTCTTTTAAATTGTCTTCAGTTTATTTCACTGTGTATATATATAGTTTAACTTTCTTAAAAGAATATCATGTTTATACTTGTTTTTATTAAATATGAATCTATATATCTATATAATAGGGTTTCTTCAAACATTATAAACCTATTAATAAAAGTATATTATATAATTTTTATAAAAAATACTATTTTATTGTTGCGGTAAATCTCAGCCGTCGATGATTGCGTAAGGTTTCTAAGAAAACAATGTGGGTTTGTTTAGCTTAGAACGAGATATCATTATTACAAGAACTTATAATAAAAAAAAGTGTGAGCGGCCTTCTAAACAAAAAGTGCAAGCGGTACGAGATGCTCGCAGACGCAATCCCACCAGCTGACTCAGATAGCTTGTTATACAGAAAGGAGATGAGCAACCGTTTTACACAATTTCTAAAAAGGTATAGTGTTAAAGGATCTTCTATTCGTAATATTGTATCCTGATAATACTGTATATAGGTTTCAATAGTATTTAATAATATTTAGAGTCTAATGCTGCAATATATGTTTTATATAATTACATCACATGCTGAAATATATTATAGTTGGACATTGTGGAAAGATGACTGTTTCTCTTTATACTCTAAGCACCCCAAATTATATAGATTTCAGTTACAATAAAAATTTGTTATAATTATCCTACTTATTAGTGTTATTCCGCTTATTGCGCAATTTTATAATGGTCTCAAATTACATTTCCGATATAAAACAACCCGCTTATAACGCTCTTTCCAATTTGGGAAGCATTCATTCTACATCAGCATTTAAGTAGAAATATCCTCTAAGTCTATGAATTTCAAACTTCCTGATACCAGCCGACTATCACAGGAGACAACAAATCACTGTATTCAAATCATAACAAATCATTGTATTTATGCGATTTTTGAGTTCTTTGTATCGTCAACTTTCGTGATTCTTATATGGGTGAATAGGTTTGTACCTCTTTGGCGGATTGTGAAGATTTCATTAGATCCCTCGTATTTTAGGTACTTATTGTTTTTACGAAAGCAAAGGTTGCCTCTCCCGTTAAAATAAAATTGAAAACTAGATGCCATCTATATTTTGACCGAAGAGGCGACCTTTGATTTCATAGATAAAATTCCTCCTGGAAAAATTCCTCTCTATATTTTGGCTATAGGTTTGACCTAGCCAATTTGCCAGATAAACACCTCTTTGGCAGATTGTGAAAGTCTCCATTAGATCCCTCGTGGATCACATGAAATAAAGTCCTCCCTGGGCTGAAGAGGGTTATTAGCCCGAGACCATAGTTTCCAGATGGACGCTTCTCAGTTTGACAAAGCTGATGTTGAGGCTTTGTCACAATCCCGAGGCCGCTATTTTGCGGCGACGGTCAATAGATGGCGTCTAGTTATGATGGGAGATTCGACCTTTGCTTTTATCAATTTCCTTACTAGAAAAATGTCCATCTATACCTATTCACATAAAATGAAAGGATTTAAAGTACGAATGTTTCTTTTATACATTATACAAACTTCTACTGTCCTTACTGCGATGAAAAATATATTGGGAGGGCTTGGCTCATCAGTGGTGAACCCTCCCAGCGGTTTCGCCAATTTAATCCACCAGACCGCTTCTCAGAGCTCTAATACTGTATTGGACGATTCTGCTTATATACGCAGCACTGAAGGGTGGAATCTCAGAAATGGTCTTCAAGAAGACTATGGAAATAAGCTTATAGGACAGTAGAAAACCTTGAAACCATTTCTGAGATTCCACCCTTCAGTGCCTGCGTATATAAGCAGAATAGTCCAATACAGTATTATAGCTCTGAGAAGCGGTCTGGTGGATTAAATTGGCGAAACCGCTGGGAGGGTTCATCACTGATGAGCCAAGCCCTCCCAATATATTTTTTCATCGCAGTAAGGACAGTAGAAGTTTGTATAATGTATAAAAGAAACATTCGTGCTTTTAAATCCTTTCATTTTATGTGTATAGATGGCGCGTTATTGTTTGTGTTAATCTGTACCTATTGTTCTGTCAAAAGGAGGAATACCCCTGAAGGAGATACATAGCAAAACAATCCTCTAATAGTATGGGGTTGTATTATGTTCTCTCTTACTACTTCTATTAGTTGATTGATTCACGGTATTCATCCGGTGTTTTCCGGGTGCTGAGAATAGGAGAGATCGACAGAGGAACAGAGACTAGTGCGGAATAGGAACTGATGGTATTAGCGAAACAAGGACCGAAGCAAGCCGTGTAGGTCTGTTGACTTCAGGTAGAAAGAGCAGTCACTACCCAGGGAACGCTCAGACTGAGCTCTGAATGTTATTCTAGTTTTGTGCAATGATCCACAGATTTCTAGAAACATTCACAGTTCTGCGGTGTCCTCGCCTATTGAAATAGGAGCATTCCATTCCAAAGGAAATAGAGGTCATTTTTATTATCCCTTATGAATTGGTATACACGAATGCAGGTATGTGAGTGACTTTACACCTGGGTGGAACAAGATGATGGCCTCCTGCTTGCTGTTCATCCTTGGAAGATAGAATGTTTCTGGCATTGAAGATGATATTTTCCCTTTAGAAACATTGCCGAGATGATATCGCCGATTTCCACGAAGAAAGTAGAAGGAGAGGTTCACGAAAGTGATTATTTTGTCTTCTTGAATTAAAAGGTTTTCTACCTGACATCTTCCAGAGCCAGATCCTCTTTGAAGAAGCGCTCAGCATGTTATGAGAGGTTTTACTGGAAAGGGTCATATCTGTTGTATCTCTAAAAACGTAGAATTAATTCAGCACTCATTTCTGCTCTACAATACTACTCTGATCAAAAAGATTCAACACTTTGCTCATAAAATCCTGAAAACTCAATATATTTTCTCTCGGTTTGTGGCAAACGCAAGCGTCGCCCTTGGCTTGGAGACCTGCCAATTTTCAAAAATAACGCGCCACAACAGCGCGAGCAGCGGCTGCCCGTGCTTCGATTTCGTTAGTCACCGAAATGGAGGATCAACAAATTTGCATCAAGTTTTGTGTGAAAAACAGATTCAAGGGTGCCGAAATTTTTTGGATGTTGCAAACAGCCTACGGGGATGCCGTCATGAGCCGAAGACGAGTTTTCGAGTGGTACAAGCGCTTCAAGGAGGGTCGGGAAGAGATCGCCGACAACGAGCGTTCCGGGAGACCGTCCACATCAACCACGCCTGAAAAGGTAGACAAGGTGTTGGAACTGGTGAGTGAAGACCGACGAATAACTGTCAGGGAGGTCGCCGAAGAAGCAGAGATATCATTCGGGTTGACTCAATCGATAATGAAGGACATTTTGGGAGTGAGAAGCCTCAACGCCGTTCTCGTTCTCAAAGATTTGACTTTTGATCAAAAGAACGCCCGGAAAGAAACGGCCAGTCTCAATCTCGAAGCGACAACCGACGACCCCGAATTGCTGAAGAGGGTCATTACTGAAGACGAAACATTTATTTACGGCTTTGATTCGGAAACTACCCAACAAGCATTGGAGTGGCGCTTCAAAAATTAGCCAAGACCAAAGAGAGCGAGGAAGGCTCCCAGCAAAGTCAAGGTCATGTTGACGGTGTTCTTCGACTACCAGGGCATTGTTCAAAATGAATTTTAACAATAAAGCTCTACAATAACTGCTGACTCCTACCTGGGAGTTTTGAGACGATTGAAGGAAGCGATCAGGCAGAAACGGCCAGAGCTGTGGAGCAGGAGGTCGTGGATCCTCCACCACGATAACGCGCCGGCACACACAGCCCTCAAAATCTCGGAATTCCTGCAGGACCACTCAACCTCTGTGTTCCCCCAACCCCCCTACAGTCCCCATTTTGGCCCCCTGCGACTTCTTCCTTTTTGGAAAGCTAAAAAAAAAAGTTAAAGGGTCGGAAATTTCAGACCATGTTTTTTCACGTTTCTTTGCGATGCTCTTTCTGCTCCTTCGTTAAGAGATGAGGGACAAATTTACCGGGGATCGTTTAAGATGCAGATCATTCTTTATGGTGGTTTGGCATGTACCAAAAGAGATATCCAAGTCTTCTGATAGCTCTCTGATAGTTATTCTTGGGTTTTCTTTGATCGATGACTTGATTTTGAGTGCATTTTCGGGGTTTCTTATCGATAAAGGTCTGCCAGTGTGTAGATCATCCTTGACACTTGTTCGACTAGCTTTAAATCGGTCAAAACATACAAATGTCCTCGATTGTGATAGGGCATCTTCTTTAAAAGCCTGCTTCAACATTTGAAATGATTCGGAAGCTGTTTGCCTAATTTAAAGCAAAATTCTATGCAGACTCGCTGTTTTTCAATACAGTCCATACTGAAGTTAGAAAATATTCTGATATACTCGAGCTTATAAATTCGAAAAAACGTAAGCGCATGCGTCTGTATGATCTATTTTATTTCTACGTGTTGATAAATGTTTTATCTATAAGGTCCTTGTAAAATTATTTCATTATTTTGAATATTTTACGTGATCCAGTCTCATTCCTGGAAATTATTGATCACACGTTGTAAATAAGTAGTGTTAAAAGGCTTCTAAGGGAGTACTTGCATTCTTGTTGATCTTGTGAGTCTAGAAAGATAATTAATTGTATTCATTGATCTAATATTCTTATAGTATGATGATTGTTTGTTTCATTTTGTGATTGACAACTTTACGACAAAATATATCACTTTATTCATTACAGAGGTTGTATGGTGTATGGCCTTGTTATAAATAAGAAGATACTCTTCCCTTAAGGATTTATTTATATAAAAAATAGACACTTGGGTCAGTTGAAATTTTTTATTTTCTCAACGTTTCGGCAAAAATCTTTTGTCTTCGTCAGGAGAAGTAAATAAAGCATTTGGCAAGGCGTTAAAAATTGTTCAGAGGTTTGCAAGGGCGTTCTCACGTGATTTTTCGAATTTAGTACAACATCTAAAGCGCGAGTCAAAAACAAATATTAAACTCGTCAAAGACTATGATCTTGGAAATAAAAATATATAATAATAAAATTATAATAAATTAAGTAAAAATAAATGAAGTAATATGATAATAATAATCACAAAGATTATTATGTAGATTTCTAACTATTATGTCCAATTTTTTTTTATCTAGCTTATTAACTACTTTTTAAATTTAAAAATGAAGCATATTGTTGCGGAATATCTTCAAAAGTATTCAAAATTGAGGATTTATATCTTAGTTTTATTTATTTAACTATTTACAAGGTAATTATTAAACTTATAACAATCACAGCTATGCCGGAACTTCCGCCAGCCTATGGTAAACAAAACAGTAATAATTTGATGATGATCACCTTCCCGATGAATCCGCCGGGTTGTCAGATCGTAACTTATTTTCAACACATCTTCCCCTTTTCTTCTAGAGGTTTAGCCTGTCTGGCGGCTTCATCACGCGTCCACTCCTGGTCTTTACTGGTTCCGGTGATCTCTGGAATGTCCTCGGTTCACAGTCACCAGTAGTGTTGTCCCCAGTAGGTGTGAAGCACTGACTCATCTCAGGAGACTCCATCTCTTCATCTTCCATGTCAATCTTTTCACCCTGTGGGTTTGGTAGTAGGTGGAATCTATTTCTTCTTAAAATTCCTTTTGGAGAGTTGACTATATAAGATCTTGGACTTCCAGCGTCTTCGAGTACCACACCGGGAACTCTCAAGTCTTTCACCCATACTCTAGTTCCTTCATCCAGATGGGGCAATTCTCTTGAACGATGATGTATATCAAAATGGGTTTTCTTTTTGTGCCGTTGATTTTTTTTTCTCTCATTTCTAGATCAGGTATTCTTGACTGGATTTGAACTGGTGTTGAACTCGGCACAGTTGTTCTGAGTTTCCTATTCATGCATAGTTCAGCAGGGCTGTACCCATTTTCCAATGGAGCGGTTCGATAACCAAGAAGAGAAAGATATGGATCTCTTCCTTTCTTCAATTGGTTTTTTATATTCTTCACCATCGATTCGATGAAGCCATTGCTTTGAGGAAATCTGGGACTAGATGTTATGTGGTGGAAACCGTATTCTTTTGAAAACTTTTGAATTCCAACCCAAACTGTGGTCCGTTATCTGATCTAACCTCTTCGAGTATTCCATGGCGAGCAAAAATTGACTTGCAATATATAATTGTTAAATGTGTTGTTTGATCCTCCAGCAATGCCAACTCTGGGAATCTAGAGTAATAGTCTTCAATTAGAAGATAGTATTTGCCCTTTAAGTAAAAATGGTCAATTCCCACATTCTCCCATGGCCTGCTTGGGAAATCAGAAACAATTAATGGCTGCTGGGGATTAGATCTTTCTTCAATACAATTTGGGCAGTTCCTCACAAGTTCTCCACCACAAGTTCTCCACAAGGCCACCACACAGATGATCTGGCACGGCATCTACATTTTTCAATGCCAAGATGACCTTCATGGAGGCTGTTTAGAACCTTTGATCTGAGGTACTTAGGAATATAAATCCTAGAATTTCTCATTAGAAGACCATCTATGACAGACATTTCATATCTGAACAACCAAAAGGCTTTTGCTTCTGCAGAAAGCTCATTCTTTGTAGGCCAGCCCTTTTCACAATAGTCTTTTATTTCTCTACACTCTCTCTCTTCATTTTGATATTGCCAGATTTCTTTCATATTTTCATCCTTGAATGGAAGGACATGAAGTGATATGTTGAAGAAAACTACAGATTTCATTCTCTAGATATTTCTCATGCGATATCTTAATTGGGCTTCTGGACAAAGCATCAGCAACAACAATGTCCTTGCCTGGCGTGTGATGAATGCTATATGAGTAGCGCATCATCTGAAGTCGCTGTATGCGTGGTGTCATTTCATTTAGAATTTTGGGTGAAAATATTGGAATGAGAGGTTTATGGTCAGTTTCAATGGAAAATGTATTTCCCATCAGATAGTCTTGAAATCTTTCACAGGCCCAAACTATTGCTAAAGATTCTTTCTCAATTTGAGCCCATCTCTTTTCAGTTTCAGACATAGTCCTGGAGGCATATGCAAATGCTTTTTGGTATCCATCTTCAGATTTTTGTAAAAGCACTGCTCCTAGTCCATATGAAGAGGCATCTGCAGACACTGTAGTTGTTAGATTGGGGTCAAAAAGTGTTAGTGTTGGAGAAGTTGAAATAAGTTTCTTCACTTTTTCAAATGCTTCCTCCTGAGCACTATCCCATCTCCAATCATTTCTCTTTACTAGGAGTTGATTAAGTGGGTAGAGGATAGTTGAAAGGTCCAGTATAAATTTACCTGTGAAGTTCACCATTCCCAGGAATCTGCGCACTTCAGAAATGCTTGAAGGTGATGGAAACTCCCTGATGGCCTGGACTTTGTTTGGATCAGGTAGCACTCCTCCTTCTGTAATCAGGTGACCAAGAAATTTGATTTCCTTCACTGAGAAGATGCATTTCTCTTTATTCAGGGTCAGTCCTGAATCTTGAAGCTTCCTAAGGACGCATCTTAACCTTTCATCAGGTTCTTCTTGTGTAGCTCCCCAAATCACAATGTCGTCCATGTGACAATATACGCCAGATTGGCTCTCCAGTAGATTGCTCATCTTTCTCTGGAATATCTCAGGTGCAGAAGAAATTCCGAAGGGTAGCCATTTGAATCTGTATCTTCTAAATGGGGTCAGGAAGGTTGTATGGCTAGATGATTCCTCTGACAGGGGTATCTGCCAAAACCCACTGTTGGCATCCAGTCTTTAAAACAATTTAGCTCCTCCCATTTGTGCCAAGGTATATTCCCCTGATGGAATTGGATAATGTTCTCTTTTAACAAACTTGTTTAGAGCTGTCAGATCTACACAAATCCTTAGATCATTAGAAGACGGTTTGGGCACAATGACCATTGAAGCACACCAATCTGTTGGTCGCTCAACTTTTTCAATTACTCCTTTTTCAACCATTTGATCAAGTTGTTCTTTTGTTTCATTCAAAAGTGGAATGGGTATTCTTCTGGGAGTATATATAGCATGAGGCTGTGATTCATCCTTCAATTTAATTGTTTAGCTCCCTTGGAGTGTTCTGAGTCCTGTGAAAAGCTTTGGATATTCTTCAAAAGGATTAAGCTAATTCCTTTTCTCGATTGACTGAAGTCTTTTGATTAGGTTTAGAGATTCACTGGCTTTTCCGCTCAAGAGTGGTTGCATTAGTTGAGGAACAACAAATATTTCTCCAGGGATACTTCTCCCATCTTTTTCTATCAAAGCTGTGAATTTTCCCATTACATGCAATTTAACCTGTCTAGGTCCTAAAAGTTGAATATCAGGTTTGCATAACTTCTTGTGAGCAATTTTTTTAAAATAAATCTCTTGGGGTATTATATTTACATCCGATCCTGTATCCATTTTAAAAAGCATTTTAATCTTATCTACTTTTACATAAACCTTCCAATCATTTGAGTTTTGTCCAATTTCATAGATATTACCAACAAAATGGTAGTCATCACCTTGGGTGACCTCTCCTACTGTCTTATTGTAGCACACCTTTGCAAAATGTCCTACCTTTTTACATTAATAGCATTTAACTTCTTTTGCTGGGCAGTCTTTATATGGATGGATATTTGAAGCACCACATCTTATACATCCAGATTTTTCAGGCTTGCTCCACTTCTGAAATTTAATTTTCTTTGAAGCGTCTCTTTTCCCAAATGTAGAATTGAACCTTCTTGGTGGTAACCTTTTTTCATAGACTTGGTCTACATTGGCAGCCTGTGTTGTTGTTGATCGGAGAATAGTCTGTTGTTGCTTCACACATTCTGTCTGGCAAGCAGCTTGGATAGCCCTTTCCAAGGTCAAGTTAGGCTCTAGTTGCAACTTCTCTGAAAGTTGCAGATTTTTTACTCCTACAACTATTCTATCTCTAATCAATTCTTCTTTCAGAGATCCATGGGTACAATTTTCCGCCATTTTGTGAAGCACTCTTATGTATTCCTCGACAGCTTCTCCATCCTGCTGATATCTACGATTAAATTGTGCTCTTTCAAAGATGACATTTCGTTTACCTATAAAGTGCTCTTCAAATTTTTTAAAAACTATTTCATAGTTATATAGTTGTTTGTTTCTATATCAGTTAAATTGAATGATATTAGAGCATCTTCGGCTTTTTCACCTAATATGTAAATTAGAGCATTACCTGCTCTTCCTCCTTTTCGATTTTAATTCTGACGCTTTTCTAAAACGTTCAAATCTTTTAATCCAATTTGGCCATTCATTTGGATTATTAAAATTAAATTGCTCTGGAGGATTTATATTTTGCATTCCTTTTCTTTTTTTTTTTCGTTATGCAAAAATAATTATTTTTGTTTTTACTAGTAATTAGATTAGGCTTAGGGAGCTATCGCCAATCAGCTGCCACCATGTATGGTGTATTGCTTTGTTATAAATAAGAAGATACTCTTACCTTAAGTATTTATATCTTAGTTTTATTTATTTAACTATTTACAAGTTAATTATTAAACTTATAACAACCACAGCTATGGCGGAACTTCCGCCAGCCTATGGTAAACAAAACAGTAATAATTTGATGATGATCACCTTCCCGATGAATCCGCCGGGTTGTCAGATCGTAACTTATTCTCAACACAGAGGACCCAAGATAACGTTTCGTACATTAAAGAAACATGTAGGGGAGGGTTGGGTGGAATTAGGGCACTTAGCTGACGTAACCTGACATTGAAGAGAGTGTACTACGACCTGAAGTCGCTTGAAAAATAAAAGGTATTTCATTACTTTTTATTCAGTCTCCCTGTGTATGCATGCTTTCATGTGACTAATATTACAACACGGAATATGGATCTTTAAAAAATCCTAAAACCAGCTAGCTTCGTGTGAAAAATAGTTCTTCCAAACGTGTTTTAACGCTAAGTTATTTGTCTCATTCTAGCGTTAAAAAAGCCAGAAAAAGAGCCATTTTGGCTCGAGAGCAGGCTCGTCTATATCTTTCAACAAAGATACACATACCATGTTGTAATGTTAATCAAATATAGATGTAAAATTTTTCGGGTGAAGAAATTGGTCTTTAAAAATAAATGTCGCCTCTCCCGTCAAAATAGAGGTCAAAATTAGACGTTATCTATTGACCGTCTCCGCAATCTATCGGACTCAGGTCAGTGACAAAGCCACAACACCAGCTTTGGAAAACTGAGAAGCGTCCACCTGGAGACCATGGTTTTGGCTAATGACTCTTTAGTCCTTGGTGGTCTTCATTCCATGAGATCCACAAATGTGATTCACAATTTGCAAAAGAGGTGTTTAGCTGGTAAAGTGCTTAGACCAAATCTATGGCCAAAATATAGATGGGAATTTTGTCGAGAGGATATTGATCTATAAAAATAAAGGCCACCTCTCCCGGCAAAATAGACGCTAATTCTATTTTTCCATGCCACTTTACCATCTCAACATGTCTCGGCAGATTGTGATGATTTCATTTGATTCTTTGTGGTTCTCTCTCATGGAATAAAGTCCACCCTGGACTGAACAGGGCCATTAGCCCGAAACCATGGTCTCCAGGTAGACCTTTCTCAGTTTGCCAAAGTTGGTGTTATGGCTTTGTCAACGACCTGAGTCCGCTAGTTTGCGGTCAATAGAAGAGGCTTAGTTTTAGCGTCTATTTTGACAGGAGAGGCGACCATTGCTTTTAATAGACAGGTTGTTGTTGTTGTTATTAGTGTCCATCAGGTCAATTTCGACACATTTGGTGACTCGATGGACAAATATTCTCCAATATAATCTGTCATATGTCATCACTAGTTTTCGGAGACGGTGTTTAGTTTTAGCGTCTTTTTGACAGAAGAGACAACTTTTATAGTTATTGAATATTTTCTGAATATCTTATAATTATTTCAAAATTAAAATCTAGTTTCATGTAGATACTAAATCTTGGAGTCATCACGTTTTTTGGAAATATTAATCTTTATTATTATTGTTTTATAAACCACCTTCATATAAATATGAAAAGCATATGTGCTCTGGGTCAGGATATACCTTCATTATTTTTAATATATTTATATAAATACACCTAAATCATGTTATACTGAATCCAGTTGGATATGTAAATTCATATTTTTATATTCTGAAGATATTAGTTTGTATTCAATTTTCAAAGGTATAAATTATTTCATGTCTGTGTGTGTGTTTATAAATATTTTGGTATCCACACACTTTTTCATTTTTTTACCTCAGTGAAGTATGCAGTTTTAAACAGTGTGTATGTGTTAGTCCCCATGTGTCGAAAATGATTCATTTCTATTTGAGAAATAATTGAAAGGAAAGAAATAAAATTTTATATTTGAGAAGGTCCATAGTAACCAAGCAATATTCCATTGTTACAGTTAAAGCAAAGTTCCTTAAGTTGAGTGCGGCTAATTCCGGAGATGAAGTTTCCAGGTTTTTTAGTGTTTTGTTTTTGGGTAGGGTTTTTCTATCTTTTGATTTCGGTTAGCGTTTACGGATTAGTTTTTCTTACTAACCATTTTTTAGATAGGTTGTTTAGGTTTAGTTGGTGGCTTATAACTAACCCTTTTTATTTCTATAAGTTTCACAGTTGGGGGGTGACAGTGGTATGGGGGGTTGGGGTTTATCTTAGTGCTAGGGATTATAGGGGGAGTTATTTAGAGTTTTTAAGAGAGAGGTTTTTTTAGAGTTTTTTTATTTTATATTTTAAAGCATTGGCATTACTATCAAAATTCTTTTTATATATCATTGGCTTTTCGAATTTCGAAATTATTTTATATATATATCTGATTGGCAGTTTTATCAAAATTCTTTTTAATGGATTGGCATTTTTATCAATTTTTTTTTTTTCAAAATTCATCTCCCTTATTAGCCAACCTCATTTCCATTCTAATGGCCACTATTCCTCCTTGAAGCTGTAGTCAGGCAGTCTGCTCCCACGCTCATGATGCTCTCCCTCAATACCTTGATGATCAAATTGGAACCCAAGAAATTTATCTTAAAGAGATCATATTGATCTCAAGAAATGGCTTTCAACGCTAACTATCTGGAACTTCTGCTGTGGATACTGAGTATCTGGACCCCTCAAGAAAGTTCCCTAACCTATGATCAAATGGACCTTAGAATCTCTGAAGAGCTGGAACTAAGCCTCTTTCTTGCAAGATTATGAAACATATCTTAAGATTATTCTTAAATCTGAACATGTGAAACTAAAGCAATTGCTGTTGCTATTGAGTATCTGGAACTAAGCCCTTCGCTGTTGCTGCTGAGCATCTGTAACATGATCCTAACCTCTGATCTTGAAAATCAATATATTACTTTTGCTGCTGTTATCTTGAAACCCTCTATATTCCCGATGTTCAACTGGAATTCAAGCTTATCTTCACCGATCCCTCATCCCACTTCCCCAAGACCGACTCTTCTGACCAACCATCCATCAAACTAACCAACTGTGTACTCCTCACATCATCATCTTGGGAACTGATCTCTGTCGGAGCTGCCTGCCCCCTTCTCCAATGTCCATGGAGGAACCTGACAAAATGGCCACTTGTCCAATTCCAGTTTCTTTCTTCAGGATCTACTCAACTGTCTCTTCTCCACCCAGTCCTATATCACTGTGGAGATAAATAAAATATGAATTTAATATTTCAGTTTTTCCATATATAAAATACATACATTCTCTATATATTACCATATTGTCTTTTAAATTGTCTTCAGGTTATCACAATGTGTATATATATAGTTTAACTTTCTTAAAAAGAACATTTTGCAGATACTTGTTTTCAATAAATAGGATTTTATATATCTATATCATATGGTTTCTTAAAACATTGTATATAAACCCATTTATTAAAGTATATTATATAATATTGTTACGTAGAAAGAAAAGCACATTCCAGATGGAGAGAGAATGTTCTAGAGCGTTTAAGAATCATGTAGAAAAAGCGGAAGACAACTGATTGTTCAATCTAAAGCGATTGCGCAAGGCTTGCTGCTGGCTGCTTTCTGATTGGTTAACAAACCATGAATGTTCTGAAAAGATCTACTCCGGTATATATAGGGATGAGAAACTCATGCCAGGGGGAGAAGAAAGATAAAAGAGAAGTCGAAGAACGAAGCTACGTGGTGTACTCCAAGCAAGCTGCTGTCTCAAGAGGTCGGACTGATGCCTACCGCCGACGCCGGTGTACTTCCTGGAAGATTCTAGAAGGTTCTTCGAACTTCTGTCTTCTGTTTTGCTCCTGCTTTCCCTCACCGTGCTGCAGTTGGTGAGTTTGTAACTGTTGTTTTCTTTATTCTTGTTTTATTTTTGCGCTCTTCTGTAAATATTTTATCGATTAGGCTTAAATAAAGTCCTAAAGATCCTTTGTACCCACGGAAGTTTTTCTTTGTCAACCAACAACACACACGCAGCAATATTTATGAAAATACTATTGTTACGGCGCTTCTCAACCGTTGATGTTTGCGTAAGGTTTCTAAGAAAATAATGTGGGTTCATTGAGCTTAGAACGAGATATAATTTGTTACTAGAACTAGTCTAAAATACTAAAAGTGTGAGCTGCAATCTAAACAAAAGTGCGAGCAGCACGAGACGCTCGCAGACGCAATCCCTCCAGCTGACTCGATAGCTTGTTATACAGAAAGAACGAGAGCATCCATTTTACACTATTTTTAAAAAAGTTAGAGTGTAAAAGGATATTCTATTCTTAATATTGTATCCTTTTTTTTACTTATTCCTAATATACGTAGTACAGGCCATGATAATCATGGTGGGTAGAAGTAAGCGACTGCTTTTACTGTTAGTGCACCACATGTCTACACATGTGAAAATCAGTCCTAATAATATATAGGTTTCAATAGTATTTAATAATAAACAGAGTATATAGAGGGCTGCAATATATGTTTTATTATATTACACCACATGCTGGAATATATTATAGTTGGACATTTTATGGAAAGATGGCTGTTTCTGTTCAAACTCTAAGTACACCAAATTACAAAGATTTCAGAGACAATAAAACTTCATTATAATGAAACTATTTATTAGTGTCATTCCGCTTATTGTACCTTTTCTATAATGGTCCCAAATTACATTTTGTTATATAAAACAACCCGCTTATAACGCTCTTTCTAATTTGGGAAGCATTCATTTTACATAAGCATATAAGTAGAAATATCATTTAAATCTATGAATTTCAAACTTCCTGACACCGGCGACTATCACAAGAGACAACAAATCATAACAAACCACTGTATTCAAATCATAAAAAATCATTGTATTTATGCGAATTTTGGGTTCTTTGTATTGTCAACTATCGTGATTCTTCTATGGAGGAATAGGATTATATATTTCAGCCACTTAATGTTTTTGTGAAAGCAAAGATCGCCTCTCCGGTTAAAATAAACGTCATATTTTGACAGGATAGATGACCTTTGCTTGTATAGATCAATTCATCCTGGCAAAATTTCTATCTTTATTTTGGCCATAGATCTGGCTTAGCCATTTTGCCAGCTAAACACCTCTTTGACAGATTGTGTAGATTCCTGTTGGATCGGTGGTTCAATCAGATGCAGAATAGATTGAAATATATAAGTTTTAATATATCTCTCTCACGACATAGCAAGCAGCCAAACAAGGGAAGACATAAACAGGAAGTGAAGGGAAAGGTGCAGCGCCTCTAGTGGTAGTGGTTGGAAGCTCCTCAATGCCACGTCGTCCCGTGACGTAGGCGCGCTGGAAGCCACTGCGTATTTGAAGGAAGCACACAGTTTAGTATTCCCTCACTTGCGACTTCAAATTCATCTAGAAACATACATCTCTGTGCATCAACTTCTTTAAAGTATTGGTTTGGATATCGGCCATGTTTTCCTTGATGTTGACAAACTGGACAACGATATCACCAGAGTTTATCTTATCTCTTGTGTAGTGGAACTGAACTGAACTGAGATGTGCTTGGAACGATTATTCTCAATGTTATTCTTAGAGAAGTCTATGGCTGATCGATTGTCACAGTAGATTGTGAGTGGTTTGGCAAAGTGCGAGATAAATCCAAGATCAGACAGGGTTTGACCGAGCCAGATGGCCTCTTTAGCACTGTGACATAATGCTATATACTCCGATTCCATGGTAGACAACGAAACACATTGCTGCTTTTTAGATCGCCAATTGATGACATTCCCATCAATAACTGCAACCATTCCGGAGTAGGATCTTCGATCATCTGTGTCACTCCCATAATCGGCGTCTGTGAACATTGCGACTTTATTATTGTTTCCTTTGACATAGGAGAGTTCTAAGTCAATGGTACCCGATAGATATCTCAAAACATGTTTTGCAGCTTCCCAATGCTTCTTTCCTGGGTTTTCACAAAATGGGGAAAGTTTCGAAGTAGCAAAAGAGATATCTGGTCTAGTGCAATTGGACAAATACAACAATGCACCAATATGCTCTTTGTATGGTATATTAGACATTTTGTCTATTTCAGCTTGTGTATGGGGACAATCTATTTTAGATAGTATGATAGCTGGGTCTAAAGGCGTACATACTTTGCGAACTTCGAACATATTATATCTTTCAAGTAAAGTTTGTATGTAATGTCTTTGATTAAGATACAAACTCTCTTTGCCGTAATTTATCTCGACACCTAAAAAGAATGTAATGGGCCCCAGACTTTTAATTTGAAACTCTCGTATGATCTTATCCTCGATTTCGTCAAGTGTATTCTGGTCAAGAGCAAATATCGCTAAGTCGTCTACATAACATAGTTGCCCTATCGTCAAGCACAAAAATGCAATTGCACGAAGGAATTTTAGAAAAGCCCACTTTTTGAAGAAATTGACTCAGCGTGGTATTCCAACAAAAAGCTGCTTGTTTAAGCCCATAGATAGGTTTTAAAAATTCCAAGAACTTTATCTTTAGAATCCTGAAGCTTTACTCCTGGTGGCAAAGCCATGTACAATTCCTCATGAAGTTCCCCATATATTATGTGTGTATGTATTATTTATGTCTGAATGCCTATTTACCCAGCCAGCATTTTGGGTCAAAACTAAAAGCATTCGGATTATACCGAAATTGGTAACAGGGGCATATGTTTGATTAAAGTCAATATCGGGTGTCTGGCTATAACCTTTGGCTACGAGCCTAGCTTTAAATTTACTAACCTTTCCTTTAGAATCTCCTTTTATTTTAAAAACCCAACGATTACGGATTACTTTCTATTTTTAGGTAAATTAGTGATAACCCATGTTTGTCTTTCTTCTAAACAATTTAACTCTTCTTGCATCGCATTTTTTCAAAGATCCGATTCGGGTGAGCAAACAGCTTCTTCAAGAGTTTGAGGTTCAGACACCTCGCATAAATTTAGTTCAACATTTGCAAGATTCAGTGTTTTTCTTTCAATTTCTCGACTACGGAGGCTCAAAGTATTATCAGAACTACCCCCCACCATATCTCTAACTTCTGAAGTCGACTGAACTTCTAGTTGACTGTCGTAACCTGGTTGAAGGTCAGGATCACGTGGCGGGAGAACTTTGCCCTGTTCCGGCAACCAAACGAAACTGTTTTTAGCCTCGCTACCCTCCGTTACGTCATCCTTAAGCTGGTTTGAACCGACTTTATTTTCGTCGAATCTAGCATGTTTAGTTATGAACACTTGCTTAGAATCATTATCCCAGAGTCTATAACCTTTGGATTGTGTTGAATATACTACTAAGATACATCTTTTAGCTCGACGGTCGAATTTCTTTCATTTTTGCTTTGGAATATGAGCATAAGCTAGAGCTCCAAATATTTTAAAATGTGGTACGCTTCCTTTTCTTGAAAGCCAAATTTCCTCTGTAACTTTGTTATCAAGAGCGCTACAAAGGCTTCTATTTTTAATGTATGCGGCACAATTAACGCTTTCAGCCCAGAATATTTGTGGCAAATCAGCGTTGTGCATTGACGCTCTAGCCATGTCAAGTAACGAACGATTTAAACGCTCCGAGATGCCATTTTGCTGAGGGCTGTAAGAATTCGTTAATTCGTGTTTTATTCCAAGGCTCTCAAGTTTTTGTTTAAAGTTTTTATTACAATATTCTAACCCGTTATCTGTCCGCAAGCGTTTAATCTTATGACCTGTTTCTCTTTCGGCTCTAGCCCTAAAGATGTCAAAGTATTCAATAATTAGATCTTTATGCTTTAAGAAATAAACAATAACTCTGCGGGACAAATCGTCTGTAAATGTTAGAAAATAGCGTGACCCAGCAAAAGAATCAACTGGAAATGGTCCGCACAGATCGCTATGTACTAACTCTAACAAAATTTTAGTGTTTATTCTATATGGAGAGCTTTTATGTGGCGACATTGTTGACTTTGTCATACAGCAATCATCGCATATTGACATTTCTCCTTTGGAAATTTCGAGACCATTAACAACGCTATTTTAGCTAACTTGTTTAAAGTGTCTGCATTGATATGCATAAAGCGTTTATGCCAAAGTTCTAGTGTAGGCGGACTTGAACTAGCTAAGTGCGCATTTTGTAAGATAGGCTTACCTCTAACGATGTACAATCCGTTTAGGTTCCTTGCCACACATATCACTCTGTTGTCACTGAACACTCTTGCCTTGTGGTTACAAATCTTGATGTGCTTGCCTTTATCCTCTGTTTGCGACACAGAAAGCAAATTTCTTCTTGCTTGGGGCACAAAAAGCACGTCGTTCAAGGTGACATCTTGCGTTCCATTATCTAGGTACATCTTCATGTGGATATTTCCAACTCCCTCTACTTGTAGGTTGCCGCTCGCAGTCTGGATGGGCTCACACGTAGTAGGCTGGAAACTTGTAAGCCATTGTCGGTTCTTATAGAAGTGATGTGTTGCGCCGCTGTCCAAGATGAATTCATCTTCCAAAGAGACTGCATTGAAGGCCTTGAGCATATTCTCCGACGGAGATTTAAAAGAGTCTTTCTTCCTGCTGTAGCTTTTATCCGCCTTGTAGTCTCGGTTGATGGACGACCTGCAATCTTTGGCGATATGGCCGTTTTTCCAACATCGGTAGCACTTGACTCCTTGTTTTCTGGAAGTCTTCCTAGTGTTGTCCTTTGAAAAATTGAGTGCTTCGCCGAGACCTGAACTTGCTCCTTCTCGGGCAGATCTTCTTTCATACTCTGTGAGTAGAGTATTTCTAACCTTGTTCGATGTGAAGTCAGAGTCCTCGACATTTCCGAACGACATCACCAGGGTATCGAAGCTGTCAGGTAACCCTGATAGCATGCTGTATGCTATATCTTGATCGTCGACTTCCGCACCTGCAAAATTTCAATCTATTCAAATAGTCTAACATTGACTCACCAGTTTGAAGCTTGATGTTCACAAACTGCTTCTTTAACTGTAGTATCCTCGAACGAGATTTTTGCTCAAAAACCTGTTCCAGATTTTTCCACGCGTCCTGTGGCGATGTACAGTCGATGATGTGGATTTGGTGTTCTGTATTTACCGACAACGCGATAACAGCCAAAGCTCTATCCTTTTGAGCTTTTAGTTGAGCATCTTGGGTATCTTCAACTTTAAACATCACATCCCACAAGCCCTTCTCAATTAGTAGGATCTTGATGTTGTACTTCCATGAGCGGTAATTTTGGCCGTTCAATTTTTCAACCGCCGCAGTTGTTGCACTGACCACCATGGTGACGCAGCAACTTTTCGACGAGGGCAAGCGGAGGTAGCTTCGCTGAAGGAATTTTGCTCACGAGGATATGCAGAACTTGAACCACAGAGCTAGGGAACCACGCTCTGCTACCACTTGTTAGATCGGTGGTTCAATCAGATGCAGAATAGATTGAAATATATGAGTTTTAATATATCTCTCACGACATAGCAAGCAGCCAAACAAGGGAAGACATAAACAGGAAGTGAAGGGAAAGGTGCAGCGCCTCTAGTGGTAGTGGTTGGAAGCTCCTCAATGCCACGTCGTCCCGTGACGTAGGCGCGCTGGAAGCCACTGCGTATTTGAAGGAAGCACACAGTTCAGCAATTCGATTAGATCCTTCGTGGATTTCATGGAATAAAGTCTGCACTGGGCTGAAGAGGTACATTAGCCCGAAACCATGGTTTCTAGCTGAAGCTTCTCAGTTTGCCAAAGCTAATATTGTGGCTTTGTTATCAAACCGAGGCCGCTATTTTGCGTTGAGAGTCAATAGAAGCCATCTAGTTATGACGGGAGAGTTGACCTTTGCTTTTATAGATCAATTTCCTTTCTGGAAATTTTCCATCTGTACCTATTGTTCTGTCATAAGAAGGAATTCCCTGAAGGAGATACATAGGGATAAATCCTCTAATAGTATGGGGATGTCTTATGTTCGCTCTTACTACTTCTATTAGGTGCTTTTTCCATGGTACACATCCGGTGTTTTCCAGGCGCTGAGGACAGGAGAGAGTGACAGGGGAACAGAGGCTGGTGCCGGCGGAGCAGAGGCTGATGGTGTTAACGGAACATGGGCGGATGCTAGCGGAGTAGGTCTGTTGACTGCAGGTATAAAGAGCAGTAACTACCCAGGGAATGCTAAGACTGGGAATTCTGATTGTTACTCAAGTTTTGTTCAATGATCCATAGATTTCTAGAGACATTCACAGTTATGTGGCGTCCTCGCCGATTTCATTAGGAGCATATTATTCCAATGGAAATTAAGGTCCTTTATATGTTCGCTTTGGAATTGATATACACGCATGCAGGGAGATGAGACAACTTCACACCGTCGTGGAAGAAGATGAAGGCCTCCCACTTGCTGTTCATCCTTGGAAGATAGAATGCTTCTCTGATCATAGAAGATGATATTTACCCTTTAGAAACATGACCGAGTTGATATCGCCAATTTCCACGAAGAAAGTAGAAGGAGGAGTTCTCTAAAGTGATTGTTTTGTCTTCTTTTGAATGTAAAAGTGTTCAACTTGACATCTATTCCAAGACCAAATCATCTTTGAAGAATCGCTCAGCATGTTATGCGAGATTTTAATCCATAGCGTTGAATCTGTTGTATCTCTAAAAAAAAGTAGAATTAATTCAGAATTTATTCCTGCTCTACAATATTTCCATATTAGTCCCATAGTTATCCCATTTATATTTATAGGGGATTGTCGTAAATACACACGTGTTACACTTCTTCTAAATATGCAAAAGTTCAATAAAAGCAGTTATTTAAAAGGAATTAGCGTTTTTAGCTTTACGTTTTCTAATAAATATTTCTTCGATTTCTCATAAATACATTGATTAGTACAGGTATTTCATATGCATATATGCGTAGTATTCAAAGGCTTCTAAAATACTACTCGTTTCATTTTGTGATTGACAACTTTACGACTATATTATTATTTTCATTAACCGAGATCAAAGACGCATCTTGAATGCCAAAAGTAAAGAACTGTCAAAGAGGGGTACTAAAGCGAAACTGAGGGATAATAGGCTGCTTGTAAACGGTGTCAGTTACCAGGTTAAAAACGGCCAGGTAGTTAATGCCACCGGAATATCCAAATAACAAACACCTGAAAATTTAAATATCGGGCTGAACGCAAATATAACTGGTAACTGTATATGTAAAGCTTTATCTAAAAATGTTTCCAAACAGTTTCCTGCTAAGAGTCCGACAATTAGATTACTACACTGGAATATTAACGGATACCACAGAATTATATCGTTATTTTCACTCATAGACTATTTTAAAAAATTCGAAGTGTTTGCAATTACTGAAACATGGCTTATAGAAGAAACCAAAATTTTGACAGATGATTACCATATTATACAACTCCCAACAATTAAGACAGAAATAAAGGGAAGGGCTTCCGGAGGAATTATAGTAGGGCTTAGGAAAAAATTACAATTAAAAAAACAGAGGTAGGTTCCTGCTGGATAACAATAATTATAAACAAATTAATCGATGGGTGTGATGTGAATACATTTCTGCTTTTTACATACCTACCCCCAATGCATCACATGAACAAAATGTAACTAAATTGATAAATCAGATTGAATACCAAATAAAAGAGTGCAATGAATTCGTGATTGCTGGTGACATAAATATAAGAACAGGGAACAGGGGCAGTCTACACAATCCATTACAATTGGAAACAACCCTAAATAAGCACAGACATTCCAAAGACCAAATAATTTCTCCATTATCAGAAAAACTCATTGCCTTCAATGATTTAAACTCAATAACAATAGCAAATGGAAGAACAAAAGGAGACACAGAAGTTTCATTTACCTTTGTGTCAGATAGAGGTTCATCCGTCTCCGACTACTTTATGTTCACACAAAGCCTAATAGAGAACATATCTGATATGTGGATAGAAGAACTCCCCTATTCTGACCATCTACCAATAATCTTAGAACTAAATACACATCATAAACTGAAGCAGTTAACAAAAAAAACGTGATACCATTCAGAAAATACGACTGGTCTTAAAATGAAGAACTACTAAAACGAAATCTGGATGCACTAGAAGAAATATATGACATCGCTAAAGATATTGATACAATGACTGCAAATTTTACCGAGAAAATTTTCAAGGCAATGGAACTATCAAATATTACCAAAATAGTAAATAAATGCAGCACAATATCTAAGCCCTGGTACGATAGGGAATGCTATCAAATGAAAAACACAACTAAATCAAGTTTAAAGAAATATACTAATTCAGGCGAAGAGCAGGACCGGAAAAAATACATAGAGGATAGGAAGAAATACTTAAAATTACTAAAAACAAAAAGGGATAAATTTAATAAAGACAAAATAGACAAAATAAAAAATTCTAGAGATCCGAAATCTTTCTGGAGCGCTCTTATCTAATCTCAAAAAAAAAAAAAGTAACCCCATCAGTTGATATAAAGGACTGGTTTATCTTCTACAAGAAACTGCTAAATAAAGGCGACAATGACCCCTTCCATAAAGCAAACCTGATGATCAGGTGGGAAGATATAGAATTAGATAAAGAAATAACGCTTGATGTGATCAGAGCCGAAATTAAAAGTTTAGCGGATGGAAAAGCAGCAGGACCGGATAATATTCCCAATGAACTTTTAAAGAAATTACCAATACCTATTCTAGAAAAACTAAGAACTATATTCAACAAGATGATGATAACAGAGAAATATCCAGAGATTTGGACGAATTCAATTAAACATCCTATTTTCAAAACCGGGGACAGAAATAACCCATTTAACTACAGAGGAATTGCACTATGCAGCAATATGTCCAAATTATTTACCTCAATTCTGAGAAACAGACTCAACAATTGGATTGAGAAAAGACAATATATAGGAGAAAATCAAGCAGGATTTCGAAAACCCGCTCATATTTTAACCCTGAATACCCTTATCCAACTATCTTTAAGAAAGAAACGAAGTAAACTATACGTTTTCTTTGTTGATTTGACCAAGGCATTCGACACAGTTTTTCATGGAAATACTATAGAATAAATTATAAAAATGGGAATCAGCCCAAGGCTTATATCAATAATAAAATGTATTATGAGGCAGCAAAAATCTCAGTTAGATGGAAAGGTGAATACTCAAACAACGTAAAAATTGATTCCAGAGTTTTACAAGGAGAGCCACTGTCACCTCTACTATTTATAACTTATATATCTGATCTAATTGAATATTATAATAATTCCTCACTTACAGGATTCTATCTTCCAGACTTTCGGCTTCCTTCATCTTCTCGTGTATGCAGATGACATAGCAATAATAGGAGAATCAAAAATCAATTTGCAGAGCAAAATCAATTTACTTAGAACTTATCTAAAGGAAAATAAATTAGTCTTAAATGAAAAAAGTGAAAATAATGGTGTTCAGAAATGGTGGAAGACCAGCAAAAAATGAAAACTGGTTCTGGGGAGGCACTCCGTTGACTCTCACCCTAGAATACCATATCTGGGATTCCCCTATACAAACACACACAGTACCAGACAAGGTGCGCTAGTTTTCAAGGCAAAGGCATATACCGCACTAAACACAACCATTGGTTTTCTAAAAAGAGAAAAATTCGCTTCGATAGAAGGTGCATTCAAACTATTTGAATCTTCGATAAAATCAGTTATTATTTACGCGGCCCCAGTGTGGGCCTGCGATAATGAGGAAATTATAGAGCAACTTCAAACCTCATTTATAAAAAACTTTCTTGATTTACCTAGGTATATCCCGGGGCACATACTAAGATTGGAAACTGGAAGAATCTCACTTACTGCTACCGCCACAAAATTATCATTGAAATACTACTTGAGAATACTGGAAATGGACGAGTACAGATTACCAAAATTATGCTGGAGCAGACTGAAAGAAGTACAAGAAGTACAAAAGAACTTCCTAAGATTATGAAAACAAAAATAGAACAGCTTATTCAACAAGATTTCGCTAGACTCGACAATTTAAAAAGTTTTTCAATCTATAAATTTCTATAGAAGCGTAGGGCGCCTCTCCCGTCAAAATAAACGCCAAAACCTGACGCCATCTATGGTTTTGACGTTTATTTTGACGGGAGAGGCGCCCTATGCTTCTATGGATTAAAATTCCTCCCGGCAAATTTTTCATCTATAAACTTCTCTGTAATTCATTTATGCCAGAACGATAGTCATGGAATCTGTCATCGAAGATAATAGCCTTCATTGCACGGACTAGAATTACTTCAACTCTAGATAGAGAAAGTCATATTCTCATCATCAAAAAGGAAAACATTCACTGCAGGATTTGTGGAAATATGATATCTGATTAAATCTCCCACTATATCATAGAATGCCAATATTTAGGTGAAGAAAGAGAAAAAAACTCTTAAAAACACCTTCTGGAGATTTAGAAACCCACTGAAGACGCTGAGAACTATTTCAGAAAAGAAAAATATAGCAATAGAACTCTATAATTTCTACAGATCAATTGTAAATAGATTCATACACAAAAGAGGTAGTGAGGAAAGTTTTAGAACAGAGGTATAAATCCCTTTTCAAACAAAGGCTCACGTGCACATGGTGAAAGGCAGTAAAAATGACTATAATTTTGTTGTTGTATGGCGAATCCATACAGGGCAATGGGCCCTAATAAAAGCCTTTTTGTTGTTTGTTGTTGAATATGTTTATTAGAGAAGCCCCAAGATTACGTTTCGTACATTAGCAAACATGTGGGAGAAAGTTGGGTGGAATTAGAACACTTAGCTGACATAACCTGACATCGAAGAGAGTGTACTGCTTGAAGAGAATAAACTGCCACCTGAAGTCGAATGAGAAATAATAGTTATTTCATTACTTTTATTCATTGCTGTATATGTGACTGACATTACAACATGGAATGTGGTTCTTTTTTAAATGCCAAAAAAAGCTAGCTTCGTGTGTAAAAATGGTTCTTCTAGTGGTGTTTTAACGCTAAAATGTTACAAAGAGTTTTATATTCGTATCATGCTAGCGGTAAAAAAAACAGAAAAAGAGCCATTTGTACTCGGGAGCAGACTCGTCTTTATATTTCAACATAAATGCGCATACCATGGTGCAAAGTTATTTAAATATAGATGGAAAGTTTGTTGGGGGAGAAAATTGATCAATAAAAATAAAGGCCATTTATCCTGTCAAAATAGACGCTAAAACTATTTAGGCGAGCCACTCTACCAGCTTAACAACACCTATTTAGAAGAATGTTCAGATTTCATTTGATCCCTTGTGCTTTTATAATGAAATAAAGACTGCCCTGGACAGTAGAGGGCCATTAGCCCAAACCATGGTCTCTAGGTGGACGCATCTCAGTTTGGCAAATCTAGTGTTGTGGCTTTGTCACCGACGTGAGTCCGCTAGTTTGCGGAGATGTTCAATAGAACGGGCTTAGTTTTGGCTATATTTTGACAGGAGAGGCGACCTTTATTCTTTCAGTTAGTCAAATATTTTCTGAATATCCTATAATTATTTTTAAAATAAAAACCAGTTTTATTACTTTGGAGTCACCTAGTTTTTTGAAAATATTAATCTTATAAAATGAAAGGATTTAAAATAGGGGAAACATTCGTGCTTTTAAATCCTTTCATTTTATATGTAAAGATAGCGCGTTATTGCTTTGTGTTAATATTAATCTTAATTTTTTTTATTTTTAAACTACCCTCGAGTCCAGTTGGATCTGTAAAATAAGATTTTAGTTGTGTTTAAATTTTAAAAGGTAAAAATTGTTTTACTTCTGTTCACAATTTTTTTTACCTCAGTGAAATATACAGCCTTAAAGCCTGTGTATGTTTTGTCCTCATATGTTTAAAATGGTTCATTTCTATTTGAGAAATAATTGAAAGGAAAGAAATAAAATTTCTATATTTGAGGCATCCTATAGTAACCAAGCAATATCCCATTGTTACAGTTAAAGCAAAGTTCCTTGAATTGAGTGTGGCTAAATACGGAGATGAAGTTTCCAGGATTTTTAGTGTTTTGTTTTTGGGTAGGGTTTTTCTATCTTTTGATTTCGGTTAGCGTTTATGGATTAGTTTTTCTTACTAACCATTTTTTAGATAGGTTGTTTAGGTTTAGTTGGTGGCTTATAACTAACCCATTTTATTTCTATAAGTTTCACAGTTGGGGGGTGACAGTGGTATGGGGGGTTGGGGTTTATCTTAGTGCTAGGGAATATAGGGGGAGTTATTTAGAGTTTTTTAGAGAGAGGTTTTTTTAAGAGTTTTTTTTTTCTTTTTTTACAGCATTGGGATTTCAATCAAAATTCTTTTTCATATATATCATTGGCTTTTTTAATATCTAAATTATTTTTATGTATATTTGATTGGCAGCTTATCAAAATTCTTTTTTATGGATTGACATTTTTATATAAATATTTTTTTAAGATTGGCTTTTTTTTTTCAAAATTCATCTCCCTTATTAGCCAATTTCATTTCCATTCTAATGGCCACTATTCCTCCTCTAAACTGTAGTCAGGCAGTCTGCTCCCACGCTCATGATGCACTCGCTTAATGCCTTGATTATCAAATTGGAACCCAAGAAATTTCTCTTAAAGCGATAATATTGATCTCAAGAAATGGCTTTCAACGCTACGTATCTGGAACTTTTGCTATGGATGCTAAGTACCTTGGACTCTCAAGAAATTTCCCCAACCTATTAACAAAATGATCTGAGCACTTCTGAAGAGCTGGAACTAAGCCTCTTTCTGTTGCAAGATTATAAAAACGTATCTTAAGATTCTTCTTATATTTGAACATATGAAACTGAAGCTATTGCTGTTGCTATTGAGTATCTGGAACTAAGCCCTTTGCTGTTGCTGCTGAGCACCTGCAACATGATCCTAACCTTTAATCTTGAAAACCAATATATTACTTTTGCTGCTGTTATCTTGAAACCCTCTATATTCCTGATGTACAACTGGGATTCAAGCTTATCTTAACCGATCCCTCATACCACTTCCCCAAGACCGACTCTTCTGACCAACCATCCACCAAGCTAACCAACGATGTACTCCTCACATCATCATCTTGGAAACTGATCTCTGTCCAAGCTGCCTGACTGCCTACCTTCTTCTCCAATGTCCAAGGAGGATTCCTACAAAAAGGCCACTAGTCCAATTCCTGTTTCTTTCTTAAAGATCCACTCAACCGTCTCTTCTCCCCCCAGTCCTATATCACTGTGGAGATAATAAATTTAAATTTAATATTTCAGTTTTCTCATATATCAATTACATACATTTTCTATATATTACCATATTGCCTTTTAAAATGTCTCCAGTTTATTTCAATGTGTATGTAGGATTGTGCGTGATGTGTTGGTGTGGCTTGTGGAAAGGCTGCTGATAAAATTATAATTAAAATTAATTTTATTTAAAGCCAGAAATATAGAAATAGAAAAGAAGAAACGGTTGAAGTAACGGCCGTCGGAGTTAGCCTAGATGTTTACCGCCGAGTGGCCAGAGTCTCCGATGACGTCCCACTCGCATGCGTAGTCAGGTTGACGCTCGCGGTTCCCGAGGCCGTCCTAGTTCACGCTCGCTGAAGCAAAGTCTAGTCGCCACATGTATATATAGTTTAACTTTCTTTAAAGAATATTTTGTGGATACTTGTTCTTATTAAATATGATTTATATATCTATATAATAGGGGTTCTTAAAACATTTTAAACCCACTAATTAAAGTATATTAAATATTATTTATAAAAATACTATTATATTGTTACGGCACTTATCAGCCTTCAATGTTTGCGTAAGGTTAATAAAAAAACAATGTGGGTTCATTGAGCTTAGAACGAGATATCATTTGTTACTAGAACTTCTATAATACTAAAAGTGTGAGCGGACCTTCTAAACAATAGTTCGAGCGGCACGAGAAGCTCGCAGACGCAATCTCACTAGCTGAGGAGGGATATTTATAACCCAGGGAGCGCAGAACGCCAACTACCTGGGGATTCCATCTCACTAGTTTAGACTAGTGCTGAGCGCTTTTTACTCGCGTCCTGTTTCGATTGCTGAGTTGAACCAGTTGACTAGAAATTTCCATGCGGAGGTTGAGTCTGGGAGGCTGGCCATAGATGTAGGATTGAGGTGGGTCAGTCCAAGCAGGATAGCTGTTTGCATCCTATGTCTCAGGAATGCTGGACAGCTGAAGAGAAGATGATCGACTGCCTGTGGCTCTTCTGAACAGTGGATAAGGTAGGGTCTGTTTCGGGATGTACACGTGTAATGTCTGCCAGTACATGGCCCGTAAGGATGGTGGTGGGGGCCTCTCCATGGCGGATTTTTGGTAGAAATTTGAGGAGTGGCAGCAATTCTCCTAAGGGTTCTAACTGACTCAGATAGCTTGTTATACAGAAAGGAGGGGAGCATCCATTTTACAGTATTTTCAAAAAGGTAGAGTGTAAAAGGATCTTCTATTCATAATATTGTATCCTTTTTTATTATTACTATCCCTAGTATACGTGGTACAGGCCATAATAATCATGGTGATTAGAAGTAGGCGACTGCTTTTACTCTAAGTGCACCACATAACTACACATGCGAAAAGCAGTCCTGATAATATATAGGTTTCAATAGTATTAACTAATAAACAGAGTATAGGGCTGTAATATATACAAGGTGTGTCCAATAAATAATGACTGGTAAAAAAAAAAAAGAAAAAATATGAAATGATAATATATTTTTAAGTCAATTAAAAAAATAGAAAGCTTCAGCTACACTGCGGTATATCACATCACGTGAATCCGCGCGCAGTCGATAAATTGAAAGCTTGTAAAAAGAACGCCTTGCATAACTACTTCTAATTTGTAATGGATAGAAAATTCGAACAACGAATTTATATTAAATTTTGCTGCAAAATTGGAAATCGGTTTCAGAAACTTTTGATTTATTGATATTGGCATTTGGAAATGAAAATGTAAATAAGCCCACCACATTTAGATGGTTTTCACCATTTAGAAAGATGAGAAGCGTGTTGGACGTCCGATTCTGCACAGGAACCCTGAAAAGGTGAGCCAAATTTCAAATTTGATAAAAGAAAATTCACGAATAGGGTTACGGGACATTGAGGAAGAAACAAGGATATCAAAATCATTAGTTGGATCGACAATTAAAGAAAACTTGCAGTAAAAGAAGATACCTTCAAAATTTGTCCCTAAAATGCGCACAATCCAACAAAAGGAGAATCGCGTTGAAATTGCCAAAAGAAATGCTTGAAATGGTGGAAGAAAACCCTAATTGGAAGGAAAAAGTAATAACCGGAGACGAAACATGGGTTTACGGGTATGACCAGGAAACAAAACGCCAATCCATGGAGTGGAAAGGAAAAGATGAACCAAGAACGAAGAAATCCCGACTTTACAAGTCAAAAAACAAAGTCTTATAGGTCACGTTCTTTGACATAAAAGGAATTGTGCATTATGAATATCTGGAGGAAGGTCAAACAATCAATAAGGAGTCTTATTTAAACATTATGAGACGTGTACATGAATCAATTCGTCTGAAAAGAAGTGAAATGTGGAGTTCCAAAAATTGGATTATCCATCATGATAATGCACCACCACACACCGCTACATCTGTATTGACTTATTTGGCTAAGCACGGCTTCCAAATACTTCAACAACCTCCCTATTCCCCAGACCTAGCTCCAAATGATTTTTCTTCTCTTTCCAAAACTCAAGATGGCTCTAAAGGGAAGGAGATTTGACACTAGAGAGTCCATCATAGCGGATTCGAAAGGGGTCTTGAAGAACATCCCGAAAGATGCCTTTTCTAAATGTTTTAAATCATGGGAGAAGAGATGGAAATTATGTATAGATGCGGGAGGGGACAATTAAATCATTCTATTTTTTCTTTATTTTTGACCAGTCTCATTATTTATTGGACACACCTTGTATGTTTTATTCAATTACACCACATGCTGAAATACACGTTTGTTCAGCGGTACAAATACTAAAATTGGAACGATACAGAGAAGATTAGCATGGACCCTGCGCAAAGATGATAAATGTTTAAATATATTATAGTTGGACATTGTGAAAAGATGACTCTTTTTGTTTATACTCTTAAGTACACCAAATGTAAATAAATGTCAAGATCAAAACTCTATATATTCTGTAAGTAGAAGTTTGAGTGGCCATTGCAAGTAGAAATCTGCAACAGTTGTACTGTAAGTATCTCACATGTCAATAAATGCTGTACCTAGATAATGTGAGAAGATGGTTGTTACTTCAAGTACATCGCATGACAAGGCCATGATACTTTGCTAGGTACTGTAGTATTGAATACCTTTAAAATGCTACGCCTACACACCTTACAATAACCAAGCCAGACCTATATCCACGGAACCAATGAAAATGTCGAAGAACAGAAAATAAAATCGCCTAAAACAGCTTATAATAAATCACAAATTTTTTCCTTTAAATATCATTTATAACCATACAATGGGGGGTTAATACAGTTCAACACATTATCCATCAACTCAATAAAAGCTAATAGCTAAAAGCATAGCTAAAAACTACGAAACTCTTAAAAATTGAGATGTTTCAAGTAAAGGAACAAAGTGAACTGAAACAACCTTCAACGATCGTTATCGATTTATCCTCTTCAAATCTAAACACATTCGATTTAGCGGAACATAAAATAAATATCAGGACACTAACCTAATCAAACGCAAATCTTTCAGGGTTATTTCTTCAGGGTGATAAATTTGGAGGACAAATACAATATAAGCTTCAGGAAGGTGTAATCCCCCCCATCATTAAACCATTGGACATTCCCTGTCATATTTAGTCAGGAACAATAAGACCGAATTCTCCATCCATTAGAATAAACAATCGATACAATTATAAAATGCATTTTATTTGTAATCTATCCAATTCACCGATTTAATGATTTTATAAACACTTTTCAATGGTCGGAATAGATTCTCAGCAACTGATCTTGAAATAAGATGTTAGGATGCTCAAACCGTAGGAGATGACAAAACTAAAGCGTTCACAATATACTAATATTGGCATGTGAAAAAATAATAAAAAGGTCAGGTGTTGATATTTAAAACAAAAAAGGCATATCCTGACCAGGAGCACATGTGCTTTTTAGATAGCAGAGCGCCATCTAGTGGAACAGAAATCAACCAAACATTGATTTATCAAGAGAATGGGTTGGCCAAATATCAGGGAACAGGCTAAATCAATGTTTAGTTTATTTCTGTTTCACTAAATGGCGCTCTGCCATCTAAAAGGAACATTTGCTCCTGGTCAGGATATGCCTTCTTTGTATTTAATATTGGTATATATTTAATTTTTGGCTTTTACAAAATGATCCAGCCATATTGGTTTGGAGCATGGTTAGACATCTCAAAATTTTGAAATGTAAAATATATCTTCGCGGTTATAGATGACATCCTTATATTCAATAATGATTTTAAACTCGCTTTACAAGACTTAAGTACTAGAGATAATGTGTGAAATAGATAGCCGACATGGAGTAAAACCATTAGATTGAAAAATTGTCCTGAACCTAAGAAAATTGAAGAGGTACATTTACTTTTAGGAGTTTTATTTTACTACATGGTAACTTCGTATACTCAACAGACCTACTCACCTAAACTAACAAAGAAAAAACACCCATTTGAATGGACCAAAAAACACAAAGGAATTAATTTCAAAATTTAATAAAGTACAACTGTTTTGATACAGCCTTTACCAAAAGAATATTAACTTATGAACCATTCATCTCATATATTATTTTATTAATGCAAAGAAAAGTTGAGATATCTCAAATTTGAAAGCTATTTTTAAATATTCAGAATTTCGGGAAATTTCTTAAAGATTTCAGTTACGATAAAATTTCATTATAGGGATCCCGCTTAATAGTGTAATCCCGCTGATTGCGCTCTTTTTTTTTTTCTTGATATGGGTCCCAAATTACATTTTGCGATATAAAATAAACCGTTTATAATGCTTGTATTCTCCTTATAACGCTCTTTCCAATTTGGAAAATATTTAATTTATAAGAATAAGTATATACAGTAATCCCTCGTTATCACGAACTCGGATTATACGAACTCTCGGTTTGCGCGAACCGTTTCTTTTCCCCCGTTAAATTTCAATGCTTTCCAAAGAGATTTTGCCGGTTAAGACGAAATATTCGGTTATGACGAAATACGAATTAAATTTAGCCCCCAGCAGAACTAATCAATCGGTTAAAACGAATTCTAATATGTTTTTAAAGGCGAGTTATAAGTAAAACAATAAACTATTAAAACAACAAAAACGCCGTTGATATCAAGTATTGGCTCTCTTTGTCTTTTGTGTAAACATTTGTCCTTTGTTTGTTATGATGACTCACTGATCTTGCCTTAAAAAGGAACATTTTGGACGAAGTTGCACGTGGAGTGTTATCTAAGTCGCAAATTGCCGAAAATTTTCAAATTGCGAAATCCACATTATCAACCATTCTAAAAAACAAAGAAAAAATAGATGCGGCTGTTGCCTCAGGGTCTTCGAGCTCTTCAAAACGACTTCGAAAAGCATCCCATCAAGACGTGGAAGATGAGCTTTTAAAATGGTTTAAAAAAAGTAGACAAAATAATATTCCTGTTACCGGCGCACTTGTCAAAGAAAAGGCTAAAGAAATAAGTGTCTCATTGGGTGTGGAAAAAACAGCTGATTCGTTTTCACTTCCAGAAACAATGCTTGATGAGCCTGAAGAATGGACCAAACTCCTTTCAGCTACAAACCCAGCTGAGACTTTGACTTTCCTGGAGTATGTTGTCCTGGATGAAGGGTTGGAAATTTGCGGTTCACCCGAATTAGAAGAAAAGAAGAAAGAAGAAGAAGAAACAGAAGACGATGAGGTGAAAGAAGAGATAATGATGCCTACTAGAGGGGAAGTAATCGCGGCCCTCGAAACCCTCCAGAAGCTGTCCAAAACCTCTGCGGATATTGATGTTCATTTTGAAGATGACCTGGATAAAATAAGAAGGGATTGTCTGAAACAGTGCCCAATCAAATACCACCAAAAAACTATAACAGATTTTCTGAAGCCTGCAGAGAAAACCCAGATATAGGATACTCTATGCATACTGCATATGCTGCATACACATAAATATTGTATGTACCAAAGATATTATGTAAGTTGTTTCTTTTGTTGTTCTTTTTTATTTGTGTTTTAAAATAAACTTATATTCTCATGTTATTGCCTTACATTGTGATTATATTATCCATAGTGTCTTTTAAAATAAATACTTTATGTACATACATATACATAATTGTTGTTCCTTAAAATTATAAAATACTTTCATTAATATTGTTTTCAAATAAATTTATTCGTTATTCCTCAGAAATGTAGTTTTCTTACTCATCAGTAGTACATAAGTACAGTAATCCCTCGTTAAGACGAACTCAACGGGAGAACGAAATACCCTTTTCCTCTTAAAAGAATATATACCGAATTCGTATAAACCGAATTCGTATTAGACGAATTGAATTCGTGGTATCCGGGTTGTACTTATGTACTACTGATGAGTAAGAAAACTACATTTCTGAGGAATAACGAATAAATTTATTTGAAAACAATATTAATGAAAATATTTTATAATTTTAAGGAACAACAATTATGTATATGTATGTACATAAAGTATTTTATTTTAAAAGACACTATGGATAATATAATCACAATGTAAGGCAATAACATGAGAATATAAGTTTATTTTAAAACACAAATAAAAAAGAACAACAAAAGAAACAACTTACATAATATCTTTGGTACATACAATGTTTATGTGTATGCAGCATATGCAGTATGCATAGAGTATCCTATATCTGGGTTTTCTCTGCAGGCTTCAGAAAATCTGTTATAGTTTTTTGGTGGTATTTGATTGGGCACTGTTTCAGACAATCCCTTCTTATTTTATCCAGGTCATCTTCAAAATGAACATCAATATCCGCAGAGGTTTTGGACAGCTTCTGGAGGGTTTCGAGGGCCGCGATTACTTCCCCTATAGTAGGCATCATTATCTCTTCTTTCACCTCATCGTCTTCTGTTTCTTCTTCTTCTTTCTTCTTTTCTTCTAATTCGGGTGAACCGCAAATTTCCAACCCTTCATCCAGGGCAACATACTCCAGGAAAGTCAAAGTCTCAGCTGGGTTTGTAGCTGAAAGGAGTTTGGTCCATTCTTCAGGCTCATCAAGCATTGTTTCTGGAAGTGAAAACGAATCAGCTGTTTTTTCCACACCCAATGAGACACTTATTTCTTTAGCCTTTTCTTTGACAAGTGCGCCGGTAACAGGAATATTATTTTGTCCACTTTTTTTTAAACCATTTTAAAAGCTCATCTTCCACGTCTTGATGGGATGCTTTTCGAAGTCGTTTTGAAGAGCTTGAAGACCCTGAGGCAACAGCCGCATCTATTTTTTCTTTGTTTTTTAGAATGGTTGATAATGTGGATTTCGCAATTTGAAAATTTTCGGCAATTTGCGACTTAGATAACACTCCACGTGCAACTTCGTCCAAAATGTTCCCTTTTTAAGGCAAGATCAGTGAGTCATCATAACAAACAAAGGACAAATGTTTACACAAAAGACAAAGAGAGCCAATACTTGATATCAACGGCGTTTTTGTTGTTTTAATAGTTTATTGTTTTACTTATAACTCGCCTTTAAAAACATATTAGAATTCGTTTTAACCGATTGATTAGTTCTGCTGGGGGCTAAATTTAATTCGTATTTCGTCATAACCGAATATTTCGTCTTAACCGGCAAAATCTCTTTGGAAAGCATTGAAATTTAACGGGGGAAAAGAAACGGTTCGCGCAAACCGAGAGTTCGTATAATCCGAGTTCGTGATAACGAGGGATTACTGTACAACCGGGATACCACGAATTCAATTCGTCTAATACGAATTAGGTTTATACGAATTCGGTATATATTCTTTTAAGACGAAAAGGGTATTTCGTTCTCCCGTTGAGTTCGTCTTAACGAGGGATTACTGTAGGTAGAAAATCCCCTGATTTAATGAATTTTACAATCCTGATATCGTCCGACTATAACAGGGGACAACAAAAATCCCTTTATTCAAATTCTAACAAGTCATTGTATTCATGCGAATTTTTTTATTCTTTGTATCGCCAACTTTCGTGATTCTTCTATGGGTGAATAGGTTTTTGTATATTTTAGACGCTTAATGTGTGTATGTGTTTTTTATAAACGCAAAGTTCGTCTCTCCCGTAAAATAAACTAAAAACCTAATGCCATCTATATATCGACGGAAGTGCGATCTTTGCTTTTATAGATCAAGTTCCTACCGGCAAAATTTCCATCTATATTTTGGTCATAAATTTGACCTAGCTAATTTGCCACTAAGCAGCTCTTTGGCGGATTGTGAGGATTCTATTGGATCCCTCGTGTATCTCGTGAAATAAAGTCTGCACTGGACCAAAGAAGGCCATTAGCCCGAGACCATAGTTTCCAGGTGGACTCTTCTAGTTTGCCAAAGCTGGTGTTGTGGCTTTGTCACTAACCTAAGGCCGCTAGTTTGCGACGACGGTCAATAGATGGCGTCTAGTTTTGACAGGAGAGTTGACCATTTCTTGACCCTTTCTGGAAAATTTTCAATCTTTACCTATTGTTCTATCATTAAGAGGGATGCCATGAAGGATATACATAGGGATAAATCCTCTAATAGTATAGAGTTGTATTATGTTCTCTCTTACTCCTTCTATTAGTTGATTGGTTCACGGTATTCATCCGGTGTTTTCCGAGTGTTGAAGAGAGGAGAGAGTGACAGAGGAACAGAGGCTAGTGCGGAATAGGAACTGATTACTTCAGCGAAACAGGAAAGGATGCCAGCCGTGTAGGTCTTTTGACTGCATGTGTAGAGGGAGCATTACTACCCAGGGCATGCTGAGACTAAGCTCTGAATGCTACTCTAGTTTTGTTTAATGATCCACAGATTTCTAGAGACATTCACAGTTCTGTAGTGTCCTTGCCGATTTCATTAGGAGCATTCCATTCAAATGGTAATAAAGGTCCTTTATATGCTCCCTTATGAATTGATATACACTCATGCTGCAGGAGGTGAGTGACTTCACACTGTCGTGGAACAGGATGAAGGCCTCCCGCTTGCTGTTCATCCTTGGAAGATAGAATGTTTCTGGTCATGTAAGATGATATTTTCCCTTTAGAAATATTGCCGAGATGATATCGCCAATTTCCACGAAGATAGTAGAAGGAAGGGTTCCCGAAAGTTATTATTGTGTCTTCTTAAATTAAAAAGTTGCTACCTGACATCTTCCAGAGCCAGATCCTCTTTGAAGAAGTGCTTGCTCATCATGTTATGGGAGGTTTTACTGCATAGCGTTACCTCTGGTGGATCTCAAAATAAACGGAAAGCATTCATTCTGGCTCTACAATATTCAAATATTAGTCTCATCGTTAGCCCATATACATTTATAGAGGATTGTCGTGAATACACACGTATTATATTTCTTCTAAATATGCAAATGTTCAATAAAAGCAGTTATTTAAAAGGAATTGGCACTGTTAAAACTAGTTAATTTACATAGTGTCATTTGCATAAAATCATTCGCAGATCACGTGACAAAGAGAATCAATCGGGTGAGACTTTGAGAAAGCAAAGTATAGTATAAAAGGCACGGCGAGATGGCCGGTGCGGGGATTAGTAAGATTCATGTTGAAGAAGATAGCAGTGCCAGAGCCTAGGAGATAAAAAAACTCGAGCTCGGAGGAAACGTTTTTTAAATTATTAGTGCCTGAGCCTAGGAGATAAAGAACTCGAGCTCAGATGAAAAGAATAAAAGGATAAAAAACTTTTATAAGAAGCCTGTTATAGAAACTGAAGAAGGAAAAAGAAGTGATAAAGGACCCGTGGAAAAAGGCTGTTAAAGAAAGTGAAAAGGCAGAAGTTGATAAAAAGCCCACTGTAGAAACTAAAGAAATTGAAGAGGCTAAAGTTAGCAGAAAGATTATTGGCATAATAGCAGGATACTTGCTCCAACTGAAATAGTTTGGTTTGTCTTATGTATCATTTCATCATAGAAAATAAAGCCCATTGTATTTAAACTCATCAAACGCTCAATACCTTCAGAAAACCACCTGCCTATCGTTACAGTAGGAACAATAGTTAAACAGAAAAATAATTTATTTATATTTATTCATTTGTTTTTTTTTTCTCAATACTTTCTCTTTTTTATTTCTATTCTCTCTTATTCCTAACAGGCACCTTTAGCTCTACGTTTCTAATAAGTATTTTTTTTTCATTTCTTATAAATACATTGGTTAGTACAGGTATTTCGTATACATATATAGTGTGATCAATAATTTCCAGGAATGCTGAATATTTAAAGAAATACAAAAGTATAATAAAGTTCCATTTAAAATTTCTCAAAATAATCACCGTCACTATCCATACACTAGTTCCATCTTTTTTTCCAGATATCAAAACACCTCATCTTTCAGGTTTTTCAAAATATTCTTCGTATTCTTCGTATAGAATAGTCAATGAATGAAAATAAGATATACGTTTTTTTAAAAAAAATGTATTTTTAGATTATATATTTTATATAAACCCTCTTTTCACCCTTATGTAAATATTTGGTTTCATTTTTCCTTTTTATCTTTTGTATGGCGAATCATTACAAGGCGGAATAAAGGTTTTGTTTGTTGTTGTATATAGAACGTTCCTAACCTTCCAGAATGAGAAAGAACTTTAAACTAGGTAAATATGTAAATAAACATACACTCTTGGACAAAATTAAGGTGGTGGAACGTCTTTGATGACGCCGGTTGTATATATATATACTTTTTTTTTAAGGAGACAGAGTCAATTTTGTTAACACTTGGTTAACTCGAGGGTTTTCAATAAAGACCAGGTGTGTATCTGTTCCTATAAGTGATCTAAACATGTCTCTATTTACATTCGATCTGCTGGATTCTATACAAAGATTTCTCACCTTCTAGCCCTAGATACAATTCTTTGTATGCGAAATGCTACCATTATAGTGCAATATTTTCTTTTGTGAATAAAACATCTTCCCTCTGTCCTTACTTCGATCAAAAATATATTGATAGGGTTTGGTTCATCAGTGGTAAACCTTCCCAGCGATTTCGCCAATGTAATCCACCAGACTGCTGTGATATTGCATGCTTGATTATAAAATGATGTTGACTTATGCCTCTCTACCCGGAACTAGAAAAGTGTTCTTGGTTAAGGTATTTAAAGAATTTATAAGAGACACTTCGGCCAGAAAATTGTTTTATTTTTTCGACATTTCGACAGAGCAACCCGTGGAACTTCTCTGCTGGGGTTCGCTAGCCCCCTGGCCCAGAGAATCCGTTGAGGTTCTTCCCTGCTGGGGTTCGCCAGCGCCCTGACGCAGAGGATCCGTGGAGCTTCTCTCCTGCTGGGGTTCGCCAGCCCCCTGTTCCAGAGAATCCGTTGATGTTCTTCCCTGCTGGGGATCGCCAGCCCCCTGACGCAGAGGATCAGTGGAGCTTCTCCCCTGCTGGGGTTCGCCAGCCCCCTGTCCCAGAGAATATGTGGAGGATCTCCCCTGCTGGGGTTCGCCAGCCCCCTGTCCCAAAGAATCCGTGGAGGTTCTTCCCTGTTGGGGTATGCTAGCCCCCTGTTCCAGGAGATCCGTGGAGGTTCTTCCCTGTTGGGGTTCGCCAGCCCCCTGACGCAGAGGATCAATGGAGCTTCTCCTCTGTTGGGGTTCGCCAGCCCCCTGACGCAGAGGATCCGTGGAGCTTCTCTCCTGCTGGGGTTCGCCAGCCCCCTGTTCCAGAGAATCCGTTGATGTTCTTCCCTGCTGGGGTTCGCCAGCCCCCTGACGCAAAGGATCCGTGGAGCTTCTCCCCTGCTTGGGTTCGCCAGCCCCCTGTCCCAGAGAATCCGTGGAGGTTCTTCCCTGTTGGGGTTCGCTAGCCCCCTGTCCCAGGAGATCCGTGGAGGTTCTTCCCTGCAGGGATTTGCCAGCCCCCTGACGCAGAGTATCCGTGGAGCTTCTTCCCTGTTGGGGTTCGACAGCCCCCTGACGCAGAGGATCAATGGAGCTTCTCCTCTGCTGGGGTTCGCCAGCCCCCTGACGCAGAGGATCCGAGGTGGTTCTTCCCTGCTGGGGTTCGCCAGCCCCCTGACGCAGAGGATCCATGGAGGTTCTTCCCTGCTGGGGCTCGCCAGCCCCCTGACGCAGAGGATCTGTGTAGATTCTCCCCTGCTGGGGTTCGCCAGCCCCCTGACGCAGAGGATCCTTGGAGATTCTTCCCTGCTGGGGTTCGCCAGCCCCCTGACGCAGAGGATCCATGGAGATTCTTCCCTGCTGGGGTTCGCCAGCCCCCTGACGCAGAGGATCTGTGTAGATTCTCCCCTGCTGGGGTTCGCCAGCCCCCTGACGCAGAGGATCCATGGAGATTCTTCCCTGCTGGGGTTCGCCAGCCCCCTGACGCAGAGGATCCGTGGAGATTCTTCCCTGCTGGGGTTCGCCAGCCCCCTGACGCAGAGGATCCGTGGAGATTCTTCCCTGCTGGGGTTCGCCAGCCCCCTGACGCAGAGGGTCCATGGAGCTTCATCAGAGAGCAACATCAGTAGGAGGATCATCTTGGCATCAGAAATCCATTGATAGGGGGGTAATGTAATTGTTTTATTAATAATGAGCTATTTATTTCATATATCAACTAAAGATATTTTAACCTCCAACTTTAAAATCATAAAATTACACACGAACACACACACACACACAAAGACTATTTAGATCTATATTACTACCAAGATATTTCTTTAAGTATCAATATTTTTTTTAATTAATTTTGTGAATGAAATATTTTTATCTGAGATTATTTTGGTATGTTAAGTTGAGACCACTTATTATAAAGTTTAAATATGTATTTTAAATTTAAAACTTACTGGTTAACTTCTTTGTTGAAGTGTGTGAAATAATTACCAAAAACTCTCTTTGTTGTTGTTGTTGTCGTGTCCAAAAAATAATCTCAGATGTCTCCACGCATCTCCAACACAGCAGCAGAAATATCTACTATCTTGAGTGTGTGAAGCTGCTGCTCTGGGTCTAAGTCAATTTTCTGCAAGGCTGCGGCCATTGCTGGGCATGAGAATATGTGAGTAGGTGTTAGTTCCACACCAGGACAGTTGTTGCATGCTCTATAGGTTTTTGTGCCATCTGGATGTATTGCCATTCCTTTATATTGTTTTCTTCTAAGTCTTGTTATAGTTTTTGTCAGTTTTCTCTCAGAGTTTATTTCACATATTTGACCTTTTCTTATTTTTTGTTTGATTATCTTGTATTTTGCCAAAGCGTCAGCGTCAAATACTGACATTTGTTCTTTCCTTTGGCTCAGATTTCTGGCTTCCTTTGCCAATTCATCTGCCATTTCATTACCCTCGATCCCAACATGGGCAGGAATCCATTGTAGAATGCAGTTCTTCTCCAATGTTTCCAGTTTGGTAAGTAATGAGTGTATTTTCTGCGTGATTCTAGTTTTGCCCTTCTGAATTTCTTCTAGAGCGGATCTGGAGTCGCTGTATATTATGATTCCTTCTGCTTGATGCAGGGAAGGTTGGTTAAGGCATACATCAAGGGCTTTCCAGATAGCTGTTAGTTCACAAGTGAGGTTTTACGAAATCTTTCCTGCTCCTTCTTTGATTTTGATGTGTGTTCCATCTTGGAGTATTATGTTAATTCCGGCCCCTCCATTACTCAGGGTAAGGTCTGATGATCCATATGTGTATGCTAATAAATAATTTTTCTGATCATATAAATTAATTGTGTCAAGTCCTTTCTTTTTAAGTATGATTTTGTTCTCTTTTTTATTGCAGGGTTCATTCAGGTTGAGATTGATGATTATATTTGATGGTAATGGGGTAGAAAATGTTGGTTCTTCTTGAATTTGAAAGTCATTGTGCTTCATGTTTATGCCCTTTCTAATATTTTTGTCGTACTGAAGTGTTGAAGATCTTTTAAGTATTTCTTTTTGTGTCCAGTGTAAATAGGTTCTATGGGATATGTGTTTGGTTTTTTTTACTTTATAGGCTATTGGTGAATTTTATTGTTTTAATTGTATTCTGCTTTCGAGTAGGTCTAGACCACACTCTCTCTGAATTTTCTCAATGTTGGTGGATGAAACAGCACCAGTGATTATTTTGGCCGCTTTTGCTTGAACACTTTCTAGTCTTCCTTTCAGTGATGAGCTTGAGGGAGCCCAAACAGGTGTTGCGTATTCCATTATTGGCCTTATTCAGAAGGTGGTAGATGTTTGTTCTGAGGGTTTTGGGTTTTGCTCCCCAATTTGTTCCACATAACCTTCTCAGAATATTTAGTTTTCTGGTAGCTCTATTTGAGGTGCTAATTATGTGCTCTCTAAATCGCAATTCCTCATCAAGTATCACACCTAGGTATTTCTTGCTTGTTTAACTAACCTGTTTATATTATTTTTAAGAGTCCTGTCTTCATTCGTATAGCTGAGTCTGGAAGTGCTTGAAAGATATTCAGCAATTATGTCAGCCATCTGTTTGTTCGTTCTAGCTGTTCTATTCATATCGGTTAGAGTATTGGAGGAGTGGTGTTGGTTTTGATTGTTTTCTAACACTCTAATTATATAAGTAAAGGATATGAAGCGTACGAGGATACTAATTATATTCCAGTGTTGACTGTCCTTTCTTGGATCCATTTTTCCGCAGAATTCTGCCCATTTTTCTTGTTTGCATATACAAATTTCTTGTTCTATTTTGTGAATAATTTAAATAGGTTTTTTCTGTTTTCTTCTGTTTTATTTGTTTTGAGAAGTTCATTGATATTGTCTCTCTCTCTGCAATCATTGCCTCGATGTTGTGGTCCTTCCAGAAAGGTATCCATAGGTCTTTACGTCTACCTCTAGGTATCGATGCTTTTGCAGCTTTGGATATGTCCGAAGAGAATTTTTCCAAGTTTTTGTCAAGTGTTCTGTAATTTGATTCTTCGTTGCACAGTTCTTCGAGCTTTTCTGTGAATTTTTTCCAGTCGGCTTTCCTAAAGTTCCATGTTCTTTTATTTTGTTGAACATTCTCAGTTTTGAAATTTAGGGTTGTTAAAATTGGTCTGTGGTCACTGATTGCACTTTTCAGGATTTTCCATTGTGTTGTGGTTGCGATGTTGCTATTTATCGCTGTGATGTCTATTGCGGATTCTGTGCCTGTGGACTTAGATAGATAGGTGTCTCTTCATTATTTAACGGTTGTAAGGTCGAGGTCGGTTAGCATTTCCTCAACCTGCTGACCTTTGTTATCCTGGACAAGTGATCCCCAAGTTGGACTTTTGACGTTAAAATCGCCAAGTATGATTGTGATATCCGAAGACGCTTCACTTAATGTCTCTATCAGGCCTGTATTGATGCTAGTGATATCGGGGT